>CM067064.1:36957578-37610078 GCA_033980235.1 Diadema setosum
CCTTGGCATTCTGTGTGTGCGTTCAGCGTGCACTCTCAGCTGTAGAATGATTTTAGTAGACTTTTGGCCAAAAACCTTTCCATATGTCCAATAAATTTCTATAGGTCTGCTCAATAATGAGCAAGAATTCAGCAATAAAAATCCTGATGACTTTTTTCATATCCTCATAATCACACTCTTGGCACAAAATTAAAGAAATAACTCTATAAATAACACCACACTGTAAAATGTATCAATAACATGTACACAAGTACACTCCGCTTACATTTGTCTTTCATAAAAGTTGTCTGTCTTGGGGAGGGGAGAGAAACTTTATGAAAAGTTTATTAAACTCATAAACTTGGTAGCTCTACTTCCAGTAAAGAAATCAGCTTCTGCTGCTTCCATTATAGATTAAGATATGAAGAGAAAAGTAACAGAGAACCAAACATCATTATCTTTTAACAGTGGTCATTGTCATTCTTGTTTATGAATCAAGTCATGTTCAGAGAGTCAGCATGGATACCCTAAATAAAAGTAGGTGTACTCCACGTAATAAATCAAGTGAAATCTGTACATTACTCTATATTAAAGGCTTCTAATCATGCGCTTTTGTGACATTCAAAAGTATACACCCATGACAATACTATCCAACAATCATTCTCAGCAGCCTGTCAAGCTGAAATATCTTTTTCATTTTTAATGCCAAGTTCAGAAAAATTAATTTGAGAACACAATTTGTCAATCTCATTTACATCTAGAGAAGAGAGACTTTGACTTAAGTTGGAAGGAGCAAGCCTCTACTGAGAACATATTCAAACTTGTATCACATTACAGCAAAATGCTCCTCATGTCTGCGAAGATGAATAAAAAGTTTTGTTTTTTAATTTGTTAATATTTTGGAAACATAAAAAGGAACAAAATGTTTCTTTTCAGTAACAGGAACCATTCATGCTGAGATAAGTGACATACTGGTACTGTACATATGTAGATACCTAGCTTTCCAAACTCTCACAAAAGCTGACTTCTATAACATGAAAATAAGGGCGTAAGCTCTTTAATAAGTGAACGCTGCCCCCAGCCGCTGATGGGTAGACTGGCTGGTGGGGCGACACATTTAATAGATCATCTTCTGGGTTATGCCAAATGATCGCACGAATGGGACGAAAGGTGTTTGTACAGTTGGCCAGGTGTGAGCCGCGAGATGTGAGGGGGGCGCGCCGTGACATGGGTGTTGACGCGAATGTGGGGGAACAGACAGCGCGTGGGTAAACATGGTAATGGAGCACCGCAATAACAGGCATCCTTCATGAGCCGACGAAATGAAATGATGCGAGGAAAGTGAGCAGGTACTCGTTAAAGGCCAGATGACTGACAGACATATAGACAAACAGACAGACAGATAGACGAGCACAATACGTAGATCAAGATATATGGGGTCACCACAAGCATTGTGACCTTTTCAACATCACAATGTCCACTAATTACACCGTCCACACACATCCTCGTGTTGCATCTAGCCGATGAAGTTGAACGTGTGAACACAACAGTACGGCACTATTAAACTGCACTGGCATCATGCTTAACGTTTCATGATTCAGTAACTTCTTGCATTCTTCTGTTGACAGAGAAACTTCAAAAACCAATCACCACTGCTAAAGTCTCCAAGATCCTTCCAGATGTCAAACCAAAGAAAGTGCCTGGTCAAAGTTTAAACTTGAAGTACAGGACACTTGATTAAATTGTTAAATCTATATAGGTTGGACATATTTGAAAATTTTGTTTGGATGGTAGACTTGACCTCTGACATTCATAAGATTTGGCTTAAATAAATAAATTAAGTTGCTTCATCATGACAGATCCTGTGCCACACACCTTCTTCTTTCTTAAAATATTGCTAGATATGTGATAACTGGCATTCTATTTTGACCAAGGGCGATGAGTTGGCTCAGTTGGTAGCGCGTCTTGCCTCCGACCCAAGTAGCCCAGGTTCGAACCCGAGGCTGGACTGAGCAATGTAGTGTGTGATCATACCGTCCCCTCTAGCAAGAGGCAAAACACTCTGTCCCTCGGATAGGACATAACATGGAGAGTCACAACTCATGCACGTTAAAGATCCTGCTTCATTCATTTATCGCAAAGAGCAGGGTGTATAACCCAGTGAAGTTGTCCCGCCTCACATCCAACTGGACCCCATGGAAGACCAGCTTAGCATAGCTGAATATGGGCTATCCAGCCATCTTCTCAGATGGAAAATGAACAAACAAACAAACAAACAAACAAACAAAAACCCAAACAAATTATCAGACTTTTATTTTGGCACTTGCAATTTTAGAATCTAATAAAACCCATCGTGACAAGATCGCTCTCAAATGAACGTACTAGGTAACGTCTACTATTACACTTTATCAAAGATTGTTTTCATACCTGCAATTGCAATACTGGTAATGAGAAAAAGACTTACAAATCCCTCCCCTCCTGAAATACATACCATTTTGTAATGAACCTTCATCACTTTTTGCATGCAGAGATCCAAAGACAGTGAGAAAAAGCGAAATGAAAGAGCTCCAGAGAGATACACGTACCTGTATATTCTATGATACCAGTATACATTCGTAGTTAAGAGCATAATCTCTGATCACATGGTTGTTGTCCCTTTTTTTTTTAATCAAACTGAGGTGGCTTGTAATCATGTTTGTTCATCACATAATGAGCCTTATAATGTTATCTAGCTACACTGTACATCTTGGTAAAGTACCGACCATACGAACAGATGCCTCACATGACATACTGTACATACAATTAGGTATGTGCACAAAATCAATTACAAAACTCACAGTATGATGATGATAATAATGAGCCAAGCTGTTAAAGACAAGCAATATTGAAAAAGAACAATTGACTGATTAGTCTGGGTATCTCATTTGAATGTCTGAAGCCGAGCGCCCACTTATTTATCATGACAATTCTCCATACCATCGAAGTCCTTTCATAATGAAACCTCTCAACCGTGCATGCAAGAGCAGTGAACCCCGCTTCACTGCCAATGATCGAAATTAAATTTAACTGTAGCGAAATTAACGCACGACATTGCCTGGCAATTGGACGTCTATGGTAATACGGTAAGTGCATGTTTATTATCTCTTTAATTTTGATAATAACTGACGCATAACAACAATTGTACATCAGTGTTTATGAGCCAAGAAATACTGGCTAATACAAATGCTCAATAACTTGAGTAAAAATTAATCTCCGATGGAAATGTGCCAAAATGCAAATATGTTCTTGGTTTCTTGCATAATAGTCCTTCTTTCCATTATCCCCTGGTATCACTCACAACCAAAAATGTTTCAAACGCTTTTACATACATAGACTATTTTATTTTACTCTTGGATGCACAGTTTGATCCTATACTAAAATAATTTTGCACCAACAGTTCAAAGTATACCAAACTAACAAACTTTCTATGATTTCAAATTTCATCCCCCATTTTTCTGCATTTGCAGCTACCATAGAACATCAATTTCTTGCCTGTGGGCCTACACATCCTTCCAATATACTCCAAGAAGAAAGTATCACCTTCTCTCTAGATGAAATGAGGTAGAGGCTCCTCACTCTATAGTATGTACTCTTCAGGATTATATTTCACAGCCAATATTTGGAGCAAATCGATACCCAACGAACCCACACCCTTCTCACTTTGCGTGCCACTCCAATGCACTGCATGATGTGACAAATCAACCAATTTTGCGTCGTAGTAATATTGATGATGATCAAAGTACCGAAGATGACCTGTAAAAGATGAGCCTTTTTGAAAATGGATAAATGCATTGTATAATGAATTTCAGTTTGTAGTTTGCAAGTTCTGTATTCTCATTATCAGAGCTCATAAAAGAGAGTTATTTTTTTCTATTACGAAACCATCAGATGCCAATGGACTTTGTGGAAGAGAAAGAATTATCAACATGAGTTTAATATTGACATGCATTATAACCTCCCCCATCCCCACACCTTCCACTTCCACAAAAAAAAAAGTATCAAAATGGTTATATTTGTAAGCCTCTATAGAGACGAATCCATTCATATATGATAATGCTAGTCCCACATTAAGGCCATCATGTACAACAGAGAATGGGGTGCATCATGTCATCCCTTTAACAAAAGTTAAAGGGACAATCACCTTTTTTTTTTTCATTTCCCAGTATCAAACTTGCACTTCCACTGCTCTTTTAGTTCTCATGACTAATTTCTCCTTGGACACATCTTTCAGCCATTGCCGGTTTGGAAAGAATGAGACAAAATCTTTTGAATGCTTGATTTCTTGTTCCATTTATTCTTCTTCTTCTTCTGGTCAGGTCCAATGTTTCTGATGAGATTTTGTGGGTGAATTTACTACAAGTATAGATTCATCGCATCAAGAATGTATCATCCTTCATAGATTGATAGTTCTGGAAGTCTCGTTGTCACTGTATTATCAAAACCCATTTTGTTAATATTAAAGGTGTCCACAGTAGGACATAGAGGTTTGATTCAAAATCACATGTTGTGTTGTGTGTTATATTATAATGTGATTTTTATACAGGAGGAGTGGGGTATGGAAATAGGAAACCAGGGGCCCGTTTCATAAAACTTGTCATCAGTGACAAGTTGTCATAGATGTGACAAGCTACTGAAATCCTTGCATCTGATTGGCTGAGAGCAAATTTGTCATAGAAATGTGGCAGTTGTCACTGATAACAAGTTTTATGAAATGGGCCCCTTTAACAATGCAACATATTCTTTCTTGGGTATGTATTTACATGTGGCCCTGAAAAGGGCCTAACCACTTCCGATATTTTGGCAAGCATGTTCTTGCTGTTTTCAAGATCCATACCCAAGCAGGAATACCTGGTGCCGCGTTAAGCCTGAGTTCTACCCCTCCAACATTCTAATGCCATGGAAACCTTCACAGATTTCATCGGAGTCTTGAAGCAAGCCTACAAGTCCAGTGGTGCCTGGGCATTTCTTTAACCCCTATGTGCTTTGAATGCCGATTCACAGAGACCTCCATTTAATAGCATCATACACACTGTCCAAAGTCCCTGGTAGAAAAAGGGTTAAAGCCCAAATAAAGTTCTGGTATGCCTGCAAATGTTGTCAAATTTTGCTCCAAAATGTGAACGTATGCCTAGGAAATGTGCGGAATAACGCTGTAATAACAAGATATTCGATGGGTAAGGACGAAAATGGGAAATATTAACCAAAAACATTCAGTCTCGGAACTTACCCGAACGGGGTCAGGCTAGACTCGGACTCGGGGATAACTCGGCCTCGCTTTGCTTGACGGCGGGATGAGTTGTACTGGTTTTCCCTCTGGATTGTACAGTACTATGCATACGGGAGCGGCCTGTATAAACTACATTGTAGCGTTCTGGCTACTCGCAGTAATGGTCCGAGTTGTTACAACACGCGCATCAAAAACCTCTGGCGCGCATGCAAAATTAGTGTGCGCCTCTCAAGCACCTCTAAAAACAATCAAAGACAATTGATAAACAACAACAAAAACTTCAAAGACCGCGCGTCTCAGCAACTGAGGTGATGTGCGTATACTAGTAGGCTTGAGGACCGCGCGCTGTCCATTTGTTTTGTACAGGATTAGCACGCACTTTCCTGTCTGCTCAGTAAGGCCTCGTTTGGTACCCGTAGTTATAGAGTACTGATGAACATGGCGATCACGAACTGTGTGTAAATTGTCTGAAATAGGGTCGAGTTTTCCCTGACACCGAGTTAGTCTGGAGCCTTCTGGAATAAAAGTCGGTCTACCGACTTTTATTATTTTTCTCAAAATACTCCAAAACGACTCATCATTCCGGCAAACCGCGTCAGCCAGGTAAGTTTCTTTGTAGACTCTTTCGATATATTGCAAGCAAATATGAAATGGTGCCAGACGGGTTCTCAAGCCCTTACCAGAACTTAGTTTTCACTTTAAACTACCAAGCTAGTGATCACAGCACTATACACCAGACTGAGTATGTCACAGAAGAATTCCTAATATCAGTTATGGAGGGTGTATCAGAGCAGAGGTGCTAGATAGTATTCTAAAAATAAATTTCTAATCAAATTGGACCTGGTATCTCCTCCTTGATTCCCGATGTGCTGAAGATTCCTCCACATCTCACTAGTCTTAAAGTCTCAGACCTTTCTCTACTGCTGGCTTCCTTCACCTGGCCCATGAGAGCACAACTCTTTACAGAAGTGTAAACCCAGAAGTTTTCATGCACGCATGAAACTTTCACGAGTTTCACAAGGAGCCAAGATTCGCAAACAGAAAATGCATGCACAAGTGTTGGTCTACTCAATGCAATGAGTGCCAGAGGCAAGTCATGAAAGTTTCATGCTGCAAAAATGGCTGTTGGCTCCAATTTGCAAAAGTTTCATGCCGCCAAGGGTTCTGGTTTTACAAGTATATTAGAATCAATCTCATTGCTGCTATTTCATGTCAAAATCAAACCATAGGGGAACTAAAAAATAAACAGCTTTTGGCAATTAATGTAATGGACCATGTGACCCTTTTTCCTACATCATCAAATGATAAGATCATTGACACTTATATATAAGATTCATGACTTAGTTTAGATACCGACATAAATGAACACGTAGTTTTGCAAAAGTCTTTGCACTTTTCTGTGCACACAAAGACATGTACACAATACACATACACAAAAAAAAATCTAGAAAAAAAAATCCTTCTGTTGCAGTGCAAAACATGAGAGTAGGTAATATTTCAAGACAGATAAAACAAACAAATAAATAAACAAACAAACAAAACACCAGGACCAAGATTGTCCACTGAAAACAAATATTAGAATTAAAAAAAAGGAACAAAAAGGAAAAAAATATTTTGAAGGCATAATTTACTATTCGCAGATGAAACAAAAAACCCAGTAGAGACTTACTAATGCTTTAAGATAGTTTCAAAATGTGAGTTTTGGATTGAAACAACCACTGCAAAAACCTGAATCTGTAAAATTAATGTTAGGTACTGTTAAATATACAAAATGTGAACAATAGGTATAATCAAAATGTTTCCAGACTAAACCATCTACAGTTACTTTTTATTGAGATAAATACAGATACATGAATCTCCTTACATTTGTGGCTTTATCCCAAAAATTGTATATGATAGGATGTTTTGCGGTACAACAGAACTACACATATGCTTTGAATATCATATCTTGTATATTTTTTAATCACTCTTCTCAAAGGTAAACTGGATCTTTATAAAGTACATGGCTTTAATTCCTTAATACACAAACACTTTAATACGGGTATTTTTAAAGGTATGTTAACAGCCATAACAAATCTTCCTCAATATTCATTTATTTATTTTTCTTCTATTTTTTACTTTTTTTTAATTTGTTTATTATTCTTTTCTTCTTCTTTTTTTTTTTTTTTTTTTGCTTGAAGAATCAAGAACACTCAAAAAAGATTCATTATGATCTGCAGGAAGAAAGCAATCATGCTCAAAATATGAATGCAAATTGCTCCGGTCTCTCTTCGACAGACTACCGGTGGCAAAAATATCACCACACTGGGAGGAAGGGGCATACCGGTGTCCCATCCGCATTAGTTGACCGGCTTTGGGGGCTTCCTGCAGCCACCACTGGACCCTTGTGGACGTCACAACGAGAGGTGACATGGGACACGGACAGCCAATCAGCTGCTTCCATTCTACTGACCTCATCGGTATCATTAACACCTACACATACTACAGTAGGTACCTTTCAACCCACCAAGTGCAATAAAACACATTTCTGTCTTTGGTGTTCAATCTTTTTTTACTGTCCAATGTTCATCATTCGTTGCTGGGGGAAAAAAAAAGAGCTTGTTTTGTAAATCTTTTTTTTTCACTTCTCAAGACTTTGATAAGTATGTTATGCTTGTGTCTTTTAACACAAAATATAGTACATATATTCCACTGTCACTTCACTACTGAAAGGGTAAAATACTCCTGTATGATATGTGGATTGGGTGACTGCAGCATCACAAGTTGAATGTTTCCATACATCAGTGAAGTCCAAGGAAAATCAATTCACAGAACTCCAAGTATCATATCCTTTCTATGTATATTTTTTGCCAGGTTTGTTGTTGTCGGTGTTGTTATTGCTATTGTTGTTGTTGTTGTTCTTGTTACCTCTGCCAAGGGAGGAGGTTATGTTTTCGTTACCACTGGTTTGTGTTTTTGTGTGTTTGTTTGTTAGTTAGAACTAGTTTGTCCGTGTGCAAAATAACTCAAAAAGTAGTTTAACGGATTGGGATGAAACTTGCAGGAGAGGTTGAGAATGACACAAGTAACAAACGATTAACTTGTGGTAGTGATCTGAGAATTTTGGGGGAATTTATGAAGGATTTTTGATATTTTGGCAGGTAGGGTCAATGAACTTGGGAGTTCAGGCTGCGCGTATTTGAGGTTTGCATGCACGCAATAAGGTGCGTGCTCTAGTTTCTGATAGGGCGAGGTGCGCAATGCAGCTGAGGGTTTATGACATAACAAAGGCTTAACAAAGGCTTCTATATTGGGAAATCGGATGACTTTCAGCACACTATAAACACTTTCAGCATGCTATAAGTACATATCATGGGTGGAAATCACTGATATCTCTGTGGAAGAACGAGATCAGTGGTGGAAATGAGCTGCATGCGTGGCGGAGGTCTGCACTCTCAGAGTGCTTCACTCTAGATCTTCTTGTTCTTGTTCTTGTTCTTGTTCTTGTTCTTGTTCTTGTTCTTGTTATTATTACTGCTGTTGCTGAGCAATTCTACTGGTATCCAGGGAGGTGGAAAACTTTTTTTTAGCACCTTCTCAGTATTTCAAACACATTATTTCACAATAAATGATTGCCTAGTGTTGCAAACTAATTAAAAATCCCCACAAAATTATATTTGGAGCTATACATTTATCAAATGTTAAAAAAATCTTACAAAGATCTACGGTAGATTGAGCGACAGCAGTATACAAACATATTCTTCCTGGTTTTGGAAGCTCTTAATAAGGAAGCACTTCTCATGGGGTCTTATCATATCCATCTGTGTCAACATTCATAATTATTAAAAACACGAAACTACACTCAAAAGGAAGCCTTTTAAGGAACTTTCTCACTAGAAGAGACTTCACCACAACTACAGTGACTCATGTGACTCGAAAGACCAAGAAACGGTTTGTGCTCTCTTAAAAGAGATGATTCTATGGTGATGTGTAAGACGTGTCCCAATGAGATGACAGCTTATTCGTTTGGAAGTCTCAGCAATGTCTCCGCAAAATCAAAAAGTCGCCAGTGGGTCTCTGCAAAGGTCTTGGAGACCTCGCTGACAAAATTACAAGTGTAGTCTCCACAACTTGGTCGTGACTATGGAGGAGACGGCACAGAGACGTCTTCGTGACCACTCTGCGACCAACAGGACTCAAATCACCACCAGGTTACCACCTGGTCTCCAAGCCAATGAGATATACCCACTTTGGGGGCACATCACAAAATAACTTTTTCCGGCGTGCAGTTATCTTTCAGGAACTCCATAAAAATCTCTGTGATCACAGAGCACTATCCAAATTCACATGGTGTGGTCAAACACATTATCTCAAAAAAGTCATGAAATTTTACTGCATATTAAACAAACATGGAATAAAAGTAACAGGTCCTCATTGACAACGGACATTGCCTCGTAACTAAAACCAATGCTAAGCATTCAGCAGTGTCATAAAACAAGACATCTTTGTGGCACCACTCTGAAGCTCAGTCACCTTTTAAAATAATCATTATGAGATAATGGACTCCAAAGTGCAGGCTAATCGGAACACATGCAATGTACCATATATATCATTCTTCAAACAGAAGAGATAAAAGTTGTATTATGTTCAAAGATCAAGCACTTCACAACAGACATTGTTACAGTGCACAGTGTTTGAATTTGGTGATATGTGTTGGTATGTGTAAGGCTTTGTAATTGGTACAGAATTATGAATGAGGCCACCTTTCAAGGGCACTTCAATTATGAATTCATAGCGGCCCTTGACAATAGTGACTCCACTATGTAGTTCTTCTGAGTATACAAATAGCTAGAGGTAACAAGTTCTACTACAGAAGATGATTACTTTACTTTACTGATGAATATTAAAGGTACATTCACACACAGAAAGGTAGTGCCATGATATGGCCATTTACACACAGAAAAAAAAAAACACCTCACAACATCTACAAGAAATTAGTGACATTACAATTTAAGTTGCTAAAACATGACTAGAAAAATTGCACTCATTTGTGTGATGTTCCAAACTTTTACATACAGTTTGACATCAAGATTTATAAGCAAGGCAAGCCCCGAACTTGCTAATATTACAGTCATATGACTGCCTCTATATTCCATGCAGACATGCATAAAATGTGCACCTAGTTGCCCAGGTTATAGTCACACTTACGGAGAAAACTGCAGAATCTATCATGCATCAATGATTATGGTTCAACAAAAACCTTCAAAATTTCTCAAGAGGCATAATATCGTGACTTTTTTGCGCAGTATGAGTGGACAGATCAAGCACTGCGATCCCTTTAAAACAATGCTGCAATATTTTCTTGACGAGAATGGGCCTTTACAAAGTGTTGCACCATAATACCGAGCAACAAGACCTATTGGACCTTGTCCGACGTTGTACCAGCTGTGCATTTCAGAGGCAAGTGGTTACGCGTAATTAGCAGCACAGTGAAGCCAACACATCATCATTAATTTCTCTCCATCCAGCTTGCCACTGGAAGAATTTTCTCCTCTTCTTTATTACGCTGAAAAGAAAAACCAGAGGCAAAAAAATTCTGCTACCATGGTGTCAAATTAACGAAAAACCAATGCATATTTGCACACCATTCAATCTCTCATACCCACGCTCCATTTAAAGGCATTTACAAGAGGTGTTCAATGCAGTTAACCATGTTCTTGGGGATATTTTTTTTTCTACAGAAGTTATCAACTTGTCCGCATTGAATTGTCAACTCTTGAATTACACTGCATATCTCACTATTGGAGAGAGAATATTGGAACCTATTAATACATGAAATCTACACAAAATCAGAGAGAAATTGACACCAAAGAAATACTTATTTACCAGAGGAAAAAAAAAAACTTCAATCTTCTAAACTGTGTTGCCAATTAAAGAATCATCAATAAATTCAGTGATTAAGACTAAAGGGGTAGGATTTTTAAAATTCTATAATCAAAATGAACTATACACACAACAACAAAGGCCCAAGTTGAAATTATTAGATTTTTTTTTCATTGTCAGAGAATAATAACCCTAATAAAACACTCATGATATATGGTACAAAAAATACCATCATAAAAAGATAGTAGCTCATAAAGCCACAAAATGCTGCCCAGTAATTTATGGTAACAATTGTTATGATAAAAAGAACACAGAATACAGCATCCAAACCACAAAAATGTAGTTTCTGTGCTCTGATGGGTTAAACAGTTGGCTTTCACGTCTTACAATTGTATCTTTTATATGGCACAGCATTACTATACAAATGATGCACAGGATAGAGTGTGTTAGTGAAGGTGCGGCGCGCTCGAGAGTATTGAAAATGGTGCGACATGCATGAGGCGCAGCCGAGTGCATGTTTGCAACCGTTTGCAACCTTCACTAACGCCACGAAATAATCCTGTGCATCATTTGTTTTATAAAATGGGTCGAAAACTAACAGCATTATTCACGTACCTTTGTGAGTCAATACCAGTCAGCTACATGTAGCACTCGCTCAAAAGTCAAAATGTCCGAAGATGTTCGTCCCAAACATTTACGCATGTCGCACTCGGAAATCCCGCACATAATAAGTACTGTACGTACGTATAAGAGTATACGTACGCCACGTGTTATGCACAAGAAAGGCCGCCGGCTGTTGTTGCAGCCCGCGGCCCGAACTAGAAGTTGTTTACAGGATTGACAGCGCGTATAGTAGCGCGTGACGCACTTGTAACAACTGATTGAGTGCGCACTGCTAGTGTAAACATTGTGACGTACGTCAGGCCAGGGAGGTGGAAGAGAGACTCTTCTTAGTGCATTTACTAAGAAATTAATGCACGCACACGTGACTCATTTCAGCGCTTCCAATTGGCTACATTCTTGAACCCATTTTATAAAGCACCTTATTAAAAGAATTTGAAGATCCCTCAAAACCCATCCTTCAAACACCAATTCATTGTACAATATGTACTACAGAAAAATGTGCACACCTCTGCTCATCAGTGACCGTGCTCCATATTGACCCAAACTGTCACTACCGGTACTGTATACTTTATATATGGTGAGTATTTCGAGAGGTTTTTATTTTCACAAATTTTGCAAGGCAAGGGCCATTCATGAATTCAAAAACATGGAAAAACATGAACTCTGATCCTGTCATGAATGTGCACTACAAACATTACATTTCTCCCCCAGCACTGTACTCCACGATATCATGCGAATTTCATAGCCAGAATCACAAACATGAATCATGATTCAAAACGGCGTTTCAAATCACGATCTCAGCGGAAGAGCGTTCATGCGGGCTTTCACAACGCTGATTCTGGCTCTGCTCATCCTTTGCCATTGCGCAGCGCACTGCGCAGTTTGACCTTGTCTCTGCAACTCGATCCAGACCTCCTTATACCAACTGATCAGTCAGTTCATTATAGGCCTTTACGTTCTTATTTCGGTGAATACTTTCCAATAAGCTGTGGCATTCAGGCTCTGCCCACAGATCGAGGAATAATCTTCATTCTTCGTCTCTCCAATTGTTTCCCTTGGTAGACACAGCGCTGCAGCCATTACTATTATCAACTCAATCGGAGAGTAAGTACATTTATCATTATATTAAACAGCTAGATACTAGCATAGAATCGGTGTTTGGCGTTGATGTAAACAAACAAGTGCAAGTATGGTACCGAAACACACGATTCATAAGATGTACACAAGCGCGAGAACAGAACAAGAAGCTGTGGGATACCCCATGAGACACACATGCGCACAGCGCACAATGACGTCAGAGAATCATGATTGAAATCACGGTTGCATTCATGCGGTTTCTACGATCGTGATTCTGGTAGAATCATGATTCAAAACGCCCTTTTTTCCGCGTTTCAGATCGGCGTTTTGAAACGCGTTTAAATGGAAAAATCGCATGAACGCAACGCAACTGAACACGTTTAGCGACTAAACGTGTTTAGAAACGCAATTCTAGTTTCGCATGAACGCAGCCTTACTGCATGCAAAATACTTGCAAGGTCCCAATTTGTGAAAAATTAGACTAAATATATGGCATAAACATTATTTCATTGAAATCTCTCGCGAGATTCAGAGTTACTGTAAACGTCAATATTTTTGTATGATTGATTTTTGCACTAAGAGGCTCAAAAACTTATATTGCTGGTTCTTGAATTCATGCTGTGTCAACCCATTCAGAATGTGCACATGAAATTGTGAAGATATTTTCTTTAGGTTTGAGAATAATAATGCGCTAGCCAAAAGTAGCATGAAGTACGCAAAAATTAATGTACAACAAAATTTTCCGCATTTACAGTACAATCCAAATGCACTGGAGCTGTTCACACACAGCAAGGACGTGACTCAAGATAATGTTCTTCCTCTTGCCTGTAATCTGCATGGATACTGGTATTTGGATAATAAGCAGCTAGATAGATTTATAAGATGTCCATTCATTTCACTTGTCCAACAGTAAGTTTTAGTTGTCCGAGACAAGCATGCAAGTGGGTTTGCAGCACATTGTCATGAGATGAATGAAATTGGTCCTTGGATTTGTAAAGTGTTCTCTGTTTAATTAAAGCAGACTTGCTCAGTCAGGGTAAATTGGCCAAATTAAGCACTCAGTAGAATGGGGGCAGGGTCAAATTGACTGCTTACACAATCATGTAGGCATGCGTAATTAAGGTGCATTATAACACAGACAGTGAAAGAAAACAGAGTCTGCTCCAACACAGGTCTCCCACTGATCTACAATGTGTACACATACACTTTCACTACATTTGTTTGTTTGATTGTTTTTCAAACAAAATCAGTGTTAGAATACCCCGTATCCTTTTAATCTGATTACTGCAATGCGTTAAAGATCTTTATTGCATAAATGACTTCACTGTGGGTAGGGTTAGTATACTGTAGTTTGTGAATTATAGCCCTGAAATATGATTTACAGATGTTAACCATATTTTTGTGCAATCATACTGCAGTGTTTGAGACTGCAGCCGACAACACTTTTCTGTGAAATCATGTGAAGCTTCTAACCTCTATTACAACTGTAAATGTTATCATATTACTCTAATTTATGTTTAACTTCACTGAACCTTGTCTCAGTTTATTTGTTGGAGTTAACATTAAAATTTAATAGTTCACTGTTGCAATTCAGGTGGTTGTATGGCAAGTCAAAAGGGACAATAATGAAATGAGCTCACTGAATGTACTGTATATGAGAGTCACTTCAAAGTAGAGATCAGAATCCCCTTTACTGCACCAGACTGCTGTATTGACCACATATACATGTATCAGACCATCATATGGATGTGACACACATACAATTGCGTATAAACTGTAGGTTGTACCAAGGAGCTATTATAGCTCCTTGGTTGTACATTGTACCAGGACATAATTTTAACTCTCTTTCCTGTATACATCATACCGCGTATTCCTCACCTTGAGTGAACTCTACGGCAATGATCTGCACTCCGCCATGCCATGGGCCCTTTTTGTTTTTTATCACACAGGAATTGATGGATGAGTCTGGACCCCACTGTTTACTGTCAAGTTCTAAACATTAATGTCACAGGAGTATTTCAGGCTCCCTACCTATCATTACAGTGCTTTTTATTCCTCTTTTACAGACATTTGCTGGCAGGGAATGGCTGTGGTTCACAGCAGGAATGTGAAAACTTCGTGCTGTCCAGGGCAAAATTTAGAATATACCTGATCAAAATTACAGTATTTATCTTGTGGGGTTTAATACATCTCTATCTTGATCATACATGTACCTTTGTCCAAGCAGTGTTGATCTGTATGCAGGGATATTAAAGATAATAAAAAGTTTTGGTATGTCAAAAGTTTCCCTGAATTTCCGTGTTTCAGGTTAAAGTATCTATCATATAACTAACACTGTGAGACTTACTCGCCCCAAAGTGCTCTCATTTCTTAGTAATCATGCAATTAACTGCGATCAGCAGCCCCATACGCATAGCGACCAGCAGCCCCATACGCATAGCGTAATGGGGCTTCGCATTGTAGCATCCAGGATCATGACAGATTTAGTATCTCGGGCAAATATCAACTTAAAATCCACAAAATTCTTCAATTTGAAGACTTACCAATTCAGTTGAAATCTTGAAAACAGGCTTCGGGCAACGTTTGGTTCTGCCAACAGTCCCTTTCTGTTCGAATTGATGACTGAATGTGACTCTGTCAAGAGGACTGTGGGAGAGCTACATACACTGATTACCAGGTACTACGGCCAGCGCATACACACACATCACATGTGAACAAATTTCAAATCCATGAACGGATAAGATGTTTGTGTTCGCATGGGCTGGCCGTCCATTCAGTGTAGCTCTCCCAAGGTCCTCTCGACCGAGTCACATTCAGTCATCAATTCGAACAGAAAGGGACTATTGGCAAAACCAAACGTTGCCCAAAGCCTGTTTTCAATACTTCAACTTAACTGGTAAGTCTTTAAATTGAAGAAATTTTTGGATTTTAAGTTGATATTTACCCGCGATACTAAATCTGTCATGATCATGTAAGCTACAATGCGAAGCCCCATTTAGCTATGCGTATGGGGCTGCTGGTCGCAGTTAGCTACACAGTATGCGTATGGGGCTGCACGCTGCTGGTCGCAGTGATATTCGCACAATACGTGTACTACCTCGCCGCCGCAGTACGGCGGCGGCTCTGGTACGAAACCATTATTGAATGATTACTAAGACATGAGAGCACTTTGGGGCAAGTAAGTCTCACAGTGTTAGTTATATGAAAGGTACTTTAACCTGAAACACAAACTAAGACAAGGAAATTCAGGGAAACTTTTGAGGTAATACCAAAACTTTATATTATCTTTAAACTGCTTTGAGTTTTTAAAAGTATTGTTAACCATTGGGGGCAGTGATTTAGAAAAATGTTCGAGTTATCACATTTGATGCATACAAGTGTAGGTCAGTTGTATCACAAAACATTCTACCATACAATTTCGCAATAAAGCCTACAATATAATTATGGAGATATCACTATTTTTCTCAATAAACCATAACTGTACATGTATGATTTATTCTAGAAACAGTTTTATTATAACTATTGTTCTCATTATATAACAATACTTAACACTGACTATATATACCAATTAATGTTTTTACATTGGTTGTTCCAATCACTAAAACTCACATTTTAGAACCATTTTGAAGCACTAAAGCTTGGGTTTCATCTACAAATACTAAATAATACATTTATAACGCAGAGCAAACGCTGCAACAATTTCTGCCCAAGCAGTGAACAGTTGAAGTATAGATCCTCAGACAGTAAGTAGGCCTACAGTATGTCATAAGAAAGTTATGACTATCTGAAGGGCAGAGGGTCAACCAAGATGGCATCCTATGGGAGTTTAATAATCTCTCTCCAGGGACCACTCTCTCCAATTTCTGTCACTACACTGTACCAGGCATGATCCAACAGCCCTGTCTCTGGCTGCAGCAGGGTTAACCTAGCTGCCCAGGTCTCATCACTTTCGTCCATATTTTAACCCTTGTTTGCCTAGGCTGACATGATAGTTGTCTTCACATTTTATTCAACTAAAGAATATGACCATGATGGTATGAGACCTACAATATCTATGGTTACTATGGTTACATCTTCATCCTTTGCGAAAGAGGATGCCAGTCTCCTTGCACTCATAAATTCTTGGAAATCATTGTTTTCTTTTCTGTTCTTTTTCTTTTCTTTTCATGGGGAGGTTTCATGCTTGATATAGCAAATGAGCAGTAAGATGCCCCCAAAAATGGTCACATGATTAAAAAAAAAATTACTTTTCTAAAGTAATGGCAGGCAGTGATAAAGACGCAATACCGAATTCAAACTTTCACATCTTGTTGACAATTGCTCTATTTTGACTGTCCCTTTTGTAATACCAATATCCTATTTTTAACCCATTCCTTACAAGAACCTGGTATACCATGTTCCTTAAGTACAGTTTAGTTCTACATATACATTGTACTACACATGCCATTTTTTTCACTGTCTTTCATAATCCAAGCATCTTCTACATTATACCTTTATGATAAAAAGCTTCCGCTGCAGAACGCAATCACGGGCCATGGATCAAAGCCACGTCAGGTTATCACAATACATCATCATCCTTAACCATGATATATCGTACATTTCATTTCAGAAATTAAGGTTGAACCTTCAAAAATCAAGGATGTAAACCCCTACTAACAGTGTATGCTCCAGCTCCAGAGATTGCAAGTGTTCCAAACATTTGGTGTGTGATATAACCTACTCATTATATTCAATAGTGCAAAAGACACATCTTTTGTAGATTTTGGAAACAAAATCTCGATTAAAGAGGTACATGTACATATGTATGTACCATATTTTGTGTCATGTTCTATGTGCTAAGTGCTACATTTCTTTAATAGGTGTTATGATGGTTTCGTTTTGCATTGCTTATTCAAATGAATGACTGCTAACACATAAACATAAAAAAGGAGTATATGCTCCCTAATGCCTTCATGTACAAAGATGCAATCTTCCATAATACATGATCATAGACGGAGACATGCACAATCATTCCTGAACTCACAATCATGAAAATTAATCAAAAACCTAACACTATAAACTTCATAACGCCGCCTCGATTTCCTGGATATTGCTTCTCGCTTCCTGCAAACTTGCTACGTATACAGTAATCTATCCTGCTAATTGCGATATTAAAGTTTCCATTTCTATTCAAAATAAAAAGAGACGCCACAGACATCCCAACTGTTTATTCCTAAACTTACAGTCGTGTGAATAAGCCAGAAACCCAGCACTATAAAACTCCATAATGCTGCCTCTATTTCTGGGCTACTACTTCCTGCATGCTCTAAACTTACGACACACAGTAGTTCTAAAGTACTGTGAATCAAGATCCTGTTCTATAGAGTTTCCATTTCTATTTGTAAAGAAAATTCAAGTAAGTATAGAATGAGTTCACTTTGTTGCATGTCCTTGTGAGTGTGACTGTTCTCCCAGAAATGCATGTCTGCATTCTTATTCAAAGCTTCACCTACAATGTAGTGCTCTCTATTAAAAGGTTTTCATGGTTTTTGTTGGTTCTTAATAGCACAAAGCAATTAGTAGGAAAGATGTTGAAATCTTTGAATGTAATCACTTTTTTATGAGCCACAGGAAAGCTCCACCTGTGAAACACTCCTACAGAGCTGTTAAATAGGTGGTACAGTTTTGGTTGAGATAGGGATTCAGATTTAAACTTCTTGCAAGGTAATTAAAAACCACTTCTGAAATATAAAAGGCAAACAAGTCTATATAAGAGGAATTCAAAAGTTTATTTGATGAAAATTGGTCTTGAAATGGTTGGGATATCTAAAGACAAAGAGGTCCTAATAAAACCTGGCACCCATTTTTTTTACTTACATGTAATAGTACTAGGACTCTTTCTTTACATTCTTTTTCGATATCATCTCAGCCATTTCAAAAGCAATTTTCATCACAGGAATTTTGAATACCTCTTAGAATTGTATGCTCTTTAATATTTCCTAAGTGGTTTCTCATTCTCTTGCACAAAGTTGAGATCTGAATCTTCATCTCAACCAAAAGTGCACCATCCCTTTAAGGTCCATACCAGTTTCTGGATTGTGCTTCTTACTTCCATTGTCTCACTGGCTCATTATCTGTAAACAATGTCAACTTTAACAGGAAGGGTGAATAGGCAATATATCAGACCAAGCATGGTTAGTGACATTTCTACAGGCACACGGTGCATAAAGTGTACTGTATGCTGTGACTAAAATGTTACTCCAGTAGCTAGAAAAAGAAAAAGGAAAAAAAAAAGATGAAGAAAGGGGAAAATACGGAAGAGGAAGATGATAAAACATAAAAATGTGAGAAATGGCTTTTTGCCAAGCCTGCACATCCTGATGTTATGATCTCTACCGATTTAAAACAAAGTCTGCATGTTACCAGACATAAAACACAGCAACTCGCTGCCTTCCTTTGTAAGGGGATAAAACTCAAATACGTACATGTGGGTTGAGTGAATTAATGCAGCAACATTATTAGAGCATCAAGAGCATGTATGTGGGTGTTTACCTGTAATTGTGTCTTAGAGAGTTGAATGAAACCCATATATCTGTACATCTGGATTGAGTGAATGCAGCAATATTTGTAGAACATTGGCAAAATTCTAAAGTATGTGGGTGTATAATTCCATGCATATATCATCATTGGGGTGACAAGATCTATCGCAACTTTTGGTGAAAATGACTCTTTTTTTATTAATGATCAGATAACCAGTTACACCAGTGATGTCTTGTCCAAATCCAGCTCTGTCTTACCCCAAGAGTGAAGCCACCATGGCATGTCAAAGGGAAAACTACCCAATTTGATTTGTAGTGCTTATGTTACCATGTTTTTGTTTTTGTTTCTTCTCTCCTGAACACTTGCACAAGAACATTTTTGAGATACAACGTCTTGTCACCCCAAGATGATATAATGTAATGCTCCTGGACATGAGGCACTGTTCAAAAGCAAGAAGTTAATCTGGAGCATGAGGAAAAAAAACCTAAAAATGCCCCTCCTTCATAATATCCCAATGGTGTCAGCAACAGTGATGATGATGGTTTACAAGTGTACGTATACATTTGTTGACCAGGAGACAGTTAATGATTAAAGTGACTCGACTGCATGTGCAGCTTAGGATGGAAAGGATGGTGTTAATATACGTGTAGCTGATCGAACATAAACCAAGGCCAATTCAATCTGAAGCATAAATTCATTTACTTTACAATACTCATGGTTAACCTTGCCTTGCACTTAAAGTAATATGCAATATTTTATGGATCGGCACTAAATTGAGCTTTCAGAGCAAATTCATCCCATAGTTATATTCGATTAAGATCTGTAGGCATACATCCTGTACATGCACAATGTAGCCGTATCAATTCCTTTTACACTGCAGAATTGCTCTCTCACTTCACAGCAGATCTTCCTTTGAAAAGAGTACGGCACTACGTGTGTAGCTGGCTGTAAGATGAGCACCTCATAAAGTGAGAGACTCATGCACTTTTGAGCCCTTCTTTACCTCTGAAACTCCCAGAACATCTATTTACTGTGGCCATTTAATTTTTTGTCAGAGTAAATAATTGTGTGGAAATCGTAATTGTATATTGCTCCATTAACGAGGAAAAAGAGTTTTAGCGATTTGCAGGCCCACGACCTGTCTTAAATATAGACTTGTAATCTCAAATACAAGCTTACGCCCACATCACTCTACTTTAATTCACTGTAGGCCTACAAGTAGTTTGCTTCACTTTTCTCTTCTCCCCCCTTTGAATTCTTCTTCAAGGTATATGAATCTATTTCATTATATGGCAAACATGCCATCCTTTTCCATCACGCCTGATTCAATTTCACGGGGGTTTATAATACGTTTTACTCTGTAGGCGAGGACAAAATGCACATATCCCACTTCTTAGAGCAAACTTTTCCCTCATTTACAATCAACTCTAATATAAAACGGGTTTCACTGCCGACAATGAGGTGTACGGTTTTGCTCTGTAATCAAATAAAGCTGGGGCTAGCAATGATTAAATTCTAGGCACTCCAGAAGAGTATGCTCCCTGTATAATTTTTTGTTTTCCATCCAAAAACTGCATCCTCAACAACTAAGCTCACTGCAACAGCTGGAATACATTGCAATTAAAATTTCCTTCAATAAAATAATATGCGGAAAAAGGGTACAAAGTCAAAGTTTTTTTAATCGCATGCATAGTGAAAGCATTCTAAGACACATGACTTGTTCCAAATACACTGATACTCTCTTGACTCTGTTAAAGTCTGCACTCCAATCTCATTATTCCACACTTTTTTTTTTCTTCTAAAAATGGATGTAAAAGTTGATATTTGAAACAGATGCAAAAGCAATCATTCTTGTGTGTGGACAAAAACACAAGAATTACTATTTCTTTGCAAAAACCAGTCCATCTTGATTTGTTTTGTTTTTTTATATTTCAAAATCCTCACCTCACAATAATTTGCTTCTAGTGTTAATAGCAAACTAATGAAAAAACAAAAACAAAAACAACACAACACCTGTTTCATCCCATAGATCACATTCCCCATGCTCATGCAGAGTGAGGGTATACAGGCCAGGTCATCTTCAACAAGAATCATATTGTAGAGCGCAGGGAGTTGTGAATTTAGATTCTCAAGAAAAAGATTTGTTTAAGTGCAACGGAGTGAAAGCATTTTCACACAGCTGATGTGCTGTGTATTAAAAATATGCATGAAGATGAAGGATGACAACAAGAAGGCAAGTGGTGAGAGCTCGTCCAAGTCAACCTGTTTAGGCCGAAGGTTCATCCAGATCCATGGATCATCAATAACAGAGGTCAATTCATCAAGGACACACCATCAAACCATGGACTGTTTCTGGGTCTCGTTTCGTAAAATAGGTTTGCAAAATATAGGATGTTTTCATCGGAGTTGGTGCGTTTGTCTGTTTGAATAATAACTCAAAAAGTTGCGAACGGATTTGAATGAAACTTGCAGGAAAAGTTGATAATGACACAAGGAACACATGACTAAATTTTGGTAGTGATCCAGGTATTTTTATGGATTTTTGAAGGATTTTTACTCTTTGGCAGATAGGGTCAACAAACTTGGGAGTTCAAGATGCACATATTTGAGATTTGCATGAATACATGCTCTGCTCGGGCGAGGTGCTGTGTATTGTAGCTGGAAGCTGATGGTGTAATTTACAAGACTTCTATATTTGGAAATTGGTTGATTATCAGCATGCGTGTGTAAAGGGTGGAAATGAGCTGCTTGGTGGAGGTCTGCACTCTACGAGTGCTTTTCTAGTTGTAAGCTGCAACACAGACTGTCATAAAAGCCATAATCCACAAATAGTGCACTATAAGTCAATGAATGTCAACTCCTAGTAAACACACAGACACAATGTTTCATGACAAAAATTTCAGTACATTGTATATGAGAACATAGCGCAGGCTAAAACAAACTTGAGTAACATCTGGCTCAGAAACAAACTTTCCTCCCCGTAAGGGGGCTTTGTGATTGTATTCAAATTCAATTTATGATACGTGTGAAAACAAACATTTCCCACAACAATTGGAAGAGGATGCCAAATCTTGTTTTTGATAGTGACTAGGCACTGGGAACCAGTAAGACTCAGGTTTGAAACAGGAAAAAACAAATAAACAAACAAATAATTAGAAAAGCACTCTTAGAGGCCCCACCTCCCTGCTGAGAGCACAGACCTCTCAAGCAGCTGTAATATTTCCACCACTGATCTTGTTTTCCATAGAGATCAGTGATTTCGACTCATACCTATGCATGCTGAAAATCGCCCAATTTTCCAATATAGAATCCTTTTGTATCCATACTGTAAAAGTATATACATGTACGCTGTACATGTATCATCAGCTTCCAGCTGCGCAGCGCCTCGCCTGAGCAGAGCACGCACTTTAGTGCACACATGCAAAACTCAAATACGCGCAGCTTGAACAGTGAAGTTCATTGACCCTACCTGCCAAAAGATTTTTACAAATCCCTCAAAAATCCATAAAGATTCCTGGATCACTACGAAAATTTGATTATCTGTTCCCTTAGCTGTGTCATCAACTTTCCTGTAAGTTTCATCCAAATCTGTTCACAACTTTTTGAGTTATTTTGCACACAGACAAACAAACAAACAAATCAATGCCGATGAAAACATTAACCTCCTTCCTTGGCGAAGGTTTAAACAGGATATAAAGCAGGCGAAGGAATAACAATTTTATTCAGGTCACCTATAGAAACAGTCAATGAATTTCAACACAATGCAATCATCCCCCACCCCTCCCACACAATAACATTCATGCGCCCAATCGTAATCATGTAGTCTAATCTTTGATGTTAAAGGTATTAGCCCACATTTGTAAACCTGCAGCAATTGGTCTCATAGTTAGCATGGAGTTTGGGTATGATTGCAGTAACACCTGTGCAAAATTTCGTTCCAATTAGTCCATTACTTTCATAAAAATAAATGAAAATGCACCGTAATCCGTATGCATGCGTATAACGCTCGCTAGCTCCGGTCCACGTACGTGTTACATGTACAATGTACGTAGCTATAGCCCGTGCTCGTAATTCGATTTTGGGTCGGGTTGACCCGGTTTGAAAATTGATTTTAAAACGATGATTTTCTCTCTTTTATCGAATGGTATAATTATGACAAAGAGCGACAGGTGAGGTATGTTACTGTTATAACTTGTACTTGAAGTCATATTGGACCTGTTTTATGCAAATTTGATTTTCGTGGGTTTGCAAATGTGGGCTAGTACCTTTAAAAAGAAAGTGGCTGAGCCGGCATTTTCAAAGGTGAATTGACTTTAGTTTTCCAGTCATGATTTCTTTGCCCCAGTATTCCCCCGCAATGGTTTCGATTTGAGCCTCTGGGCAGCTCTCGACCCAAATTCACCACAAAAGATTCTAATCTGCGGGGCGAAGAGATAATGCGACGGGACTCACGTTCACCTGATCACGAAAGCTTCACCTCGGGGAACACTGCTGTAGACAGACTTGACTAAATTTGGACAACTAAAGACTTAACATCCCGGACAATGCTCTGTGTAGACAGAAGTTGGGCACATATACAGATATATTCAAAAGCAATTATTTTTCCATTAGCACAAAGATATTTTTCTATTGTTCCCTTCCCATTCAAAGTCTAATCATTGCCACAGGGTGCCCACTGCTAGAAGCACACGAGGCCACTCTATTAAAACGTTGTCTAAAACAATTTTCATTTTTGACTTCATAAGCTTGGTGCTAGCACTTCATAAACTTCAAATGAAATGATTAAAATTGCATTTTCTTTCCCATAACATTAGTGCCTGTTAGTACAAATCTGTATAATGCCAAACTGAGGTTAACAAATTAACGTCTTCTCAATTTTCAGATCACTCCTGCCATGCATGGCTTGAGTCAATGGAAAACAAATCATCAAACATATCACAGATCTATGCTTAGGTTTTTAGTGAAAATGGGTTACCTCACATGTACAGTATGGTTTGGAACCATCACGTGACAACAACAATAACTTTCATAACTAACCACCAAATGCTATTAATACTCATCTAACAGATAAGCATACAAAATAGAAGCAATATGAAAAATGTTCATACTTTTATAATTCTAGAGCTTAATTTTTTAAGATTTGGTACTTACTGTCTGGTGAAAAGGCTAGCATATGGACAGACTTTACAAAAGATTTGATTTCCTGTTATTCCCCCCCCCCCCCCCCCCCCCACACACACTACCGGTAATTCTTCTGTTTTTCTCTTCTAAGGGGACGATTAAAACTTACAAATACGATGGATTTGACAGGCAATTAGATGAAAATGAATGCATTTAATTGCCACTGACAGCCATCACCCCCACCCCCATCCCCTCCAATTCCAAACCTTAGTCTCATCAGTGGCCAAACTAGGTCACCCTATGACCCAACAATGAACAACTTCACCCACTGATCTGCTTGTGCAGATATGCTCTATAAAATATGACAAGTTTCTGTTCCTAGCTCAGGTGAGCTAGTACATGTAAATGGGGTCACAAACAATCTCTCTCAGAATCTAAGTTTATCTCCAGGATTACTTAACTAGATCATGTCACTCTCTCTACCTCCACCTCCCTCAATACTTCAAAGAAGACACAGAATTTCTCCCAACTGCTCTTTCTCTAGTCTAGGAAAAAAAAAAAGAAGACTTTGAATCACCAGACTATTTAACTCTGGTACAGCAGATAATTAGTGCCATTCTTTGCAATCGAAACACCTTGTCTTTTTGTGTGTGTGGTGTTGTTGTTGTTGTTGTTTTTTTTTTGCATACGGCCAGCGCATGCGCACACAAACATCTTATCCATTCATGTATTTGAAATTTGTGCGCATGTGATGTGCATGCGCTGGCTGTACAAGTCCTGTAGTATTCAGTGTATGTAGCTCTCCCAAGGTCCTCTCAACCGAGTCACATTCAGTCATCAATTCGAACAGAAAGGGACTATTGGCAGAACCAAACGTTGCCCGAAGCCTGTTTTCAATACTTCAACTTAATTGGTAAGTCTTCAAATTGAAGAAATTTTTGGATTTTAAGTTGATATTTGCCCGCGATACTAAATCTGTCATGATCCTGAATGCTACAATGCGAAGCCCCATTACGCTATGCGTATGGGGCTGCTGGTCGCTATGCATATATGGGGCTGCTGGTCACAGTGAATTGCATGATTACTAAGACATGAGAGTAAGTCTCACAGTGTTAGTTATATGAAAGGTACTTCAACCTGAACCACAAAAGACAAGGAAATTCAAGGAAACTTTTGAGGTACCAAAACTTTATATTATCTTTAATACACCAGTCAGTTCTTTGCAAATAATCGTGACTCAGGAAGTTTCACATTCTTTCACAGTGAGAATGCTGAACCCAAAAAAATTTGACCCTGTTACGACCAAAATTTTGTAATTTTCGTAATGAGATTGGCATTAATTTGCACAAAATTCATGGATCACATTCATCTTCTGACAGGTATTTAACTGTGAAGTCAGAAGTGTTCCCCTGCAATAAACTTTCACGAATTTTGTGAGAAGCCAAGATTTACGAAAGTAAAATGTGTGCATAAGTTTTTATCTGCACAATGCACTGAACGCTAGTGGAATTTCATTAAAGTTCCATGCCACAAAAAAGGCCGTCGGCTTTAATTCGCGACAGTTTCAGGCCGTGAATGTTTCTGGTTTTACAAAATTCTTTTCTGCAAGGTTGCTGATCTCCTACAATGCATTCATAACAACAAGGGACACTGAGAGCTTCTGTTCTCACACACTGCACTTTCAATTAGTCACTTCCTAGCTGCGTCTTTGAGCCGAGAGGCAAGCCCACATTTGTTCACGGGATGCAGGAAGCCCGCGTCTGGTCTACCACATGTGGGAACTCCGCATCGAAACACACTCTCTCTCACCTCCTCTTTGGCAAGGAAGCCCTCTTTGATACCCATGGAATCTGATTTGCATTGACAGACAAACTCTTTAAAGGATGACACTCGTAAGGTCTGCATCTAAATGCACACTGTAATTCTTTCAGTCACATTCATGAGCAACATTATGCACGTGCACTACATGTATTGCCAACAGGATTACTAGGCTGTGGTGCTGAGAGGGGAAAGCATTTAACTGTAAGGAATGTTTTCTCCGAACTTTCTCTACTTTGTCTTCTGTTGACACATAAAGAGAGGATCAATATGGAAACTGTCAACAACACAAACAGCATCTCATACTGTATGATTTTGTATGTATCATCACAGTTTGATACACTTCAGTCATCCAGCTAAGGGCTCAAAATTTACATAATGTACGTACCATTTGGAATATCACTGCTTGCATTACATTAGTCCAGATACTGGACGATTTTTATCATCCGCAGTCCCCACACACTCGGCACCCACCCAATGCGCCCAACCGCTGATTGCGACACTCCACCAATTGGTACTCCCGAAAAAAATCCAGGAGGGGTGAATTGTGTAATACATTGTACATACAGACACCATCAACGTACGTCCGTACACACGCGGGCACACTACGAATACAGTCCAGGAAGTGGACTTACGACTAGCATTACATTGGAATTCAGGCTACATATTGTATACCAAGAAACTTGTCTGGCTGCCATGATTTGCCAGGATATAAAGTTGCTTTATGGCATTTTGAGTTCCAAAGTGTGAAACAATGATATTTCACACCCGACTTATACTGAAGGGCCCTTCCCATTCATTAGTAGGAATGTAGAACACTCTAGTATGTGATGATCAAATTGTGCCCTCACAAATTGAATCGCCTGCAGCTAAACAAGTCGAATTCACTCTAGCACAATGGATACTGCTATGGCCCGAAATAATGTACATATCGATGTAATCGAATATACAGATAGTAACTATGATCGAGTACGCTCTAGATTGTAATTTATCTTTGGCGTATTTCTGAGGGTAATATTTTGCATTTTTTGTCATTACCCAACAGAAATTGTGTTTAATAATACAGCATTACTTCACACAATACAGTCTGTCTATGTTTAATAGAGCAACAGTTTCTGCAGTCATAGTATGGAAACTACATTTTACCTTTAGTATCTTGCTCACCACAAGCAATACTTATGCTCACAATACAACCTTGAAATCTGCTACCATGGGTTGGGTGTCAATTACTTGACAAGTCTATTCATCGTAGTGCTGTTGACATTGTGATACTTTAGCTATGGTGGTATGAACACCAAGGCTTGATATAAGATATCACCTCTGGATTCCTCCTGGTTATACAATACAAGACAGTCTGTAAGTACACTGATATTTCTTTGAGTTCCCTAATAGATCTAGCACACAGATCTGACAATGGTTATCTTCACAATGGTACCTGGCACATCTGTCTATGCTTATCTAATGTGCTCTTTTAACTGAACTAAGTATGTGACAATTACATGTGTATATCACCATGCCTAGTCTTTAATAATACTTTCAAAATGGAAAAATATCTGTACTTGAATGTCGGAATGGTTGCGTCTGGTTGACGCAATGAAGATGGTAAAAATTATGAATGAGAACCAGTGTATCTGACAAAATAGAAGATGTGCATTGTAATACACATTAGAGGGCTTAGGCCTTTACTACGTGTATTTATGTGCCATGGTGTAAACCCCCAGTGTGCCACGTTATTCTGAGACAGCAACATAGTCCTGCTTTGGGAAAATATTCTGATTTTTAAATCCATGTAATTTTATAGATTTTTGTTACCCTCCACATGTAATGTCCAACTCAAAGTTGTGGTGAAAATGCCAAGCTTTGCTTTGATATGAACTGTATGACAAATCTGTGATTATTTTTCTTTCAAATGACTAGTAAATGCATTATTGAATAGAGGCATACTAAGTTTTGCACACAAAATAGAGAAAGTTTGAATTTGCTTGCAAATCGAGTAAGGTACATTCCACTTGAGATTCAATCACCACATGAAATGCAAGCTACATGCACATTTGACAAAAACGGAACCACGAGAAACGTTTTCATTGTACCGTGGTATTTGACAATTTATTGAACGGTTTGGGCGGATTTGTGCGTTTGGGCAGAATATGCGAAGTTGGCATGCCGTCGACCGAAATGGGCGTGCGAACGTGGCACATAAAGAGTTTAATGCTAGGGTGGTTTGGGTATGTTACCACCCCCATAACAGCCCCAGCCCCACTCCCCTTAGTACCAAACATACTATGCACACACAAACACTTTACAGTTTACATTATACATATTCTACCGAGTTTGATGTTCTGTCGTCACACATTCCCTAAAGGTAGTCAAGCTTTATTAATTTTCTATGAAGACTCACAATATTGACGAATCAATATCTTGAAACAAATACTGTAAAAGTGGACATTTTTGCAGTGTGTAAAATTTTTGCTCATTTTGCGCAACCAGAACTTCGAAGCAAGGTAGCTGTCTACATACAGGCTGTATGTAAGTAGTATGGTAAAATCTTGTTGTGATTCCGTGGAATTAAAAACACAGAAAATTCATCTCACCTGGCCGGGTGTGAAAAATTACTCGAGCAAAAATATCGCACTCGCATTCAGTCGCAGTAGGGTTCTACAGTACCAGTATGTGTATCCAATATCCAAGGCAAGGCATGGCATCCAGACTCCAACTACAACGTAGGCTTCAGAATCTATTTAATATCACTACAATGGTTATGCATTTAATAGAACGAAGCCTTGAATGCGTATTAGAAAGTCTGTATTAGCCTTAAATGTATTAATGTTAGATTCAGAAGTATTAAACTTACTCATCTGTTTACATAAAATTAAAATGTTGTATTTTTGATCTAGATAGCAGATTTATAGATCCAGATTTCTGTCATCTGGAATGCTGATTACAGCCAAATTCTTCTAAGAAAAAAAAAATCATGAAGACATCAACTGATTCAAGGACAAAGGCATATTTTCTGCCACTTCGCTGCGCTGCCATGCATACCTTTCCTTGATTTGGTATTCAAAGTAAATTTGCAACCACACATCACACAGAACGCACGTCCGCACGAGCAACACGCACCAACACTCACGGGAATCGCCGCCGCCAGTTCGGCGAGAGTTGATGGCAAAAAGTCAGTGGCACCACAACTTACAAGTCGGTGAGTTGTAAAGTCATTATTAACTATCATTCCCGCCAGAAAAGGTTCCATACGACCTCAAAATAACTTACCTCCTCAACGCTGAGAGGCATGCACACGCGATATTCCTTTATAAGCATTGTTTATCTAATGTACATGTACTTGGATTCACAAATAACTTTTAGTAAACAATCCAAGGCAAGGTCACCGGTCCTCATTGATCATTCACTTTTTCACTTGGCGAGCTTCGCTGAGGTTGACTCTGTGTGTAAAATGAACGACCGTGTAAATCCATGCATAGGAACTCGGACCACGGCTTTACTCAACCCTTCTACGGCCGCGCGCACATTGGTGAAGGTCCGTTTGAGTGACGCACAGGCCTGGCGCGCGGCTGCGATCTCGATGTTGTCGAGTCGAGTGGGGTGGATGTTGCGTAATACTTGTGTTTACATCCTGATCCTGTACAAACCAATCTTTGTATCTTGTTGTGCATTTTCTCATGTTAGTTAGGAATCTTGCTCATTCTATTTTTTATTGGTTTTAGTCTGTTTCTTTGCTTGTTTCCGCAACTCATAGTCATTCGTTGTTGTTTTTGGGGAGGTGACTGGGTGTCATAAATGTTTTGTTTTTTCTTGTAGTATTAGTATAGATATCCATCTATGTCAATGTGACTAACTATACAAATGTATTTGCATATTATGGTATAGGAGTGTCAAACGGAGAGAGATCACACTCATTTTTTCCTTAGGCAGTTTGGAATATTATATACCCACATGATGCAGGGTTCCATAAGCATTTAACACAAAGTTCGTAATGCTGTGAGAAAATTCTCTTTTGCTGACAGGAAAAATAATTGTTTTAGAATATTTTACAATCATTTATATCAGACAAAATTATTGTACTTGTCAGAATAAGGTATCTTTAAGTTACCTCCTCTAAACACGACTATATATAGACTTTTTTCTGCTCTTGTTTTGTACATTTACTCTAAAGCCTTGAAATTGTAGCATGTAGAATGTGTGTGGTTGTCAAAAAAAGGGTTGTACAAAATGCTTCGAGAGAGTATGACATGATTTATAAATTTTAATGTGTATATTATGTTTTATTCATTTCTTTGTTCATTCATGTACGTCTAGTATATGTTTGTCTGTTTGCTTTGCTGAGGGAGGGGGAGGGGCCTCTTGGGCTTTCAGCCCTAAACCAAACCTAAGGTCTATTTTGATGAGCGCTCAGAGCGCCTGCCGAAAAAACAACAACAACAAAGATTTCTTTCCATAATTTTGCGTATAATGATCTGAGTGTATTTTTGTCTTTGTGTGTGTGTGTATATAATTATGTGTGTGTGTGTGTGTGTGTGCGTGCGTGCGTGTGCAGAAATTTTCAGAAATATTCAGAAATTTAATTTAGAAGAATTAGGAAATATGAATTGGGAAGTTGTTTATACAGGTATATCTGGAAACTCGTTAAAAATCAAAGGGTGGAATACAAGTATTATATTGATGATTAAATATATTTTATATTCAGCGAGATCAGAAGGGGCGGTATCAAATTTTAATGAAGTTATGAAGTATTTCAAGATGTGTAAAGAAGAAGAAAATAAGATAGCTAGCAAAAGAGGAATAGTCGGAATGCATCTGTCAAAGTGGGAATACATTTATGAGGTATACCGAGGATGATAATCCTATGTGATTACCTTTTTCTGTTTTGAATTTGCCGTACATGTATCTGCGAGTTATTGTCATATCGTTGTCGGGTTTTTTTTTTCCTCGTCTCTATTGCTTCTACCATTTCCACATCACTTCCATATTATGAGTAGGAAGTATTTTATTGTATGAGAAACAAATGGCAATTTATACTGCAAAGATATTCAAGTGTGAATAAAACCTGAAACCTGAGGGCTGAAGGCACGGGGGGGGGGGGGGGGGGGGAGGGGAGGGGTGCATGTTGGCGTTGTGTGGGGATGTGTGTGTGCATGTGTGTATGTTGTCTCGCAAATGGCTTTGTTTGTTTCGTGTTTTTTCTCTTAGAGAAACAGTGAAATATGCCCCGTTTTGTGTTTTAAACAAATGATCTATTATGTTCCCGTTTCGCGGGCTTGTGCGAGAATGTGTGTTAAAAAAAAAAGCGGATTTCGTTTCCTTGGTGTAGAGAGTTACAATGTAAAATTTGATATCAGTTTGCACAATGGTGGTGATACTGCATTTTGTCTTTATGTAGTGTAAGATTGACGTTGTTGTGTACAATGTTTGTGCAAGCAGTCTGTCTTTGTATGATGTTTTGTTTTGTTTCTGTGAACATTTCTGTTTCTATGATATGAAATGGTATGAAATTCGAATAAAGAATTATCAAAAAAAGGTGTGTGTGTGCGTGCGTGTGTGTGTGCGTGTGTGTGTGTGTTCAGATAATAATGTCAATTTGTGTCATTACATGTGTGTAAAATTAGCCTGGCAGGTTGATATATGCCCAGAAATTGAGCATGCCACTCTTTTTCTGTTTCGTTCGTGGATGCAGTACTATATACTAGTAGTATAATTATAGCAGGGAGGTGGATTTTCTTTCTTCCACCTCCCTGATTATAGTGCATCCTCAACAGGTTAGAAGGAGAAGAAGACGGGGTGGGGGGGGGGGGGGAGACCAGGGGATGGAGAGAGGGGGGAGGGCCATAGAGAGAGGGGGAGGGAGAGAGAGAGAGGAAGAGAGAGGGATACTTCTTGCGGTTTCTTCAAACTGTAAACGTATGTCCCATGTGTCATATATTCTTATGGCTCAAGTATTTTTATCTTTGAACTGTGATGGACTGTACCCTATTCTGAACATTCTTGATCGATGCAATATTACATTCAAGTTGGTATAATTTGATGGGTAGTTAGACTTCAATTGAATCAAATTAAAACTCATTTTCACTCATCATAAATAAGGATAAACATAAAAGTGAGCAGAAGAAAAACAGTCACATGCATGAAGGGCCTATATTTATATATAAATATTTAAACAGATCATATGGGTGGAAATTATGTACAGTGTATATAAAAAAGACCTTGACGTAGAGAAAAGGCTCTCAACAAATCACAATAAGAAGGGGACAAATAAATCATTTCTTTTTCTAGGCAAAACCAACGCTCAAGTATCTTTAACACATAATATCCTATGTTATGTACATCGTGCAAATGACCGGAACGGTTTTACCACATCTTGATTGATTAATTGATTAATCAATTAATCAATTTGATTATTCATTTATCTTCTTATGAATTTATCCATTATCAAATGTATCTTTTCATTTATTCATTCATCTATCTATATATCTACTCATTTATGTGTTTATCATTGTCAATCTATCAATTAGATTATCTATCTATTCATGTATACATACAGTCAGTCATTCAATTTCTTTTTTTTTTTTTCTTCTCTGTATGAGGGTTGTTGTTCTTGTTGCGGACGTTACGTTTATCTTATTGTATAGGTGATGTTCTTACTTTCGTCCAGCAATCTAATATCCTTCCTTGGGGGGGGGGGGGGGGGTGTTGTTGTCTATTTGTATGTTTTGCGTTTTTCCTGGTTTTTACCTTTGCAGCAGCTACTGTACTACTGTATTTGAGCAATTCTGTGAGTAGGCCACAGCGAAGTTGATCGATTACTCATTCGGTGGAAAAGCATAAAATCGGGAGGAGATACATACATAGGCGAGGGTGGCACGCACGATACTGAATCGATCGCCAAAAAAAAAAAAAAAATTGCATTTCATCGGGGTCCGCGACTTCGTGTGTTTCTACTGCAAATTAGTGGGTTAATTTAGCCACTATGGCAGGTGCTGAAGCTTCATCTGGTGCTGGGGAAGAACCCACGAGTGTTGGGGTATCCAGTGATGCAGCTACTAAACCTGTAAAAGAAGGGGAAGTTGTGAAGAAGGCAAAAAGTAAGTCGTTGGTAGGACGTTACAGTGGCGTTAGTCAGTACGTAGTCCTATACGCTCACATTTGTGTATGTAAAATGTCAATGCAATTTGAAAACCGAAAGTCGCATTTTTTTTTTTCTTCTGCCGGTGAAGTACACTTTTAAGCATCCGTGTTAAAGAGTGTCGAAGCACGCGAGTTCGTTATAGTCTCTGAAGACGATTGATGAATTCCATGAATCGTTACATCGGGCAAGCATGAAGATTACTGTTTTCAGAAAATGTGGCATTCCTTGCAAAAAAACAATGTCAATGCAAAGATCACTTGATTTATTCAAGACAAATTGGGTGCAGTGCCCATCGGAAGACCTGGATAAAAAAAAACAACCATAACTTTGTATGTCTTTGCATCAACACTGCACACAGCACTGGTCCGATGGTCCAAGACCAGTAAAAATTACTGTCAGACCAGAAGTTCTATTCTATCTTTTGCAGGAATAGCCGCCGGCAATGGATCATTAAAAAATGGAAAAACTGGGTAAACCTTCTGGTCCGACAGACAGGTTGGACCAGTATTTAAAAAAAAAAAAAGGTTGGACGTTAGTGTGCAGCCCTGCCCCTGACCTTGTCATTACATGTCAGATTTTCCCCCTGTATTTATTTGTCTTTTGCATTTTTTTTTTTGTCTGCTGAAATTCTAGTTGCATGTATTAAACTCTCTCCCTCTCTCTCCATCCATAGATCTGTCTCTCTTTTCATATGTGACCGCCCAGCTCAAAACCCACAAAAAGTTGCAGATTAGGATTCTGTGTACAGAACATTTACCTGGGAGAGTAATCTTTTCTCTACATACTGTCAAAATATGGCAGCTTAAAACAAAACCAAAACTGAGATATTAGCAGTTTTTCATTTATACCATACTTTTGGGACAGGTGCTACTTCACTGAAAAATTGATACTTCTATCTGCAGGGCATGCCTGAGCTAGTCACCCTAATCTTTGAATCCTTTTTCCTCCCTTTTCTATGAAAATGCCTCTCCTAACTCTCTCTCCCACTTCAATGACTTTTTTCAGTGGGCTAGGATGGTTCAATTTTAAAAAGTTCATTTTAAAGCTTAAAGCTTATAAAATGTTTTTTTTTTTTTTAATGCAGAAAAATGGAAATTCATTTTAGCCTACTTATTGGTTTTTAGCTGGACGGTCATTGATATAGTGGGATTATTTGCCTCATTTTGTGTTTATTTTTATGCAGTTGACATTCTGTTGAAGGCAACAGGCAGCGCACCAATCATGAAGAAGAAGAAGTGGGCCATCGACCCAAGCAAAAAGGTCGCGTGGGTGATTGATTTTGTGCACAAATATCTCAAATGTGATCCATCGCAGTCTCTGGTGAGTTCTGTTCTGAATTTTCATGATTCAAAGACCCAGGAACTGGAAATCTTAAATCTATTTCTCTCTCTCCCCCCCCCACCTCTCCCCTCCCCCCTCCCCCCCACCTCTCCCCTCCCCCCCCCCTCTCTCTCTCTCTCTCTCTCTCTTTCTCTTTCTCTCTTAGAGGGATTGGAAAACAGAAATGGAAGTTTGAATTTGTGTCATAGAAGAGCCTTCCTTTGTCCAAGAATAGTGCCTGATAATTCACACTTGCTAAACAATGAAAATTTATGGAAATATATAGTCTTCAACACACATTCCAAATAATCAGATTAACAGTTAATGGGGTTTTGTTGTTTGATGGTTGGTGTTTTGAATGTGTGAGAGTGAGTTTGTTTGTGTTGATTTTTGCAGTGCCGCCTTTAAATTTTCCTGTTGTGCCCCTTTTCCAGGCAAAGTACTTGGTTGTTTAAATAATCTGCCTTAGTCCTTGTGTTTTACTGTGAGAGGAGTTTGTGGTATTACAGTGAGTATATAGAATCAATACAAAGCAATGCACATGTATACATTTGCAGATGTATTAGCGTACAATAGTAGTGTAGAAAGGCCGAGACCAGTACTGTATAAGTGGAAATTTTCGTGGTGTGGAAATTTTTTGTGCATTTCGCTCAACCAGAAAATAGCATAATAGGATAATGCTATAATATTATGTACCACTCTTGATTCCACTGGATTAAAAACATGCTAAATTAATTTCACTTGCCCGAGCGCAAAAATCACTCTGTGAAAATATCCACTTTTACACCAAAAGCAAAAAAAAAAAAAAAAAAAAATTGGAACATCTGCAAGATCAGCACTGCATGCATTGTATATGGGATATTGATTTGTAGAATACTTCAAGTGTAAAATGTGTGTGAGTATGATTGTTACAGTTGGTTATATATATATATATTTTCTATTATGCTTGTCATGATTTTTTTTAGGTTCTCCCATGTATCATATGCTGATGTAATGTGGAATGACCATTTTTTTTATATTTCTATTTTTTTTTTATTTTTTGCTTTCCTTGCAGTTTCTGTATGTGAATCAAGCATTTGCTCCATCCCCAGACCAAGAACTTAGGAATTTATATGAGGTAAGTTTTCCCTTGTCATGAGTGATTAGCAAAAGAAGTTTTCTTTCAATGTTTTGGCACAGCTGCTGCAGCAAGCTAATCTCTTGTTATTCAGTTTATTTATTGTGGGTGGAAAAAAATAGTGCTTGCTGCTTCCAAGTTTCTATGAGGGCTGAAAAACAGACACCCAATCTAAATCAAAAGGTTATGAAGGGCTATCACAACAAGTGAATTGTTTTTTGACATTTTCTCTTCAGAAAAGATAAGTCTACACTTCTCAGTCACTTACAAGTCCATCAAGATTTGAAGGGCCAAATTTGATGGTAAACTCATGTCTTTGCTCAATTATATTTGGGGAATGAGATATTAGGTTTTTTTCTCTTTTATGTGTATGTGTAGGTCACTTCCGTGTGCAAAGAGATGAAAATTGAAAGTAAGAAAAGGGAATACATAAGGCTGTATGAAGGTGTCTCTTGAAAAGAATAAAAGGGCCTTCTAACATTTGGGTCTCTCTTTTTGTGCTTGTTCTCTCTTCTCTGCAGTGCTTTGGCAGTGATGGCAAGCTTATACTCCACTACTGTACCAGCGAGGCGTGGGGATGATGACGTGGATTTAGGCCAGTGACATGTGGCACAAGGAAACGCCATTGGCACTTATAAAAGCGAGCACTTTCCGTGATAAGAGGACTTCATCTCATGATAATATTAACTGTGTAAAGAACAGATAGGAGTCTTGCCAACAGGAGTAGATGGAGAATTGTATATATGGATTTTTGTGGGTTTGTTTGGGGGTTTTTTTTTTCTTCTTTTTTTGTTGTTGGTAATGTTGATTTATGATTGTTGGAGCTTGAGTCAACAAAGCAAATGTGGAGGGCAAATGGATAGAAGAAGTGAGACGGATCAAGAAAAATTCAGTGCAGGCAAAGAGGCACCAATTCCTGCAGTGACCCGTGATTGAAAGGAGCTGTGGAAAGCTGCAACAGATCATTCTTGTGAATTTTTTTTGTCTGTCTCATTCTCTCTTGTTGTTGACCTTTGGCAGGTTGAATTAATGACAGCAACTAGACAACATGTATTCATACCTGGTCTATTGGACACCCTTTTGTGTCCTGCCATTTATTCTGTTGGATGGATTATATGATGCCCTAAGGTTGCTCTCAAGAAACATTTTTTTGTCTAAAAATGTGATTCATCTCAAGAATAATGTCATGTTTAACATAATTCCTTCAACTCGGTTGACCAATCACTTGTCTCATTAATACATTGTAAAAATTTCTGCCATTCCAAGTATGATATCCTCAACTACTCACAATATCCTCACTTTTCCTCTAAATACTTAGACTTGTGGGGTCGGGAACTTGTGTTGCAAATCTGTAAACCAAAACTATCGGATCACTACCAAAATTTAATCATCTGTTCCTTGTGTCATTTTTCACTTTTCCTTAAAGTTTCATGCAAATCCGTTCACAAATTTTTGAGTTATTTTGCCAACAGACAAACAAACAAACAAAACAATGGCAACAAAAATGTAACCTTGGTGGAGGTAAAAATTGTATTTTATTTGTAAGAATTTTGTTGCCTTCTCTTGGACCATGTCACTCACACTCATCTCTTGTGCAATGTGTTTATATCTGGGGGCAATAAATTCTAAGTCTGCCCTCAAGTCAAGTCAATATAAACATGTCAGCATAGAGAAAGACGTGTGTAATCAGATAGAATGTCTCACTTACTGAGTAAGATGTCAGTCACGAAAGTTGACAGTTTTACTTCCTTTTTCTGTATGCCATTCTTACATTCTGAAGTTGCGAGGAAGAGAAATACGCAAGGGAATCTGCAAGATGGCAGACAATGTACTGCAGATCATGTGAATGCTGCTGTGAATAGGACAATCTTTTTGAATGGCATCTCATTTTTATGCGGGTATATTCTGCTATTGACATCGATGCCACCAAAATGTGAATGCACACCAAAATTAAAGGAAAATGAAACTCAGCTATATTTATGTAAATTGAGGGAATGCAGCAATATTAGTAAAACACAGCAGTGAAAGTTTGAGAGTTTGAGGAAGATTGGATAATATGTTGAGAAGTTGTGTGTGTGTGTGTGTTTGTGTGTGTGTGTGTGTGTGTGTGTGTGTGTGTGTGTGTGTGCGTAGAGTTTGGTGCTGCCATCACTTGATGAGAAGACTACAACACTTTGTGACATGTATGCAAAACATCTGTAAAGAAAATTCAACATATTTCCAATTTTCTAGCATAATGATCGAGAACTTGACTTTCCTCTTTCAAAAAGCAGGGGTAAAAGTTACCCTTAATGGGGGCCATGGAATGTGAGGGTCACCTGTCTCCCCCCCCCCCCCCCCCCCACCATTCCACATCTTGGATTTTGATATGAGTGCAGATGTAATGAGGAAGCCTGGCTATCGCATACTTGTATGCCCAATGGAGGAATTATAGCCTATATATGGATGTACGCACTTCAATTATTTTGGTATGTTGTATAAAACTTGGCAATTAACCATGTTGTGCTTTCTTCTCACAAAAAAAAAAATCTCAAGAGTAAATCATATCCATGCCTCGATTTTTAATGTATAATCTTTCCCAGACTGAATTACATGTCAAAATTATTTGTAAGCTCAAAGCTATGAGGTTCATGTGAGTGGTTTCCACCTATATAATGATGTAAGAGAAAGAGATATTTTGATACTGATTGTCCACCTCGTGTCAATACTGTATATGCCATATATTTCGCGAGTCTAAATTTTTGCGAATTGGGACTTCCCCACAATTTCGTGAATGGTTAAATTCGCAATCGTAGAGGCCTGTTTTGAACGGAGAAATGTACACGCGTACGTCGCATTAACATCGGGATCAGAGTCGATATTTTCGCATGTCTTTGATTTCGCGAATAGCACCTGAGTCGTGAAATTCGCGAAAATTGTAAGCAATTAAGGTCAAATTTAGTATGTATGATGATCGGAAGGTGTAGTTATGCAAGTCATTAATGTGTTAATATAAGAAAAAAATGTGTTGCCATGGTAACCACTCATTTTTGTATCAAATTGAACCATTTAATTTATGAAGGTGAAATTTGGTGTGTATGATGCTCTTTAAGTGTAGTTTTGTAAAATGTCCTTTGTATTTTTATTGGACAATGCGTTGTCATGGTAACCGCTTTTTTTTTTTTTTAATCCTGTGGAGTGAACTTCTTCCACAGTTTTCAAGCAATTGAAACCAAATTTGGTAGGCATTGTGGCCCTGAGGTATAGATATGGGACACATAATTTTTGTGTGTGTCACACAAACCGTTGCTATGGTAACCACAATATTACCAAAACTTTGCAGATCGAATAACTTTTCCAACTTTATTAAAGTCAAATTTAGTATGTATTATGATTGAGAAGTGTAGTTTTGCAAAACATCAATGTGTTAGATTAAGGAAAATGTGTTGCCATGGTAACCACTCATTTTTGTATCAAAATAAACCATTCAAGTTATGAAGGTTAAATTTGGTGTGTATGATGGTTTTTAAGTGTAGTGATGCTGGGGGAAAGCATGTTTCCATTTGCTGTAAGTTTTATACTCAGTGTCAACTCTGTAATTGTACAGTAAATTAAAATTATTTTGTTTTTAATTTGACAAGTGTATAATTTTGGTATTAACGTCATTGCCCTCATGGCATTATATGTTATAAAGCAATATAAGGGGCGGGGGTACTAATCACCTTCAGTGATAATTTCAGTTTTTGTTATATTTTGAGTGTAATATATATTAGTATATAGTATGTTGGTATTGTATTATTATTACGTGTTTATTTGTATGTATGTGCTCATACAGGGCCTCCAAGAACAGTGTTTAACCCACTGATGGAGCCACCCTGTGAAAATAGAACATATAAATAATAAAATAAAATAAAAATAAAATAAATAAAAACCTCGCGAAATATTTGGCGTATACAGTATTAAAGCTGTGTGACAAATATGTCATTTGTTCTGTGATCGATAAAAATGTATAAACATTACGGAATATGCTGGGTATGTATGTTTGCAATAAAAAACACTAAAGAAAGTTAGAAACTCAAGTGTCTTGAAAATACTTCATACAGTGCACTCCCGTCATAACGAACACGGTTATATGGAAATTCCAGTTACAACAAACTAGAAATTCAGGCCCAAATTTTGTCCACTCTATATTTCTCATTGTTTATTTGTTCTGTTGTAACAAAATTTTGTTATATAAAAAGACAACTGCAGATCATGAGGACTTCGTCGTAATCGGAGTTGACTGTATTTCACATTAAAAGATTTTTAGAATGGTCCAAATGTGTCACCAGATAAAGATGTGTGTCTAGCCCTGTATTATGGTGGTTTATCATACAGTAATACTTGAGTATACATCCGTTTATCTATCTATCTGCGTAGTATCTATATATATTATCTATATCAATAGATAGATAGATACATACATACATACATACATACATACATACATACAGTACATAGATAGATAGATAGATAGATAGATAGATAGATAGATAGATAGATAAATCTCTTGATGATTCTCAGCTTGATTTGCAATCTCAAATGTGTTTTCATGTCATGACACAAACCAGACATTGATGACCACAAACACTGAAGCACATACCAGGAACCCACATGGTTCAGAAATGAAAGCTTTGCTTTTATTCAACTCTGTTCTTTGTACATTGTGCAAGTTAAATGCTTGTTCCACATTTCCATTGGTATTTTCTGCATGTTACCAAACAGTCACACAAAGTATATGCAGCCTAATTTATGTACACTACAGGAAAATACTCAAACCAGTTGTAGGGCATTGTAAAGGTTATTGATTAATTCTTACAATCTACCTGAAAAATGTTCTTTTTTTCAGTATAATCATCACTTGTGAGATAATCATGAATGTAACTTGTACACCAGCTTTAGTATGTATATAACATAGACACCACTTATACTACAACATAAAGATCACATCACTGTCGGTGTTCAGCAAGAACGAAAATAAATATTTGCCCCAAAAGAAAAATTGTTTTAAGGGCAGCATAAATATCTTATCAATTGGACGGGTAAAACTGAATACGTAAGAATTCATCACGCTAACAACTTTCCATGCCCAGGGCATGCTGAAAGATGTATCGTGTATATGAATGTCTATAAAATGTATGTAATTAATCATTTCACTAGACGTGAATTTACAGAGCTAACTTCATAGCTTTGGTATGTCTTGCATTTATAGCTCTTCTTTAGTACTTTAGTATCCTTGCCTCCGTCTCTTCTCATTCTCTTCTTTTTAATACCAAGACGATTTGAATCAGGAAATAGACCTAAATTTCAGTGTTATGCCATTGGAAAAAGAAATATGATCCCAATGTATGCATTTTTCTTTTCCATGCAAAAGAATACAAACATGCAAGCACTTTCTTTGTAATGAACTACCTACAGGGATTTTATCACAAACATTATACTCTAGCAAATTTGCTGAACTCTGTGACTTTAGAAGCATTCTCGGTATGTTGTCAAATGACGATTGAGTATTGCAGCTTTAACACTGGCATTTTTTAATATGCATCAATGGTAACTGCAAAAAGGAATGATACACAAGTATTTCATCATTGTAAAAAACATATATAAAATTGTCAATTGTGAGTATAATTGTAGGTGGAGGCTGAAGCAAGTGATTGTGCAAGACTTCACATACACTGGTCCCTAAATAAAACTTCAGATATTACTCACTTTTGGTACTTTGAAGAAAATCAAATAAGGGTTCTAATGTCAGGAAATGGCTGGAATTCACAAAGATAGCTTAAAGCTAATCCGTGGATTAGCACAAAGTTTTGATTACTCATTTATACATGAAACATATCATGTATGCTAGTGCACATCCAATGATACATGCATGCTAATATGCCCACAAAATTTTGATGCGCTAATATGCACGTAACACATGTGCTAATACACATCCAATAGGCTTAACATGCGCACCCCGATATGCCCACATGTTGGGTACACATTTTCTAAACTGTAGATTTGATTTCCACCACCATTCTGAAATGATGTGTATATTTCTGTGACAGGCCTTGTTTGTGAATTGTTGTGGAAGTCATAATGATACAGCTTGCTCAACAGAGCACAGAAATTACCGGTGTGCACTAGCATTCATCAATCCATGCATTTCACATGGAGCAATGTCAAATTGTCATAAAACTCTCTTTTACCCACAGAAAAATGTTAAGTAAAATACAAAATACAAAACTTTATCCCTATGGCTTATGCCTTTCAAAACCAGAAATGTAGATATTTTTGCTCTAAAAAATGCACACTATTTTGGTGCAGAATGAAATAAAGCAACCTTATTGAATACTTTATGGTAAATATATAAACTAACCCTCATATTTGTTTGTCCAATCATGTCATTCACATTCACTTTGACTCAAATAGATTCACCTTGTCAAATGTTAGACACTTTGATGGTTGGGGGAAAAAGAGAAGTTTACTCGTGAGAGATTGCTCAAGATCTTTTTCAGCTAATCCCACAAAGGATTTCTGGAGTGTGTGTGTGATTTCTTCCTTCAATATTTACTCTGGGTATTTCCAGCGCAGAATGGCGCCGTCTTTGCTGACGCTGATGATGTACTTCTGGCGCGGACAGATGCACAGACGTTTGATGGCGCTACAGTGCCCAGACCCAACGTAGATCACCGTTCCCTCGTCAAATTTCCACATCTGCATTGGATGGAATGAAGCAAAGGGGTTTCAATATTGGACTGCCAGGGCAAAAATCAAATGGCTTTCTTTTACTCCCATTCATCAAGATGTTTGACACAAGTATTTCCAAAAAGCAGTTTCTAATTTCAATACATTTGAAGCAAGTATCAGCCAAAAATCATGACATGACTTATATATTTTCTTGGCAAATTGACTCGACTTCTTTTCTTGGGAAAAAAAAACAGAAACAGAGAAAGAACTTATGGTGCATAGACTGTGATATTACCACAATAGCTAGAATGTTAATCTTGTGCTATGTCTTGTTACACATAAATGTTATAGGCTTCCTATTTAGACAGAACAGGATGTGCAATCAACCACAAATATACATTATTCACAACTTTTGAACAGTTTGTTTGTCAAATTATCTCAGAGTGTTTCGCTAGTCTTTCTGCATTCCCTGAATTCACATACAGTACATGTGTGATGAAACCATCCTTAAGACTCATGCTTGAAGGGTATTATGAAATACAAAAGTGCTGCTAGGGTGAATTCATCCACACACATCTCATTTTTTTTGAGCATTTCATTGAGCATTCTTATGTAACACACTATTCCAACAAGTTCTTCCGCAAGAATGGCATTTTTTTTTTTTACAAAAAGAGATTTCACAAGACTCAAACAACTCGGTTTAAAGTGAGAGAGGAGAGCAAGCACTGAGGTAAAGATGCTTTTTACCTTGATCAGACAGTCGTCTCCACCGGTGACAAAGTACTTGAGGTCCGGAGAGATGTCCATGGCGTTGACCGCGCCGGAGGCGGAGCCGTCCACCTCGCGCACCTGGCTGGCATCATCCACTGCCCAGTATGCGATCTGGAGAAGAGAGGAGAGGTGGGGACAAGAAGGAAGGAAGAAAAAGAGATGGAGAGAGAAAAATGAAATATCATGAGGAGAAGGGTGAGATGCGTCTTTTAACCGACTTCCAGAGGGCTCCATTTCATTTAAAAGGTTGCTGAGATAGAGACTTTTGCTGGAATGACAAGTGTCATGGCAATGAGGAGAATCCAGTCTCCTGGATGGTTGTTGCTATTCAGTTAGAAGTTGCTATTCTAGCCAGAGTTGCTATCCTTAACATCTTTCGTGACATGAGAACCCTGAGCTTTAATGCTACTAACTGTCCAGGTTTACTATTCTATAAGTGCCCGGTGGTCTGCACAAAACAAGGAAGTTTTCACTGAGGTAAAGCAAGCATGTATACATGGTACAAAGAATGAACTCATTTTGCCACATCATTTGATAACTTTGCAGGCACAGAAATACATGCCACATTTTCCAAAAACCTTTAAAAAAAAATGATACTCCATCAATATTTTGTGCCAGCTCTAAAATGCTTATCATGAAGACAGCTGACTTGCTTACAAAAGTGCCAATACAATGCAGTGGTGTGCAACCAATGAGTCATTCATAAGTAATAACTCTACAGAAAGACTTGTTGCTTCAATCTGCAACTTTCCAATACCCCTCATTATCTTTACATGGAATGAACACGTCATTTATTTTGGATATCACTGAAGATACTGCAACACTGCAATGCAAGGGAGGTTGGGAGAAGTCACAGCTGCACAAAAGTAGGAAGGTTTCGGGTGTCTTGGTGACACGCATCCCTTGCACACTCACCTTTCTGTCCGTACCGCTTGTGATGATCTGCTTCATGAGGGGATTGTAGCACACGCACATGAATAACGTGTTGGCAAACACCACCTGGTTGCGGACAAACTTCCTAGTGCGGTGAAGGGGGGGGGGGTGGAGAGAAGAGAAAATAGAAGAGGTAGATAATACTTATCAAGTACAAATGGAGGCACAGACAAGAAATGATGTCTACGTGAGCAGGGTTGTTGTAAAGAATTTTTTGCCCAAGCATCGATTATTTATAAAAGAATGTAGCATGCCTCTATAAGGTGGGTGCACAAGTAAGTGTGCACATGAACAGAGCACATCTCTACACAAGCATGACATGAGTTTTGTCAAGAGTGATAACAAGAGAATGATTTGGTAAAAGTGACCATGGATAAAACCTGGATTTTTGACAGCCACATGCCAGTTGCAGATGAACACGTCATTTCCTAAGACAACTAGAAGGCTGTGCCAGTGATAGTTACCACATATCATACTAGAAAGAAAACTTGATCCTTTATCTCTGACACAAGAATTTTTATTTTATTTTATAGGATTGACAGACAGGACGGAGAAAGATGGAAGAGGAGGGATTCGCGGACGTACTTGAGGTCCCAGAGGATGCAGGTGCCGTCGGTGCTGGCACTGACACACTCCGTGTCTTCCTTGTTGACCTTGACGCAGGTCACGACCCCCTTGTGCTCCTTCATGGCCTGAATCAGACTTTGGCTCTCGGGACTCACCCTCCACACACGCACCTGAAATGAGAGAATACTCATTAACAACATCAATTTTTAAACAAATTTTGAACTTCTGCAAATTCTGTATCAGTCAGCGCATTCTCTTACGAGCTTCAATCACCAATTTTTACGAATATCCTGAAACTATCGCTGTTGACGAAAAAGGGTTGTAATACTCTCTCTATTCCTTTTGGTATCACAATGCCCCACACTCAGGAGTTCACATGAACAACATCCAAATGCGATTGTCTGACTAACACTATTGCCAGGTAAGGGGAGAAATTACCTGGATGCCACTAAACTGTAGCTTGGCGAGTTATGGCCAAATGCACCACAGTATGAATGATTAACAATATTATATTGCACACAGTCGATGAATTGGAGTGTAAATTTGCACAGAAAATACACCAAACTTTTCTGGCAACTCCCATCATAACGAAGTCCTCGGAACCAGCTGTTTTTCTTCCTTCATATTGCAATTTTGTTACGGCCAAATAAATAACATACATAAAGATAGATGGATAGATAACAATTTTGGGACCTGAATTTTTACGTCGTTATAATGAAATTTACCGGCAGTTATATCTGTGTTCGACATAACAGAAGCACACTGCACACCATTCTTGCAGGTGAACCACAGAGTGAAGAACGATCATTGTAGAAAGGAGACAAACTCCTCTCTCTCTGATTCTAATTTCATGGAGATGAAGGACAGAATTGTTGAATGGAATTCAGGTACTTGTACAAGGTGTGTGAAAATGAACATTCTTGTATAAATTACTATGATACAAAAACACATACAGTGAAATAGTCTAGAGCTTTATCTACAACATTAAGAGTTTTTCTGTCCTGTGAGTCCCATAAATGTAAAGAGAAGAGACGGTATCCCTCACCTGGCCCTCCCCGCCACCACTGATGATGCACCTGCTGTCGCTGGTGACGGCCAGCGCGGTGACACCCTTGTTGTGGGCGTCGGCAATCTGGTACATGAGCTTGCCGGATTGTGGGAAGAAGCTGCGGATCTTGTTGTCATCCCAAGCTATGTGAGAGAAGGCGAGAAAGGGAGAGAGATGGGAAATTTGTGCATTACATTCATAGTATAAAGTAATATCAGGAGTTGCACATGTGCTACTTGGATACTTTTTTTTTTTGGGGGGGGGGGGAATCATCAAATCAACAAAGGGACTACTGGAATAGTAAGCAAATAATCAACATTGGTGAAGGTGATGGCAATCTCGATGTAGCTATCTTTCCGAAGCGCACAGTCAGATCGCCGAGGAAGTGATAGTTTGTCTCACTGCCTGAAACTAAAAGTTGATTATTTGCTTTATATTCCACATCTAGGCTCCTAGATATTCCAATTTTATTCTTTAGGTATGCTTAGGGCTACGTACTTTAGACGTATGCGCGTAGATGACAAAACAACGAATTTGCTTTATAATAATCTTTTGCTTGCAAATGATTGAAAATTTTCAACAGCGAAGATACCTTCTTCAATGAACTCAAATAATTTCTTACAGCTACTGAGGGTTCATAAACTTGCAAGACTGAACATTCTATATTGTTTGCGGGCGGCAGCATCAAATATTGTGTCAGGTTGACCAATACCCACCTGAGACGATGCTCTTTCCGTCCGGCATGAGGGCTACGGCGTGGCAGGTCATGTTGGGCACATTGATGCGGATGAGTTCCTTGCCGCTCTCCGTCAGCCACACCCTGATGTCATTCTTGGAGCAGGTGACAAACAGATCGGAGGCGCCACTAGATGTCGATGGGAGATGGGCAATGTCAAAGATTATTGTAAAGTATTAGAAAGTTTGCCCAGTCTGATCAAACAGTATACAAATAATGAATGTTTATGAGTGCAATGGACAGAATATTCCATGAGGTGAAAGATGAAATGATCCATTCAACGAGGCGAGGCGCAGCCTCGTTGAATGGATCAAAAATTTTATCTTTCACCGAATGAAACATTCTGTCCATTGCACGAATGAAAAACATTCATTATTTGTTTTATATAATGCCTAGAACAGATCCTTGTCATTTGATGTTTTATTAATTCAGAAACAAGAGAATCTGAGATCGTGAAAGTGTATACATATAAAGAACATGGAGAAAATGGTTTCACTATTATCAGAGTCACATCCTCTGCTCTGAATGGCAAGTTTTCTAACTTTACTAAGCACCTGGATGACACAAAATCTACACCCACATATTATTGTCATGGCATGTACTTCTAACATACCACCAGAACAGAGAAAATGCTTGAAACTGCAGCCAAACAAGAAAGAATATTAAACCACAAAACTACCCAGCGGACTAGCTTTTGAGTTCACATTTAACGAGGAGGACCTAGCAATATTTAGACTTCCCGACTAATAGGCAAAACATTTTTATATGCATATCATGTCAGGGGTGTCTCTCAGGAAAGTAGAAAAAATCAGTGCTTGTGACGTAAATGTTTAAGCTGTGCAGCAGAACATGTACCTGTATTCACCTGCCTATCTGTCTTTGAACTCACTATAAATGGAGATGATGTTTCAGCATTCAGATTTTCTGGCTCACAGGTGCACAGGAGGTATTTCAACAAGATACACACCATTCATCGTTACAATGAAATTTAAAAAACAACAACAAATTTGCACAATTTTGACTTGATGAAAGACTGGATTTCACTTAAACAAAAAGTGATACTTACCAAGGGAAGCAGATATCATTGACCTCATTGTAATGGCATGTGCTGGTCATCTCATAGGTGAATTCCGGTAAGTTGAAGCGGTAGATGTGAGAATTGTTGGTGCCGACAAAGAACTGCAAAGAAAGATAACAAAAGTTTAATAGCTGAGATGGAATTACACACAGCATACCTGGGTAATTAAATGTGCAGACTGGGCTTTGGAAAGTATTATTCCCTCTGTGCATTTCTGAATTGATTGATTGAATATTCATTTTTTGCATATTCATCACTTTGCTGAGTTGTTACTTAAAAGCGTGAGTAGGAATCCCTCCCTCATAAGGTCATAATCATCTGAACGCTTGGTAGCAACTGTTGTATGTGTTCTAATTTGTAAACATAAAGAATATACTACCAAACCATCATGCAGTCTAAATTTTCATAATGAACAAAAATCTAGAATGTTATGGCCAAAAGACCTTGCACTATTTGGCACACCAAAAGGATTCAACCATAAATTAATGAACAAGACTTTAGTAGATTTTGATAAATTCAAATTTGTGTTTAAAAAAACTCATCTTTTTGATAATTGTTAATTATATGTGACTAGGGATATGTTTAAAATATTTTGTTTCCATGTGTACACGTAAAGAGACTATCATATGGTATTATTCAATCATTCATTCATTCATTCATTCTTTATTATGTGTTCTAGTAACTGATTATTATTGTCATCATTATCTATTCTGCCAGGAAAAGAGCAATCTTGGTAAAAGGCATTCCAAAGAACCCAAAGAACCATCATGCGGTAGGAACAAAAAAAAAAAAAAAAAAAAAGATGGAAAAAGGAAACTGAGTGAAGATAGTAATGAATAGTTCTGACAGGAAAGATGGAAAGTGGGATATCATTGGATGAGGTGCAATAGAAATGAGACCCACCTGATGACCCTTTCCGCGAAGAGTGATTGAAGTGATGGCCCCGGCCTTTTCTATCTTTTCCTTCCTGGAACGGAAATTAAGGGAATATCAACTCATTTTGATATGAATTCCGCACATATACACTGAACCACATTACATTTTTATCTTTGAGATATGGAGGGCATATAGGTGTAATATTATGTACAATTTCAGGGGCGGATCAAGGAATTCCGTAAAACAAAGAGGGGGCGCCTTTACAAAATTAAAGTGGTGCGCTCGCACCCCTCCCCCTTTTTTTTTATTTTTATTTTGTTTGTTTTAACAAAAAATAAATGGGGGCGCGTACCCGGTGCTCTACTCTCTGGGTCCGCCACTGAATTTCCCCGAAGTTGTATGAAGACATTGACTCACTCTTTGTTATTGGTTGTGTTGAGAGCATTATAGTACCCATGAAATGCATTGAGGAGGGTCATGACAAATTATTCCCTCTTGTTTAGGGGGGGGGGGGTGATGAATGTAACCAGCAACATTCTGCATCACAATCAAATGTGTGGGACACCTTATGAGAAACAACACGTTTTTGAGACCATTAGTCTGGAGCTTTCATTCCACTTATATCATAATGAGCAGAACAACCTTTATGGTGAAGAAAATTTCCCTTCAAACAGTAGGCAAAGCTGGCAATCTCAACTTACATGGGCTATATATTCAAATTTCTTGGTTGGTCCCGCAAATACAGTGATATAACGTAACTCGAGACAGGAATGTGAAATCGACGTTCCCAGCACAGGAGCATTACATTTGTATGCATTATTGCAAGCTTATAACAGTAAGGGCCTGCTGATGGTTTCAAATATTCTGTCCACTTTCAGAGATATTAAGGATACTTCACAACTCTTTTCAAAAACTATCCTGTTGTTTGTTTCCTACTGAACACTTTGGGTGCTTTGAGTGCCGATTGGCACATAAAACCGTTGAGCATTGCACACACTGTCCAAAGTCCCTCACAAGGAAAGGGTTGAAGAGAGCGTAAAGTTTTGGTTGAGATTCAGGTAATAACTTTTTGCAGGATAATTAGAAACCATTTGTATAAAACATTACAAAGCATACAGTTCTAAGAGAAATTGAGAGTTTATCTGATGGAAATAGGTTTTGAAATGGCTGAGATATCCAAATACAAAGTGGTCCTAATTAAAAGTGGGACTCACCTTTTATTAGGATCATTTTGTTTTACTTTGTTTTTGGATATCTTAACTATTTCAAAACCAATTTTCATCAACTTTCAATTTCTCTTAGAATTGTATGCCCTTTAGTATTTCATATCAGTGGTTTCTAATTACTGTAAAAGTGGATCTTTTTCGTGGTGTTGAAATTTTCGAGCTTTTCGCGCAACCACAAACAAGCACAAAAATTAAAGCATGCAAATATGTTTGCTTGCCATATGTTCCAGTAGTTTATATCTTGATTCCGCGGAATTAAAGAAACGCGAAACTCTTCTTATCCAGTTGAGCGCGAAAAACAAGTCGCACAAAATATCCACCTTTACAGTATCTCACACACAAAAAAAAAACACCAGGACAGACTCACTTGGTGACCCTGAACTTGTCGTTCATGATGGCCACGGTGCCATCCCCAGACCCCAGGAGGATGGAACCACCCTTGATGAGGACCAGAGAGGTCACACCCATGCAGAAGCACTCCTGGGGGCCGTAGGACCGCAGCTTCTGGGTGTCGGTGAAGATCTTGAGTACATCGCCCGTTGTGGTGGCACAGTAGAAGTAGTCATCTTCTGGCGACACCTGATGTGTAAGAAACATTTTTTTTTTTTACATTATGGCAAAATATTATATATACAATAAGAACAACAATACAATACAATAAGAATATATATGACTTTCCACTGCAAAATTGTATAGGCTTGATAACTACGATATTTCTAACTGACGTTTAAATTCGAAACAGATATTCAGAGATTAGAACTACCTTTTCACTCTCTCAGAATGAGTGAATTCTTGTAATCTTTTTATTTCTACCTTTGTCAAGATTATACATTAAAAAAAAATGTGTACAAATTTTTGAAGTAGGATGTAGAAGTACCCTTTTAATGATGACAATATGATAGATTTCAATCTGCAGAAAAATATCCCTGCGATTTCAATGGATTAGCACAAAGCCTCATCACAGAGACACTATACTCACCACTATGCACTTGACAATACGTTTGAGCTGTCCCAGAGTGACGTCTGTGGGTCTGATCTTACGATTCTGAACGTCCAACTCCCAGACGCGCAGGGTGCGACTGTGAATGACATCAAACGATCGAACATACATGTAGGTCAATGGTATTGTTTGATTAAAGGATATGCCACAGGAAATCAGAGTACACAGTTCTGCAAGTACATACATGTACTTGCTTGTAATACATTACAAAGGCATACACACTTTTATAAATGGCTTTTAACAGTGGTCATAAACTTGAGTTTTCTGGACAAAAGTTGTCCAGATCCAGTGTCATACAGACAAATTAAAAAGATAATCAATTCCGAACAATGAAATAGCAGTAGCTAATTCTTAACATATTTTCACCTAGTAAGTAGAATATGAAAGCATTAAAAAAGAACATTTCCCATAAGCACTTGAATCGCTGTAGGATTGAATTAAGTGGGATTGACCAAAAAAAAAAAAATATATATATATATGGAATTGCCCTTGATTGCACACCTATAGTTTTAATCTATAAGTAATCATGCAATATACAAACTATACAATACCATATGTGCTTCATAAATTGCTATGAATTCCAATACCTAAACACCTTATAATCCCCTCTACATATCATTGAAAATGATACAGAATGCTGTACAACGGGTAACATCCAGTCCACTTACTCTCCGCCTGAGAAGAAGAGATAGTCGCTGTTGTTCGCGGCAGCAACGCAGAAGGTGGTTCCGGCGCTCTTGACCGCGGCCTCAGCGCCACACACCGACTCCTTCTTCTTCACGTCCCAAATGATGAGGGCGCCGTCATCCTGTCCCCCAAGGGAGATGAGGTACAGGTCATTGGGGGAGAAGGCTAGCGACTCCACCTTCACTTTGTGCAGGTTTTGTGTGCCGTGGATGCATCGCTTCTCAAAGTCCCATATAATGACTTGTGCCTGCAGACAATATCAACAGGGGATGAAAGTTGAAACAATTACAGTTATACTGTATGCAGGTTATTTACAACAAACATTGAATTATACAGGGCACAGATGAAATTCTGAATAACATCACCAGCAGTGTCTCACATGAATTAGTTCATATGAGCTCCAAATTGCATTACAATAGAGCCTGAACGTACATTCTTTCTTTCGACTTTGCTATTTCTGTTCTGAAACCTTACTTCTCAACAACATGAAAATACTACCATGCAATTATCCATACATGCAAATAAGGAAATGAAGTCGTAAAACAAAACTTTGTAAAATTAAACTCATCTACAAAGACTTCTTGACATTTCATTTTTGTTTTGAAAAAAAAAAGGAAAAGAATAGCAAAGTGAAAGCTGTATGTGTACTATAAGTGCATGTCTTTTCCAGCTAACTTCACAGCAAGTGATTTTGAGTGCAGGTCTGCTAAGAAGAAGTTGATGACAGGATAAGCTAATGACAGCAGTCTAAAGGTAAACAAAGGTAGCTTAATCATACCATGACATAAATTTGTAAAATTAATGGATCATGTCTATTTGCACATTGTGATGTGTCACATGCATTTAACCACTTGTCAAAATTGCATGGTGCATGGACTTGATATAAACTACTACCATTGTGAATTCCAGCCTTTTATCATCTTATTTTATGAGATGTACATTGTATACACCTGAATGATCAATGATCTGCACAGTAAACATATCTTGATTTGCGAGTATGACTCCATCCAGACAATCATAACAATTTAGCTTGCTGCAGCTGACTGCTACTGATGTACAGAATTGCGACTGCATTTGTTAGGCTTTCTGAAAATATTGCTTGGATTTTTGTCTTCTTCTTCTTCCCATACTTTGAATCCCATGTGGGTCTGTTGGCCCGACGCCAGGAAGCGGCCGCTCCGCGAGACCGTGATGCAGGTCACCATGTTGGTGTGACCCTGGAGGAAGTCCTGCTTCTTGGTGGTGATGTCCTCCACGACGACGGTGTCGCCCAGGGGGTAGATCAGGTGCTGTCCATTGGGGTGCACCACTAGACTGCTCTGACTGGTGCCTGGTAAACAAAGGACCAACAGAGATGGCAGAGTGTCAGGCAGGCTATTTATTGATAAAATCATAAATCAATGTATAATTTCTATAATATGATGGATGCTGTGTAAAAGCATGAGTGGGCAGACAAACTGATTTATCCTGACAAGCAGACACAGTGACACCAAAGTTTGTTTCATCTGCAATGTCCACAGTTTCTGTCACAAGCAATATCTGAAGAGAAACTACTTAGTAACAGACCATGCAGCTCACTGTCACTATTACTTTTACAATATAGTTACTACATATTTGTAGGCCTACTGACACAGATATGGCCCATATACATTGGGTGATGTCAAGTTCTGTGCTAGTGCTACCTCCCAATCAACTGCCTTCAATCAAGCTCCGACACTGACAGTCAGAATGACGCAATGATAGCGATTACAAATATTGATCCTCAACACTAGGTGTTGGCATTGAACAACCGCGACGTCCGCGGAATTGTGCCATGAAAAAAAAAATGACGCTTGGTTTGAGTCAATTATTAAAAGATGTAGTCATGCCTGCTTAGTTTTAAACATTTTATATAATTAGGAGGATGGATTGAAATGCCACAAATTTCATCCCTTCTCCAAACAAAGCGATCTTAATTTTGCTCCCAGAATCAGATTTATGTAGCCATGTCTTCGAGTGATCATGCTAGCATATGGGCGATTATTGCATTTATAGCATCTATAGACTTTGCATATATATACAATGTGTGTTTATTATGGACATGAATGTGGGTCTTGCAAAGCAACGTTAATGACAGCACTAAACTTGAAATGACAGCGATGATGATTCCGGGGGGCTGGTGTTGACAAATGGGGAAAAAGCATGTAGGGCCTAAATTGCCAACACAAATAGTGGAGCTCTGTTCAGCAGATGACATCCAACACTGGGCCCAACATCAACTTCTGAAAATAAAATACCTGGTATGTATAATTTTGAGGTCAACCTCCCAACACTGACTGATTTCAAGTTTGGTTTTATTGCTGGTGCTGGTGTTGAGATAGCACTAGCAGTATAGTCTAGTTCTATCACTAAACTTGAAATCACCCGTGGTAATGACTCCACATTTGGCAGTTAGTAGTTACACAGCATTTGAAAGGACAAGCTCATCTTAATGAAATAAGGATTGAGAGAATGCAGCAACATTATAAAAACGCATCAAAAAAGTGAAAGTTTGAGGAAAATCAGACAATCTGTTCATATATTATAAATAAGTTATGAATGTTGAAAGTTTCTGCGGGAGAGCAAGTTGCTTTGTCGTTGAACAACGTCATGAAAGTTGATGTCCATATCAACGCTTTCCAATAAATGACCAATTTGGTTCAAATTTACTATGTCAATGTGAGTGATTGGAAATTTAAGCTAGAATCTATTCCTATCAGCAGAATTTGAGATATTAGGCACTCGGTCCACTGTAGCGTGGGTACTAAAGTTAGGTCTAACTGTAGGCCTACACTCTGTTAGTAGTTTCTAAAGTTTTAGACAGAAAAATCTGTGTGTCTGTGACTGGAGTAGTTTTTAATTTTATGATCTTTTGATGAAATCTTGATGAAATCTCTGCGGAACATCCACGACAAGTCAGACCGATCCTTGAACCGCTTCAACAAGGTTGTCAAGTAGGCCTAGATCTATAAACATGATAAACTGTTGTTAGTGTTAGATTCTACTAGTCAACCCAGCGTCTATCTTGTTGTTAATTTCTAGAGACTATAATTTTGCTTGTGATGTTCTGGAAACGTCAGCAAGATTTTTAAAAATATGAATATATATAGACCCCTCTAGAACGGATAAAACAGGCGCAGGCTGTGGCTGTGGCGAGCACGGCAAACCCCAGCCACAACCACTCAAGCTCAGCAGCTCAGCTATGCTTGCACAAACTCGCATCTGAACACCCGGAAGGTCAATGTAACGTCAGTGCAGTGCAATCCCAATGAATGGTAATTCGAGACGGCTGGCAGAAAAATAATGTCTTACTCACCATTGAAACCAATTGTAGACAGCAATTCCAGACGACCAATATCTTGCGCTGGACCCCCATTTTGTTCCCTCTGTTGGTCCATGTTAAAGATTGTTATTTCGAGAAAATATCGCTGTAGACAGATAGTATTTTGAACTCGCTATCACCTTATCGCTCGTTCACTCCTACACCCATGGATCCGATTGTACACAGTTGCTATGACAGCAGCATGCTGGGAGCTGGATCGTTCGGTCGGTTCGGGCAGCCAGCTGCATTGTAGTTGAGCACAGATGGCGCTCTAACTTTTTTTCCCCCTGCTGAAAGGCTAGCTGGCAGCCGCTGTGATCGTGCCTGGAATTTCAGTGTAGGTTATGATCCCTAGCAACCCGAATATATTATGAGTACTAGTATTGAGTTGATGCTGTCATCATCTCACAATTTTCTATCGATCCTGCACAAAACAAAACAAAAAGCAAATTATGAAAATTCAGTGTTTCTGTCATTAAAGTATAAAATGCATGCTGTTTTCTTCTTTGAATAACTTCATAATAATGATCAATTTTGTCATGATTAATTGAGACTGTCGAGCGTAACGGCGTTTGAATGAAAAAAATGGAAATTTCACAATTTTATGTACAAACTAGGGCCCATATGGCAAGTTGTGAGGGGATAATCTGACAACATTACTTCACTATTTGCATAATCATATTGACTGTTCAAGAAATGTTTCTTGATTAATTAGCGATACGGGTACTTGAAAATGTCATAACTTACTTATTTTTCATCAAAGTTTGATCAAAATTTCGTTCTTGTGCTGGGAAAATGTTACTCCTTCTTTCACATGTTACTGTTAAATCGTTACTCCGTAACCGAGGGCTGGTTACTGTGACTCACTTATACCCCTGTCTTAAAGTGGGTCGACGATTGAGGTCCACGGAGTTCACACCAATGAGGATGTCGGGAGACTTCAGTTAAAGGATTTTGGGCCTTTAATGTTTCTGAATGATTTAAGAAAAGAAAAGAAAAAAAAAAACCTGAATCCAACACAGGAGTCTCTTAAGGAATCTCCGTTGTGTTACGAGTTCCCGCTTCTCAGAATGTGTCGTACAAACCCGGATTTTCTCCCAAATCGGGATGAGTGTCCAGAACTTTGATTTTTCCTCCGACGTAAAACATGTCCTTTTGTTTTCCTCTGGCCGTTCTTGGAGTGCATGAAAGTCACGCGGTCTCTCCGAGTCGACCAGAGGAAGATTTCTGACCCGATCACTCTTTTCTTTGTAATTATTATTCTTATACTCTCAAATGATCTTGGTTTTCCGCAAAGTGACATAAACACGATTATACTTTTCGGGAATCACAATAGAAAGTATGCCAGAAACGACTAATGTCTGCAAATTTCATATAGCCAATGTTTTTATTCTATAATTTTCTCCAGGAGAGTTACTTGCTTGCATGACATGATGTCATCGCAAGTCAAGCGGTTTTCTGCAAAATACATTCCGACTGATGCTATTCTCCGGTTTTCTGAGGCAAAAACAGCAATGCAGATGAATTAACCTGTGTGCAAAATCCCTTTTTAATCCCGTTCATGGGCTGTAGGGAGATGTTCCATCCCAAGCGTAATATTGATCAGCCATGATAATTACTTATTACCATTGAATTTACTTCCACCAACTATAAAGATAATCTTGTCAATCGTCCATTTCCCGATATCCCGGCAACCTATTGATGGTGTCCTTTGAGTGCTGATTAAACATGGCACAGAAAACTTCAAAGTGTTTTATATATATACGCACCGTCCTGGCACATAAAAGGTTAAAGATCCTGTTTACCTTTATGAGCATTGATTAGTAAAAATTTTCAAGATATCACCTTTGATGCATATGTGTAGGTCATGTGCATCACAAAACATCCTGCCACATAAAATGTTTGCAATAAAGCCTGAAATATAAGCAAATATCACTATTTTCTCATTAAACCATAACTGTAGACGGTTTAGTCTGGAAACATTTTTATTATCAATATTATTAACCATTGTTCACATTTTGTATATTTAACAATACATAACATCGATTATACTGGTTCAAATTTTTACATTGGTTGTTTCTATCCCTAACTCACATTTTAGAACTATTTTGAAGCACTAATGCTGGGTTTTTGTTTCTCCTGCAAATGGTAAATTATGTCTTTAATGAGAGAGGAGAATGTATGGAATACTCACTTTTGTCTTAAGTATTATCATAAGGGCAATATTCTCATCATTATCATTATATTATTATTAGTAGTATTATTATATTATTATTATTATTATTATTATTATCATTATTATTATCATTATTATTATTATTATTATTACTACTACTACTATTGTTATCATCATTATCATTATCATTATTATTATTATTACCATCATTATTATTATTATCATCATTATCATTATCATTTTGTAGTAGTAGTAGTAGTAGTAGTAGTAGTAGTAGTATAGTAGTAGTAGTAGTATCATCATCATCATCATCATTATCATTATTTCATGGTTCTCACTATCTTCATCCAATAATCAAGAGAATCGAATTATTACCTGTACAGGCTGTAGGCCTGTTGTTCATCACTTTCAAAGTCTTACTCACAGTCCCTATTTCGCTCCTATAACATGTGCCCGAGTTCAGTTATCACAGCTTTGTCTCTCTTCAAATCATTTCGGCAATTTGTATATACCTCATTTTTCCTTGTGTTTCCCCTCTTGAAACGGCTGCACAACTGTATTTTTCGATAAAAATATACCTCTGCAGGTCGCTGTTGCCGTTGTAGTTAATACCTGTCTCTTCTGGGGGGTGAACCCCCTCATGGTGCTGTTCGTTATTCCGAAGGTTCGTTATTCCGAAGGGTCGTTAATCCGAAACATGCAAATTCCTTATACCTAGAGGTTCGTTAATCCGAAAATGAAAAAGGGTTCGTTAATCCGAAAATTTGTGGCGTTATTCCGAAGGTTCGTTACTCCGAAGATTGGTTAATCCGAAAATGAATTTCGGAACAATGAACCTTAGGAATAACGAATCTTAGGAATAAAGAGTCTTCGGAATAACGAACCTTCGGAATAACGAATCTTAGGAATAAAGAGTCTTCGAAATAACGAACCTTCGGAATAACGAGCTGTGTAAACCGTTTCATCAACGCTTGTCAGCGCTGACAACTGTCGGTGCTGACCAATTTCAGCAAAATCCTTGGTTTTGATTGGCTGAGATGCTCTGGTCACTGACTGTTACTATGGTGATTCAAGTTGTCAGCGCTGACAAACGTTGATGAAACACCCCACTGTTGTCTTGATGTTATGTCAGTCTTGTCTCTTTATTGGACTTCTGGATATTTATTATGTTGTATCGATTTCCATCTTCAGATGGACCGACATTATAATATATCATATTACTATATAGTCATTGTATTGCCTTTTTAGTGGATCTCTCCATTTTTCGAATAGTGCGTTGCTCTCCGTGGTGATTACCAATTGCAATGTTTTGTTATAACAACAATATTATCATACAGTTTTTATATCGTTGTAATCTCTGGTTTTTGTTTGTTTGTTTGTTTGTGTGTGTTTTTTTTTACAATGGCAGTTTGTATCATTCTTTTGCCACACAAAAAAAAAAAAGAGTGGAGTGTAAATCATGTTCTGTCGAAAAATGAAAATAGACTTGAATATTGAATGGAAAATTGAATTGAATGTATTACTCGATCTCAAGTATTTGTTTCGATGGCGAGAGTATAGTTAAAATCTGTCATATGACAATCCGCCCTGAGTACATTTTACTGTTTATGGCTTGCGGTAGCTGACAATTAAATACCTGAATATAAGAATGGCCCAAGTTGAAATTTGGCTATTAGTACTATCTTTGAAGACCCTTCTAAAATGATGGAAAGATAATTACTCGAATGACTGTTTGACATTTCAGTTAACAAAACATTCATTATACTTAAACCATTAAAAATAATAGATATATTTTTGGCTTGTTTCTTCATTTTCTCAAAATTCTCTCAAATGGATTTGGGTCTTTCTTATGTTCAGGTATTCGACTGAATGTATAAATGACAATAAGTCAGGAACGAAAAGAAGAGTGAGGCGCCTTCGAATCAAAATGATCCATGACGATCGGATACGTTTCAAGTCGGTGAGCTGTACTGCCCTTCCACCGCATGCGCTTTCCTTTCAATATAGTATACACGCAACCATCTCCCCAAGCTGCTCTCTCTCCTTCCCTCTCTCCTCTGCTCGACACCTCCACACTCCTCACTCTTCCCCTATCAGGTCCTTCTCACGCCGATCCCTCCCTGCCCCCTTCCCATTTCTCCTTCTATCCATCTCTCTCCCCCTCTCTCTAATTATAGGTTTATGTTTATATTGCAATCATAATGTGTATGTATGTGTGTGTTTATAAAATTAAACACACCTAGAAAAGAATGTCATTACACACACACTCTTGCTCAAAAGAATGTTTATATTTTCCACTTCCCTCCGATCGTTTTGTTTCCTCACAAAGATCCAGCGCAGTGACAAGGCCACGCTCAGTATTGAGAGTGAACCTATAGCGACAATCTCCCGACCGGTGAAGGAAAAGAGAGAGAAAAAAAAAAACACATCCAATTCTGTCACTTTCTAGACGCCATCAATATATTTCTTATATATATAATATATATATACACACACACGTAGTAATTACTTTCAGCATTTGCCCTGCACACGATCTAAAGGACAGCAGCTAGGTCACATCTGCTCATATTGCACAAACTACGCGAAAGGATGCGTTTAATTTCCGTCTAACTCCCTCATCGTCATATATGAAGGCAACCCCAATCACTAAGGGATCGGATGTCTCCTTGGCCAACCTCCTTTACTTTGGAGCTGCAGTTTGGTAACCGCCCTTGGTATTTTTTTCCTCTCATTTTCTCTCGGCAATTAGGCAAATTAAACGAGGATTGAAATGAGAAGAGGTATCTCAGTGTAAGAGTTATCACGCTGCGTTCGAGTCATTTTAGCCCCGATCAAAACAAGCAACATCAATGCTGGTCATTTTTTTTTGCATGGGATTAAGATTCGGCGGGGATGTTACTTAGTCAACTTATCTACGGGTGTGGTCGCCAGCATAGTGAAGAAGCCTTGTGAACAGCACTTGACACGAATCATATATTTTGCGTCCGACTGAACTCACCAAACTGACTTTCTACTCGTATCAGTTCCTGCCTGAGTGTGAATGCATCGTTGCATTCCAGTTTGATGATCGTTGGTTATTATACCACATCCGCCATTCTAGCCTCCCGCCATCACTACCTTACCATCTAAGAGATCGCGTGCGAGAGAGTATTGAATATTCACCCATACCGCGCAGAGCTATGTGCAACTGAGAAATTATGCCGCATTTATCGCGCAAGTACGCCGACGAACTGAGACGCGTGTTTTCTTATTCACTCTTCTTACTCTTTCGCATGGATTCGTGAGAGTCGGTTTGGCGCTCAAGTTCGACGTCAAATTCGATTGTTGTGCTCGCTGATAGTCGAATGTGAGACGCTGCACAATATCCATGGCAAAATACAACTCTTTCGGCGCTATGCTGCGGAAGGGGCGTTCAAGAGCCGAAGCGACCGAGTGTGTACATTGAGTAGATGTACAGGTAAGTATATATTAAAATAGCGTTAAAAAACACAACAATCAAGCAGATAAATCCTCTTTACTTCTTCTTTTTACAAAGCTTGTCGGCATATCCCGTTGACCATGCAAACAAGATGGTTGAATAGCAGAACCATTGATAAGATTAGTGTTTTGTTTTTATTTTTTTTAACAGAATGCTATTAATGATGCCTTATGTTTATTGATGGTGCGTAAGTAGGCACATGCACATGATATCATAGTTACCCGTGTAGCAGTGAAAATAGCAACTTTCAGTAAAAGCAGAAGTAGTACTAGAGACAGTAAACTGGTAGGGAAACGTGGGGCAGGATGGGCCACATTTCACTAAATGTGCTTTATTTCAAATACTACGTCACAAACTACCACATGAAACAGGATTTGCAAAGATTGTGTAAGGCTACACAATCACACGTAATCTTAAATTGCCTTCTTTTACGGCACATAGCCATCTCAAAATAGCCAAATCTGTCCCATCCTGTCCCACATACGTGGGGCACGATGGGACAAACAATGAAGACGCATATTTCCGTGTTCCACTTGAAACGGTCGCTCTTTCTTTTGTAATTCCGGACCCGCAGTTCTGAAACTGAAAAAAGAATAAAACATATATATCAACCACATCAAATATGATGGGGCAAGATGGGACACCCACCCAATCTGCCCCGAGGTGGATGTCCCATCCTGCCCCATGCACACACATACTACACTTCTAAGCTCTACACAATACATGCAATGACATACAGTCTGCCTACATTTTGTGAAGTAAACTTGATGTATATACTATAAAAACCACACGATATCAACGTTCTACCTTTCTTCATGTTATGCCAGGGATACTATACATTTCTTAACTGCAGAAATTCTGCCGTCATCAATATATATATATTTTTTTTTGCGTTTGTCCACCAAAGCTCAAGAGAATCTCAGCTTCACAGAGCGTAAAGATGGCTTCCTGACTGCGTGCTTTTTATCAGTGCAGATTATAGTGCCCTCTGATGCTTACTTAGATAGTTATTGCATTGTCCCATCCTGCCCAGGTGTCCCATCTTGCCCCACCTTCCCCCACCTTCCCCGAGTAGAAAAGACAGTAGTAGTAGCAGCAGTAGTAGTAGTAGTAGTAGTAGTACTGTAGTAGTATTATTATTATCAGTAGTAGTAGTAGTAGTAGTAGTAGTAGTAGTAGTAGTAGTTAGTAGTAGAGTAGTAGTAGTAGTAGTAGTAGTATTTGATCTAAAGAGTAGTAGTTGTTGTTGTGTTTGTTGCTGCTTGTGTTGTTGTAGCAGTAGCAATACCAGTAAGTAAAGGAAACTGTGAATGTTGCAATGTAAAGCAGGTAAATATAGGTAAGCAAAAATCAAGCGAAAATCTAGCACATGAATCACCAAAGACAGCATCATTGCAATTATCATCATCATAGTCGTGTTCATCGCAGCTTCCCATTAAGAAGAGCAGCGGAACGAATCGCAAATTTGAACATTCAATTTTTGTCCATGGGAAGTCAATGATATTGTATTTTTTTTCCCAAGTATAGCTGCATCGTTATTTGGTCATCAACAAAATGCGATTTCTCTATGTATGAACAATTTTTAAGAGAAAAAAGTACTCTTTTATTACTTAAGTGGGCAAAAGATATACGTCTGAATCTTCGTTACCATGGTCACAAATGGTCATTAAGACTCCTCTTTTCTTGCAAGGGCTGTTCATGATATCGGTCCTTTGTTATGATTCTTGAAATAACTTGTCTGTGCATTAGCGACGTGCATTAGCGACGTGCATTAGCGAATCTAATATCTATGCATTCTAAGAACCACCAAAACATCTCAGAAATGTCATTATATTTCAGGACATGTATAGAGACTCGCTTTGCAATTTGATAGTATGATTGCATTGATCTGACTGGTGAATTTTTCTTCTTTTCTTTTGAAAAAAAAACCCCTCTTCTTTCAGGTAACCCTATTCAGCCTCAGACTGTAAGCTGCATGTGCACAGTGTGGCAGCAACCTAGAATGGCAGATCTTGTGGCTGACGACATATCGGTCAACGATACGCAAGGGACTGTAAACGATCAACTTTCCAGAACGACGAAGATCGCGGCGTCGACCGTGATCGCGATGATTTGGACTACGGGCCTGATGACAAACGTTGTCATCTGGATTCGGGCATGTTCTCCACAGTGTCATGCTTTATTCGGACAACGATCTCTCAGCGTATACATTACCCACAAATCCATTACTGACATCATTCTTCTAGCCAGCTGTCCGCTCCACATTGTCACTCTTTTCCAACCACGTGGCTGGATATTTGGCTCGGCAGCATGCCGATTGGTTGCATCGATCGATACACTTGCGATTATACTATCCACTCAGGCTATGTTCTCGATCGGCATCGAACGATACGCGTCGGTGGTGAAGTTGACGATGACCTCGGCGAGACGGTTGGCGCGCTATCGAAAGTCGTACCTGCACATCGGGGCGATGTGGGCCTACTCCGCTCTTCTGTCTTCACCGATCATGGCCGTTTCGTGGACATTCGAGATGGACGACGAGCGCGTCGTTTGCGGCTACATATGGCCCGGAAGCGGACAGAATTACTACCAGATGTTTTACAGCACATTATTCTTCCTCAATTTCCTGGTTGTTTATGGGGCATTGTTATACATGTGGTATTACGCGTATCAATTTGCCCGAAGTAAAGCACCCACGACTCGGTTTTTCTCGCGTCGAAGAGACATGCAGAAGCATCGGGCAGTCGTCATTCTCTGTGTCCTCCACTGCTCGTGCTGGTTTCCGTATTGGGTGTGGCAGTTTGCTCGCACCACGGGACGACCTGCCGAGGAGATTGAGTTTGGCAACCACGTCCCCGGTGGGACCACCGCCACTCAACTCGCAATCACCATACTGATGTACATACCGTCATCGTCAAGCCTATTCGTCTTCGCTGGATGCGTCAGTGAGTGGAGGCACAGGTGTAATGTGAGAGGAACCAGCGCTAATAGGCACGACGGGCTGGCGCTGCGCGACCGAAACATCTACCACATCGACGGTCGACGCGATTCCGCGAACAGCGACCAGAGTCGAGGAGAACGCGTCGTGACGATGTCATATCACATCAACAGAGGACTGGTAAACGATAACGGGGAGGTGGTCGTCGATGCCTCTCGGCAAATTGGAGAAGAAGCGGTCGATGACGAGGAACGTCTGGAAATGGAGTGCGAGTTCGAGGACACACCCAAAACAAGGGGAGACGGTGATGGCGATGAAAGCAGTGACGATGCCGATCGTCATGACGACAGAATGGAGGATGGAGTCGGGGATGGAATCGATGATGCAGCTGGTAATGCTCTTGCAGACCAACCGGTGATGGAAAACGGTCACGTGGACAGGGGTTCATTCGCCATTTGAAGAGTTTCGAAGAGCTGTTAACAAAGGAAGGCGGTGTAGAGGGTCAATGTTACCCTTACACAAAGAGCAGACAGTGATTGGGATGAGAGAGCTGATCCAGAGAACCCAGGCGGTTCCCAACGACCCTCTTTTGGGTTTCGGAATATTTGTAGGTGAAAGTGATGGAGAGAACGCACGTACTGTATTTGAAATAAAGCAACCACTGACCAGTACTTTAATTCGATTTAAGTGCATTTTAACCCATCCTTAAAGCCGATTACCGATGATGGTGCATGGAGCAAAAGATTCAAAATTGGTCGACGTTTCCATGTTGTCAATATCTTGTGATTGCTGCTGAATGATTCGCATCCCAAATGAAAACAATAACTAGTAGTGCAGTAGTGGGAGATTTGTGGTAAAGTTGAAGGAAGATGCCCCGGATTCCGACACAAGAGTTATGCCCTTCGATTTTTACACAATGTGTCCGTCTGCAGTTCGGACAAATTATGTTTCTTGACCCAATGTTGAAATGCTTGGGTATTAAGAATGGTACATGTAGAACCTTCTCTCTGGCCAAGAAGTGATACCGATCATCGATGATGCCATACTCTGGGTACTATAAGAGTCAGTTTTTTACTCTGTAGCAATTATTTGGGATCAGTTACAATCATATTAGGCAATATCAATATCATAATCTAACATTTCTTCAAGACTACAAGGATGCCATTTCAGTAGGGTTTCAATGGGGAAAATCCAATGTCTTCTTTGTGGCAGATATATGCATTGCACATCGTATCACTTGCTGACCTCAAATTACTTGATTAAGGGCTACATAAATTTGACATTTGCGATTCTAGAACCATTAATCCGTCGATAAAACAAAATATCACAAATTCTTGATACACATGCTTATCGAACAGTCGTAATATAAATGTTTTTTTTTTCTTTAAGTCTTTATTGATCAAATCAGCAAATCAATCATACAGAATCAAAATATTTACAAGATTAGATAGAGCAGTTTTCACATGATTACAAGAAATTTTCACATGATTACAAGAAATGTTTCCAGATTGTATAGTGAAAACTATGAACACAAGAATCAGAGATACATGTACACAAACAAAAACTGGCCAAGTTAGTCAATCTCCTTGATCCCTATGAAATGATCTCCATTTCCATATTATGTATTGGTACAAATACCTGTATACATGTACTTATGAAACAGAAGAACTAATATAAGAAACGAAACCTCATGGCACCAAGGGTATTATAATAAGTAGTACGTTTCCACGGTACCCATATGATAGATTAGCAGACACATAAAAGACTAGCAAAAGATTGCTCTAAACATCAAATCTCCATTTCTTAAAATGCAATGGGAGTTTACCTTTCTTTTTTGCTAGAAAATACTCTGTATCCTTAATTCTTTTTAATCGAGCTCTGAATTCCACAATAGTCGTAATATAAATGTTAATGTTTTCTGCAGCACATTCGCTCCAATTTCAAGAAAATATGTGTGATGTGCATCTATGACAGTTGAAATTAGATAAACAATTTTGTAAGTTTCGCTAGTTTTTCTGCTTAATGGCCATTGCTGACTTGTTCATTAATATGTTATAAATATTATATCAAGCCTTTGTTATAATATATTATGTACTGTATGTGTATATAATTTCTTTCAGTAGTGTGTCCATACACTTCTGTTTACACAACATGCAATAATAAACAACTGAAAAGTGTCACAATGTGGTATTCCATGAATGTGTGCATTGCGACGCGGTGGAAATCATGTTTTGTTTTAAACATTCTATTCCCCATACTTGACGTCTGTAACTGAATAACATCATGTTGGACAGGGAAATCAATTGCACTAATTTTTCTTAAGTTAAAGCTAATGTAGCTAACACCCTTCCTGAAGTTTTGGCCCACGATAGTTATCAGGACCCATAAACGAGTATCATTCTCTCTCCAAACTCTCCAAAAAACCTTAAGAATACGGGCGACGCCTTGAAAATTTGGCGCAACCATTTACAGTGCTGGAGGGTATTAATGCAATGCATTGCAATCTCTTATTCATCTTTTGTGGGGAGAGAGAGAGTAAGTATAGACCACGTGTTGGTGCAATATTATAAAAAAAAAGAACAAAACTCAAGTTCATGCTGTCAACACCAACAGTTTATTTCGACACACACAAATTTTCGGGTGATTCACCCTTTTTCAAGGAATCAAGAAAACTTGAGAAAGGGCTAATAGCCCGAAAATTTGTATATATATTTATATACATATTGTTATATACATATACAAATACCGGTTAGTGATTGGCTAAACACAGTCACGTGATGGAGGAACATTGGTTATGTTCGCCCATGGGAGAACATTTTAGATATTACAGATTTGTGTACAGAAATAAACCGTTGGTGAATACAGCATGAATTTTGTTCCAGTTTTGTTATATACACGTTCACAAGTGCGTCGGGCGTGAAGAGATGCTGCATTCAGTCTAGGTCCAAACATGTTGAGAATTCACGTATTGGCTCCACGAAGAAATGAAGAAGTAAACTGGTAATGCATTTTTAGCCAATAAAGAATGAGTTTATTCGACTCGAATTTTCAGCGGCCTCCGCCTTCTTCAGGAGTCTTGACACTCGCAAAAAGTAGATTATATATATGTATATATATATATATATATATATATATATATATATATATATATATGTGTGTGTGTGTGTGTGTGTGTGTGTGTGTGTGTGTGTGTGTGTGTGTGTGTGTGTGTGTGTGTGTGTGTAGGCCTATATATATCGCTCCCTTGCAACCCCATTCCCCCATTACTGGCCTTATAAATAATCTTTAAGCGCGTATTTACATATATGAACGCCGCCTATAATGTCATTTCTCCCAACCTTATCCAATCGTTCCTAACATGTCTGTGTCCGTGACTCCTGTCCTCCTTTTTAATTCCCACACTGCATGTCCCGTAGGCCTCCCTCTCAACTCCTCAATCTTTGATGCCTCTGCCGCACTGTCAGCCACAAGCCATTTGTACCTGTCCAAAGATGATGCACTAGGGGAATTAACTTTATTACTTATTACTGAGCATCTCCCCCCCCCCCCCCCCCCCCCGGAATCCTCAAGGTCGAGGCCCAGAGAGATTGGCGCAGAACCGATACTAGCTTTTCTTCTTTCCGTCGGTGCTTTTTCTGTTTTTACTCTTCTTTCCTAATTTCAACCAAGAACTTACATCTACTCGAAGACTTCTGCAATGACAACAACCATGTAACAACAACAGTCATAATATAACTAGTTAATCGACCTACTGTATATTCAAAAATTAGTCGCGTCTTACAACGTGCACTAGCTATTTCTAAACAAACCTTCGTACCAAGCATATGACCGTTGAATTGCTCATTCATTGTAAGCTGTAAGGGTCAAGCTGTCTTTCTTCTTTGTTCATTTCGATTCAGAGTCACACCTGCTCTTCTAAACTGTCGGAAGTCAGCCTCGTATATCTATACTGAATGAAGCTTATGATATTAGCAATAATATGCGCCATGAAAAAAAAAAAAAAAAGAAGAAGTGCATTTACAATCCAATTGACATCACACCGATGTTTCCAAGGCCAGGCCTCCAACCATGCTCCAACCAACAACACGGTATCATGCGACCTTTAGGTCTGAGGTAGATAATTTGTATGAGTGTTGATGGGTTGATTGCTTGTTGACGTGAATTAATATGGATACATAGCATTACAAACTGACTACATGCTGTTTTACTTTTTCCCCCAAATGAAAATGAGGGGCATAAAGAAAGGCAGTAATCTATATCATCTGTGAGCGCCGGTTGGTTAAATCAACCTAACAATATACAGAACATGGTTGTGTTAGCAGTGTGTTAGCTTAATCTCTATGATGGTAGAGCAAGACATTTGTATTACCGCCGGACCAGATATGAAGAAATGACATTTGTTACTTATGATTGGTCGCAATGCTGATCATAAATAGGCCTAAATCCTGCAGCCCTCCACCCTTATTCATATCTATCTGTTTGCAGGGATAGTACATTTTGTCCGTCTGTCATCAACAATACATCACTTTCAACAAGGACGGCATGATTCTATTGCAATCGTCGGAAAAATACCATATTGCCTCTCAAATTCATTATTCACGAACAGGTGGGCAATACACAAATACTCCCGTGTACAGTTCCGTCTCAATCCGCAGCTGCTGACGAATGGTTTCTGTGACAAGAGGCACGGCATCTACTGGCTTTTCATCCCGTTGCCATGGCTACGGGAGATTGTTTCGACAGCACGAAGCGGCCTTGCGATTTAACGCACAATGTATACTACCCTTTCGATCAGACATTCATTTAAGTCGGCGGCCGAGGTGAAATGTCAAATCAATATTTTTGTGCAGATCGCAAATTGCGACATTTGGTCCTGCTGTGGGGAAAATAGGGGGGGGGGCTCATGTTTCCTGGCCTTTTCAATAAATTTAAATTATATCTGCTAAATTAATTGAGTATTAAACCTGAAGGTGGAGAGCGGAAAATAGGAATTATAGAGTAAGTGATATTGGCAATTATATACGGAGGAAAAGAGGAGGGAGATACAAATTTGTACGATCATTCAGAGTCAGTGATATCTCATGCTTTCGGAGAGTATAGAGAATGACTAAAATAAGGCATTTAAAGATAATAATTTGAGTAAATATTCTTCATGAGCGTGGAGTATGTTAGCCTAAAGATAAATGTATATATATATTTTTTTTTTATGTAATTAAATACATTTCCTTGAGGCACATACACACACACACACACACACACACACACACACACACACACACACACACACACACACACACACACACACACACACACACATACGAGGCGCTAATCTGAGTAATTATGCTTCATGAGCATTTCAGGTATTTAATCTCAAGTTAAGGTATATTACATCATATATTTACATGTTTCTTTGAGAAAGAAAATCCCAAGTTTTGCTTTGTTTTGTTTTTACATGGCACTATGAAAGAGAAATTAACGTGCCTCTTCCAGAAAGCGCAAGGAATATAATATTACCTTTAACATACGTCAATACCAAGTCAAAGTATATACTGTGTACTTTTCCTATAAAAGAAAATCGTGGAATCATCTATTTTCTTCATATCGTTGTTCTTCGGTGACGTCACGAACTACTATTGCCTTCTTATCCAGCGATGACAGCATCTTTAAAAATTCGTAAATTTTGAAGGGATTGTCCGATCTTCTACAACCTTCCCTAATGTGTTCTACTAATATTGCTAAATTAACTCAATCTATGGATAGTTGGAGAAACTTCTCCTTCAATGTTATTTTGTAATAACGCAGATATTCGCAAATTTGAGTTGACGCTTTTACCGCATCCAAGCTTTGATATATGCATCACTACCATTATGACAAGACATAATGTAAATTTGATACGCAATCATGGGTTTCTGAGCCCCCTTTACAGAATAGTGTCAAAAGAGGAATAGCGAGCGCGATGGGATAACTTTTCCGCGAGAGCAAAACCTCTGAAAACCGCATGTTGAAGAATACAGTGTACATAATCATCGCAGAAAGTGCATTTTTATTGTGCACCGAACACGGCTTTCAAATATCCGGTCTCACGCCACGAGGATTCGAATTACAAGGCATTGTTATCATCACGGGCATTATTAACACGGGCAGTAAATTACACGTTAGTATTATAATGTTACCATTGTGAGTGAGTGAGTGGAGAGAGATCGAGAGAGAAAGAGATCTTGTACAAACTGAATTTATAAGCTCTTGGCGGTCACAAGTGCAAATTATTGCTACACTGTAGTACTTCTTTGACTGATCTAGCGTTGTGATGCATAAAGAAGAAGAAGATGCAATTAAACAAGTCAGAATCAAAAGTGAACCAGGTTCATCAGCTAATCAGAGTCGAGTATTCAGAGACTGATGTTTGATTTTTCTGACGCATGTTTTATCTCAACTTGTATGCAATAGACCTCAGGTAGGGGAAAAAGACGGGTTCAAAATGTTATTACAGAAAACAGCAGCAACAACAACATCATCATCACCAACAACAACAACATCATCATCATCATCAACAGCAGCAACAACAACATCATCATCAACAACAACATCATCATCATCAACAGCAGCAACATCAACAGCAACAACATCATCATCAACAGCAACAACATCATCATCATCAACAGCAACAACATCATCAACAGCAACAACATCATCATCAACAGCAACAACAACAACAACATCAACAGCAGCAACATCATCATCATCAACAGCAGCAGCAGCAGCAACAACAGAATCTACAGCCAGTTCGGGTCAATAAAGACGGGTAGTGAATGCAGACTGGTCCCTGTGACAATGTTATGTTGCCCTTGTGTTAGTTTCTTTGTCACAAAAAAAAAAAAAAATACTGATGTGATGAATAAGGCAGAATTCTGTCGTTTTTTCTTTCTAATAGAAATCATAATGGATGTCGAATAACAGACGAGTGAGCGATAACGCGGTAAGCAGCATTATGGTATTAAGCGAACCACCCACTCCACCCCGCCTTAGGGAGAGTGATAACGTATAAACGTAATTACCAACACTATCATATCACTATTCCTATACAGTATTGCTAAGAAAAACAGAAGTAGAGCTGCCATCGTGAGATGTACATAATGAAAAACAAAATGTGACGTTGATTAAACATTTATTATGCCATCACACCACAATAACTTCTAATGAAGACAATAATAATCACACTAAATAGCAACAAAATGACCTCCCCCCCCCAAAAAAAAAAAAAAAATAGATAGAAATACATGTAAAAGTGAATTTCACTATAGAACTGAGTATCGAATGGAAAGAATTAATCATCTCTTGACCGTGACTACTTTAATAAGGGAAATGTAATTGCCCATGCTTTCTCATAGATCGTGGGCAAGCGCTATACAGTTTTCATCAAAAGAGGGCGGCATATGATATTCAGGGGAAAACGACAACTTTTACAAAAATCCACTCTAACGGGACTCGTACCTGCAAGTTGGAAATGTGTAGCAGTATTGCTCCTGAGAAAATTACATGTATGCAGATTTTGTTGTTGTTGTTGCAGCCATTGACCATACCCCTCTTTTGAAAAAGAAGATTTTGTTAGAAGGGGGAGGGGGCGGTATTGCAAAATTGAACAAGTTTCTTGATTGATCTTGCTGTACATTGTTATTCAGGTACATTCACAATCAAGTTACGTTGTAATACTTGACCTCATTATTGTGACCATTTTCCGCACATTTATGAGCTATGGAGAAAATGGTAGCATTTTAGGGATTTTCATGGCATTTTCAAAATATGGAAAATAATACTGATATTTTAGCATTTTCACTTGACCTTTGACTGCATGGCCCATATCTTTCCCTACAATACCATTGCACAGTAATGCATGTACACATATATAGCAAGTAAGTGTATGCGCACAATGTATAGTCAACCTTGCGTAAGTCAAATCTATCTAGACTGAAGAAATAGCTTTGACTTAGATAAAATTTGACTTATGAGGCATTAAAACCAATAGAATATAAAGAGATGACTTGAAAAGATCCGACTTTGGCGATTATTTGAATTACGCAAGGTCAACTAGAGCAAGGTTGACTGTACATCATTTCCAAGGTATGGAGAAAAAAGATAATTTCAGCATTAAATACAACGTTGTGTAATTTGACCATTTTAACTTGACATTTGACCAAATGGCCCAAACATTCCTCTCTTAAAAATCTGTTTTTACATGACATTGTTTACACTCGGTTTCATAAAAATACCTTCAGGTATTACAGAGATGCAGAGGCAGTAGTGAAATTGTACAATTTGACCATGACCTATGACCTTTGATCTTGAATGAGTGTGCCCTTGAGTCGAAAGGCACAGCTTTGTCTATTACACATACACATGCCAAGTTTTATGTGGACACCTCAGATGGTAAGTTATGTCGTCCACAAAATCAATTACAGATAGAAAGACCGGATGGATGGACAACCTGCAAACATAATACGTACCTTCGCTGACACTTTGTGAAAGAGGCAAAAACACAAAAGAACTTCATTCGGTCAAGATAAGTGAGCAAGCAAACTGGCGATTTTTTTTTTTCTGCTATTACATCATCACCATCCAATTTGCAAATCAACTATGACAGATATCACTACTAATTAGGGAAAGCAAATGAAGCTGAAAAGTGGGCTAATTTCCAACTTTGGTTTACTTGCAAACTTTCCCCCTTTATTTCTATTTTCATGTATTATACGTTGCACTCCCGTTATAACGAACATGGAACAGTACACCTAACACAGTCAACTTGCCCATCCAACAGACACTTTCTTCAGTGCACCAACAGACTCCCTTGACACACTTTACTGAAGTGGAAACAATGTAGACAAATCAATTTTAATGGATTGGTTTATTTAATGAAATCTTATGTACACGATGCACAAATGTAAAAAGTTTGCATATACTACAATACTACAAGCCACAGTATAACACTGAAGCGTGGCTGAAACACACAGAACACATGAATATATTTCATCAACTTGACACCTTCAAATGAGAAAGTTGGTTCAACAGATATATACGTACAGGCGCATATACACAGCATGTATCTATCTCTGTGAGCACAACATTGCAAATTTCTTGTCTTTCCCTGTTTTTCAAACTGATTAGTTGCAGATAAATATATATCCTATTAAAGTTATAACTAAAGGCCCTATCTTTTTTCCTCTTTTTTTTTTGCAGGTGTTTTGAGGGGAATACGGTCGTTGCTTTATATGACTCCTTTCTCGAGTCTCGAGTCATGATTTGAGAATCAAAGGTAGGTACTGCCACTGAAACTAGTCATGCTCTCAGAATAATTTCTGCACATTGCGTTGTTTTAAGCAAATGCAACTGCAGTTTCTAAATATCTTCAGAAATATTAAGTGCTACAGTATAGATGAGATGCATGTATGCGCCTTGACATAATTTGTTGGATGAATATGACTAATCAATAATTGGGAACTGAAGTCATTTTGTCAACAATGGCTTGAAAAAAGTAAACTGCACTGAATATCATAATCTATTTCAAACTTATGTCAGCATGAATAGTAGCAAAATAATGTGATTTTGACCATGGGTTTACACTGAGAGATATGGTACTACACATAGTACTTGTTTACACTCTACTCTCAGTGAAATCACTTTTCATATTGAAACCAGTTTTGAAAACAAAAATAAAACAGATCTAATGTAGTGAAATGCCTGAAGAACAAGCAACACAGGTTTCTTTTTCATTTTAGCCAATCAGGCCAGGCTTTTTGGGCTATGCTAAATCCTGACCCAAGAACATTTTTATGACTTTAATTCATTCAGCTGCATGTGTCATGCAATCAGTCTTGGCTTTGTCCAGCAGTTTTCTTTGCAAAATATCTCATACTAAAGATTTTCACATTTTCTCTGTTTTTAAGACCAGTTGACACACTGCCTGGACAGACAAACAAGGACAGCCTAGCCTACAGACAGAAACCCTAGAAGTATTCTAACCAATTGAGGATGAGTCCCGAGCATACTCAGGCAGGTGTCAATGGGAATTGCGTGTTACAGCAAAATCAGTCCGTCCTCAACAGGTTAAACGGTTGTAGGCCACAAACCTGCTTGTGTGTCAGATGGTTGAAATCAGTATCAAGTCCCTTTGCTCAATCAACCGCTTACAAGATTATAGTGTGTATATCTGACTACACATGTACAGCTCGCTATAAAATTCATGTGAATGCAAAAGTACAGTATAGTGAGGTACACTCTCTTTGTCAGGGTCCCTAATCTGCCACCCTGCTTAAAATTCCTACAAGCGCTCTGAACAAAAATGTATACATGTGTAGGACTGTGTGCAATATGCTTAGAACTTTGCGGGGTTACTACAATCAAACAACCTGAAGTTAAAACCAGCCACTTTTTCTTGAAAATCTGAAATTTCTATGAGGAATATGTGTTAAAAGTATCATCATGGTCCCCACATATACCTTTTACATGCCTTGTCTGTGGGGGGTGCAGGGTGGCAAAGTTTTGGTCCCTTCCATAGCGCACAAGTAAATGACACTGTTCATGTTTGACTAATGCAGCTACAAATTTCTTAGCGATCACTGAACATAGTGTTCCATTGTAATCTCGAGCATTTTTTCTGTACGTAAGCAAGATTTCATAGAATTTCAGTGACATAGTGTGAATGAAATATGCACAAACTTTAATTGTGGCGATGTGCGAGATACTCAGGTATACTTTCACTGGCAGAAGTGTTCAGCAAGTTATTCCACATTGTATACAACTTCTCCGCACAGTTCTACTAACTTAGCAAATGTCTTCTCATCAAATATAACATGTTGGATGCAGAGTTCTCATTTTCTCTGTTCAGACAGGCTGTATGGCATAATCCCTTATAATCCTTATCAGTGGTGGATCCACCTCTATCTTCGCTATCTATCAACCACGTTGAAAGAAAAGAAAAATCCAGTCCAATCCGCCGAGAGGTTTAGAAGGGATATGCTACCCTTCCAATTCGAGTCACAGTTCAAGATATCTGGAGTCACAGAGATGGACTGATATCACAAGAAATTTGTGAGCACTCACATACCACCAATCGTTACCAGTTTACATTCCCTAGGAACGATGTGCCTCTTGTTTCCAGCTCCACATTTCTCGCCACAAGAAGTCTCCCCATCTCATATCGGTGAGCCCTGCATCCAGGAGAGAAGGGGTGGGGGGGGGGGGGAGGCTTGAATCGCTGAATCTGGTATGCATTGGCAATCACATCTCTGCGACCGATTGTCTGACCTGCGTGATGGTTTGGAGGGCCGTCTGCAGTTGAGCTATCCTTGTCTCTATGTCCCCTAGAACCTCCACCTGTGGTGAAAAGAGGCGGAATGCATAATGATGATAGTAGTATGTAGTGGTAGTTGTGGAGTTGGGAAGAGAGTGGGGGGAGGACAGATAAAGAAGGAGTAGGAAGAAATGAAGGAAAGACACATGAGCAATTTATATTACACATCTTATTTCATTACATTGGCTTTTCTTTTTCCATTTGTTGTTGTTGTTGTTTTACATGGAAGACTTAAAAGGAAAAGCTCTCCATTGCAAAGGAAAACCAGGTTAAGTGAGCAATGCTCATATGTATTATGTTAACTTTCTAAATAAAAATTCCACCCCTTCATCTGTTGTCTACACCTCCTTGATATTGTCCTCATTCCACACTTTAGGGTATCTCACGATTTTAAAAGCACAAGGTCAGGGTGGTCCTAACTTAAAGGACAAGTTCACTTTCATAAACATAAGGATTGAGAGAACTAATATAGCAATATTAGTAGAACACATTATTGAAAGTGCACATTCCCTTGACTCCTTACTGACATATGTTATGGGTAATATTATTCCCCCTGCCTTTCGAAAGAGGCAAGTCAAGCGCTCTTTTATCATGCGAAAAAAGTGAAAATATGTTGAATTTTCTTTACATTTTCTTTATACTGTTGTACGCATATGACATCACAAGCTGTAGTAGTCTCCTCATCCAGCAGCTGCAACACAAAAAATTTAAAAATTCATAACTTTTGCATCGATTGTCTAATTTTCCTCAAACTTTCACTGATGTGTTCTATTAATATTGCTGCATTCTCTCAATCCTTATGTTTATGAAGGTGAACTTGCCCTTTAAGATTTTAGCATGTTGCACAGAGAAGATATTTGATCTTGTATCAGCAAAGTGACTGAGTGCACTCAAATTGCACATCATGGACACAAAATACTTCGTAGCTGGGGTCTAGATGCTCTGACATGGGGTGCTAGATGCTCTGCGGTATTTTCTGCCTTATGTTTTTTAAATTTGAACACAATAAAGAAGCTGCAACCCTAAGAAAGGAAAAAAAAAATGTTTAAAGAGAAAATGATTTTAGCAAGTTTGCGACACATATGCAAGCTCATTAATTTGGGTGTGTGTCATCAACTTCTGACATTCTCCTGAGAATGTTTAAGAGTGAGTTTGTTTGTTTTTCTTGTGATGTCACACAAAAATGTTAGCATTTTGCTGTGACACACCAAAACTCCTTGTGGACCACCCAGAACATTACAGAAGACCTCCTACAAAACCTGTAAAATAGATTATGAGAATACATGTAATACTAGATTTCTGGGACATTGCAGGGTAGTATTAATGATGAAATGAAACGAGATGACACAGGAACAAATAAGACAGAATGAAACCGAGACAGGGAACAACTCACTTACCATTCTACCATCACTGAGGTCAAAGCCACTACCCCACTGCACGTTTTCCAGGTTTGCACTCAGCTCCCCGAGGCACGCGACCAGGAGGGGGAAAAGTTCCTTGACCTGGGCGTGGTAGCTGGCTTCCACCCGCAGGAAATCCCCGACCAGAGGCTGCTGCAGCCGGTTGATGAGCTCCTTCTTCTGCTGGATAGCTCGCTGGAGGTGCCCATTGATGGAGCTCAGGTTCACTATCTTGGCATCTGAGGAGAAACCCCAGGAAATATTACATGGTCACACGCTACACTCTGTCCACAATTTCAACCAATTTTGTTCTTAGTGACAGCAGACTTGAAATCGTTAGCTGGTATCTGCAAAGCCTTGGGGAAATTGACATTATACGTGTGATCTTTCATTCAGCAAAAGCACAATATTCAATGGATGCCTGGTTGCAATCTGGCATGAGGAAAATGAAGTTTACAGTAGAGTACAGTACATGTATGAAGTAAGTCTCAGAAGATTTTGAGGAAAGAGCACAGAAAATATCATATGGTCACACACTACTCTGCCTATAATACCAACCAATTTTGTTCTTGGTGACAATGGACTTAAAATCGTTAGCTGCCATTTGCAAAGCCTTGAGGAAATCGAAATTATAGGTATGATCTTATATTCAGAAAAAGCACAATATCCAATGCTTAGTTACAATCTGGCATGAGGAAATCAAATTTTACAATAGAGTACATGAAGGAGATCTCAGAACATTGTGAGAAAACTGACTTGATGATTTACAAAAAGCAGGTTGCCACTTCAGAAATGGGAAGTCATTATTATGATTCGAAATTGGATACATGTGTTTCTGATGTCAACCATCATCAGGAAGCTTTTGGTTTTAGCTAGCAGGACCCATCACATTTGGCGACCAAGTCATGCGTTCTCGACATTTGACAGAACTTGAACACTTCAACTTCACAGTACTGCATGATCCACTCTATGTGCTTTGAAGAAAGAATTGCACACTGATTGATAAATACATACATTTAAAATTGATTAATATTAAACTAAAGGAAATATCAATACCATTCAACAACTATGAATTAAGCAATTCCATGATAGTAATCAATTCAATATGAATGGCATGTTCTTATGTTTGATAGGGATATGTCATGAAACGGCATTCCCAGTGAATGGCTAATATTGCTAAAAGGTGGGGAAGAGACAAGTGAAATATCCAGTGTCCTAGAAGTGTTAGACATGCCCAACTGCTAGACTCCGGTATGAACTCACCTAGTAGGTTCAAGTGAGTGAGATCTCTGGTCTCCTTGTCCATCAAATGACACTGTATTTCTACATTTACCTGTGAAGAGACAGAAAAATAATGACTGGCCATAGAGAATGCATTTTTAGACTCATTGTAACTTATGTGCCAAAAGCGAGTTTATAGGAAAATGCATTTTGCTGTGTCTGTACCTGAATAACACAATACGACCGTGCACAAACTAACAGTTCAAAGTCACACAGCCCTATTCTTTGAGAGGACTATTAAAGATAGGTAAAAATGGGTTAATGGTAACCTCGTCACATTTTTTGTGTTGTACATCTTTCTAAAAGAGCAATTTTTGTTCTATATAATTAACGAGTTTGACATCATAAATCATAGGGGGACTTTATTCAGTTTTTTTTTTCCTAGAACTTTTTTTTTTTTTTTGGGCTGACATAGAATTTCTCAGCTTTAGAGATTCTGAGCATGAGAAACTCCTCACATACTTGCTTTTCAACTCTTCTAGTAATTTTTGAAAGGATGATGCTAACACATTGAAATGTGCATTGACTAGAATACAGTATACTAATGGGCATGCAATATTTCAGCTTAATCGGATGATCCCTTCATAGCTTATTTACTGCTATGGAGTTTTATGTCCTGTTCTTTGTGCCATTCATTTTACAGACCACTGCTGGGTGAAATTAAGCACTTGAATACACCCTAACCTTCAAAGCCTCTTTTCCCAGCAACACTTTTCAAGAGGGTGCACTTTCTTTTCCATTATTTATATGAATTACAAAAGTCCATTTGAATTGAGTTATTTTTATGTATGTTTAAAGCTCAGAGTCAGCCCTTTCAGAATCTGCCCCAGGTCTGCCCTATAGTAAAATTTCATGACTTACTACTTTGTGGTAGTTTTGCGAGGCAGGGTTACATATTGCCTTGTGCATCATTAGCATTTTTAAAACCCTTACTGTGCCTTTTTACCCTGATTTACAAGTCTGCTGGAGGGTGTTCTTTGCTGATTGGAACATAATATGTCAAGAAACAAGCCACCAATGAACAGAGATTCATTCCACAATCTGTTATATGTGTGTCAATAGTGTCCCTCCTTTAGTGGGCTGGCTAACTGATAGTTGGGTCATGTTCAAGCTATAGCTGAGTGTCTCAGTACCTGTTACACAAACAGCTTAACCCTAATCCCACCGGGTTTTTTGAGGGACTTGAAACCACCGGAGGGGGGGGGGGGGTCTTTTTGGCCCCCCTTCAGATCTCAGCCGTGGATCGTGCGATCCTCGCGCAAATTTGCAGTAAGGTAGAGGCCAATGTAATCTACAGGACTATATAGTTAAATTTTTCAAATTTTCATTTATGTATTTTATATTAATTAATTTATGCTAATTTATGCAAAAAAAAATTTGCCTATAAATCAAAAATAAAGCTCCAAGACTTCTAATTTTTGGTGAATACATTCTTTTCAATATCCTCAACAATAATATCGAAGCAAAAATTCAGATTCATAATTGTTTCTTATGTATTTTATTGTTTATTGAATTTCTTACGTATTTCTTTGTTTTTTTAATTTTTGTTTTTCTTGGGTTTTTTTCCGTCAAAATTTGTCGCAGAATATTTCTAAAGCATAATCAGGCTAAAATAAATCATTATCAGCCATTGAAAGTAAAAATATTTATTATTATGTGAATTAATTGCACAAACACAATTTACATTGGATTTGTACACAAAATCATGTTTTTGAGCAATATTTGGGTCAACAAATTTTTTTCAAATGGGCGTGGCTTCAAAACGGTATGCCCAGGAGCAACAAATTTGGTCTCAAAAGTTGCGCGATACTTGAAAGAAAAAAGTCATAAAATGTCGCGGCGAGAGCATCAAGCGTTGCGGAATAATCACGCGAAACGTCGAGGGGGGGAGCAAAAATGCCCCCCCCCCCCCCCCTGATGGGAATAGGGTTAAATTGTACTTGGTTCTCTTTCAGAATTTTTCCCCAATTAATGTAACAAACCTGACTGAGCTGCCTTGTTTTCTCTGTAATTTCCTTCAGATGATGTATTAGCTTTAACGATGTTGACTGTCTCCGCAACGTCTCCATGACTTCTTGGACGTCCTCATCTCTTTTCTATGAAAAGATATAAAGTACATTGAATTGGCTTTAATGGAATATAAATACCTTGCTATTCACTCAAGAAAAAGTGTAAGATTCGACTGCTCCATGAATATCATTGCTCTGTAAGGCTGAATTAGCATCACACTTTTCACTGATCACAGCTTAACAGAGCATATTTTCAATATCAATACTCTAGAACCCAGGATCTTCTTTATTTTTCACTTCTATAAGTTCTAGTCTTAATGCAATAGTCTAATGAGCAATATTGATATTTCCTGTTCCCTTTACCGTTAAATTACCCAAGATTCAGGAAGAATACTGTTGTGTCAGCATGCAGCATCACTCAGCAGGCAGGCTTTCCCCTAGCCCGACCAGACACTGTTACGCTATACGAAAACAGCGTCTGACGAGCACGGCATGCAGCCTCGAAGTGAGGAACCTCAACACAACTACAAAACTTAGGAACATGTATACTTTTCTCCTTTAAACAGAATATTTTACTCACGTTAAATGCATGTTTCTATTACAGAAGAATAGTTCGCCACACTGGGTCCATGGAGACCACTTGCGATAAGTCTGTGGAACAAATAAATGACACTTTCTGGCGCAATTCCTGACCGTCGGGCTTCGTCGTTGCAGGATTCAAAATGGCGCCTTGACTTATGCGCATGCGTGACCGGATGTGCTCCAGAGCGAGCGCGTGTGCGTTGAAAGTGTCGAACAAACCTTGGCGTCTGCTACACAATAACCGTGGTATGGAGCTCAATGTTCCTCGCCCGACCAGACGCCAGCCGCCGCCAAGCCCAGTACAGTTTATAGCTGTATACTAGTAACCGTGCGTACGCTGCTTGAGTGTAGCAGCACGGTCGACAGCGCGACCTTTTGAAAGGGCATTCACATCACGTGACCACCCGATATCTAAACTTGGCCTGGCGTGAAAGATTGTGTACGGTGTGGACTTGCTGGATATGATGATCAATTTCGGTAAGTTTCACTATGTACATTTGAATACTGATAGCATCAGATGTAGAGTAAATATTGAAGAGTATACTCGATGAGTTTGAGGTGACAAAAATGATCTTAAGTATCAAAAGTCAAAGCTATCGTGATACAATTACGTCGCTCTCCTAGTGGTTGGTGGTCGCGCTCGTACAGCCCTGTCGCGACGTACCATGTACAGCGACTGGGCTGTGTATATTTAGCTTTCCCCAAGACAAAATTACACTTCATTGACATTATGTGACAAAGTAGCACAGATTTCTCTTTCGCTTTGCATACTGCTTAGCAGTACCTCGCCACATCACATGCTTTTCCCTACATACCATGTGTGGGATGTATCAAACTTGATGTGGTTCAAATAAAGAGTTTTGTGGAGCCAGACTGAGTACAGTAGTACTAATGTGATGTACTTGCCAACTGCCACTTCAAATGCCAGAACAAAATCCTATTCCACAGCACTGGCATGCACTTTCCACTTTATTAAATCTGTGCCTTTTTGAACACTTTGTCTTTGTTTGTTGATGTTGGACAGACAGTGCAGTGCTCCTTATCAATACTAATAGTTATGTCTCTCCCCCCCCCCCCCCCCTCCCACCCCCCGCCCGAAGAGGCCGAGGCAAGCTCAAGCTGAGTGGAGCCTGGACAGCTGCTGGAATAGCAATAGGGTCTACTCTAACGTTACTCGTAGATTCTAGATTGTGCAGCTGCAGTGCACTGGGGTGGGTGGGCCATGGGCACGCCCGGTCCATATCCGGTCCGGCCATCCGGAGCCCGAGGCAAGCACAAGGCAGATAGTGACTGTTTTACACAGATGAATTATTACACAGCCAATAACATTGCTGACATAAATGTCAATACATGGGACTTAATAAATCAATACTGTATGTTATTAGTATTACTACTAGCTTAGATCTACTGTATAATCATCAACGAACCAGTCGAAGATAGCCGCTCTTCTCGGAATAGCGGATGATGCTGGCTGTAGCAGAAGTTGAATTGACATCCGATGCCCATGGGTTTATACTGCTATTTCCTTTTAAAATTGAGAAATCATCCATCTTTCGGTGATCGGCCTGTGCACTCGCCCGAACTTCAAGTTTTCCGCAAAATCTATCTGAGCATGCGCAGTTCAAGCAAATTGTCGAGACGCTCTTTGGTACATGGTGTATCGAAAAGGCTCTGCTTTTTACCCACAACAGAGCCAATGATGACTATTGACGACAATTATGGTAAGATAATTGTCACAGTGATGATGAGAGTAACAATGGAAACATATAATAATAAAAAAAATCATTAAAACAATGAAACCACATAATCATACATCTGTGTTTTTACGTACGTCTCTCTCTCTCCCCCTCTTTCTCTTTATATAAATACATCTACATGTATAAATATATATGATATATATATATACCTGTATATATATATATATATATATATATATATATATATATATATATATACTTATATATATATATATATATATATATATAAATATATATATATATATATATATATATATATATACACATATAACGAGAAAGAGGGGGAGAGAGAGAGACGTACGTAAAAACACAGATGTATATATATATATATGTATATATATGTTCATCTTGGAATTTTCCACGTGTTGGACTTCGAATGTTGTAATTATTAGAAGAAAGAGTCTCAAGTACGCCATGGATCCAACGATCTTTGCACTGACGAAGGTCTGAGGCAGACCGAAAATTTTGTAATAAAAATTTTTTTGTAATCGTTGGATCCATATATATATTCATTTATATAATAAAGAACGGAATGATATAAAAATAAGAAAATAGATTGATGATACAGCACGTAATAAAATGAATATATTTTCATATGATCAAATTCAAAGAATTGGTTTAGTCATCAGGCCAAAAATTGACTTTTCTTTATACCGGACTACTAGGTCCACTAATTTATTGTTCCAACCGGTCATGTTTATGGATAGGCCTACACTGCTTACCCCACCTGGCACTGTTACAATGATTGTAGGACGTTTTCATTAACTGAAAAAAAAAAGTGTTCCTATTTGATAGAAGAGTTGAAAATTATAAAATTTCATAGTACAGATATTGAGAATATGAGGAAGTGAGAGATTTAAAGTGACACTCCAGACGATTTATATGATTTTACATTATACGTAGGCCTAGATAGTACATATGTCTAAATTCATAGTGCCATGTATAGATTTGTGGAATTGATTATGGTCGTTGAGCAGACAAACTAATACTATAAAAAAAACCACAAAATTTACAATGAAAATGAATTAAATAGGAGGCTCACATATATTCCAGAAATGTAATTTCATTACTATACCTCTGAGTAGAATGTACGTATGCTTTCTTCTTTTGTTTAGCTTCTCTGAGCACTCAACCATGCATTCTCATGTGAAGCTGCGATGTCATCATTCTTTTTCACTGTGATTTTTTATGAATTTTGAAAACATCGTTATTCCTTATCCCAATCACTATGAATTCTGTTACTCTGTACCCAGTATAAGTAATTTAAAGATTTTCAAATGCAAAAGCCTGAAGAATTATAGATCATCCGGAGGTCTCAAGTCCACCTCAAAATCAAGTACAAGAGATGGGTAGAGGTGTATGATAGGTTGATGGCGGTGGGCATGTGTGCTAGCACTATACAGTAGTAATGCGTGTGTGTTTGCGTGAATGTATGCTATTTATGTGTGATGTGCACATGTATGTGTATATACATTCTTGTGTGTGTATGTCATGTCCGTGCGTTAATGTTCGCGTTCATGTGTATGTGTGTATCGTAGTGTCTTGGTGCGCGTCTGAGTTGAAGTCTTCTGGAACGGTACAGTGTTGTATACTATATGTGATAATATACATGTATACTCCGAAGACTTCGGAGTATATTTCAGTGGTACAATGTGTACTTTAAGTCACAGTACGGCATCTTATCCATATCATATCATTCTGCGCACCTCAGAAGATCGAACCATTCTAGTATCCCGCCGTGAGGCACAAAAGTACTTCTCCGGAGCAGACCACTGGATCGCGGGCAAAAATGATGAATCGAGTGCGTCTGTTGTCTGTTTCCACGGGGTTTTTTTTTCCACCGTATTTTCTTTAAAAAAAAAATGATGATATATCATTCTCTCCTGGAACATTTTTTTTTTCCACGAAATTTCGTATTATCACAGAATTTGAAAAACACAGCAGGAAACTGGCAGTCTTATTATCTGGCACATGGACATAAATCCCACATAGTTGGAGAAGGTGATGAGAGTAAGTTGGAGGAGTAGTAGAAGAATTAGGTAAGGAGAGAGAGAGAGAGAGAGATGAAACCGTTTAAAAGGAGAGTGCAATATTCACATGAACAGGGATCGCATATAGTTTTTGTTCAGATATAATTTCAGGTTTCCAGCAATTTTTGTGAAAGAGCATGTAATTCCAAGAGGAATTCAATGTTGTTGTTTTTTTGAATTTCTTTTTTTTTTTTAATTTCTGAGATATTCAAAACAGAGCGATCATATCATAAAGCGGGACCAACCTTATATAACGATCCTCTGGTTTGTTTTTGGATGTCTCAGCCATTCCAAAAACGATTTGATTTTTTTTTTTTAATCAAATAAACTTTGAATTCCTCGTATGATGGTATGCTTTGCAAATTGTACTATTTCGTGTCAATAAGTGTTTTCTTGGTATCTCGCAAACAGCTCAATCCTCATCTCCAACAATCACCATCCCTTTAAACGGGAGATTTTCGTTGGATGTGGTATACTTTTGCTAGATGATGTTAATATCGAGTTAATACCATATCTGATATAATATGCAGACTTCTAGTTGTTCGCTTTCATTCTATGAACCCGTTACTTTTTGTAACTACATGTATTGACTTCTATTTTGCTGGGAGATTAATCTACCTCTTTCCGTTTCATGAGAAACAACACCGTTCATCCCTATAGTAAACTACAGTAGTTAGACACCGTTGAAATCCCCCGTAATGTTACGGGTCTACTTTACTTTTATAACAGAAAGATCAGGCATTATTGCACTGTAGCATGACATTTCAGAAATACATTGTGTGCACAAATGAACACCAAGGGACGACATGAATATCTGCACGTTATCCGTCAACTACCTCATCGGAGGTGGAAGTGAGACTTATACTTGTGTAATAGCAATAGAACGTTGAGGCATTGAGCCTCAATGGGTTAAAGTCAATCACACGCGGGGGAAAGAAGCAAAATAGGAGAGATAAAAAATGAGATTCAAAAGACATGAGAGACATACCAAAATACAGTGAAAGAGGGGGAGAGAGGAAGGGAGATAAGGAGGGAGACTCAAGAGAGAGAAAGGAGAGCGAAAGGGGAACGGAGGAGAGATAGGAGAAGGAACAGTGACAGCCCCTTTGTGCCTTTTGCCTATTCATGAGTTTCCTGCTGCCTCCGAGGTAAGTCTGGGCTCATTATGTTATTTTTTTTATCACCTTCGACCTTTGGCCTGCTGTAATACTCGGAACAAACATAACCGTGATCCGCTGTCGCGGAGGAATATATTAAAGCAAAAATCGATCCTTGTGGTACTGCGAAGTGTTGACTCTATGAGTATTAAATGCATACACATTTTAGAGAAAAATGTGAGAAAAACCTGATAAGCTTTTTGTAATAATTACAATTAACAACAAGTAAAACTTGACACATTACTGCCGGCAAGAGAGAGGGATATATATATATATATATATATATATATATATATATATATATATATATATATATATATATATATGTGTGTGAAGAGTTTGCTCGCAAATACCGATAAGTCCATTTTGAAGATTTTGAAGTACGGTCTCTGTCATAAAGTACAAAATAATACCTTTCAAATTTTATATTGGTCACTACATATAGGGCCTAAAGGTACATTTTTGAAGTTATGGTCAAAAGAAGCAAACATTTTTTTATTATTCTCTTTATTTTTTTTTGACCATTAATCGCAAATATCTCCATTTGGCAAACATGGACATATCGGTTTTTGCAAACAAACTCTTCATATATATGGTAGCTCTGATTCGTAAATTTTGCTCTCCTGCTCATGATATCATAATTCGATCTCGATTAGATTTGCAAGGCGTTTCTTTTTTTTTAACAAAGAAAAATATATAAAGGTATTATACCCACCCATGCTTCCCTGATATCACAAGATGAAACCCAGTTTTCAATTATTGTTATTTTCATTTTCACTGCCACATATTTCTACATTTTTAGATCAAAATAGCCATAATATCTCACAATGACATGGCATACCTGAGCATGCCTTTAACAACCGAAAAGGTCGGGATATAAATCTCGTGTTCAAACTATGTAAAATGAAACAGATGTAGTTACGATGATAATATGGATTACAACAGTAGTGCCAATTCAGAGGTCTTTAATAATACTCTTACACAAAACATATAACCTTATTTGGCACACGATAAGGCTTTATTTTTCATTGGAAAGGTAGTGTATAGTATATAATAATCTAGACTTCAGCGTTTTTGCATCTGGTTATATAAATAAAGAATAGAATACTAACGCTGCACATATCGAGGCAAAATCAAAAAGATATAATGGAAAAAATGTGTAAGACATACCTAAAGTTATAGAAAACAAATAAACACAACATGAACGTTTACCGGTAATTGGGCGGTATTCACAACAATAACGCACAATATAGCGTTATCATAAATGAAAAGAAAGTAAAAAAAAAAATAATGCTAATAAAAAAGAACAAACAAACAAATATAGGAATTATTGCAACCGATTGACAAATTGCGATACATCGACGTAGAGAATTTCATGACATTGAATAAATAGGAATGAATTGAAAAAAAAAAGAGGCAGGGACACAAACAAAATTAGATATGACCCTTGAGCTTTTTGTTTTTGTTTCGTTTTTGTTTTTAACTTTGTTTTGTTGTTGTTGTTGTTTTTTTTTTGAGATAATGCTTTGGATGTCTATGTACTACTTCCGTGAACGCAACAACGGGATACAAGACGCATACAATGACCATGCAGTTGGTGGTTTGAGCTTGGGTTTGTGAGTAGGCCTACATTATTCTTGTCTTTAATGTCAAAGTATATGTAATCAGACTTCTCTATATATATTCATGATCGAATGTGATTAGTTTCTTTCACATTTGCCCCAAATGGCACGCACATGCATTTATCATACTTTTCTAGTTTGACACTGTTTTTACGGTTCGAGTTCCCGTCGCCACAGACAGCCTAGCTGATTCCAAACCACTGACAGTTGACAAGCACCACACGCTTCCATACGAGCTTTGGTAGTGCATGGAGCCTTGAGAACAGACAGACACACACACACAGACAAGTGGGGGAATGAAAAAGAAGGAAAAAACAGACAAGCAAACCATGTAGACAGAAATTTTGGTGCTCAGGAAATCTCCCCCCCCCCCCCCCTCTTTTTCTTCCCTCGCGCTCAAACAAACAAGCAGCACCACTGCGTCGTAACTCGGCCCGGGGTGGCGTTCCTCCCGAGAACACAAATCACAGCAAGGCTTATCGCTAGCATTTTTGTGTAGAGATTCACCATCATGAATATGACATGACGATTTTTGCGAAAATGATTCCTGTGTTGAGTCGTTAAGACTGCAAAGTCATGTAAAATATAAGCCTCTTTTCTGTTTGCTTGATAATGATTTCCCCCTCGGGTTTTAGTTTCAGAGGAATCGGACGTTGACGGCACGCAGCCGGGAGCCGTCAGGTCCCTCAGATTTTAACTTCCCACTCCCGTCAGATCAGTGTAATGCAATATGTTCATAGTGCCATTATAACCTCATTTCAAAGACTATTTGTGTGATGAAATATTACAATGATTTTCAACAATTGGTATTTAAGCTTAAAAATAGATAAATTCAGAATTCTATGATGATTTCTTTATATTTGAAGCATTTTAAAGTCATAAAGCCACGTAAACATGTCAGCTTGGCGGTGACGTCAGCCCAGCTCTTAGCTCCGCTAACATTACAATAGATGGCTGGAAATATGGGCACGAAAATGGATTTTTCAGATAGAAATCGTCTTATTTCGAGCATGACAATTGAATAAAATAATAATCCCACCATGATGTTCATTCATGTCAACTTTGAAGTGGTTGGGATTGAATTTTGAGAGATTATTTGGAGAATTTCGGAACAATGGCAAGCGAGATAAATGACGCTTCCAAAGATGGCGGGTGCTTCGGGTCAGTCGGCTTCGTGTTTGCAAGCTCATTTTCAACCGGCTCAAACTTTATGAAAACAGTCATAAGTGTGGGTAAAACTGGCTTGCTTTGATAGATAAAGACCTTAGCAATGTATTCATGTAATTTCAAGGGGTAATCAAGTTTATTTTCATATAATAATTATTTATCAAATTTATTGTCTTCATATGCTATTTCTAACTAAAAATTTATTGGCTTTTATCTTCAATAAAACTACTTATTTTTGCACTGGAAATTGCAGGAAGTGATAATTTGAACTCTATTCTTTAAATCCATATGATTTTTTTGGTAATTCGCGGATCCGAAATCAGGATAAATTTCATCTTAAAACACCTACAAACACAGCACTTTTCTGGACTGCCACAAACGGCGACCTACGTGCCTTCAACACAGCTGCTATGAGGGATGCGGATACCAGTTTCCTACCACGTCCGCAATACCTGTATTTATATCACTGCTCATTCGGTCAGCGCCAGATTCAATTCTGACAGCACGCTTCGTCTTGTTATCAACTCGCTCCAGCTTCTCTCTCCACACGTTACCATGGCTGATCAAGCTACCGCACCAGCACCAGCTGCACCTGCCGCTTCCCCCAAGAAGAAGGCGTCTGGCCCCAAGAAGCCACGCTCTAAGCCAACTCATCCTAGCAACATCGACATGATCGTTGCCGCCATCACTGCCCTGAAGGAACGCAACGGCTCCTCCGCCCAGGCCATCAAGAAGTACATCCAGCAGAACTACAAGGTCGATGTCGAGCGTCAGTCTGGGTTTCTCAAACGCGCTCTGAAGACCGGCGTTGAGAAGGGGCGTCTTGTCCAGACCAAAGGCAAAGGCGCCAGCGGCTCCTTCAAAGTCAACGTGAAGGCCTCCGATGCCGACGCCAAGGCGAAGGCCAAGAAGGAGAAGGCCCGCGCAAAGGCCAAGGCACAGAAGGAGAAGAAGGCAGCGTCTCTGAAGGCAAAGAAGGAGAAAGCCAAGGCCAAGGCTGCGGCCAAGAAGTCTGTGAAGAGGCCCAAGAAGGCAAAGGCAAAATCCGCCACCAAGAAAACTGCTGCCAAGAAGACCGCCAAGCCCAAGCCAAAGAAGGCTGCATCGAAGAAGTCGCCAGCCAAGAAGGCCAAGCCAGCAGCAAAGAAGGTGAAGAAGAGCAAGGACAAGAAGGGAGCCAAGAAGGCCTCCAAGAAGTAAATTGGTGGAGACCTGGCCTTGTCTTGCCACACCATCTCAACCAAACGGCTCTTTTCAGAGCCACCCACATATCCAAGAAAGAATTCTCAGATATCTCTCATTTTGACTTTCCTCTTTTTCTTTTATTTTTTTTTTTGCTCTAGCAGCTAAAGGGCTAATGCTAATAGTAATATCCGAAAGTTTAATTCTCTCTCTTTTTCTTATAGTAACCATTTTATATCCATATTGAATTCCAATGTAATTTCAGTGGTATTCAGTAGACCCATCAGTAGTTTAAACAGCTAGATGTACACTGTAGCACCTGACGGGCTAAAATCCAGAAGTTTAATAAAGAATGTAAGAAGCAATAAAGCCAAATATTCTAGAGGAATTTTCAAATACATGCACTAGGTAAAGAGACAAAAGTTTCCCCTTCAATTGTAATTGGGAAAGGTATGGTGCTTTCTTATGGTCATACAGGGGTGGATCCAGGAATTCCATAAAGGGGAATTTTTATTTTTACAGGTTGTATTTTTATTAAAAAAAAGGGGGGCATGCCCAGTGCACCCCCCCCCCCCCGAGGATAAAGATGCCAAATTTTGTTTTTTCCTTGCCAGAGGTATGGGAATTTAGGTTGCCACTATTTTGGGGGGGGGGGGGGGGGGTAAGGGGGCAGGGGATCATAAAGCCCTTGATGTCTGTCATCTGCACTCCACTTGTGGAGTGCAGGGTCAAGGGTGGCACCAGATTTTCCCTCTCTCTCTCTCCCTAAATATATACACTGTAATCATATAATCTTATATATATATATATATATATATATATATATATATGCCACCCCACCATGTTCACTTTTAGCCCATTGCTGTCACTATGTACACACACACACACACATATATATATATATATATATATATATATATATATATATATATATATATCATACACACTGTATTAGTATGTATGCTCATATTTACATGAATATGTATCATATATTCGATATAAAGTAAATTACATTTTTTTTGTTGATTCTCTACGCACACACACACACACACACACACACACATGCACATATTTAAACATGAATATATCCCACCAAAATAAAATTCAGGGTCCAAAATTATCTGTATATCTTTATGCAATGTGTGAGTTATTTGTTTGGATGTAACAAAAATAAATGTTCATATAGGCCTAGGTCTTGACAAGATTCCTGCAGAAGGTGGAGGCCACTGAAAATTTGAGTCGAATAAACTCATTCTTTATTGGCAAAAAATGCATTACCAGTTTACTTCATCATTACTTCATGAAGCCAATACGAGAATTTTGAAGTTTGGATATACATGTATGTATGTATGTATGTATGTATATATATATATATGAAGGGTTTGTTTGCAAAAACCGATAAGTCCATCTTTGACGATTTTGAAGTATGATCTCTGTCATAAAGTACAAAATAATATGTTTTAAATGATATATTGGTCACTACATAAAAAGGTATATTTTTAAAGTTATGGTCAAAAGAAGCAAAAATGTTCTTATCATTTTCTTTATTTTTCTTGACCTTTAATCGCAAATATCTCCATTTGACAAATATGGACTTATCGGTTTTTGCAAACAAACTCTTCATACATATATATATATATATATATATATATATATATATATATATATATATATATATATATCATCATCATAATCATCAAACACAAAACTGAAACCCAAGTTCATTCTGTATTTACCAACAGCTTATTTCGGCACACAAATTTTCAAGTGATTCACTCTTTCTCAAGTGTTGATACTGAGAGAACAATAACAATATCAGTATCAACATTTGAGAAAGAGCGAATTGCTCAAAAATTTGTGGGCTGAAATAAACTGTCGGTGAATACAGCATGAACCAGTTTGTTTTGTTTTTGATGATATTATCATGTCAACACGTGAAAAATATACATATATATAAAGACGCACAGGTAAATATTAGGGTATGTGGTGATATATGTGATGTAATGAAATCTTACAATGTTAGGGCTCCAGAATGGATGATGATAATAATAGCTAGTTTTTACATAGTGCATTTCACACTTGTCAAGTTTCTCATTGCACTTTACAGTCTATTATTGAATAAATACAAAATACAATGTTTTACATCCTTTTTACTTATTACGTATTCAACATTGATAAAAAATACAGTGTGTACATGTACAATGTACATGAACATTGAATCAAAATTCTCAGTTTGCAAAATAAACACATACTTCTAGAAATCATTGGTACATGAGCCACAAAAAAAAAGGAATTTGGAGATAAATTTGATTTTGTAATACACATAACACAAACTGACACACACCTACACACACACATGCACACATAAACAAGGTGTAAATGTATGATTTATTAAAGCGTAATTCCAGACCAGTATAAAATTAATATGAAAAGTAGCGTAATTTTGCAAGCACAACAGTAAGAATTTGACTGAAATACATGTAAGAAATGGAATTTGAATATATAGGGAAGTTAAAAAATTCAGAATTTCGGCTACTTTTAGCAAAACAGTTCTCAAATAGTTGATATGAATATGCAAATGAATTAGTTAATGATGTCATCATCTCATAAATTTTCACTGGCCGTGTACAAAAAAGACAAAAAATTAATCTTTTTCTGCTATGAAGAAGGAAAAACATAGTGTTATTCCTGGCTGATCAATCAGATACAATGTTATATAAGGATTTGAGACTGGGGCATAATTGCATTTGAACAAAAAATAAATTAAATTTACGATTTGGTGTACATACTAGTAGATGGGAAATGTGAGATGAAGACATAATAAAATCATTTGCATATTCATCTTTGACAGTTAAAGAACTATTTTGTGAAGATTACCGAAACTTCACAATTCATAGCTTTTTACATTCTTATCCGATTTGCTAAACTTTTCGCTGCTTTCTACTTATAAAATCTTAGATAGATATCTAACTTGTTCAGAATTCCCTTTTAAAAGGCAATTTTGACCTAGATATACTTTGAACTAAAAAAAGACAAACAACATAAAAACACAACAATGACAATCTTATCAAACTCAGAATAGAAATAAAGATGTTATACAGTTTTACAGCTTTGCTAATTTTTGCAAACAGTTCTCAAAAAGTTGATATGAATGAGCAAGTGAGTGAGCTGATGATGTCACCACCTAACAAATTTTCCCATTGATCACATACAAAAAAAAAAATGAAAACTCCATTTTTCTGATATGAATTAAAGCATAAGACATAATGTTACTCACGGCTTAATATTCAAGTACCAGTCATATGAATTAGGATTTTAGACTAGGGCATGATTACATTTGAAACAAAATACCCTGAACTTTACAGATTATACATGTTAATACAAACTACAATGCACTCCTCTTGTGATGAACATGGGTATAATGAAATTCTTGTTAAAAGTAAGTATTCAGGTCTCAAAATTATCATTTATTTATCTTAACATATCTTACTGTTCTGCTAAAACAAAATTTGGATATAACAGAAAACCTCAGTCCCAAGGACTTTGTCATAATGGGAGTACACTTTATAAGGCAAACTGTGAGACAGTGACATGGTCAACTCTCTTATTTGCATAATAATTGTTTATATCAACTGCCCAAGACATGTTTTGTGACAAATTAGCAAAGATTCACATTTTCATAACCTAATTTTGATCAAATTTTCACTATTGAACTTGTAAAACTTGACTCATTTTTCATACTAACTTGTAACTGGTCTTATAGTTATCATTTGTCAGTTGCCGCAGTGTAAATAAGTATGCTGAGTATGATTTTATAGTTCAGCACCACTGCAGATTGCATGCTTTTGAAACATAACAGAAAACTTGATGAATCTTGTGATATTTCTTCAGAATCAGTGATATAATACTTGTGGTATAACTAAATATTGTGATGCCATAGTTGCAGAGATGATAAAATAAAGAGTAGCACACCCTTGTTCCTGTTAACTGCTGGAACAAATATCAAGATATCAAAACGTGGCAAGATTTCAAATACCTGGGACACCTCCCTGAGTTCTCTGTCCTGTGTCATACAAACATTCATGAACTAGTATCATGTAATATGGAACATAGACAAGTAGAAGCATAATAAAAGTATGTTTGTACACATATGCCAGTTGCAAGGCATGTGAAATCAGCAACGTTGTCTAGGCACCTCAATGTAGTAAAAAGTGGATTGATGACAAAATATATTATGACTGTTTGAAAGTGGTATCATAATAATGTCATTCCATAGCATAATTGCCAGAAACAACATTGCCTTGTGACCAAAACCTCTTTCACACAGAATCAACATTGTTGTACACTTTAAAAGCACTGCCCTTACTTCAACAAATGGGCCATGCTCTGTTATACCACCATTCTACACTACAGACAGCACCATGAATGTATAACCCTATATGCTCCTTCCTCACTCTGGCTTTTGGCTGATAACCCTTTGTAAAACAGTGCTTTGTTCCCAATGGTATGCCTGCTGGAAGCTTTCTTCACTGATTAGCATGGATGTCTGGAAACTAATTGTCATTGAATACAGATTAACCTAATCCCCCTAATTCCTACTGTGTCACCATGGCTGGAGGTACGTTGCTACACCCGAGTGGGTTTGCTAACTTTACAATGAGGTCATCATCTTGAAGACAGGTCCCTGAGATAAAGACATGCATGGTACCCATATGAGGGATTTTAGACATACAGAAGAAGCATACAAACATACGACAGAACGTTCAAAACATTCAGAATGTATGGCAGATCACAATTTGAAAACATGAACTACAGAGTGTTAAAGATAATGGAATTAGTCTCTTCATCATTTCTCAACTGCAGATGATGTACATAGATATCTTTTCTCTCACTTAGATATCTATTATTTTGTGTCAAATACTATTCACCAAAAGAGGATACATATCATAATACTTCTGTTGTGTCCCAATTCTTCAGCCTTCTAGCATAGCTTATCAAACAGATGCACTGTCCACATATCCTTCACTATCACAGTCATTAAACATGGTGTAAATTCTGCATCAGTCTGAATCACTCAAAAATATGTTTGCTTGTTTCTTCCACTCCATTTGGAGTCTGTCTTAAATTTTCAACCATCACTGTATCTCCATTAAAAATTTCTGGCTCGAATGAAATCCATATACAAAGATGGGAGTTCAAGGTTGATACACAACTCTACCACTCAGAAGGTAGTTTTCACACAGGAAAGCACAAGTGGTGGAATGTTAATCTAAAAGATGGCTTCCTCTCTTGATTCAAAATCTCTGTCGGTGACACGGATCAGACATCATCTCTTCGCCTTTGCTAGCTTCCTCTCCAGGTATCTCTGTTTGGCATCAGACACCGCTGTCTGGTCATTCCTTCGACCCCCCTTGGAGGATTCCTCATCCGCATCAGCTGAAAACAAGATGGATGACAAAGTGGTCAATACAGCAAGAGAAAATGTAAATAATGACCAACGTCCCTATAGTAAATAAATGTCAATATTGCACCTTGACATTCACAAATGTAAGCCCTGTCTTCTACTTTAGAATAAAACAAAGATAAATTTGAAGTGACTCCTTGAGATGGAAGAAGTCAGGATCCCTTCTCAAATGTCTTCTCAGTGTACCCTTGAGCCTTAAAAAAACAAACCAACAAAAAACGAAAAATATGTACTTTTGCTCCCACTTTCTTTCCTGCGCAACAACTGGTTGAACTACAGCTGTTTGCTACCCCAAGTGCATGGTAATCAGTTGAATACTACACACAATACATTCCACCATTTATCAATATGACAATGATAGGAGCGGATCCAGGATTTTGAAATAGGGGGCACCAGTGGCAAGGAAGCAACTACAGTTGAACCTCTCGTATCCGGACAAGTCGGGACCGGGGCTCATCCGGATAAGGGATTTGGCCGGATACGGGAGACTCAATGCTTTAAACATGTACATATACATACACATGTACTGATGTAGCCCATTGATTGTAGTACCACATGTAGTAATGTGTATACTGCAACCTTTTCATTGTTACACTCAGTAACAGACCCCAAAATAGAGGTTTGTGTTTGCAAGAATGAAATCATTTTCTTTTATAAATTCTTGGGATGATTTACCTAAATAATTATTAAGAAATGTATCAAGTATATGTAATTCATGTGTGTTTGTGTAGGAGTTCTCATGGAGTTGGGAATCCCCCTTTCCTCCCGTAATTATATTAAAAAAAAAAAAAAATCACTGCGAGATTGCGTCCGTATAATAGAGAGATCCGGATAAAGGGAGGCCGGATAATAGAGGTTCAACTGTACATTGTACCAATCCAAAGAAAAAATCCATTCAAAAAATAAAGTCCAGCAAAAATAGGGGGGGGGGGGCGCCCCCTTCTGGATCCGCCACTGAATGAATGGAATAAAAAATTCTTTAACTTTATTCACAGAAAGTGTGTACTTAATGATGAATATAAATATATTTAGCTGTTTAAAAAATAATAAAATGTCTACATCTGTGCAATTGAAGTTAGGTACCTCTGTAGCTCTTGTCTTTTGGTTCAGAACAGTCAGCATCTTGTCCTTTTCTTTTTCCCCTGTGATCAGAACTCTTGCTATCACCGTCAGTAGATGGTGCCAGACAGCCACTGAGTGCGTACGCATCCATCTCGTGTAGCCTAGGCAGGAGATCTTTCACCCACTCGTATTTTATCTGAAAGAGACAAAAAGAAAAGGAAAATTATGATGTGATGCAATAAGGTTAAGTGACCACTCTACTATGATGTCGCATCAGAGTTTGACAAGCAATTCAAGCAACAGTCATTCCTTTCCTTTATGAAAGGGGTCACCTGGATAATTGTTTGTCTCTTTCTTTCTTGTGATTTCTGTCTTTCTTTGGCTCTACGTACTTAACTCATTGAAGACTAGTCCCAAGTACACTCGGCCAAGTGTCAATGAGAAATGTGTATCACAGCAAAATCAGTTTGTCCTCAATCGGTTAAGAAATAAGACTTGGTGGTGGTCACTCACAGAAGTTCACATATTGTCTTCTTTCAGCCCTATGATAAATACTGAAAATGACATTTTTTTGCGTCCTTTTGTCTTGTGCATTTTCATCACCATATATATTTTAAGTGTGTGCATGTGTGGCACACAAAAACACACTGCTATAGCTTCTGACCATTCAAGCATTGAGAATCAAGGGTTTCTGGGACGAACACTGAACTAGGGCTTTCTATAGCTCAGACATTAGAGCACCGGGCTAGCAATCCAGAGGTCTCGGGTTCTTATCCCTGTGGAATCTCATTTTCTTTGCTCATTTTTTCACTAATACCTTATACAGTGTATATTTTGTTACATTTAGAGCAATATTTGGAGATGATTTCTATTCTAATCTTCAATAATATTAATAAAGGAATAATTACAGGGCAGACAGTCCTCATGAAGACCTTTGATGTCAGGAGAACCTCGTGGTAGATAACCCAGTCAAGCTCTTCATCTCGGCCAAACAACTGATGGAGGGAGTAAAGGAAGAGGACACAATAAATAAACTACACATCTTCAATTTAAGTGAATTGGTATCGGTATACATTTTTTTAAATATCTCTTGTTTGTTTCTTGTATTCAAATTGTTCACAGGCAAGCGCAGTAAACATCATGAGTATGCAAAAGGTGAAGCAGAGTTAGCTATGATGGGAACAGCATGAACTAGAAATGTCGCTACAGCGACTGGTTATACCCCCGCCAAACAACATTTCATAAGCTTTGGTCAAAACAACATTTAATAAGCTTTGGTCAAAAAACTGGGGAAGTAGTTAAATCTGCAAGATCTTTCCTTGATCTTCTGCCATTAATATGCCGTTACCATGGCAACGTACTTTCGGGTACTGTCGAAAAATGCGTCTTGCACATCTACAACCAAAGGCACACATCTGTACCAAGTTTCATGGAAATTGGGCAAAAACTGAGGAAGTAGTTTGCAACACAAAATTTTCCATCATTTTGGCTCATAATATGTGAGCTGTTACCATGGCAACATACTTTTTGTCACTGTCAAGAAATGTGTCATGCTGACCTATATCCTAAGACAAACATTCAATATGAATTCCATGAGAATTGGAAGAACACTGATGAAGCAGTTTTGCCATGAAGCATTTTGCCCTATATTTTACCAATAACATGCCGTTACCATGGCAACGCACTTTTTGCCACTGCGGAAATATGTGTCTTGCACATTAACATATTCAGATGAACATCTGTACCTAATTTCATAAAAATTGATCAAAAACTGTGGGAGGAGTTCGCGACGCAAGATTTGTACCCATTTTTGCCAATAATATGCCGTTACCACGGCAACGTACTTTTGGGTACTGTCAAAAAATACGTCTTGCACATCTACAACCCAAGGCACACATCTGTGCCAAGTTTTATGGGAATCGGTTGAAAACTGAGGAAGTAGTTCGCGACGCAAGATTTGCAACGGACCGACCGCCCGACCGCCCGACCGCCCGACCGCCCGCCCGACCGCCCGACCGTCCGCTGATTCCTATATACCCCCTTCACACTTCGTTTGGCAGGGGGTATAAAAAACAAGTGTATGTTACCAAGTGGTATGTTGGAGGTGTACTTTCAAATTGATGGCCATTTTTTGGTGCTTTTATTTTCATATCACTGTGCTAATTTGGTGGGGTACATGAATGATCAACACACCATTCATACATTTAGAAGAATTCGACTCTTTCCTTTGCTCATCTGAATATCACAATGACTAAATACTCTGTCATGCCTGGGTGATTTTGTGGTAGAAATAATCATCTTTTTCTACTTAAACTGGCAATGCTGAATCTAACTCATATCCTGTATGGGAGAAAGATTGGATTGAACTGGTTGAATTCATTAAATATGTCAAAAAATTGAAATGAAATTACACACAATCAATTAATTTCACAGAGAACATCTGTAATCTTCTCAATGTTTTGCCAATCTAAGGGTCACCTACAGATTTTAATAGAGACTTTAATCATTCTGCAAAAACCATGATAATCAATGCAACATGATAAAAACGAAGGCTCAAAGGACAGAGAAGTATCTATTTCACTAAGCAAGTACTGGCCATGAATGATAAAACTTCCCTTAAAAAAATACAGCATTGACCCTCAGAATTATGCCTTCCTGGACTTCATGACATTTACGGAAAATATTATAATCATCAGTTCTTGTGGTTTGAAGAACAGGGGTAAAGACAGATCACTGACTTCATATTTATGATAACACATAGTAAACTCACACAGGAGGATGGATGCACGAAAACCACCGTGCCGTGACCTTCCATCGTCCGGTAGCCGTGACCCGAGGGCGACTTGCGGGCAACGTTCCCAAAGAAGCCAGCACAGAGGGCTCTTCTCAGGCGCTCACTGGATGATCCCTCCATTTCCACTGAAGGAAAATCTGGATCCTGAAATTTGTCCACCAAAAATGTGATAAGAACAGTAGTGACCATTACATATAAAATGATAGTACTATTCAAAATTAACGCAATCTGGATTATCTGGCAATAATGAATACAAATATTTTTTTTATTTTTTGGCACACCTGCATTTGTATCAATGCATAACCTAATAAACATAATGACAAAAGCTCACAATCCATTCCAACCATTTACTTTGATTACACCATTTTTGACGCAAACACCAGACAATATTTCTTTCAGTGTTATCTCCATCCCAATTCATATTTGCTTTGTGAAATATTAACGCTAACACTGACCGCCATCTGGTGTTCCAGAATACTCTCCAGCTGGCGGTGTACACTGAGTGCTGTCTTGACACCTCGCCAATGGATGCTGTGCTTTCTACACCAATTTGAGGGAGACTCACTGTCAAAGAAAGTGGAAAAAAATAAGGAAAGAAATTGACTCAGTACTTTAAATATGATAGCAATGCTACTTTTAAGGATAATGTTGATAATCATAAGAATAAGTTCAATATCATAATCATCTTAATCATAATTTTTTTTTGGTGGTATTATCATCATTACCGTCATCATCAGTTTCATCCTTATTATCATCACCAACACTGTCATTATCATGATGATCATCATCTATATTACCATTATTAACCAACCATAAGTGGTAGGGTAAATTATACCATCCTATTACACTGTACTGAATTTTCAAACATCTTTATGAGCACACTTTTACAAACAGGAACCACTAAAGCAATTGAATGCCTGGGCATTACAGAAGAATGCAGCAGCCATTCATAATCACACCTCTACCCTGCCCCCCAGAAGAAAAAAGAAAGAAAGAAAGAAACAAAACACTTTCATCCACAACCTATTCATCGATGATGCAGTTTATGATTTCAATACTATCTGCCTGGTATGTATATGCTGGCGGAAGTGCAGAAAACCCTTGAATGAGATCAGTCGGTGTCTAGAAGACTACCAGGGCAGACGATGTCTACAATAAACTTGCATTATCCCCCCCCCCCCCCACACACACACACATCATCGCCACTATCACCACATAAAGACTATAAATAGGCAACACATCAATATGATAAATCAATCTCAAAATAGTCTCTGTAAAAGGCAAATCAGTATCTGAATTATCTATATCGCCGGTTTCATACAACACAGGTTGTTGATGGAGCTTTCCTACAAAAACGTTCATTTTATTCAAGCAATCATGATTTACAAGCTACTTCTTCCATAATTTAAGAATTATACATCTACAATTCATCATCCTTGTTCATGGTTCCTGATTGCCCTCTAATTCTGACTTTAAACTGACCTTTCAGAACATTTCTGGAAGACAGTGAGGAGAGTGGCGAAGTCATTGGAGCCCCCAACTTTGTCTGCCAGCTTCCTGTGAGCTTTACTCGCCTCAGCCTGCTTGGTTGGATCCCCTGAATGAATGCATACCACAAGATGACAACAAGGCGGATAATAATAATGATAATGATGATGATGATGATAATAATAATAATGATAATAATAATAATAATAATGATAATAATAATAGACAATTGCAACGTGCAACATATCCACTCATGGGTGCTCAAAGCACTCACAATAAATGTTCATAACAAAATACACAGTCTGATGGCATATCACAAGTTTCTACAGCTGAAACATGTTCATCCTCAGGTACAGAAAGGTATTGGTCCAAATGTGCATTTTTAGTTTTCTCTTGAAGTAATTGAGAGTTTCATAATCCTTCACCGAGTCCAGGAGTCTGTTCCATAAGTGGGGGGAGCTGATGACATAAATGCTCTATCTCCCCATGATCTTTTAGTTTTGGGGATGAGAAGATAAGAGGCTTTAGAGGAACGCAGACCAGATCGAGATGGTTTATGGAGGCTGAGCAGAAATGAGATGTATTGTGGTGAAGAGAACTTTAAAGCCCAAAATCAAACCAGCAAGTATGTCAATCAAATTAATATTACAACAAATCTCTGTTAAGTTTGCCACATATACAAAGTGAATAGTGTTGCTATCCATTCACTTATCAGTTTCTCTTCTGTGTTATTTTTGGGTTTTTTTTTCATATCTCCTCCATAAAGAAATCAAATTTCATCATGTGTCGGGAACAAAATTTTGAAGGGGGGGGGGGGGACAAAGAGTCCATGCTGTCAACATCTGACTTATTTCTTGAGCAAATTGGTTCTTCTGGGTGATGGAGATGCAAATATGCAACATTTATGGTGATATTCCCTTTATAATCTACCAAGTAGTAGCCACTTGGAATATGGTTCTGGGGATGACAGGCCTATTGATTCTATTGAGGCATGTTACACATACCTGGCCTGACAAAGACATTTTCCACGGACAGCATGGCAGCAATGGGCAGCATAAGGTCCTTACATCCCATGGCCCCAGAGTAGATCAATGACCGGGCCAGCCCTGGGGACAGGGGGTACTCCACTATCTGACGGCCAAGACTGGTGATAGTGCCATTTCTAGCCCAAAAAGAAAAAAAAAAGTGTGTCAAAGTTTATTAAGTACAATGTGCTACTATTTGATTTGATTACTTTTTTCTCAAACTGATTTGGAAAACAGCATTATTAAATAATCATTTGTACTGAGATTGGAAATGATGGCTAGTCTCAATTCTAAAGTCATTTGATTTACAGAGATTTACAGAATGCTGTACATGTTACTATCATAATTAACGCAACTCTCTATCTATGTATTTCTTGTCCTCCCCCTCCCCCTTTTCTCTTTTTTCTTGTTTCTCTTTTTCTCTTATTCATCTACTGTTTCCATGCTGTAGGATTACAAATATGAGAACAAATTTCCTCTAGAGAATCTTTTGATCAAAAAGGTATGCAAGGTACCAACCAATAGACATAAATTCAATTCTAAACATTGTATTCTGTTTTGGATATTAAACATTCATTTCATATTCATTTCATTTCATTTCATTTCATTTCATTTCATTTCATTTCATTTCATTTCATTTCATTTCATTTCATTTCATTTCATTTCATTTCATTTCATTTCATTTCATTTCATTTCATTTCATTTCATTTCATTTCATTTCATTTCATTTCATTTCATTTCATTTCATTTCATTTCATTTCATTTCATTTCATTTGCTTTTCCTTACTTGTCTATAGCACCATAGTAGTACAGCTGACGCAGAGCTTCGAGCAACATTCGTTCCTCCGGTTGATCAACGAACGGAAACCTGTTGAAACAGATGGAGAAATGAAAACACAAAATTTATCTCTCCTATAAGTGAAACTAGAAACACACTCAAAGCTGACAAACTGATAGTGTATTACTTGAATGGGAACAATCTATAAGAGGAATATCACTTGCTTGCTATGTCATGTCATCCTGATTGTAAACTAATTGGCATTTTCCAATGAAAGCGAGTCATTGTGCGGTTCCATTGCACAAGAACACATACTCCTTTAACTTCACAACAAACCAAACACATAAACCGGTTCCATCAGCTTGATGATGAATCATCAACAATGATAGTATTATTTGATGAAAATGCAAGTTCAAATAAAGCAAAAGAATACATTGAATCAAAAAAAAAAAAATGTCTGTCCAAGTTATCAAAGCGCATTATAAGCAAATGATCTTTACTAGAACCAAGCATATACTTGCATATTAAATCACTCATCAATGATGTAGATTAATTGTTATTTAACTGAAAACAAACATTATTCACAAAGGAACGATAATCTACGGCATTTTCGAGGACACCATAGAATATGCCAAGATCAAGAGAAATTTTGAGAGGTCCACACATCTAGAAGCTTGTCTTTTATGTAGCCCTCTCTTTTCCCATAAGACAATGATTTCATTCAAAAAGTTTAGTACTGGTCATGCACTTGCTAATTTTTCTCTTGTGCTTTTAAATGCATGTTCATTTATTTTGTAGTATATTGGCTTTTTATATAAATGTTTTACTTTGAAGGAACTTGTGGTATTAAGAAATAAAATTTGATATGAAATGAATTGAAATGAAAACAAAAAATATCTCACTGTAGAATGTTGTGAATGCCCATGCACTTGAGGTTGAGTACAACACTTGTCAGACTGGTTCTCTGGATTTCAGGTATCATGTCTTCGGTCATACAGTTGTCATAGAAACCCCTGGAAGAATGGGAGGGCATCAGATATACAAACATCAAATGTGATGTTACACATATTTCTTTGTTGGAATGTGAGTTTAAGATCATATCCACAATAATCAAAGGACAAAGAGATGCGAGAACAAGGAATGTGTCTATTTGATACATAAAATTTATGAGAGTGTGACAGATGGATAGATATATTGATAGACAGATAGATAGATAGATAGATATACAGATAAACAGATATACAGATAGATGGATAGATATATAAACAGATGAATTAACAGATATATAAACAGATGTATCTAATATCAAACAATTACATAGATAGATATAAAAGATAGAAAGAAAGATAGACAGACAGACAGACAGATAGATAGATAGATATATAGATAGATAGATAGACAGATAGATCTAATACCAAACAATTATATGTGACCCGCTACAACAAAATGATCCTGAAGTCGGGAGAGGTCGATTATTTGAAAATTGCATGATATAAACCCCTAATCTTTCTGCTTTAAATTGATATATAATACATTTTATAAAAATAATCGGCTGCGGAGATATCGATGTTTAAAAGAGAGCATGTCGAGACGTCTGGGAAATCACTGTTTCGAGAAAAGCGCCCTAAAAGTCTTCCTTTCGACGCAATCGCGATCAAGGGACACGCAAGTCAGTTTTCACCTCTGGACAATAGGTTAAGCCCTAGCAACCCCCGAAGAGTTCCTTCAAGCACATCAGCGTCGGCGGTCTCCTCACCAACCAATCAGTGACCAGGATGTGAGAAGCGGCTGAGCATGGCGCACCCCGCCCGCACGCACCAGCCGACTGGGCAGTGTGCGAGCTTCACGCTTCGGTTAGCAGCAAGAAGCAAACTGACCAATGAGATCACTCTGGTCGTTGTTAGGGGCGGAACCTATCTGTGGCGCTCAATCCAAATTTTCGAACCAGTTTCTGCTTCGTTGAAACGCCAAAAAACATGGCTCAGAAAAAACGCTATTTTTTGGTCTTTCCTTTCACCATTTTGCTTCAAAATTTCGACAGATGATAGAAGACATGTTAGACTCCAGTACATATCAAAATCAGAAAATTGTAAGTTTTGACCAATTTTAATGCTCTGACTTCAAACTCGATTTTCACGGCTTCGACCGTGCGCGACTTTAGGACCTTTTTGTTGTAGCGGGTCACATATTGATAGATAGGTTAATAGATAGATAGATAGATAGATAGATAGACAGTTCATCATATACTAGCCATGTCATATCACATCAACTTCATTTGTTTAATACAAACAAGATCATTCCACATGACAAGAAAAACACACTTAAACTAAAAGAGAACTTTGAATAAGTAGATATCATCATTTTCCAAAATGAAACAGGTTGTTGCCAAGACCTGTTGAATGCTGCATCCAACAAACTCACTTGCTGTAAATTCTGTAGCATTTTCCAGAAGCAGTTCGTCCTGCTCTTCCAGCTCGCTGAATAGCCTCAGCTCTGTGTGACACACATCAAAACAAAGATAATATGACAACTGAAACAAGTATTACTACTTTGCAAGGGCCATTTCATGTAGAAATATCAGATATAGAGCAAAATAAGGTATAATACAAAAAATGAGGTCTCAAAACAATGCAAACAGCATCATGCTTGGATTCATGGTTCCCGTGGATTATGTTAAAATGTCTCGTGCATTACTATTATGAAGCGACTCCGAGGTGACTGCATTCTACAAGCTTGGCTTTTTAGCAGTCCCCTCCATTTCCGACCTTTTCTTTGTTATGATTCAGTCACATTTTGTCCTTGTACTTCTTCTACCAAAATATGTTTTTTGTTTCATGTAAACAAAAGACGTGTATTTAAATTTCATTTGGACATGTAAAAGTTACTTTGTACTGACTTTGTGCATATGCAATGTCATATTATATGGTCTGGCCGGAAATGAAATAAAAAATGAAATGAAATGAAATGAAATGCTTGAAAAAAAACATGAAACAGAACACAGAAAAAGGATCTCGGGATATACCACTGAAATCATAAATACACACACAATCTTCAAATAATCTTTTTCCTTCTTGAAAGAATCATAAACGCACACAAACTTTAATTTTTCTCCTTCATGAAAAGTGCTTGTTCTTACCTAGAAATTGGTACAACTTGAAGGGCATCCAGCCCAGTGCGAGGATTATAGGACATCTGTTTGACAAAGCCACTGTCTACTACATACCTGGGGGAAGGAATGACAGGTTGAATGTGATGTAAAGAGTTATCGACAGTCAATCAAAAATAAATATGACAAGACTAAATAAAGATTAAAAAACAAACTATTAATGAAAGATCAAACAGAATGACATGGGAGAAAGGCAAATGGTGGGGGGGGGGGGGAGAATCTGCTTCACATTTTGGGCTCAAAGTCAAGTCGCTACTAAGTATTTGAACAAACTGCAGAAATAATTGATTCCTGAAATATGTCCTGATACCACTGATAATACCTTCTGAACATACGATTATTTCATCTATCTTCACCATTTCCATTATTGCCATTATTACACCTGTCATTATCGTCATCATATGCAGCATCAGTAGCATCATCATTACCATCACTACCATCATCATCACTTTAAACGTCATCTTCGTAACCATCATCATCACCATCACTGTAACCATCATCGTCGTCATCACCATCGTCATCACCACCACCACCACCAACATACATCATCATCATCATCGTCGTCATCGTCATCATCGTCATCATCGTCATCATCATCATCATATGGAAGTGAAAAGTCTTCCTACCTGATGCCATCTATAGTGAGGGATGTTCCGGCAATGTTTGTTGCTACGACGCATTTCCTGACACCATCCTCAGCTGGGGCAAATATCCTCTTTTGTAATTCTGTTTGACATAAAATGAGGTAGATTTTTATCTTTTTCAAACAAAATTACACATACTCTGATGATACTACAGAAGTCTACAAAAGCAATGCCTTTCATTTCATTTATAAAAGTGCAGTGAAGATAAAAATTTCCATCTGACCAGTTATAGACCTCTTCAAACATGCTTTAAAGTTTAAGGCTGATAGCTCTTCAAGCTTGGCATTTACGAGAAAGCTGGGAAAGTTACATTTGACCTAGGATCCTTAGCACAACAAACAGAGTGCCAATGGGTGAAGGGACCTCACCTGTGGGCATTGAACCATACACCGGAAGCACCATCAGAGCCTGTACTGAGCGGTCACGAACATCGTGCCGGTAGTCCACCTGCTCCGACTTGCGAAAGAGTTTATCGCAGCACTGCTCGATCTCCACTTGCCCTGTCAGAAAGACGAGAATGTCTCCCTTTTTCTGCTCCAAATGGATCTCCATGACAGTGTCAACAACCTGGGAAAAATCATTAAAAAAAATAGAACACATGAAATAACAAGAAATCTAGTTGGCAGTATGTTGAAAAACACACCTGGGGCCTGTTGCATAAAAGTTACTATTATGGTAACTTTGCCATCCAATGGTAACTTCCATGGAATTCTTGATTTTGACTGGCTGTTGAGTATTGTTGCCATGGTAGTTACCACTGGATGGCAAAGTTACCACAATAGTAACTTTTATGCAATGGGCCCCAGGAATGTTCTTGGTTTATCAAATTTGTTATTCTGGTGAGATACGATCCAAATCAGTGCCAACTCTTGTTTCACAGCCTTATACAAATTCTGGCCTTTCATATTTAATTGATATGATAAACTAAATCAAAAGGTTGATCGAAAATTAACAAGAAATACTCCAAATCTAGAAATCTGTATATGTAGAAAAGTTACAATCTGGAAAATAAAACAACCTATATCAAATTCATAATGACTGTTTCACCAATTCATTCAGAATCATGTTATAAGTATGATCTACTCTTGGACACTACCAGCTACCTAAACATATATCAACATCCCTGCACAATATTTACTTTGGAAACGTAGTTCACAGTGGCATTTCTTCCCATATCTTTCTCCTCAACGAGTCCACAGTAGATCTCCTTCACTGGATGAAGACGCCCTGGGATCTCAAACACTGGGCAGCCACCGAGGAACTGAGAGAATTTTCCCTGATCGAGGGTGGCTGACATGATGACCACTTTCAGAGGCCGTTGCCTCTTAGAGATGGAAGAGTGATTATCATCAATCAGAATGAGCTGCTTCACCAGACCAAATAGAATATCCTATTTAAAGGAACCACAGCATGAGAAAGGGGAGAAGTGAAGTACACAGGAAGGCAAAATGCTACATAACAAGTCCAAAGGAAATGTTCAATACACTGTCTCATCGAATAGATGCAACTGTAATCACTTGTGGATCGCAGTAATCACAGAATATGTGGGTGATTGTCTAAGTATCATCCTGGAAAAGTGATTGGATGGAACTAAAATATTTGAACAAAAGCAATACTTGGAACACTTGATTCAACACTTTTCTCGGGTCATCAAAAAGTTTGTTAATTGAAAAGCATGGCATTCAGCATTGCAAGGACAAATAGAAGAACATCCCACAGATAATCATAAGTGGGCATGAATGCAAGTGACTGTAATCAAACTTTATGGTAACATAAAAATATAGATTGTCATATATACACACTATACAAATGCCCATATAACTACATTGCTGTTTATGCAGTGCCTTGCTGAATTCTTGATGTTTCAAAATGCAGAATATTTCTATGGCCAATTTCTTCACTTCTCTCTCTATGTGGTAAGGCTCAATATCACAATATGCAACTCCTTATTCTAGTGCAGTGCATAAAAGTCAAGGGTATTTCCTGCTATTAGAAGATGTACAGTTGTATATGACAATAAACATGAATTCGCATGAGGGAAAAATATTCTCAATAAAAAGTACCAACTATTAATTTGATGTCATAGATCATGTGCAGTTGTCTTTTTGAGTTGAATTCTTAAATGAAGTGAGCATGCTCTTTCTTTGTTAAAGGCATACTTTACCATTTGCAGATAAAACAAAAACCCAGCATTAGTGTTTTAAAATAGTTCTAAAAATATGAGTTAGGGATAGAAACATCTTCTGTAAAAATTTGAATCAGTAAAGTCAATGCTAAGCATTGTTAAATATACAAAATGTGAACAATAGTTATAATAACAATGCTTCCAGACTAAACTGTCTACAGTTACGGTTTATTGAGAAAAATACTAATATCTCCTTATATTTTAGGCTTCATTGCAAAAAAAAAAAAAAAAAAAAATTAAATATGGTAGGATGTTTTGTGGTACAACCAACCTACGCATATGCATCAATTGTGATATCTTGAACATTTTTAAAATCACTGCTCCCAAAGGTAAACAGGACCTTTAACATAACCAGCTCATGATGATACTGCACAGAGATTGGATAACTTAATGTCTTACCGTGTCTAGGCTTCTCTCGTGTGCCTCGTCCAAGACAATCACACTGTACTGACTGAGTTCTCCATCCCTCAGAAACTCCCGCAGTAAACAGCCGTCAGTCATGTATTTTATCGCCGTCTCTGTAAAAAGCATCAGTAGGTGACCTCAATGAGGCTTTATCAGGTTTATTATGAATACAGTGTAAGACTGGATCCTATGAAGGGGGATGGGGTAATTCATCTGCTTATTGTGTAGTCAGCTGGCTTCATTGTTCTTCAAAACCATCTTGGAATGAAAGTAAATTTTGTTCACAAAATCATGTGCAATCACTGCTGAAAACAAGTGGATTCTACTTTTTTGGTGCAGCATTCTTGCAAGAAATAATGTATGGATCATTTAACATCAAACCAATGAATAAGGAATCCAGATACTAATAGTATGCTAACCATTGGTTTTTTTTTTCCCCTTCACTTTCCTTCACTTTGTTGATGTCATTCCACTAAAATTAAGTGTTTTTTTTTTTTTTTTGATTTGAGCATAGGGTGACAAATTTCATTCCGAGCAATATTCACACATTGTATCCATTTGTCAAAAATCAGTTTGTTACGGTCCCCTCTGGGACTCGACTATCATTGTTTGCTTGTTTCATTTCCATCTGATTTATAAGACGGTTGGTTGCCCACATTCAGCTTCAGTAGTTGGTCTTCCATGCAGTCCAGTTGGATGTGAGGCAGAGGCAGGACTACTTCACTGGATTATGCACCCTACTCTTTGCGATAAAATAATGAAGCGGGATCTTCTATGTGCTTTTACGTGAGTTGTAACTCTGTCACACACAGGACCTCCACTTTATGTCCTATCTGAGGAACAGAGTCTTTTTGCCTCTTGTAAGAGGATGATATGATTACACACAACATTGCTCAGCTAGACTAGGGAATCAAACCCGGGTCATTTGGATTGTGAGGCAGACATGCTACCGACTGAGCCAAATCACCACCCTATTAATACTACAATCATCAGGGGTGTGAGAGTACAACTGCAATTTGTACTTGCAAAAACTGTGAACATTTCACTGCATTTGCACAGCAAAAACATAGGGTGAAAAGTGGGTTTTGGGCAGAATGAAAAGTCGCAAATCAGAGCAAACTATGAATTCTCACATTCCTGAATCATACACCCTTTGTATGTAAGCCTGCCTCTTACCATCTGATGTACAGTCATCAAAGCGCACCTGATAACCAACTCTGTCTCCGACTCGGCATCCCATCTCCTCTGCAACCCGGGCTGCCACGGACATGGCTGCCACCCGGCGTGGCTGGGTGACTCCAATCACACCATGTTTGCTGAAACCTGCATAAAGGCAGCAAATGCAAACACGAGGGTAAGATTTACAAGCAACCCCTTACCTATTTATGGGGCATATATGCCCTGTATTAATCCTATGGGGAATTATTTCATCTCAGAAGCAAAATTAATCACTGTACCCTCTCTGGTAAGTTCATCTAAAGGCATACAATTTCGCATCTTCCTTGCCTCATTAAATTACTTCTATTGAGGTAATCATATTTCACAAAAATGTGTAATGCAGAAAAAATATCTATTGCCTATCACATTGTTGGCATTTTTTGAAGGCAAAGAGGATTAATTTAAACGTAATTGATATCTGTGAATGAAACATACACATAAAACCTTTGGAAATGTTCTGAACTCTTTTATAGCATTGCTTGCTTGTATTGTAACCCTGGAATATCATTTGGTAAATCATAAACTTTGCTCAAAAGGCATTGAATGCATCTGGGCCCGTTTTATGAAAAGATATTTCACGGTGTAATCGATTTTACATTTCCTTAGTACACAGGCTGCGATAGACTTATGATAGAAATCAACTAGATATAATCAATTATAACTCTTCATAAAACAGGGCCCTGGTGGTTGTAAGTTTAAAATTTGAAAATGTTAACACTTTTGCAACCAAAATGTGACTTCTGTGATATCATGTTAGTATCGAAAATAATATGATAGTTTTCTCTTATTGTAAACAAATGTTTCATAGTACGCTCTGCAGATGTAGAGACTTTACAGGACAAAGATGATTTGTGAACTCACGACTTACTGTGAGTGAATACAGAAGGGGATGACAAAGTGCATCGCATTACCGACACCTTATAAAATTTACTAGGCCTACTAGAAAGTTAAACAATGAATGAATACATCTATGATATAGCTTGACTGAAGGATCGGTCTGTCTGGTTATTGGGGATATGTTCCGCGGAGATTAATGTCAAAAAAATAAAATAAAAGACTCCTCCGGACAGACGGATCTTTCTAATACTATCTAACGTTACATGCAACTCAAGAGACACTCCCAGGCCATGGCCCAAGTCTTAGCAATGCTTAGGATTAGGGTTGAGTTTCCATTAGGTAGATCTATAATATACAACTCACTTGTGGGGTTTACAATACAACCTATGAGATCAAGAATACCGTAAACAACCCCATTCAGCGGGCATTCAAAAAAAAAACAACAACGTTGCCTTCTTTTTCAGAATGTCAACAAAATAGTACTACTACTAGGCCTAACTATACACAGCCCAGTCGCCACTGTACATACGTAGCGCGACAGGGCTGTACCAACGAAGCTCCAAACACGAAGAGGGTCCAACGATCGCATGCGATCGGATTGAATTTTGATACTTTAGATCATTTTTTTGCCACTTCAAACTCATCTGACGAACAAAATGATAATGAGACTTCATATCTATGCTATGAGTATTGAAATTTAGATTCAATAACTTACCTAAATTGATGGTTATATGCAGCATGTGTGAACGGTTCACGAACGGTACATCGTCTTTCACGCCAGGCCATTTCCAATATTCGGGAGGTCACATGATCTGAATGCCCTTTCAAACTGTTCAAAAGGTCGCGCTGTCGACCGTGCTGCTACACCAACACTCAAGCAGCGCATCGCACGCACGCAAAAGATTTCCGCAGAGATCAAGGCGCCATTTTGAATTCTGCAACGATGAACCGCGGCCGTGTTAGGGAATCCGCCAGAAAGTATCATTTTTTGGTTCCACGGACTTATCACGAGGGCTCTCAATGGACTTACAAACCTTCTGTAATACAAGCATGCACTTAAGGTGAGTAACGTTTGGTAACGTGTACATTGTTTATAAAGAACGTATAAATTTTCATAAGTTTTGTAGTTGTCTTGTGGTTCCCCACTTTGAAGGTGCCCGCTCGCTGGTCAGACGCTGTATTCGCGTAGCGTATTAACAGCGCCTGGTCGGGCTATACTAGGCCTAACGTTAAAGACAAAGTCAAGAATGAGAATGGCTCATATTAATTTCATCATTCATGCTCATAACCATTGATAACTGCAATACCAACAGGTGGGAATAGATGTTCTACAGTTACATGGGGAATTAGGCCTACTGTGCAAACTCTTTGTGATCGGGCCTTTGGTCTATGGCATTATGAGAAAAAAAATGTATCCGGGCAATTACCCCCAGAAGGCAATTACCCCCCGGCTAAATACTGGTTAGGGGCAAGGTTAGAGTTAAGATTAGGGTTAGGGTTGGGTTTAGTGTTAGGAGTTTGGGTTATGGTTAGGATTAGTTTCAGGATTAGGATTAGGACTAGGGACAGGGGAAGGGTCCGGGGGAACTGCCCAGGGGGTAATTGCCCTAGACCCGAAAAAAAAAAACCCAACAACAGCATTAAATATTTTTAAATAGCATGATACAGGAGCTAATGCTTCTTTCAATATGTGGGACTATTCAGGTACAAGGTTCCGCCATCCGGTCCTTAGTACCCCGTGAGCGATGTTAATTTGAAAACTAGAGAAAATAAACTTACCAGAATCATATAAGAACTGTGGGAGTTGTGTCGTTTTTCCACTACCAGTTTCACCGACAACAATCAAAGATCGTGAATCTGTGATAGATTTGACGAGAGAATCTTTGTAATTGTGTATTGGCAAATTGACTTCACTGGAAGTCGCCATCTTGATTGTTTGTTCGAAGTAAGGAGACCACAGAGAGACACACTTCTCCACTGAGTTGTGTATAACAGACCATGGAAACGAGCGGATGAATATCAACATTGTACTTATTTGCATGCATAATTGATAAATTTCTTTCTATCACTAGTTTACTTGAAGTCAATGCTATCATTTGAATAAAACGAACAAAAAAATGTATTGATGATGTATATTACACAAATATCCAGCTCAGACGTAGTATGTCCACAAAAATGTTAAATAGAAATAAAACTATACGTTTACTCGGATGAAAATTTTTATTTACGTCAAGTGATACGTCTCCCTAGCTACCACGAGTTGTGTATGGTTGTGTACTATTGTGTACAGGTGCATCCCCGTAGCGTGGGTAGTGCTATGCATGCTGCTTACTTGTTAATTGGTCTATTTACAGCGAGCTGCCGACGGATTGCTAATCAATTATAAGGACAACCTCCCTTTTGGTCTAGCTCACTACTGGACACGCATGCAGTTTTAGGACAAATTATATATTTTGATAACTGTGTGGAGTGATAACGACCGCCATCATGTCTTCACAGGATGTTATCAAGAGTACAGCCAAAAAATTGTAAGTAAAATGGTCGGATATAAATAATTTGCTACTTATGTGTTTCACCTTCCCTTTCGATGTTGATAAGATTGTACTCCGAGCTCAATGCAATTCACGTCTAAAGTGCTGCCACTACAGCTTACGAATGCGATTGCATACTGAAGTAGACTATTCAAGTGAGTTTGACTGTGTATTTTTCATGGAAAACCTCTTTTCCAACATGATTATAAGCAGAAAATAGAAATAAAATGAGTATATTCTATGATCTGAGATCTGCACGCATGTCTTTATAATATGGAATGATAGTGATCTGTGTGTAGCATGCATTTATGTGATGGGTGTGTCAGTGTGGTAGATATATCCATACAATTCAGTTGCTTTCATGACCTTAATCTTCATGTCTTCATTTAATATTAATAACTTGCCATGGTAACATACACAAACTTCTAATCGTGCGTACTATATGCCTAGCTAGCTGTCATTTCTACAAAAATTTAGACAGCTATTAATTAGGCTTTCATTATCATTTTTATATTGTATAATTATGTGCAAGATATATGACATGATATAATCGAGGAATGAAGTTATAGATGGAAGCATATATGCAATACCCGCCAATAGAATTACAAATAAATGCTAATTCTATATCAGTCATGCTTATTAAATAACATGCTTACCAACACCTTGTTTTTTCCAGCGCTCATCAACTCACTGTAATTGATTAATTGATTCCTGTCTCATATTGTCATTTCAGGTACTGATAATGGATGTAGGAAAAAAAAAGTTGTGCAATCTTACCGTACATTTAATAGAGTGATTATGTTTTCATTTGTTATCAGTTGGCATCTCTCTTATAGTCATAAATTTTGAAACTGGAACACAGTTCATATATTTACACCGAACTGCTACTGACGTTTAGCTTAAAGTGTGACATACAAATGAAGAGTTTGTTTGCAAAAACCGATAAGTCCATATTTGTCAAATGGAGATATTTGGGATTAAAGATCAAGAAAAATAAAGAGAATAATAAGAAAATTTTTGCTTCTTTTGACCATAACTTCAAAAATATACCTTTATATATAGTGACCAATATATCATTTAAAAGGTATTATTTTGTACTTTATGACAGAGACCGTACTTCAAAATCTTCAAAAATGGACTTATCGGTTTTTGCAAACAAACTCTTCAAATATTTAGCTAATCACGATGAATAATTCATTTTATGGTTTTATTTTCTGTCTTCATTATAGGAAATATTATATGGAAGTTAAAAGGTTAGAGGATGCCTTTGACCTGTCTGGACCTGATAAGCCTCAAAAACACTACCCAACTCTGAAGCCGGTAAGATATCAATCTATAGTTGTCAATCATTGTAGTAAGTGCACAAAAATCTGATCATTGATGATACTTTGGTTATATACATAAATAGTTGTAGGATTTATTGATGCTTTAGTCTTGTAAATTTTGACTTTGTTGGTCATTTTTTGATATAATCTTATGTTCTTAGCAATTGCCTGCAATGTACGTATCATGCCAATAGATGCAGTTTCTGCAAATACAGTGTAGAAAGAGTTGAAAGATATCAAGAACATTTGCAGTTTGAAAATTGGTCTAGTTAAACTTTTTAATGCAAGTAAATTTTTAATGTTCTAAATTTAGTGCATATATGTATATCTATTCCTCTATGAGACGTAAAAGTTATGTTGTTTTCTCCTATTTCCATGTCTTGTATATAAGATTCATTTGAAGAACTAGGAAATTTGAATACTGTATATGAAGAGTTTGTTCGCAAAAACCGATAAGTCCATTTTTGAAGATTTTGAATTACGGTCTCTGTCATAAAGTACAAAATAATACCTTTTAAATGACATATTGGTCACTACATATAAAGGTACATTTTTGAAGTTATGGTCAAAAGAAGCAAATATTTTCTTATTATTCTCTTTATTTTTCTTGACCTTTAATCGCAAATATAACATTTGGCAAATATGGACTTATCGGTTTTTGCGAACAAACTCTTCATATCCTACTTAAAATGGAAAGATTGTTTGTCCCTGAAAGTCATTAGTAAGATATTATGTAATGATTTGAATAACTGATGCATCAAGTTGATAAATAATGCACCATGAATTTAATATTGCTTTGAATTTCAAGCAACATGAGAAAAGAGTGTTTGTAGGTCAAAGTCATTTTCAGTTATTTTCAGCAGTCAAGAAACTTGTGTTCCAAGTGCAGTGTACATGTACTCATAAGTTAGATAATGTAGTATTAAATGCAATACTCTTAATTGTTTGTGCTGATAAACTTTGACTTTCATATGCCTTTGCTGTCCAGAGGCCAACTCTACTCTATGATGGACTCCATGACCGGTCCCTCAAGCACTACTTCTGGAGTCCAGAGGTCAAGAAACATATGGCCCAAATGAATCCGAAGGGCAGCCACTTTGCTCGTGAGGACAAAGTCAGGTAAGCTTGCTATTCTAATGCTCTCACCTTTTATGGTCCATTTACCCAAACACAGTGTTGAACTTTGATAAATCGTGCATTTTTTTTTTCATCCCAATTGTAACTGTAACCTAATGCAAGATATGTGATTATGGAATTGAACTTACTATCTTATCTTGTAGTGTACTGATTTGTACTGTTTTTTCAAAAGTAGAAACCATTCTATGAAATTTTTACACCAAGTCAATGTCAGTGCATTTTACGTGATTATCCTTGCAGTTTCTTCAAATGATAGTATTATCATATATTTTGATATCAGCATGAAATACATTCATACATGTATGTTAATGTTTTTCTAGTGCAAAATTTGCTAAAGTATCCCCACCAAGAAATATTCTTCATTTACAATATATAAAAGCCCATTACATTCTACAAATACTCTAAAATGCTTGGTTGTTCAAGGTTTGAGAAGCTAAGTCATTGGCCATTAAACATGCATGTGGCATCAAATGGGGATAATTGCTTGTTGGCTTTATCTGTCTTTTTGTCTTTTTTTAACAAGTAGGCAAGTTTGATTGTGTGACATTACATTTGTAGGTTATGACAGTATTTTGTCAAATCTCTTATGTTCTACCCACTCATCTAAGATCCCAAGATGAGTTGTGAGATATTCTATCAATCCATATGTCTGTTTTATTTCAGGCGAGATGTTGACAAGTACATGGCACGCACACAGTATACTGTAAGTATGCATTTTACTTCTTTTTTTTTGCCAATTGACTCTATGGCAGCAGCAGTTTATGCATTGATTATTGACAACAGTAATGCAGTACTTCACACATGTTTTGAGACTCATTAGTAAGATCATAAACCCTGAGCTTGAATAAAGACGTATGATTAAAAGAGATAAAAATATAATATACCACACTATGTTTTTTTTTGTGTGTGTGTGCCAGTCAGCACTCAAAGCACACACAGGGTTAGGAAGGCAATGTATAATTTGTACATGCAATGTCCATAGCCTTGGATTAAAGCTAGCAGTTTGTGGTGTGTAAACAATGCCTTGCACAGGACACATCAGTACACAAAGCCTTCTCAATTCCTGCCTGTCCCTATACATTACACAATACCATTGATACCCTTTTCACTAAGAGCCTCTCTTATAGTTTTCTATTGCAGCCTTTAATCCAGTTCATTAAACCTGTTCCCTGTTACTATAAAAGGAAGGGGCTTTTATCCAGATAATGGTCCTGGCCAGACATCTTAATCTTCCTGCTCTATTGACTCCATTCATTCAAGACAGGAATGATTCATATCCCTCGATCATTAACCCATTGAGGATGAGTCCCTGGTTTACTCGGGCAGGTGTCTATGGGCATTGTATGTTACAGCAAAATTAGCCCATCCTCAATGGGTTTATGAATAGCCAGTAGAATGATGCAAGTCATTAGCTGATAAAGTCTTGATAGTAAAAAAAAAAAATTCATTTATAGACTATGGAAAACATTATTGTTAACCGTTTCGCTAAAAGTTTATATTACATATGTTATCTTATTGACAATCCTATTTCAGAAATCTGTTTCACTCCTTCATATCCACAGAACCCCTATTCTACAATCATCCGGCCGAGGGCTACTGCCCCCAAAAGGAGGCGGGGCAACTTCCAGGGTGGTCCCATCCTCCTGCGCTCCAAACACGGTCCCTACCTGTCCAAGGGGGAGACAGAGAGACTCGTCAACACAGCCACCAAGCTCCTCGTTGCTTCTGTAAGTTACAGGTGTACATGTTGAGTTTAGTAAGACCAGTGGAATTCAATTTTTAATGCTTCAGCCAGATCAAGTTTCAATTGCATGATAGAGGAAATTGGTTTGGCAAAAAAAAAAAGAACAAAAAACCTGAACAAGTCCAATGACATAACATTTTGTGTGAAGTGTTAGATGCTCTCGTGTGAAGTATGTTGAAGTAGAGAGTTGGTATTCTTGGTACAGTTATGTCTTTATTTTTCATGTAGCTCACTTATATTTCTGGTTCTTTCAGACATAAAATGATGAAGAAGAGAGATGAAGGGAAATGGATATGGGAGATGAACAGAGAGAGAGAGAAAGTAGGAGAAAAATTATCTCTGCACATAAAATTGTTGTTCCTATGTGAAAGAAATTCAATATGTGTTTTTCTTTTCCCACTAGGAAACGGTACCAATTGAGGAAGGCAAGAGAGCCAAGAAGTATTCTGCCAAGGTGAGTCTGTGATTGTTGTGTTCTCTCCAGAGTCCATAGAGCGACCGTAGGTCCCATGGTAAAATATGATTTTACATAGGTAGGATAGGAACCAGGTACTGCATTTAATGATTTATGGAACATGCTGAGCAATGATTAGTATTAGGCCAGAATTCACACATTTGACTGTCTACAACATATTCTGGATATCTAACAATCCACAAACCCCTTCAATCCTGGGATAATTAATATTTTTGCACTAAAAGTATCAATAGACAACAAATCTGCAAAGTCCTTCATTGCAAATTATCATTTTGAAAGTGTGAAATATATATATATATATATATATATATTTATTTGCAACTCTACTTTGATGAGGTGGTTAAGTGGTCTTATACCATCATTGATGTGAGAAACAGAACATTGAAGACATGTGCAGATGCTCTTATGCAATTCTTTTTTTAATCTTACCCTTGTGATTTTTGTTTACAGGTATATGCAATGCAGGACTCTGGGGTTGGAGGCAGTCTGCCAATCATCCAGTCCTCACCTTACACCTACCCTCCACAAAGACCCGATAGACCAAAGTCCAATTATGGCATCAGGACCAGGTCTGCTCATTCCATGAATGGCAGGCCCAAGACCTCTCGTGGGGTGAGGCCTTCGTCGGCCGTATACAACCCAAGCAGCAAGAGATATGGGTAAGTTTCACTGGAAATAGCAACCTGTTGGATACCCTTATTGTGTTGTTCATAAGCTTGAAAGGACCATATCTTGAAGTTTAGCATCTGTACATTCAATGAGTCATCAAGTTATGAATATATTTTGATTTGATATTCCATTTTGGAAAGCTATCTGAGGACATTGCTTAACCTAATATTATAGTTCTATCATCAAACTTCTATTAAAATCCGTCAAAATAGATATGCATTCCTTTTGTAGAAATTTAATTCCATCTTCCCTGTTTGTATAATATATACTTGAAAAATTTATCTTAGCTTGATATCCAGTAGACTATTGATGAGTACCAGTAATGCCTATGTATGACTGAATCTCAACCCATTGCCTTGCAGGTATGATCAGTATGGGCAGAGGATACGAATCAGACCCACCCCGCCCCCAAATCACTATGAGGCATCTGAGTCGGAGCCAGAATGCGATGACAGTCCTACCAACATTCTGGTTCCAGTCCGCAGTGGGGGCTCACAGACTCCAGAGTGGCTCAAGTAAGTGTGCATCATTAAATTATACCACCTGTCATGTGTAATGACTCATAGTGCTATCTGCATAAATTTTCTTGAAAATCCTGTGATCTAAAAGTTGCCAGGAGATAAGAGAAGCCCCACTGTATCGACAGTGAACTTCGTAACTTTTTAGTTTTGAAATATTATAACATACAAACAGATCTGTCCTTGTATGATGTTACTAAATTCAATTTGGAATTTGTGCCATGAAAAGAATAGATGTAAGAGGAAGTGTTAGTAGTTACATTGATGTGGTCACATTGTGTGTTGCTATCAAAGTTTTGAAATACGCTTTGTCTTTTCTGCAGCATCAAGATGTCCAAGGTTGACATGGGTACCGACATGCAACTGGTGGATGCTGACACCGATGACGAGGAAGAGGAGGAAGAGGACAATGACAGCATCAACCAGGAGCCAAGCATTCTCCAGAATGATACAGCACTGGTCAGTTACGACAACACCACCCAGACCGGGGTGGATACTGCCATGCAGACCGTAGAACGGGATAACACCAAGGACACCCAGACGAGGCGAGCGAACACCGTTGAGGCGCTGACCGACCCCTGGCAGGCTGAAATTTCCATGCAGACGGAGCCGCCCCCAATCACCTCGAGCACCCAAACCCAGCCTCCCCCGCCAGAGATGAGCACACAGACAGTGCCTCCACCACCAGAAATCAGCACCCAAACAGTACTTCCGCTCCCAGAGACGTCGACGCAGACGGAACCCCCTCCACCCGAAATGAGCACGCAAACCCCCGCCAAGGGGCCGGAGATTTCTACGCAGACCCTCCCCGAAATGAGCACGCAAACCATTCCCGATGCCATCAGCACACAGACAGAGCACCCCTTGGAGGTATCCACCCAGATAACACCGGACCCAACTCCCTCTCCCTCCGAGGAAGAGGAGGAAGAACTGGACGATTATGACCACTTACGGCATGGCCCGAGGCTCAAATCCGGAAAGAGGACAATCTATGAAATGGCAATCCACACCGGCAATAGACTTGGTGCCAGCACAAGAGCTGATGTGCACATCATTTTGTACGGAGAGAAAGGAAACACAGGAAAGATCAAGCTCAAACAGTCTAAGGACACCAAGGATGGGAAGAAAATGAAATTCCAAAAGGGACAGGTATGGAAAATTCTGAATATTTTACTTGTCATGACAGGCGATGAATTAGTTCATTTTAAAGATTCTCACTGTGCAATTTTGTTTGTGTATTTGTATTTGCATTTGTGACACTGTTTTGTCATTCAAATTGTCCACTTGTATGCTTCCTTGAAGGTGTTTGAGGGTAGTACTTTGCTAACTTCCATTTAAATCATCTTTTCCTTTGCAGATTGATGTATTCAAGGTGGAATCATTCTATGTTGGCAAGCTGGAGTGTGTAACCATTGGCCATGACAGGAGAGAACTAGGTAAGAAGATCCATCAGTTACTAGTACTTACTGAAGTATTATCAAGAATGGATTCATTATTTCTCAATACTGTCCAAATTAGCTTTGCCTTCCCCAAATTAAAAAAAAATGATGGCATAAAGAAGACAGATGGCATTAAGCATTGCTCACAAGTACATCAATTCAGTGATATGAATATTGCATAATTTATTCATGAGCATTTATGTAAGTGCAGAAATATATATTTTTTTAATTTATTGCATCATCTACCATTTTAGGTTGTGGCTGGTACCTTGATAAACTGATGATCCGGGAATACGGGGATGACATCAGCTATGAGTTTGTGGTGGAGAGGTGGCTATCAGCACAGGATGAGGATGGCAGGACAGTGAGAACATTACCTGTCACAAACATTATTATGGGTGAGTTGGCATGTCAGAACCACAAGTGTCGGCCATATAGTGCCATTCCTTAATGTAGTCTGATGAGAGACTATCTGATATGCATTCTGACATAGCTACCAAATGGTATCCTGTTTTCATATTTAGTATTTTTCTCTGCAATCAAATTAACAAACTGTAATGTTGATATTTTCACCCTGAGATTTTTTTGTCACCATGTATCAGTAGGTTTTTGGAGCTATGGTGGTTGGTAGCCCTGATATCATTATAATAATAATAATAACACAGTGATATACAAATGATGCACAGGATAGAGTGCGTTAGTGGGGATGTAGCGCACTTGAGAGTATTTACAATTGTGAAATAATCCTGTGCATCATTTGTTTTATAAAATGGGTCGAAAACTAACAGCATTTTTCACGTACTGTACCTTTGTGGGTCAATACCAGTCAGCTACATGTAGAACTCGCTCAAGAGTTAAGATGTCCGAAGATGTTCGTCCCAAACATTTACGCACGTCGCGTCGCAATCGGAAATCCCGCACATATAAGTACTGTACGTATAAGAGTATACGTACGCCACACATGTTATGCACACAAGAAAGGCCGGCCGGCAGCCCGAACTAGAAGTTGTTTACAGGATTGACAGCGCGTATAGTAGCGCGCAACGCACTTGTAACAACTGATTGAGTGCGCACTGCTAGTGTAAACATTGTGACGTCAGGCCATGCATGTTAGTGAGAAATTAATACACACACACGTGAACTCATTTCAGCGCTTCCAATTGGCTACATTCTTGAACCCATTTACAATAAGATATAAATGACTCAATATGAATTAAGATGGTTGAGTGCCTCTTACTAATAGGCATGTTTAACAAGTAGAATGCTTCTCAAATACACAGAGGATCGAGGAAACGTTTGATTTAGCAAGAAACTGTGAATTAAAAAGTTCCTACACTAAAGATTAATTTAGTTGTCTTTTTCAAGAGTACCAGTACCTTGTGAACAAATCTACTTCTTCACAAAAATGATGCCTGCATAGACTTCACTCCTATAATCATGCAATGATTGCATTCCATAGATGTATCATCGAGTGAGTCGGACAGCGAAGTGACAGACTTCGTTGAGCGTAGTGCCGACAGCAGCGTGTACACCGATACCGACCCCCATCTCAGTCAGGTGACGGAGATGGACGGACATTTTGTCAGCGATGGTGGATCCACCGAAAGATCAGAGCCAAGGAGGAGGCATCGGAGGAGGAGGGTCCCATCCACTACCACGGCGACAGAAACCGACAGCGACACGGACGTCACCGACACCACGAGAAGCCGCGGCAATCGCACCGACCGGACGGACAGCAGCGGCAGTGGGAGCGGCAGTGGGAGCGGCAGCGGGAGCAGCAGCGGGAGCTCAAGCGGGAGTGAGACGGAGGGCAGAGATCGTGGGGGTCGGAGGAGGAGTGGGAAGGGGGACGGTGACAGCGACAACGAGCGAACAGGCAGCAGTGGAGGATACTACAGGGGCGGTCACCCAGGGGAGCCGCAGCACTCCGAACCACTGCCTACCGACGTGAGGGACGCATCAGTGTCGATGCCCAAGCAGTCGACACCCATCAACTCACGGCATCCTTCACCGCACCCACCGTCATCCAGTGATGAGAGATCGAAAGGAAGAACTGCTGGGGATTTCATGTCTGGATATATGGTGAGATTATTGACATTTACTCTCCTTTTCCCTCCCATATTCATATGTGCTGGAAGAAAATCTCCAAATGTAGGGGGCCTAATGCTTGAAAGTGTGAGAGATGAAATATATCAGCAGTAAATTCTGCAAAACATTGTTTTATATCATCATTTTTTAATTGTAAAGATCAAATGATATGATTGTAATTAATTTCAAAGATTGAATGGTACACTATGCAATGCTCAAGTGGAATGCTGTCATAAATTTTCCCTTAACTGTGCATTCACATTTTTTCTTATCATCAAGAAGAAGGCACGATTAAAAAATAAACAAAACTTTGTCGGTAAGTATACTTAGCATTGATAAGCTCTGTAATTACTTGAAACATATCACAACCAAAAAAAATAACATGTTTTACTTGTGTCTTCATCTAGGCTGGCATAAAGGCAAAGGAAGAGGAAGAAAGAAGGAAGAAGGAGAGGGAAGAGGAGGAGGAGGCAAAGAAGAAGGAGGACGAAGAGAGACTGTTGGCTGGTCCCTCAATCCATGAATGCTGCAAGAAGGGAAACCTGGACAGAGCCAAACAACTTATCACACTCAAGCCAGAATTAAAGGAGTAAGTTTATGCAATCATGATTATATGTACTTCATGATAGTGATAATCCTTTATAACTATGTGATGATGATGATGATGATGGTGATGATGATGATGATGATGGTGATGACGATGATGATTATCATCATCTATCATCATCGTAGTCGTCGTCGTCGTCATCGTCATCATCATCATTATCATTGTTTTTGTTGTTATTATCATTTGCCTGTAAGACTTGGCATTTTGTATTCAAAAGGGCATAATGCTCATGCTAATTAGAGATTCACTGTGCTGTACTTCAGGTTTAAGGTATTGTGTTATATTGTCCTCATCCCCAACTCAAGAAAAATAACAGTGTTGAGCAATAGCAGGTGATTTGATGACTGATTTGAAATACCAAAAATGCACAACGAAGAGGTATGTCTTGTGGATAGAGAAATCATTCATATGTTAGCAAGGAGCTGTTGTCTTCAAACTAAGGAATTATGGCATTAAAAAAAAACACCCCTAATGCACTTTGCATGAATTATGTCCTCTCTGATGTGTGGATGTGGCTGTGTTTGAAGGATAATTTTCCCTTGGACACAAGCATCTCTTCTCAAGGAATATTCTGTGATCTAACTTGCATATTTTGCTTCAGAGTATACCATCCATGTGACTAGAATGTGAGAAATCAAGAATAAGTTCCTGATTCTGCAACACCCATCTTGAAACCAGGTGTAACATATCCAAGGTACTGAAATGAAGAATGCAATTTGGGAACCAAAACAGTGATCATTCTGACAAATTATCAATTTCATCCTGTATCTGTAATTTTCAGTACTCCAGATGAGAGGGGCTGGACCCCGCTCCACTGTGCTACGGCTGCCGGCAAGTTGGACATCGTCAAGTGGCTCATCGTCAGTGATGTCAACGTCAACATGCTCACCCCTACGGGCTACAGTGGAATGCACCAGGCCGCCATGAATGGGCACAAGCCAGTCATGATGGTATTGGCTGCCATGGGGGTGGACGTGAACTGCAAGACGGTGGACCAGCAAACTCCCCTCCACCTGGCTGCTATGAGGTACGTTATTTAACCCTCTTTGTGCCAGGGATTTTGGACTTTGTGTACAATGCTTCAAGGTTTTCTGTACAAATCAGTACTCAAAGCATACAAAGGGTTAATACCTTGAAGCCATCACTTCAACTTTGGTAAACACATTGAGACCAGACTATCGTGCTTCAATATATACCCTTTGCATAGAAATGTCTACATTACAGAAGTGAACACTTTTATCATAACAATTAATTATTGTAATGCTATTTCTCTCTATATGATTGTTTGTTAATTGCTTCTATTCTCTGTTTCAAAACAATTTGTTGAGAGTAGGCTCACATGGAGCCTGCAATTTCCTACTCTAGATTCTGGATTCGACAATGAACAAAAGCACAGGGAATTCTACCTGCAGCTGTTGCACTTTCAGTTTGCTATCTATTTCAAGACATTACTTTCCATCTGCTAACCCTACACCGACATACCAGCTACCAAATGATGCAGCTAATTGCAGTAGTTCCTATGCCATGTTTATTCATTCATTCACTTGCGTATTTATTTATGTGTGTCAATCATTGTATGTTTTATTCATCCATTCTAAATTATCGTTATCATTGTCGTTTATATCAATGTCAAATTGGAGTGGGATGAATGTTGACTACAAGCAAGTGGTAGAATATTGCAGGGAATTCAGACTTTAACTTGATTACCGGTATGTTGACCCTAATCAATCACATTTTCCATGCCTCAATTTCAGCGGACACCTGGACTGCTGCAAGTGGCTAGTGGCCAACAAGGCGTGCGAGGACTGCGAAGACATCATGGGACGGTCCCCACTGGAGCTGGCCTCCGACTATCAGCACACAGACGTCGAGAAGTTCCTCCAGTCGTGCCGGACGGATCTGACCCAGGCGGACAGTTCCCTCTCGGTGCTCAGGAGCGAGTGAGTTGATCTCCATTCCAAATTGCATTCAAATCTTCGTTTGCTGCTTCTTTGATAGTTTTATACTCTCAATCATTGATGAAGACATCAATTAACTGACAAGTTACCAAATGATATTGGCAGCGTAGCAGGTTAAAATTGTCAGTGTATTTAATGACATGCTTATTGTTACATACTGTACTTTTTAAGTATGTGTCCCTTTAAAAGTGATATATTGTGATGTATGGATTGAGCTGAATCATGTTATGGATATCAAGGTAAGGAAAATGTTTCTGAAAAAAAAAGATATGAATCTATAAAAAATAGAATGATGTTATTCTTGAACTTGTTTGTTGTGGGAAGAAGAAAACTCTTACAAGTTGTCAATTTTGTTCGTTTTTTTCAGATCCCCCAGCCGATCACCTGGACAGAATCAGGCTGACTCACAACAAAGGCAATCTCAAGAGGTAAGCCAGTTGGGTAAATTTTTCCCAATGTCTGTATTCCTTTCTATCTTTTAGGCCCTACACATGTAGCCATTCATCCGTACTCGCAAGTTTGCAATATTAAATAAACAAAAAAAGAAAAAGCATATTAAACGCGTTGCTAGGTGCTGTATTGAAGAAAATGATGAATACGGTGACAGTGAATTCATTTTGTGATTTCAAAAAGCTCACAAGATATCATGTAGCACCCTACCATTGTCATGAGATATGTGAATAGGTGATGTTGAGATGATATATCAAATGTGTCGATGTTTAATCATCTGGAGTGTGATAAACTATAATTTCTCCCGTAATACTCACAATATGATGAAATCTGAATTTCATGAGATTTAATCTTGGTTTGGCCCACACAGGAGTCCGGAGCAGCAGCAGCTGCAGCTTCAGCCAATGAGGAGGCAGAGAGACCTGCTACACCGAAGAAGGCAGCTGAAAACAAGCAGAACCTTATGGTGAGTTGGACAACACTTTAAAAGGTCATATGTCCCTTTTGCAAACATCATGAAATTTTGCATCCCAACATCGTGTAGGAAATCTTACTTTAGTAAACCGAAGAACAGTTAACAAAGAAGTGAAAGTGAACTCCATGTCACTCAAGTATACTCTCCCCTTTTGTACCAAGAATACTGGGTAGCAGTTAGAATTTTGAGCCCAAATTAATTTCCTGGAAATCTATAGTGTTGTTTTCCTCTCCATCATAAGGAAGTTTCCAGGTTTATGATTCTGAGGAAATTACTTCCCCTTACAGTATACCAGCTTATGAAAGGAATCTAATTTTCAGGGTTGTAAAAGCAATACAAACTTTAAAGCCTAATGCGATTTACCTGGTGTACTTCGTATTCGTAGAAAAGGGAAGTTTACAGGATTTCCACCTCTTTTACGGTGTTGTAGTGCAGGCACTTTAGGCTCTTTGCATTCGTACATGGGGCGTTTATGGAGTTAGGATTATACAAAAGAAGATGTGGAAAAAGAAAGAACATCTGCAGTCAGATAGTGATGCAATGAGATTCCTTGACATTTTATTTACTATCCCTCATAGTTTTCATGATAGCTATGAGCTAGTTTCGAAAAACTATCCTCATCTTCTTCATATTATGACAATTCTATTCTACTGGAATCATTACCAAGTGAGTGCCAAAAGTTTTTTGATATCGAAATTGATATGTCACACTTCTCTCGTTCCTCCTTCATGAATTGTTGCTATGACAGGCAAGGCAGCAGTCCTTCCACCAGCAGCAGGAGAAGATGTCCCGGTCGGGGATGAGTTTCCTGGACAGCATCCGGGCAGAGTACGAAGATACCAGCCAGGAGCAGCAGACCGTTTAGACCACCAGCAGTCTGAGGATAGCCCGGCAAATGTCCTTTGTATCTCCTCTGGAGATTGTCATTAAACTGCCATATATGCTGAGAGGTATAGATCTATCTACCTTCTTATATCAGAGAAAAAAAGAACAAAAATCCATTCCCTTATAGATTCTCACTGCAAGAGAAGCAAATATTTTCATGTATTCCTTTTATTCCAATAAATGAATTCAAAGAGGCCTTAACTTACAGTAACAGAGTTGTCTATAAGAGAATAATAAATGTTGGATTATTCTATAAATAAAGATTGACATATACAGCGTATCTGTCTTGAGATATACAGTTTCTCAAATTGCCCATTTCTGGACATGTGACATAAAAATTTCTTGTTTGATTTTGCCCCACATGAGAGAGCGTGGACCTCAAACTACCAAATAATACAGTAAAGTAGATAAAGGGTATTTCCCCAACAGTTTTTGCTTCTGTCGATAGTGTGCCTATTAGTGACATTTCATACAAATTATGTAGATTGCTGGCTTGCTAAAAAAAAAAAAACAACAAAACAACTTTGTATTTTAAAGGTGTACAACTGATTAATATAAACTAGATGTGATATCCTGTGTGCTTCACATATGTGATGAATTAGGCTGAACAGACTATATAACTCAAGATTTAATGATATACTCTCATGGTAAATGGATATTTCCATTTATCGTTACAGGGTATCAATGACATGTAAAGAGATAATTTTCATATTTAATATATACTTAACATTTCCTGCATATAAAGAGGTTTTTTTTTTAGTTTGATATAACTTGTGTAGATATGAGGGAAAAGAAAGGTTTTCTATTCCTCACAGCTCTCACAATATTTGTGTAATATTCTGTAATTAGAAATAACTTTGAAATAGAATAATGAACATATTAAGTTTGACAGCAGAGAGGAAAAGCTGTATTTAAGAGGATTTTAGGTCATGATTTTTGTTGGGAATGCTGCAACTTGGAAACAATGGTGTGGCACCAAGGTATTTCCAAATGTTTGTAATTATTTCAATCTTTAATGATAAAAGCATATTTCTTGAAAATATGATATCTGCTCATTTATGTTAGCGTTTGTAAGACAATATTCCTGTTAAGCTTATTAGAAATGAGTCTAATATCCTCATTCAGGCTTTCGACAATCTAGTAATTCCATTGCTTCAAATTCCTAGTTACGTGCAATTTCTTTTCCATCTTTTTCTTCCTGTTTTTATTTATTCATATTTCATGAAGTATAGAAAAAAAGGTCTCTGAAAGTTTGAATGCTTTCTTCTCACAGACTGTTTGAATGTAATGAGTATGCATTTCCTACAACGGTCTCAACTAACGCATACCAGTACTAGCAAACTACATGAGACTAAGTTTCCTGTCAACCACTTAAAGTGCAGAATGATGGATTGTGAAAGGGAAAGAAGCAACATTTGAAACATGTTGCAACTAACGGCCTTTGTCCAGATTCATTTTTTTTTTCTCATCTTGAGTAATCGGAAAGTGAAAGGAACACTTGGATATCAGATGTTATATCGTTAATACTCAACTTCCACTCCTTGATTGATATTAATAGAATGAATTATGGTACTATCTGAAATTGTTAGCTGCATATTTGTAATGGCATTTTTTGAATGTAGATACACATAGGTGGAAATATGTTATTAATTGTGTGCTATTTCTACTAGACTTACCATACCAGTGATAAAGATTGGTCTAAATTAAGTGAGAACTTTGAGGAAGTTGATGGTTGACCACATGGCGGAGTGTACAATACCAAGAGAATGAAAGCATCATAGACGTGCATGTAACAGTGTATCATACATCTTACAATAGTAAATTTGATTGGAGATTTCACTGTATGCCAAATTGCATGTGATTTTTTATAATCATTTCTTTTTATGTTATATTGCCCCTGTGACATACTCAATTAATATTACAGGTTTGTGTGGTGTTTTTTTTTTTTTTATACCTAATACAAGTAAAACTTGTACATATTATGAGTGATTGATGAAAATAACAGAAGCTGGTAGCAAAATGGCATAATGATCATCAGCCATTTATTCAGGTGTGAATTAAGTAGCAGTGTCTCCTTCTGTTTCATAGTCAGTATTCTTAGAGATATCTTTGTATAATTTCATTGATGCCTATGCATATAGTATTAAAAGAAATGTCTTTCAAAAACTATGGAACAACTTGTCTCTTCAACCATGGCTTCTCTGTTTGTATTAGTTTTAAAAAAAAGATGCATTTTATTGGGATAGTTAAGCCGATTTGAGTGGAGACGCAAGGGAGTTGATGAAAGCAGAGCAGCACACGGCAACACACGTACACTGCACTCCTGTTGAAATGAACGAAATTCCAGTTACAATGAAGTGAAAATTCATTCCCCAACATTATCCGCTCTATATTCTTTATTGCTAATTTGAGGACTTCGTTATAATGGAAATCGACTGTATCATCAGATACCATGACAAGTTCACTTCGACATGCATTTACATGTTTTTGTTTGATGCATTTGCAGTGATGTCTGTGTTGGGATTGTGAGCCATAATTTTGTGAACTGGGAAAAAGAGGTTACTTGAGATTGCCTGAGAGTGAAGGAGATGGATGGGTTTGTGCGAGAACACTGAGAACCACTGGTTTCAAACTCACAAGTGGAACCTCGAGAAGTTTCTCAGTTCAAATCTGTGTACTGTATCATCCTCTTCTTTCTTTTCTCATATCCCTTCTCTCTCTCTCTCTCTCTCTCTTTCTCCTCTCTCTCTCCCTTTCAATCTCTCTCTCTCATTCTGCTTTTCCTTTCCTTTACCCATTAGTTTGTTTGTTTCTTTCTTTCATGTTTCCTGTCTTCCTCATCAACTTGAATATTGATGTGATAAATCGTTTATCAAGGAATATTTCGTTATGATTGGTTTTGCTTCGTTTCCTCGAAAGCCCGACCGTAGCAAATTCCCCTAGATGGGCTCAGTCCCAAGTTTATGTCTCTTGAAGCCTCTCAGCACCTCCATCGCATTTCACTAACATACCAATACGGTACAAGATATTACCAGTGACAATGAGAGATTTAAAGGGATGGTATTGTATTGGTTGAGGTGAGAATTCAGCTTTTGACTCTTTGTGAGATACTTCGAAATCACTTTATGAAATGCTACAAAGCATACCATTCTAGAAGAATTCAAAGATGGTTGAAAATCGATTTTGAAATGGCCGAGACATCCAAAAACGAAGTAAAACAAAGCGACCCTTTTGTTTTGATATCTCAACCATTTCAAAACCAATTTTCATCAAGTAAGCTTTGGATCCCTTTTAGAATTATATGCTCTTTCGTATCTCATAAGAGGTTTCTTATTATCTTTAAAAAAAAAAATCATCGCAAAAAAATTGGAAACCTCAAACTCCATCTCAACCGAAACTGTACCATCCCTAATTAAAGCCACGTCAATCGCCGGGCACATGAATGGTGTCTCAACACATAATGATGACGGGTTTATACGAAGACTTGGCAGGTCGGAGCGACGATTGATGCGACAATGAGTAGTCTTTATCGTGACTCACGAGATGGGATTAATCAGCGAACTGGAAAATGAGCCAATCACACACAAACAAAAACAGACAAACATTAAAAAAATGATAATAAAAATAAATGAATAAATAAAAGGGATGGACGCACTTACGCACACATCAATCTGAATTACATTGCAGAAAAAAATTGAAGGCCAGAATATAATGTGCGCATTCATTCTATTATTAACTTGCCGAAACATTTATGAACATGAACAAAATATGCGGGTATGCTTTACGTCACAGCTAGGTATGATATATTCCCTCTCAGAGAGAGAAAACTATTGAGAGATATATAATATAACTTTTTTTTTAAATGTTGAATGTGTGATTAATGTGAACTCCGCAGGAAAACCACATCCAGTATCATAATGACACATCTGTTTGAACTTACCCTGCAAGCTTTGTGAATTACCCCTTGGTGTCATTCCATTTCCTTTTAACAGACAGATAAATCTTAAAGGGGAATTCCGGACAAGTTCAAAGTCAGTCTGAAAAGAACAGTTTTTTTAAAGCAAGACAATGGAAATTTGATCAAAATCGGATGAAAATTAAGGAAGTCGTAAAATCGTGCAGTATTGCTCATTTTCACGAAACAGTTCTTGAACACTCAAATTATATGCAAATGGTGAATTGAGGACACCACCCGATCACATCTTGCCATACAATTTAAACATGTGCAAAAAATTTTTGAGATATATCCATACTTTTGTTCAAACGCAATTATGCCCCAGTCTCAAATCCTGGCATATCTAACTGATCGTTATTTAGAAGATAGACAATCCAGGAAAATATAGTTTTGTGTTTTATGAATTCATAGCAGAAAAGTTGAATTTTCGTCATTTTTTTTTTAAACGAGCAGTGAGAAAGTTTGAGATGATACCATCATTAGCTCACTCATTTACATATTCATAGAAACTGTTCAAGAACAGCGATACTGTTCTGCAAAAATCAGCGAATCCTTGAATTTTCACAATTTCTTTATTTTTAATCCGATTTTGACCAAAGTGGCACTATTGTGCTTGTCATATCATTTCATTTTTACTTGGTCCGGAATTCCTCTTTTAAAGAATTTCAACGAATGATGCTAAGGCTTTTTGAAACTGACTGTAAAGTACAGGGGATATTAACCACAGCTCGTTCCGTCAGAAGAAGCTTGTTAATCGGTGTCATGAAAATAGGATCATATCCGCAAAGAAACGTTGTTGTCATTCTTGTTGCAATCACTTGATTTCGGTACTTTTTAGCGCCTTCGGTTTTAATCCAATGTTCTTGTGTTTTTAGCAGGAACGTGACTTTGGCAATGTGCTCAGAATTTATACTCTTCGTGGGAAGTAGCCGATTTATAGCTGTGGTGTGATGTGCCAACTGAGTGCTTTCATTTATGACGTCCGCATCGTAGTATAAACTACAAAACATCTCAAATAGAAACGCTCGATGTACGAACGCTTTAAAGTGGATATTCGCTCAATGTTCCAAGCACAAACAGATCAGGACAAACAAGGGGAAAACAAAGTAACCAATGTATAGAATTCCACAAGAGTTATAGATCAATTGCAAACAACCTTTTTTTTTCCGTTTTGTATCTCACATAGACCTAAACTTGTTTTGTATACTTGCTCGTTTGCAAGCTGACTCATCAAACAATGTACTGCATAGTGAAACAAACCTTGTGCTGTTCATTGCGCTTCACAAGCCCGACTCTCAAGGGAAGTAGGCCCTATTTCATGCTTGGTTAATTCTATACGAAATCCAAATAGAAAGATCTTTAAATACACAAATTCAACTAAGCATAAAATCACCATCCAATATGCGTTATGTCATTGTACGTAGGCCGTCTTTATCCTGAAAACCATTAAGTACTGATGTCTGCACGGAATGAATCAGTTCGTTAACGAGTCGGATAAAAATATCGGCGTTCCATCATGATACCATGGATTCGTAAGATGAGTTTTAATGACCGACATTGGAGGAAGTGATGCAAATCTAAGATCAAGCAAACAAACGACCGCATAACGGGATGAGCCATAAGGGAATTACCTGGCTATTTGATTATGATTTAAGAATAAGAACAGAAAGAATGGGAGAAAGACGGATAGAAAAAGGAAATTAGAATTAAAATAATGAATGAATAAATGAAAAACCCAAATGATTATGAATATATAAATTAAGAAAGGATGAAAGAAAAAACGGTTTAAATAAAAACGAAAGAAACAAAGAAAAAAGCTAGGCACGTACCACACTTCCCCCTCGTCGATCGGAATTAACTTCCATTTAGCAGTTGTTGTTTAGCCCGACAACGCTCATGACTGGACGAGTACGAGAAAAACGGGAAAATGTCATACATTATATACCTCCTGCTCTGTTACCTGTGTGTCTTTCTCTGAAATTGCGCGAAGTGTTGCGAATCAGCACTGATTGACTTCTGCGAAAGCCGTGTATGTGATAAACTTTGATGCAATCAAACGTGGTTTGTGAGGCAAAACCGGGGGTACTCCATTGCAATGCATCCTAAAAGGAATTCGGTGCATATTAGTAGGAAACCAATCTTTTTGTATGTACCGGAATGAAACCTTCATTTTGTGAATTTTCTGTACCACATTAACCAGGACAGGGGATCGTTATTCAAGTAATTCCATCGTTTTGCTAATGTTTTCACTGATAGGTCTACTTTGTGTTTTTGTCCAGAAAAGACACATTAATGACTGATGGGAAAGAAATGACTCTTAAAGGACAAGTTCACCTTCATTAACGTAAGGATTGAGAGAATGTAGCAATATTAGTAGAACACATCATTGAAAGTTTGAGGAAAATCGGACAATTCGTTCAAAAGTTATGAATTTTGGATTTTTTTTTTTTTTTTTTTTTGTGCAGTCACCGCTGGATGAGAAGACTACTGCAGTGTATGATGTTACATGCGTACAACAATATAAGGAAAATATAATTCAATTCAATTCAATTCAATTCGCGTTTATTTCATTCAAACAGATAAAAAACATTCAGACAAAGTATATAAATAAATTCAAATTGAGAATAAAAATGTAACAGAATGTGGAGACAGCAAGAAAAACAAAGTTTTATAAGCAGCTGCCACCATAACAAAAGCAGTTATAATAAAAGTCATATTAAATTGTACAAATAAATATGCATAGATATTAAAACCAAAGAGATTGAAAATACATGTTCAACAATAGACACATAGAGACAAAAACAAACAAACAACAAACAAACACAGAGTAATACCCGAATGTATAGATTACTTTTCTTTTTCCAATAAGAATAATTTAAATCTTCGTTTAAAAACATTTAAAGATGGACTCATTTTAATTGACTGTGGCAAGTTATTCCAAATTAGAGGTCCTCTATACAAAACAGAATATAAACCAACATTTGTTCTATTAAGCGGTAAATGATAATTCAGAGGATTTCTCAAACAATACGAATGAATAGCACTATTTAACTGAAACAAGGAAGAAAGACTTGGGGGAATACAATTTTTAAAACACAAATACATAAATACACCAATAATATATTTGTTCAATTCAAAAATATCTAAAACATTACATTTCATAAAAAGAGGTTTAGTGGAGGCAAGATAATTGGCGTGACATATAATTCTCACTGCTTTCTTCTGCAGACGGAAAAGTCTGACCATAGAATAATTTGATGTATTTGCCCAAGCAATGTTTCCATATTGAAGTTGACTTAATATAATAGCGTTATAAATCATGCATAAAATATTGTGAGGAAAATATCGTAATTTGTATAAAATACCGATACATTTAGAAATCTTATTGCAGACTGAATCAATATGTTTATGCCAAGATAATTTATTGTCAATAATGACGCCAAGAAATGACAATGAATTCGTAATTTTTATAAGATTGTTATTCATATAAATTGCTGAATTCTGTATATCAATTTTCTTATTAGTAAAAATCATACATTGAGTTTTCTTCACATTCAAAACTAATTTGTTCATAAGAAGCCAATCATGAATTTTTTGAATCTCTTCATTAAAACGTATCAATAAAGTATTAATATTATCATCAGACATAAACATACTGGTATCATCTGCATATAAAATGAACTGTATTTTTTCTGTGACATTGCAAATATCATTGATGTAAATGAGAAATAAAAGTGGACCAAGTATTGAACCCTGAGGCACTCCACATCCCAGGCTACACAACTCAGATTTACATCTATTAACCAATACAAATTGTTTCCGATTATCCAAATAACTTGAAAACAATTTGAACAAATTACCTCGGATACCATAAATATATAATTTATCTAATAAAATAGAATGATCTAAAGAATCAAAAGCCTTGCTTAAGTCTAAAAACAAACCAATAATTGATTGATGAGAATTAAGTGCATTAGTTACTTTTGAAATAAGGTTAATCAAAGCATGGGACGTGGAGTGCCCAGAACGAAATCCATATTGACATGGTGTTATTATATCATATTTGTCTAAAAATAACAGTAATCTATCATATATACATTTCTCAAGAATTTTAGAAAAAACAGATAACACAGATATAGGTCTATAGTTATTGACATCATGACTTGGACCACTTTTAAAAACTGGTATAACTTTGGCAATTTTAAGTTTGTTTGGAAAAATACCAGTGGATAAAACACAATTAAAAATGTCACATAAAGGATAACAAATTACATGTATTACTTTTTTTACAACATCTATGTCAATGTCATCATAACCAGAACTTGAACCATTGTCACAATTACATACAATCTTTACAACTTCTCCTGGGGTAATAGGGCTAAAAAATGCTGTATTCTCATTTTTCTTTACAAACTGAGTATAATTATCATTAGTACAGACTTGAATTGTGTTCTTCAGATACAAACCTACATTAACAAAATGATCATTAAAAACTTGAGCAATTTCTTTACTTTTTTCAACTTTCCTATCATCTGCCATAAGATAATCAATACTAGATTGTACATTCCTTTTACCCAAAGCCTTATTAATAAGTTGCCAAGTTTTTTTAATATCAAATTTAACTTCCCAAAACCTGTTCTTAAAAAAATCATTCTTAACACGCTTAATCTCATTATTCACTTTATTACGAAATTGCTTATACACCTTTTCTCTATAAATTGTTGGATTTTTAATGTATTTTTTATATAAAACATACTTCTTATTACACAATTTTCGTAAATCATTATTAAACCACGGTTTATCTATACGGCGTTTACATCTGCACTTCTTTTTAGGAAAACATTTATCATATAAATATATAAATTGAAAATAAAAATTATCATATGCAATATTAGCATCACAGTTATCCACATGCCAATTAACTTTCAATAATTCACCAAGAAAATATTGCATATTTCTCTCATTTATCAATCGTTTCTCAAAATATTCAAAATTAGCACTTTCACTCATTTTGTACCGCCTCAAACAAAAAACTGGAAAATGGTCAGATACATCTGCCAAAATAATACCAGATACCAAATAATTCATTTCATTAGTGAATATATTATCAATTAGCGTAGCTGAATGATTTGTAACACGTGTAGGAAAATGAATAATTGGATAAATAGCTTTAGTCATAAACATATCAAGGAATTCATTAACTTGTGGGCAAGAATCAATATCATATAAATTAAAGTTAAAATCTCCTGAAATATACAATAACTTATTTTCCTTAATAATATTATCTAATATTGCGTTCAATGAAAATAAAAATTGAGGCAAGAGAGCATTTGGCGGTCGATAAACAGTAGCAAATATAATATTTTTTGGTTTAAAATCAATTTCAATAAATATACATTCAATCCAGTCTGTGCATAAATCTAAATCAACTCTCTGTACAAAATTCAAATCATCGTGGATAAAAACACCAACTCCTCCCCCTCTGCGATTGTGGCGAGAATTTCCAACAAAATTATAACCTTCAATATCAAACTTAGGATCATCACTTTTTAACCAAGTCTCAGAAATTCCAATAACAGAAAATTGTAAATCAATACCACTCAATAATGAACACAGATTATCAAAATTTCTTTTCAAACTTCTTGAGTTTAAATGTAAACAGGTGAAACCTTTCTTGCACAAAGACAAATTGCTATTATCCTCTAAAAATTCATTGAGTTCATGTGGAAGAAAACATTTTTTATTAGAGTCAGATGAATCATTACAGACAGAAGACAAATATTCATTAATTTTGAAAATATCATTTTCTTGAAGTTTTTGTTTATACAAATCAATATCAGGCATTACAAGGACAAATGTTACAAATTCAACCAAGAAAAAAAAAAAGAAGAAGAGAAAGAATGGACACTTAAATAACAAAAGAGAAGAATAAAGAAAACAAAAAAAAATCAAAGAATCTCAAATTCAGACACAATGAGAGGAAAAAAAAAAAGAAAGAAAAATATTAACCAGGTATGTGAATATCAGGAGCGAGTAAAAACCATCGGGGATTATCGTAAAGATAACTCGCAAAATTACATGTACATGTATACTGTTTAGAGACATATATAGTACTAGACAACTGAAGCATAACATTGGCAAAGTGTAAGGCTAAACGAGTTCAACGAATCATCTCAGTGAGTTCAGTTCAGACAAGTTTCTGATGGGTTTCTTGATCAGGCGACCATTGTCTTGCTTTACCATTGCAAAGACACGGCCATCTGAAGTCCATGAGGTAGTTACACTTGTGTGACGGGATGTCTGGGAAAGTAGATCAGCGTTTTTCTTTGTCAGATCTTCAACAATCACTATGCCAGAGCCTTTCAGCTTCCTACGGTTCCTCATCATCTCGAACTTGGCCTTGTAGGAAGTGAACTTCACAATGATGGAAGGTGGGGAAGCTCGACTCGCAGCGTTCGCGTAGGATGGCTGACCATCAGGCAACTGAGAACGACGACTAGGTAGGCGATGGGATCTGTCAATGTCGATTGGCCTGACAGTGACTCCAATGCGCTGGGCGATGTCACACACGACTTGGTCTGTGTTTTCACCTGGAGAAACCTTCACTCCTTGCAGACGGATGTTGTTCCTCCGGGAATACTGCTCGATGTGCTCGAGTCTCAGACTGGCGTCCTGGATCTTCGCTGAATTGCTTTCAACAGATGACTCAAAACTGCGAAGCTGGTGAAGCTTGGAGTCGACGGCAACCTCCAGCTCATGTAGGGCTGCCATCTTCTCATCCAGCAGTTCACGGAATCTGTTTTCACTTCTCTCAATAGCAGCATGTATCTTCATCCTTTCTGTCTCCATGGCTGCGGTAACTGCATTCTGAACCGCATTCTGAACTACAGCCTCGATGCTTTTGAGGTTATCTGGGCTCAGGCTGAACGTTTTGGGCAGGTGTGTCACCGTTGAAGGAGGAGTGCCATGAGATCTACATCTACCCTCTTGAACAGGCGTAAGAGAATGAGAATCAGACTTCATTCGAGGCCGTAGGTTGGGTTTTCTCGTATCAGTTTTGTCGACTGACATGATGAAGGTTTCAAGGTAAGTATGACCGATACACAGTAACACGAAAACACTCAGGTGGGACTATTCGAGAGACTGGTACGTATGACGTATACACTAACGCGAATACATAGGTATGGGACACGGTTTACGTTCAAACCTCTGATATGCGTGTTCAGCTGATAAACAAATTCCGTGTAAAGTAGATTTAGGTCCCCCGATGGTTTCAACAGGTTGTCGAGGTGAGTCTTTGCTACATCACAGGTAGTTGATCAATGATGCAGGTAGATTTAGGATTCTCACAAACACGGAAAATGGAGACGATCCCACGATCCCACGATTTTGCACGAGAAGCACGTAATCTCAAATGCTATAAAGAGAATTTCACAAAATTTCATCTTTTGAAAAAAGTACACATTCCCTTGACTCGTTACTGACATATGTTATGGGTAATATTATTCCCATTGCCTTTAGAAAGAGGCAAGTCAAGTGCTCTTTTTTTTATGCAAAAAAAAAAGTGAAAATATGTTGAATTTTCTTTACATTTTCTTTATACTGTTGTACTCATATGACACCACGAGCCTTAGTAGTCTCCTCATCCAGCGGTTCCAACATAGAAATTTTAAAAATTCATAACTTTTGCATCGATTGTCCAATTTTCCTCACACTTTCACTGATGTGTTCTACTAATATTGCTGCATTCTCTCAATCCTTATGTTTATGAAGGTGAACTTGTCCTATAAGTTTGCAAGAATTCAGTGAGCTTGCATAATCTTCATCGCACTTTGAGATTTAAAACAATATAACTTGCAGAACGTTATGAAAGGCTATAGTATGGCAGAAGATCGAATTGTTCTCTTATTCTTCCCTTTTAAAAACACCAGAGAGGGAATACTGCACGTGGCAAGCCTCTGAGATAGTTGCAAATTAGACCAGATGTTGCCTTCGCAGGTAACAACAATAGCTGGAAAATTAGTTTTTGGAAATATGGCTTGATGACGTAGGTGTAGACGCTCTTTACAGCCACTCTATGATGTATATGCATTACGACACAATAGATGACAATGATGATGATGAAGTGATTTTCAACGCACTCTCACCGACGGCTGTATAAGTGCCAATCTAACTAATCACTGTCCGTTCCGTCGCCTTGGTTATCAATAAACTGACGCAACGTTGCTTCATCGAAAATTCGCTGCTGTGAACAAGTTCAGTTCATGGCTGAGCTATAAAAGCCGCGCCGACGCTGTGATGGTGAATTGAACAACTTGAGATTGGTACATGTACCAGGTAAGTGTTGTTTACAGCAGAAAGGTACCAACAGGTGCAAAATGAAATGAGCGGCAAATCAGGTGTACACGGCGACTGGCAAAATCATCATGGTTACCATGGTTACAGCCGACTTTTCTATTGCAGTGGAAATATACGCCTGTATAGCTCCCTCAACCTGAAAAAAAAAAAAAAAAAGAATGGGGGAAAAAGAGAAGAAGAAAGTCGCCAGCTCGGGTGGAGGCAAACTCACAGGATGCCAATCAAATTAATGAAGGTTGGGTACATGTCATTACATTAGAGTAATTTTTATGTTTGCATAGTTACATCACTGGTTGACTATCTTGAATAATTTGGTGTCTGCCACTATTCACTATCATTGTTTTAATGTTGTTTTTGTTTTTGTTTTAATGTTGTTTTTGTTTTTGTTTTAATTTTTTTTAATTTGTGTTCTTTTTTTTTTTGGGGGGGGGGGATGTTGAGAAATCTTCCACAAAAGCCCAGTGTCATATCAATGTCCTTTCAAATTGCTGATTGTTATGAAATCATGTCGTCGATTACTGCAGGTAGCTTGCATAATAACATTATAACAGTGTCTACTTTGTTATGATGATGGTAATAATAGTGGCTGCAAAAATAAGACATCACTTGTCATTATATTGTGACAACAGTCATCATTAAGAACAAAATAAGATTATGATGCATGATAAGGAATACAGAAATAACAAAAATAATGGATAATAAAAATATGATGATGATAATAAAATACTAGCAGTAATGATGACAAAATGGAAAAATGAGTTAGCAATATATATTAAAAAAAAAGAAGAGATAATGCTGCCGTCCTTAGGCACCAGGGACCTGCCCCTGGAATCTAGGGTTGCAGGATCTGAGTAAAATGACATAAAATGCTTCATGTGATTGGTTACTACTGCTGCTATGTAACTCAACATGATAACAGCTCACGATCCTGCAAGCTACAGTTGGTTCTTGTTTCTCTTTCCACAACTTGATATGTCAGTGATATGGGTATAGATCTTTTTTTTTTTTTTTTTTTTTTAAGTGGAAAAACCACTTCACCACCAAGGTAAAGTTGATAAAAGGAGTGCTAGCAAACAAACAAGAATGTTAGCAATTTCTGTATTTAGACTGAAACATAAACAAGAGGTTTGGACAGGGAATTTTCTAGTTTCACATGATTTGTGAAACAAATTTTATCTGTCACAACCACATAGGTGATTAATCAATTAATTTGCTAATAAGCTAATTTGGTGAGATAATGGCATCTTGCCTTATAAGTCTTCCAATGATGAGCAAAACAATCATTTACTATATTTATTCATTTTTTTTATGTGAAGTCATTATAAGATGAATTTGATTCTACCCTTAGCACTGAATGTGCTGTAAGTGCAGTGACCTTTAATGGGGAAAGGGTTGCAATTGCAAAATTAAGTAATATCTTTGTTCAACCACAAAGGGATGATTGGGTGATGGTAAGCGCTTCTTCCTCTAATTTGCATACTGGCATTGACACAGACATCATTTCATGGTGGAGAAAACTTCAAATCTTCAAAGCAAACATCTGCAATTTATTTCTCATTTGGACAAACTACCTACCATTTGATTTGTTTGATTTTTCTCCACTAATTAAAGTGAACTTGGTCATGGAGGAGATTTTCACTTTAAGATAGTACATCCAGGGTTATGTAAGTACTCCACAGACATCCGCAAAACTCCATCGAACCTTGCTGATCTGTTTCACAGGCAGTGTACCAGGACTTTGTGGCTGATACTACCAAAAGGACATCCTTTCTGCTTTAACCGTTTGCATGCTATCAGTGATGATTGGCACAGAAACTCTCATAATAGCCTTGCATACACTGTCTAAAGTCCCTGGTATAGAGTGGGTTAATCATATCTGAGTAGTGTTTACAGCGTTCATCGTGATGTTGTTGTCTGCAAGTTGGCATATAATGTCCATGGTGACTTTGAAGCACTTCCAGCGACCTTGAGGGCAATATGTTAAAGGAAAAAACAACACTTCAATCATACATTAAAGGAAACCAGAACACAAAGAAAATGTGGATTGAGTGAAAGCAGCAACATCAAAAGAACACATCAAGGAAACATTTGAGGAAAATTCGACAATTGATGCAAAAGTTATGAATTTTTAAAGATTTGGTGTTGGAACCGCTGGATGAGGACAGTACTAGAGGTTATGTTAGGAGGGTAGCAATTATTCCCCCTGCTTTCTTAAAGCGATTATTCAAGTGCTCTTTCATTATGCTAGAAAAGTGAATTTTTGTGGAATTCCCTTTACATTTTCTTTATATTGTTGTCCACACATAACGTCATAACCTCTAGTAGTCTCCTCATCCAGCGGTTCCAACACCAAAAATCTTTACAAATTCATAACTTTAGCATCAACTGTCTGATTTTCCTCAAACATTCACTGGCGTATTCTACTCATGTTGCTGATTTCACTCGAGCCACATTTTTCTTTAGACCTTGGTTTCCTTTAATCAAAGCAAGACAGAACTGTGAGTGAACTCAACGGCATCATCTTAACCCTTTGTGTGCATTCAGTGCTGATTGGCACAGAAAAACCCAAAGCCTTGCAAACACTGTCCAAAGTCCCTGGCACAGAAAGCGCTAAGTGTGTTGACTCTTGTAAAAGCATTCAACCATCAGAATCTTCATCATAAATGTCATCCGCAATATCTTCTTTTTTGGTTGATTCCTTTTGCTCAGCTGAATGTCATGCAAAGGCAGCCAAAAAAGAGTGTATTTTCCTACTCAACTTTCAGGATAAAAGTTTTATGTGCTTATTTTCATGTGATTCTGAGTCAACTGAGTGACATACAATCATACATGGCAGGAGAATCATATTCTATGTGAATACGGGGAAAGTGTTACAAGTGCTTTTTTGTCTTCCATTCACAAGTATAGTTTTATGTCCTTGGATAGGACATAGAATGGAGGTCCTGTGTGTGACAGAGCCACAACCCATACATGTAAAGATCCATCTTCATTCATTCATCACGAAGAGCAGGGTGCAAAAGTCCTCCCCTCCCCCCTCCTCCTACATGAGGCCTACAACTGGACTGTAGACCAGTTAGGGCAGCTGGATATGGGCTGTTCAGCTGTCTTGTCATATGGAAACTGAAAACATACAAACAAATATAGAACAAAACAAAGATAACCTAAACAAAAACAAAAAAAGAAAGAAAAGATATCATTTCTGTTTATTTGGGCATTTGTTTTGGCTGCAAGTCTCTTGTCTGTGGATCCATGTGTATATTTGAAGGGTTTGTGTGCAAAAACCGATAAGTCCATTTTTGAAGATTTTGAAGTACGATCTCTGTCATAAAGTAAAAAATAATACCTTTTAAATGATATATTGGTCACTACATATAAAGGTATATTTTTGAAGTAATGGTCAAAAGAAGCAAAAATTTTCTTATTATTCTCTTTATTTTTCTTGACCTTTAATCGCAAATATCTCCATTTGGCAAATATGGACTTATCGGTTTTTGCAAACAAACTCTTCATTTGTTATTGCAACTTTTATTCGGAAAAAAAAAAATATACAAGGTTTCACATCTTCTAAGAAAAATACTTCATATCTTCTCCATGTTGGACACCATTGAATCTAATCATACATTTATGTTTTCCATATTGTAACATGATAGCGAGAACATAACGATTCTGTGTGCTCTGGGTAATTCAATATACGCTGTGATAATCCCTGTGGGAGACATCTTCATCAATGACTCGAAAATGAAAGTTAATATGTCTTGTACGGACTGTCAAGTTGCCATGCACAAAAGGAAAAAAAAAAGTGTGACTGACTTCATATAGCAAGATGACCTGACACTTGCCTTACTGGAGCGGATTATGTTTATAGTGTTGACACTTTGCTTTTTCTACGTAAGATCTCACTTTCATGGAAAGGAGTTAAAGAATCTCTTTGCACATGTACTGCTGCATGTTAGCTATGCATCTCAAGTTGTGTTGAAATAAACGGTCCCTTTTTCCCTCCTGAAACATGGTATATATATATATATATATATATATATGTTTTTTACCTGAATATATACATAGATAAATATATATAAATATATCTCTATCTATCTATCTATCTATCTATCTATATATATATATATATATATATATATATATATATATATATATATATATATATATATATATATATATAGTGTGGGTGTGTGTTTGTGTGATTGTTTAAAGCTGACTACAGCATGCCATTAATCACACTCTGATTTAGAAAGCCTGCAATGATAAGAAGCTTGACACTGAGGAATCTCGATGTCGACATCAGTGGGTGCGAGATCCAGTTTATTCTACTTGAAAAAAAAAAGAAGAGAAGAACAACAGAATCATTATAAAAGAATGCTCCAAATCAACCTATTTCATTGGCACTTAGCATTAACTAGTTTGTAGCCAAGGCAACAAGTACAATAAAAGAAAAGAACAAAACATTAAATGAACAGATACAGATAACCAATTTTGACTCTAGCATCACAGAAATTGATCATTAAACAGGTTCAATTAGGTTGATTAATACGGGATGTAAGCAGATAAGGTCTACATTCTTGCATTAACAATTCCATAATTCATTATCTTCGCATGACCATATGCAAAAGCAATTAAGTTGGTGAGAGAGAGGAAGAGAAGATGAGAGCATATGAACCTCCATGGTGTGGAGAAAACACTAATGCATCAACATGTAGACCATGCAGGTTTTAAAACCCTGTAACTTATGTCGGCCATAATTGGAGGGGGGCTTCCAACATTTAAGAAGAAAAGATGATTTAATGGGTTACGCAATGACTTGGGTCCATTGCTGTGTCAGTGAATAAATAAACCATTGGTATGAATCCTGATCGAAGCTGCCCAGTTACGGCTGATATCGAATTTAGCATAAAAACCAGCACCCAAACCGAATCGGTCTATACCATACAACACTGGCTGGCACTGACTTATAAGGTCACTGGTCATTTTGGTATGGATTAATTAGACACCTGTTACAAATTGTCCTGCATGGCTGACCAACAATGACGGACTGGTTGAGCCGATCTCACTACAGCATCTAATCAGCAGTCTGGTCTCTTCCTCGTGTGTGACTTGTAAAACGGTGAAATCTGATTTCCCTTTGGGGTTGTATCAACCAAGAAGCCCTAATGACATCAGATCATAGCAAAGAAAAGAGTTTCTGTAGTTTCTGTCCATATTCTTGCTTCTGAGAGACCCAAGTACTGGCAAATACAGCTAAGTAGTAAATGCAAGTCTCTCCTGTACAAAGTTCATGGAAGTCTCTGGGTGTAAACAATACCATGAAAACTTGAGAAGCATTCAGGGGCTCAAGGTACAACCCGCGACCAATGTGGGTGAGTGGGACTATGAACGGTGCATTCGTTTTTGTGTTTTTACCTCTTCGCATGGTCACAGAGGGAACATGCAAATTACCACGGGACGGTAACAACAGCTTTATGTCCCCTCTTAAGGGCAAGATAACAAGGATAGATTGCTTTGCCTGGGGGCACTATCAATGCTGCAAAAATGTTTGAACCAAGAGCCTCATGATCAAGAGGCTGTTACATTATCCACCAAGCCACAATGTTTCAGTGGAAGAAGCAACAGCTGCTGTTTAAATGTCACATACTAGTTACTTGTGGCTTCTATGAAAAATCTTTTTTTTTTTCATCAATTGTCACCCTGTGTACAAATGTATTTGTAAGATTGCAACTGCTGATCTATATTTCTAACAAATGTGTCAGTGAAATAAGTAACCAGTAGGATTTAAACATGTCATTTACTGCTTTCCAGGCAGCGACACTACCACCAGGCTGTCCCTGGTTGTCAGCAGTGACACCACGGACCCGATGAACTTGGAACAAATACTCAAACTCCGAAATTCCGACATTGCTATGTTATACAGTCCAAGGTGGACAGTTTTTCAACAGTGGTGATCTTACAAATACATTGGTACAGAAGGTGACCACTGATTTAAACAAAAATAATTATCATACCCCATCTTCACCCTCTTCCCCTCGTTCATATGATTTCCGTCTTCTCGTTACAAAAGCAATGTTTGTCTACACTTCATCTATATGTTGTGTGATGCAGCCACATCTTCATGATACTTGTGGATTGACACAAAAACTTTGCCCCATTCCATACGGTCTCAAGCAATTGAAGCAAAAATGAGCTTGAAAGTCATTTAGATGATCTGCTTGTAATTCACTCATCACTGGTCAAATGTTTGTTTTACAGACCATATTTGGTATATAATGCACATAGGGGAAAATAATACGGCAGGATGAGATACACATAAGAATGTTATAAGCAAGAAGTACAACAACAACAACGAAAAAAAAAGTCAGTTTGAACATATTGTCTCATAGATGTTGTGGTAAACTATGTTTTCACTTGATGTACATTACACATCAGAAAAAGCACTTGTTTGCTACATAAACACATCGTAAACTCAGTACAGTTGTGGATATTCACATTCTCGCTATAATTCATTCAACTTCACGGTAAAGGAAGTCACCACTGCTACGTAGCTTGACAGCAGAACCAAGTAGTAAACCATATTCGCTACATCCACCATCTTCAATCACTCATTAAATAAAAAATATTTCTTAATCTTACACATACTTTATACAATGAAAAAAATCCCAATACTTGGGTATACATGACAACTTTTCAAAAGTGCCATATTTCTCTTAACATTTGTAACCTGTACAAATTCAATGATTTTTTTTTCTCTTTTGCTCACACAAGGAAAACTTGCTAACATATTAAAGAGTGAAGACTTTTTACTTGTACAAAAAAATGATGCAAATGTACAAATAAATAGAGAAAAAAGATTAATGTCAATCAAAAATGTATGTATTTACAAGGAGGAAAAGGAACAGTAAAGCGTTGAGGTCTCTGAAGTAGATGTCACAAGTTGTCGTAGGCATAATGTAGTATGTGAAGGTGAGATAATATATTCATCATTTATAATAATTTCCAACATATCCTGGAACAAGTAATCATTCTTGTACGAAGAAATAAAATCTATAATCTTGAATGTGTCTTCTTCTTCTTCTACAATATGTGAATGAAGAGACAAATGCAGAACAAAACAACCACTCCTCCTTTGGGGGAAGGGGTGGTGACATTCTGGATCTATTCCCCTCCATATTGTGAACATATTTCTATGGAGACTGCATGAAGGGGAGTAATCAGTTCTACTTGTACAGCTTACAGTCTATGGTTTTAAACCACTTCAAATGACCAATATCCTAAATGTAAGCCTTCATTTGTTATCTAACATATATAATAAAATCAAAAGAACGAAAGGCAGGAGCATTCGTGCTGCCATCAGGCTTGCATCATGTACACGTCGATCTTTTCTCCGAAAACAAGTACGCTCGGATACTTGATCATCTCAGCCACCTGAGGGCGCTACGCCTCGCATTTCTGAAATCTTTAAAACGTGAGGAGATACGGTTACATGCTGGCCAATGTCGAGACAAACTTTAGATAGATGCTCATCTTCACACAGTGTAGCATTCATTGTTGGCAGTTAGTACTACCATTGTCAATAATGTTTTATAAATAGTTCATTAAGGTATCTTAGCGGTACAGTTCTATATTATTCATGTGTCATACTGGTACCTTACACAAATCCGATCTTGTTGGTGAAATAACCATATACATATAATCATATATGTTTTGTGCTCCATGTCACCGATATGGCACTGCTAGCAAATTGAAATCAATTCATCTGAGTAAATTCAACTGTTGAAGATACATTCAACAGAATCAAAATTGTCCAGTATACATACAGTTATGACAATGAGGTGAATTTCAGAATTCAACAAACTGCTGACTCACAATAAGCCCATCTCATCTTTATAGTCATCTCATCTGTGTGCTCCACCCCCCCCCCAAAAAAAAAAAAAAAAAAATCATGCTTTTTAGGGAAGTGGCTCAATTTGAGGGTCCCACATCGCAAATGACATGCACAGACAAGCATTACACCACTCAAGAGAGATTGCTACGAGAACGAACGGCGTGGGCTGCCTCCTGGATCTTCAGCTCATTTCAGGCCAAGGATAATGGACACTCAATGATTTCAACTGTCATGCCAACATCTTGAATGATATAAGATTCCCAGGCTGTATTTGAACCTGTTACAGACCAGTCCCGAGTTTTCTTGGGTTGGCGTCTATGGGAAAGGTGTTTTACAGCAAGATCAGCTAGTCCTCAAAGGGTCAAAGTTCACTTTACGATGTTAGTACCATCCATACCAAGTGCTGTGCACTCTCATGCTAAAACCCACCTTTTTGCATCTATGCAAATTAGATCCAAATGGACAGTCTTCTTATGACAGGAATGCTTCACTGGACAGTCTTTTATAAAAAGGGAACATTTTAATGGACAGTCTTCCAAACATGAATTTCTTATTGGACAGTATTGGGATCAAGAAGCTGAGGCATGATGTGATGCATGAAAAAGAGAATGTTCCGACAAAAAAAATATATATATATATATATCAAACCAAGCACTTTCAATTTCAATTTCACCAAAGAGCCTCTATCCAGATTTAAGAGTAGAGCAATATGACTGTGGTACTTTCAAGAGCAGCCATTTCTTGCTTGTGCCGTGAAACAATAGAGTTCTTCCTCGATGATTCACATGCTTGGAATTTGTACGAGTGTATGTCAGACCAGCATGATTTACTGATTATACTCCGTATAGATATTTGATTTGATAATTCCAGGGATTTTAATCTGGATCCATATAGAATTTTGCTGCTAAAAAGAGTATATGAATGCTCCTTCATAGAAACAATACCTGCTAGGTTGTCAACCCTTGTAATTTGAAAAAAAGCCCCCCCCCCCACAAATAAAAGCCAAAAAAGGGGTGGAGCATTAAAATAAACTGGCAGATCTGAGTGACACATCAAGTACAATTTCCCTCGCTTGTTTCACATTTCTCCTTCAGTTCTCAAAGATGATGCTTCACTGAAAAAATGTTTAAACTAAATGCATCACGGATACAAACTATCCTACATCAGGCTCAGTACTGACATTCCAACAATGCAGAGTGGTCACAAAGCATCCCTGAGGGACAGAACTACACCGCTCCTTTTACTCACTAAAGAGTCTCATAACTACAAAAGGGTCTACAAGGTTATCAATATTTTCTTGACCTCAATGAGAAGCTATGTAGGTCAAGGAAGGTCAATATAGAAACAAGTCACCAGCAAGGACAAGGGTGATTGTGATTTGTTTGTATGTGTGTGTGTGTGTGTGTGTGTGTGTGTATGATTTTGTCCAACACAAAGCCTCACACTGTGATGGCGCTATTGGTCCCATATGATTTGCACACCACACTCCCGTTTTTATAGAAGCACTGATCAGAGCCGTTAAAGGTGACACCAAATCTCGCTGGGAGACGGATGGTGCACATTGATGAAGGCCACCAGAATATATTATCATACACGGCAGGGCTATGACATTTCAGCTGATGCAGTTTCAAGATAATACAAGAGCAACACACAACTATGTGCTATGTGACACAGGCCTAAAGTACAAGTTACTGATTTAATTTACAGAATAACACTGACTTTTATTCATCGTGTGCTTTCTATTCTTTTGTGTTTTCACATGGCAATGTCATATGTTGCCTAGATTGGCATTTATTTGAAATTCAGCACTTTAGTACAAGATGAAAATTGAGTTGAGGTCAATAAAATTGTCCATGTGGTGTAGGATTCCAATAGTCAACCACAACTCATTTCAAGGCAGCATAGTTCTCCATCCCTAGAGTTCCAATTTTGAGATGGACAAATATACCAATCAGGAAAATGAGACATCTGGGAAATAACAACAAATGGTTCATCATTTAGCCTTTAGTATAAATCAGGAAATAATTGTCAAAATACTACAAATGTGAAAAATGACAAAATGTTTTAGGGTAATCTATTCACCTGTAACAGAAATCCATAGCCCTAATAGAAATCAAAAGGAGAAAAAAAAATGTAATGAAAGAAACATGGAATTGATTAGTTTTGTGAAGTTGTACCATCGTTCCAAATCAGCTACGGCATCTCTACATGACTGCTCTCACACATTCTGTAATAAATAGTAATGAAACGGGTAAGTGCTACTGTAGAGACAACATCGACACCTCTGTCAAAAGAACAGATCAAACACTGACTAAAAGTCATCCCTACACTTGTCCTACACTAGATGAGATTCTTCTGGGTTTTCTTCCGAACCTGCCGGTTCCTCCGCGCCTTTCAACCTGTCGTTCTCGTACTCCACAAAGTCATCAAAGAGGCTCGGCCAGGCTTCGTTGTCATCGTAGTTGCTAAGATTGTCCCCAATTACTTCCACAAAGTGCAGAAACATCTGCCACGTGTCCCGTGATATGCCCTTCACTTGATTCTCTGTCAGAAAATTGCACCAGCGGTGTAGAATTGGCGGCTGCCGGTAGTGGAAGACGAGCTCCCAAAGCGGTATTGCAATTTCACACGGTAAAGTCCGCTGTCCGCCTTCCATGTCCAGTCCAAAGCCGAATGTGTAGCGATAGAGATCTTTGAACATGGCATCGTTATTTTGAACTTCGGAACGCAATTCGGGAAACTTTGATTTGATTCCGCTGATAGAGTCAGCACGAAGAGTGCGACATCCCTGAACAAATTCGCTGCGTGTGAAGCGGCACATGGTTGCCGCCTGGAATTTCCAAGCGATCACTAGTACTATGAAATCATCCGGGCTCACCTGTAGATCCTGGCAGAAGCGCTCTGTGCCCTCCGCTAGGATAGCGTCCTCTGCACTGTCGCGATATTTCTCAAAGAGTTTGTTGGCTTTCTTCTCAGAGAAGTCCGACTTCATGGCGGCCGTCGTCTCTACTCCGTTATGATGGGGAAACTGTCTAGAGTTCTCGGCACTGGGTCTGCTCTGCGACCCGTTGTTCACGTCACCCGCGGGCTGGTGGCGGTGGGTGATGCTTCCTCGCAAGCTGGAGGTGTCGATGCGCTGCGCGTAGTGGGGATGCTGGCCCAGCGGTCCAGGGCTTATCTCTTGCTGCACCGTTTTGGGTGGAAGTTGCGATGTGCTCTTCTTGCCATTATGCGGTTCGTCACTGGTTGAACTTGTGCACGCAGAGAAGCACTTTCCCATTAGTGTTGATTTTGTGGGTGGCGCCGGGCAGGAGAGCCTGGATACCGGAGGTGAAGCAGCGGGGGGTAGTATGGGTGGACCTGAGAGGTCACGGCAAAGAGCTTCTCCTTATGGCACCAACATTGAGAAGGGAACGTGGAGCACTCTCTCAAGATGGACCCTGCACAAACATAAGAGAGAGAAAGAATGTAGAAATGCTCATTTCTCAACACCTTCAAGCACTAAAAACATCAAAATTAAGTTCTTGCCTGTATAGTACATGACGCTTTGAATCAACATCATGATATTCTAAATTAGAGTGTGATTTAACAGACTTAATGCAATATAGTGCAACCTGAAAACAATGGCAGGATGACCTCAAACTTGGTGGCAATTCTGTCATGCTAATTAGTCATTTCCAAACTCATGTACACAATTAGCATGCTGGCCACACACACACATGCACACGCACACACACATCCTCCCCCCCTCCCCGCACGCACACATACAGTGACACATACGCGTGAAAGCAACCGAGAGAACCCATCCAATCCACATTGGCAGGCTCATCACCATTCGCACGAAATTTCAATTCACGAAACTGGCTGCTGCCTCCACGACACAACGCAACATGACAGCCCCTCCTTATCCTGGTAGCACATGCATGACACGCTTCTGTTCTACGAGAGCATCCATCGCCCCATTGACATTCATTTTGGCTTGCGTATGACTCGTGCGTGCGGCTCCAGCATTACTGCAAATAGCCGACCTTGCGTCACTGTCATTCATTATCCCTGAATGTGCACCTTGGGAGCGGGAAACGTCCCCTCGATAGCCTGTGCTGAACTAAATACTTTCCTACAGTATTCTCACAGAGTGTGGGAGAGTGATGATAATAATACTCCTTTGATTGGGATAAAGCAGTGAGGTGATATGAATACACACAAACATACACACCAAGTGTTTCTACAGGAAAAGTTTACAATAACAACCCTTGATCCATAACATGTTTAAATCACCTATCAACTAGTGACTATGTATGTTCATCAAACATTCTGCGCGGTTTCAGCACAGCACACACTAATATTCGCATCGTGGCTAGAATCTCTTCCGTTCTCAACAAGCAAATTGACTCATCCAATATATAAGCACAAGCATACATTTTGTCATGATGCCAGCGTGCAGTGCTAATAATGTAAACCACACACGCATGCGGTAAGGTCAGGTGCGATTGTTCAAAAGATATTTATAGTTTTGCTGCATAATAATTCTATATATCAAAGAGGTCCAGTGCCAGATATAGGGTAATGATGTTTGAGAGATCGAAAACACAGCATCTAAGGTATGCCAATAGCACATCTGGAAAACATGACTGAAGCTTTTGGCTGGATGATTACATTTTCTGGAAACAAAGTGACCTACTGTGACCTCTCATCCTATAATTTTTAAGAATATATATTGTGATTTTCTCTTTATCTTCATCCCTACAGGCATCATAGGACCAGTACACAATCCACAATGTTTGCTGTGGCTGGAAAGTGACATTTAAAGGACATGTCCACCTTATGTGGATTGAGTGAATGCAGCAATGTTATAATGGAACACATTGGTGAAAGTTTGGGGAAAATCAGACAATTCATTCAAAAGTTATAAATTTTTAAAGTATCTGCTCAGTCACTGCTGGATGAGAAGACTACTACAGTGTAGACATCATATGCATCTATAACAATATAACGAAAATGTACAGGGAATTTCAACAAATTTTATTTTTTGAAAAAAAAAAATGCAAATTTCCTCCTCTTGTCACTATACGTACAATGTTTGTTAAGAGTATTTATTCCCCCCTGCCTTCTGAAAGAGGCAAGTCAAGCATTCTTTTATCATGCGAGAAAAGTGATGAAAATATGTTGAATTTTCTTATATTTTCTTTATATTGTTCTACACATGTGACATCACAAGCTGTAGTATTCTTCTTATCCAGCAGTGACTGAGCATAGCCTTCACAAATTCATCACTTTTGAATGGATTGTCCGATTTTCTTCAAACTTCAAAGGTGGACTTGTCCTTTAAGCTAAAGATCTGTGACCTTTGACTTTGAGGTGTACATGTATGTGTGTGTGGAAATTCGAGGCACAAAGGCCTTGTAAAAGGTGCTGTCCTCATCCTTAAGTTGTAGTCAATTTCACACCAAAATCCAAGCTCTGTAAACAGCCAGTTGTTGCTTTAAGCTGGTTTTTTTGCGCTTCGATCTCTGTGGTGTTAATTTCTCGGTCATTGTTTTTGGTAAGGTTTTTTATTGACTTGCTCAGTAGAGGGTCCATTGTAATTATTGTGTAGATTGCCCAACCAAGGTGTGAGCACACATACATTGTAGATCAATGCATTGCATGAACAACAAGAAACTGATGCTACATCCATGTACAACCTATATCGACTGCACTGCTGTAATCCTGTAGATGTGCTGTACGTGCGTTTGATACCAGAATACCTGTGGCGCCTTGAACACATGCCTGCCTGAATGTCAAGGCGAGAGATGGCAGAATTTAACAATTGAGTCTACATTGTAGATACATCAGGCTGATCTACTACAGGCTACCATACACGAAGCAAAGATAAAATGATGCATAATTAAATGATTTAATGTGTCATGATAATGTATGCATACAATGCAAAGTACCGTACTGGTACTGTACATGCATCATATTGTAGATGTACAAGTGCATGTTTGAATGAACACTACATGTACTGCCAGTTTCCATTCAATATTTCAGGTGTGATATCTATCGACGGCATGCTTAAAACATGAAACACAAGTTTTTTGTTGCGTCAACAGAGATTCCAGGTATATAATGTAAAATAAGTGCAATACGGAAACACTGTGCAAACCCTTGGTTAAGATACCAGTATTTTGGCTTTACTGCTATTTGCAAAAACAAACAATCAAAAAAGTCTTGCTGGTCCCCTGAAATGGGATGGTAGTGAAACACAATTTGTGTTCTATTAAATACCACAAATCTCCTACAATGGACTGGTAGTGTTTGATGTTCAATCAAACACCAGAAAACCCCTGCAGTAGTGCAATGAATAAATTGCAGGGTTGGTGTTCAATCAAAAACCAGAAATACATTGCAATGGACTTGTACAGTGATGCCAAGTTCAAAAAAGGTTTATGAGTGAGAATTTCATGACTCGGCGTCTTGGCGCTCGCACGCATGCGCGCGTGAATTAGGGGGTGTCCCCCTCCCATGGTAGGGAGCTTTTTTTTTTCCAATTATTAGCTCTTAATGATTTCATTTCATTTCATTTCATTTATTTCCATATCCAATTTAATAATACAAATTTATTAATGATGTGATAATCTGGTGCATACTTAAGTAACTTTTTTCTACTTATTTTGAAAGACAAAAGGGAAATATACCTTCAATTGCAACTATCACTTTAATCCTTTATGCTCCATATTTTTTGGCCCAAGTTGCAGACTTCACCCGATACGTGAGAAAAATGGGTGCCATGCGTGAGATCGTGAGACAGACCGTAAATGCTTGAGTCTCACGCAAAATGTGTGAGACTTGGTAGCTCTGCGAGAACCGGTAGTGTTTGATGTTCAAAAAAACACCAGAAATCCCCTGCAGTGGACTGGTAGTGTTTTGCATTCAATCAAACTCCAGACATCCCTTGCCATTTATGGCTTCATGGTGTTTAGTGTTCAATCAAACACCAGAAAACCCCTGCAATGGATTGGTAGCATTTGGTGTTCAATTAAACACCAGAAATCCCCTGCACTGGGCTAGCAGTGTTTGGTGTTCAACCAAACACCAGATTTTCCCTGCAATGGGCTTGTAGTATTTTGTGTTCAATCAGACACCAAAAATCCCCCAGACTTGTAACTTTTAAAGGGATGGTACAGTATTGGCAGAGATGAGAATTGGGCTTTAAACTTTTTGCGAGATACCAAGAAAACACTTATGATATAGTACAAAGCAAACCATTTTAAGAGGAATTCAAATTTTATTTGATGAAAATCGGGTTTGGAATGACTGAAACATCCAAAAACAAAGTAAAACAAAGCGATCATAATAAAGTGTGGGTCCCACACTTTATTAGAATCGCTCTTTTTTGGAGATCTCACCCATTTCAAAACCAATTTTCATCAAATAAACGTTGAATTCCTCATATAATTACATGCTCTTTCATATTTGACAAGAGGTTTCTCATTATCTCACCAAAAATGTTAGAAACCTGAAATTATATGCATGCATTGTACACTGCACCAAACACCTACACTGTATGCTTAACATGCGTGCTTCACGGCACATTATACATACCTTACACTTGCTCAGTCACGAGCAATAATTTACACTTGTTTATGGACAAATATGTCTTCAGACAACTGTCGTTTGACTATAGACTCCTCGCTAACAAGCAGGCGTTTTCCGACATGCACACTACTCTTTGCGTACACTAGCCACGTAGAACATCGGGTTACTTTTCGAGAAGTGACTGGGGAAAAGTAAAAGGAAAATTATGGAGCGCCGGTGCATGGCCTGATTTTCGTTGCAAACTTCTCGTATTGTGAATGTTGTTGTGGAGAAAGGGAGGAGCGCAAGTGTGTTCAACTCCTGTCTGTCTATGCAATTGTGAGTGCCAGCCACTTGTGTAATGTTTGTTTACGTGTGGCAATATGTCGGTACGATGGTACATGTGTTTTCATGTGTAAATCACCCCCCAAATGATCGGTCTTCATTGCAAATTAAGCAGAGAATGCGATTTGCCGTGAAAAATTTGACATTCATGATTTATTATTCTTAAAGTGTTATACAATTGTATCTGAAATTAAATGTGGGTAGAAATAAGATTAAAAGAAAATTATTTACCCGTTTATGCGGAGAGGCAACCCGATTATCAGGTAATTTTAATGTGCATTGGAACTGATTTTAACATTACTACCCAATTAAGCGGAGTACCCGTTTAAAGGGATAGTACTGTATTGGTGGATATGAGAATTGGGCTTTTAACTTTTTGCGAGATACCAAGAAAACACTTATGAAATAGTACAGAGCACACCATTTTATGAGGAATTCAAAGTTTATTTGATGAAAATCGGGTTTGGAATAACTGAAACATCCAAAAACAAAGTAAAACAAAGCGATCGTAATGAAGTGTGGGTCCCACACTTATTAGAATCACTCTGTTTTGGATATCCTTGCCATTTCAAAACCAATTTTCATCAAATAAACGTTGAATTCCTCATGGAATTACATGCTCTTTCATATTTCATAAGAGGTTTCTCATTATCTCACCAAAAAATGTTAGAAACATGAAATTAGGTCTTAACCAAAACTATACGATCCCTTTAAGCGATAACCGATTACGCGGAGAGTACTGTATATGTAGGCCTACTCTCCTGCCTGTTTCTTGTGGAAACATATGGCAAGCATGTGAACAAGTGCATACAAGTCAACACTCCCATCTGTACAAACATGAGACGCTCTGCCGAATGCACTGAATTGATCTAATGGAGGCAAATTGCCACTAAACAATCAGGTGCCTCCCTCTCTCATAGTCTGAAAAAATAACATATATGCCAGGTCTCTCCCCCCTTCAACAGACTTTTCAGTCTCCAACTGCTGCAAGAATCCTCAGGTCAATTGAGTATTATGCAATCTTCTTGTTCAAGAATTAATGGTTCCTCATTATGGCTGTTGTGCACAACAGCATAACATGGTGTTTTCAAGTCCATTTCGATACAACTACGAAAATAGAAGATCTACATGTAGCGCAGTTACCAATAGGTGGGTTGACGGGGATGAGTCACAGAGCTAAATAGGTTCTTTGGGTGAGATAAAGGGAGACAAAACTTGAAATCAACTGCAGCTATCCACCCACAAGTCTGCAAACCCATTTTATCTATCACTAGCTCCTTCACAGCGAATCCATATTCATGGTGAAACAGAAATCACCGGGCATGCTCCTCTACAGCTACTTTAATAGTCATTAGGTGATCCGAGTATCCTCTCGGATCACCTTCTGTATCTGTACGGATTCTTTGTTGGTTCTTCTTCTTCTTTCTTTATTTCTGGACAAAATTTGTGTATCGATTAGCTCAGAAAGTGTTCTTTCTATCATTGTCAAAATTATACCATCTAGGTATCATGTCCCAAAGACGACGGGTCAAATAAAATCATAGTGATCAGTCGACCGTGACGTCACTATGACGTCATTATATGAAAACACATTTCCATTCATATCTCATTAATGTAATGCAATTTTTCAATGAAATTTACGTCACATATATTTCAAGTTATGCACATTCTACTCATATTATCAAAATTCATATTTTCTCTTAAAACGTGCGCGTACGCGCGCGTTGAAATATTTGTATGCTCAAATCGAGCTGAATTTTTTTTTGCACACGTTTCAGACCATTTGGAGCATTTTTTGAAAAATTGAAAAAATCGGACGGACGCGTACGCGCGCGCACATATACGCACGCACAGCTCATATGCAATGAAAATTTCCCGTTTTTTCACTTTGATCGGATGTCTGAAATGTCAAGGAATATTTCTACCAAGTTTCAAGTCAATCCCACTCAAAATGACGTCATACGGGTCCGTCAAAGTTGAAATTCCGCGCGCGCGTCAATGGCGATATACATGTACAGTGCAACAATGCCAAAAAACTGCCAATTTTAAATCCGATTTTACTCGTCAGGATGGACGGTGACCCCCCATTTTCTTTACACATTCTGAAATCTGATGAAGTGTACATGTCATTTCATGGGTTGGCAATGCTGGAAAAATGATTAAAATATATCAAATTTCTTAATAAAGTTAAAAAAGTAAATTTTCAAAATGACGTCATCAAATTTCAAGTTCATTCAAGCATATCTCACTTATTCTTTAGTTGATTTTCGTCCAAATTTCAATATGTTGTAGCTTATTAAATGGTCTTTCAGATATATAATAACAACAATTTGATTGGATGACGGCATCACCTCGTAAAAAGGGATTAAAAGTAACATTGTTAAATTTGACCAGTTTACGTGTTATCTCTATGGGAGTGCAGTTTTTCTGGAAATGAAAACTGACATGACTATCTTTATCGAGCACTAGCTCACTTATGCTTCGGTGAATTTCTCCCATATTTTAGTATGTTGTAGCTGAGACTTTGGGCTATCGTTAATGTGCCCTTCGTTTTTTCATACGGAGTCGGCATCATGCCCAAAAACTTGGTTGAAATTAAAGCTTATCTTCCATGTATTTTCATATTCCTTTCTTTCTGCAACTTTCTTTGCAATAACTCAAGAAAAACAAGCTCTATCAGCCCAATATTTTGCACATGTTTAGTTTATGTCACGTACATTATTTCATAAAATAACAACTACTTGATCGGGCAATTTCTTGGGTATGTAAATTAGGGTCAAAGGTCAAAAATGTTTCATCCTGTATCTTGGTGAATACATGTCTTATCTTTCCCATATTTTGCATACGTAAAGACCATGTTACAAGAATCATTTCACAAAATAACCACTTTTTGCTCAGACGCCATCTTGTCTGAGCAAAGTAGGGTCAAAGGTCATATGTACTTCTTTCTTTATCTTCATTATGACGTGTTATCTCTATGGGAGGGAATTTTTCTAGATGTGAAAATTGACATGATTGTCTTTATCGACGACTAGCTCAATTACCCTTCGGTGAATTTCTTCCAGATTTTAGTATGTTGTAGCCAATGTAATACTCTTTAAGTTTTGTTCATCAAAGTTTTAATCGGATGATGTCTTCACCTCGTGAAAATGGATATAATGTAACCTTGTCAAATTTAACCAGTTTACGTGTTATCTCTATGGGAGGGAATTTTTCTGGAAATGAAAATTGACATGACGGTCTTTATCGAGCACTAGCTCACTTACTCTTCGGTGAATTTCTCTCAGATTTTAGTATGTTGTAGCTGAGACTTTGAGCTGTCGTCACGGTTCTCTCTATTTTTTCATACGACGCCGAGATCACGTCAAAAAACTTGGTTGAAATCAAACTTATCTTCGATGTATTGAGATATTTCTTTCTTTCTGCAACTTTCTCTGCAATAACTCAAGAAAAACACCCCGTATCATCCCCATATTTTGCACATGTTTAGTTCATGTCACGTACATTATTTCATAAAATAACGACTACTTGATCAAACGTCATCTTGGGTATGTAAATTAGGGTCAAAGGTCATAAATGTATCATCTTGTATCTTGGTGAATATATGTCTTATCTTTTCCATATTTTGCACACGTAAAGACCATGTTACAAGGATCATTTCACAAAATAACCACTTTTTGCTCAGATGCCATCTTGGCTGTGCAAAGTGGGGTCAAAGGTCATATGTACTTCTTTATTTATCTGCGTTATGACGTGTTATCTCTATGGGAGGGAATTTTTGTAGATGTGAAAATTGACATGATTGTCTTTATCGAGCACTAGCTCACTTACTCTTCGGTGAATTTCTCTCAGATTTTAGTATGTTGTAGCTGAGACTTTGAGCTGTCGTCACGGTTCTCTCTATTTTTTCATACGACGCCGAGATCACGTCAAAAAACGTGGTTGAAATTAAAGCTTATCTTCGATGTATTGAGATACTTCTTTCTTTCTGCAACTTTCTTTACAATAACTCAAGAAAAACAGACCTTATCACTCCCATATTTTGCACATGTTTAGTTCATGTCACGTACATTATTTCATAAAATAATAACTACTTGATCAGACGTCATCTTGGGTATGTAAATTAGGGTCAAAGGTGATAAATGTATCATCCTGTATCTTGGTGAATACATGTCCTACCTTTCCCATATTTTGCACACGTAAAGAGCATGTTACAAGGATCATTTCACAAAATAACCACTTTTTGCTCAGATGCCATCTTGTCTGTGCAAATTGGGGTCAAAGGTCAAATATACTTCATTCTGTATTTTCGTTAGTGTATACGGAATTGTGTACCATAGATGTCAGGTCTGACTACTTTTTCTAAATGAGAATCCAAACATCACTCGGCCAATGTCCACTAAACACAGATGAAACCTGTATGGTCATGCCTATTGGGATCAGGAGACTCAAATCGTTGATTTACGAACAGATCGGATCACCTAATTTGTCAGTGTTGACAAATTCCAAGTCTAGTTTCTTTTATAAATCTATAATAAAAGAATGCAAAACACCAAGTCGTCATTTGAGCTACCTTTTACTGGATCTGAAGCAGACATGTGGGTAAGAAAAGCTCAAATTAATGCCTAAGTCTGCTGAAACATGATAAATGCTGGTTGGTACAGAGCTAAAAAATCAATCTCGCTCGACTGCACAGCGCACAAACACACATGTACGCAGACGTTGCCATTCACTGGATCGGAAACACTTGCAGCTGGTTTTGACCTGCTGTGTAGTGCAGCACACACAAAAGGAGCTTGTCGTAACGCGCCAGAACCGTTTTCAGATCTGCAGACCGGAATTGAAAACTGTTGTCCAAGGAGTATGGGGAGCGACGTGACCTCCTGTGCACACCGTTGCCATGGTACCCGTCTCTCTCATCAGCTGAGCAATTCTGAGGCGTGATGATAATGTCTTGTGCAAGACTGACAGCTAACCAACAAGGATGCAGTCAATTAAAATCTGCATTATCTCTGAGTTCAAAAGGAGGGGGGGGGGGGGAGTCATAGCTCAAGAGGCCAGCAAATGAAGTTCATCAAATAATGCTCTAATGCACTGACAATGTGATGTAACCATTCAAATTCCTCTTTCCTTTCCAGGCAAAATAGACAGGTTTCTTACCATTTTTGTGCAAATGGCAATGCACATACTACTTGCTACCTGGACCTATATTGCCTATCAATGTAACAAACTTTTTTTTTCTTATCATGTTATTTCTACATAGTAAAAGAGGAAGTAAAGCGCATGTTTTCTGAAAGGTATCAGACATCAGTCCTTGTGAGAATGGAAAAGGAAGAGGGGGATAGGGCCTATCATAGAAAGGAGTCTACATTAAATGTGACATAATGGTAGAAACTGCAGAGATTTCATGAGCAATCACAAGGTGTCAACAAATCACATAAATGATAAATATGACAAGTAAATTTATTTGTTTTAAACTGACAGAAAGGCAATCAGAAGTGTAGATACACTGTCCATTGTGTCCACAAAGACTACAAACACACTGGCATGCTGTATAAGTGCAGGCGCACGAAGGAAGTGTAGGATGAACGAGTTCATGTTCAAACAAAGAAATATAAAACCAGTGACTTGCTATCCCCATGATACCTGCCAATCCATCAACTCCAATTACTGGTCAGACGTAAGATTCAGAGCTGAACAGGCAACTGTCATTTCGTTTTCAATGACAGGCAACATGCTTGGCATTACACCCATTCCATGCAGGAAAAGAAATTCAGTGACATCTTGTGACATCTGACAGGTCAAACTGTCATCACAGAGACATCAACTCTCCATGGCAGATTAAAAAAAGAAAGTAGGACAAAAATGTGGATCTACATCAAGATTCTGAAGCAAAAGCCAAGAGGTCGGACACACTGTGTCTTTGCGTGTAACTTCAGACGACATGTCCTTCTCGATCCCTTTGGTCACTGCGGAAATCGCATCCCTCTCGCCAACATTTCCGATCCGATCAGATGGAGAGTCACTCGCTATCCTCATCCGAGTAACAGGATACCTGTCTCCAGGCTCCAGCACCGGCCTTCATCTGCCTTCTCCTGACAAACATAGGTGGCTGCATCCAAGGTTTAAAGGTGCCTGTCTTCAGCATAATGAAATTAGGATGTGTAGGAATCCAGCAGTCGATACGGCTAGGAATGGCCATGTCAGCCTTGAGGCACGTGAAGTGCTAAGTTCCAAAGTTTCGGAGGCGACTATTCATATCAATCCTCGGTATCCTCTGAGCTCTGCATTTGAGCGCCAAATACATGTTAATGATGCTGGCTCATTAGTGGCCGGGGGAAAGGTGAATCAGAGGTACACTGTGTGGAGTAAAACGATATAAACTGCACAGAAAGGGGCCCCCATGTGATGCTATCAGTGATGTTCGTACCAATATGTTGACCATCACACTGTTGGCCTTCAGTGATCATAATAAGGCTAAAAAAAAAAAAAGAATGTTGCATGGGCGTAACCCGCCCAACCCTAAAAATTCCGCCCACCCTATGTTTTGGGGGTTTTGGGGAGTTTTGGGGGGTTTTGGGGGGTTTTTTTGGGGGGGGGTTTGAAAGAGAAGAGAAATTGATAAGACCTTTGACTTAGGCGATTATTCGACTTATGCAAGTTCGATTTAAAGGCAAGGTTCACTGTACTAGTTTTTTTTTTTGGGGGGGGGTGGGGTTGGGGGGTGGTCGCCGACAAAAAGGGGGGTACCCAAGCCGGGGGAGATTTTGGGAGGGATTTATTAAAAAAAAAAATTAAAAAAAAATCCCTACCTACCTACATTGTACCATATTTTTCAGTGACCCGTTACTCCAATGCAACATTTTTTTTTTGTGCCTAAGCAGATCTCTTGGTAACGCGACGATGATGCTGAAGACGTTGATGATGATGTTGATGTCGACAACTATGAAAATGATGATAATAATAACAACCATATCACAAATAATAAAGATAATGATAGTCATCATAATATCATTACTACTAATACTGCTGCTACATACAACTACTACTACTATGACTAATAATAATAATAATAACAATAATAATATCAATAATGATATCAAAAGTGATAACAAATGGTTTTGATTCATCCATGGAAGTTTAATCAGTGTTACTCACACTTAACTTCCATGATGCATCAGGGAGAGAGCTATGATTTCCCAAGCATAGACTGGTACATGTACATGAACTTCTATGGCTGAATCAGGAGGGGATATTGCAGGTACAGTCAATACATACAACAGTTTCCCCACGGATGCACACACCGAACAGCAAGTGAACTCTGGATCCACAGTCTTGTCCATCAAAGTTCAGATAAAATTTACTCTCATGTTCACACAAAATTGAATGGAAGCCGGACACACAACACAGAGGAGTCTGAAGCCCTGTTTTAACAGGTCTGACCAGGACAATGTCGCGACAACGTCCACAGAACAAGATTCCTTGCCCCTCGTGCAATAAAACCGCACGAGAGAGTGAGGGGTACCGTTTTAACAGACAAACACTGAAAACCTTACTTTTGGGTAGGTTTCCACGAAGGGGGGTGTGTCCACTGATGCGACTACCCCACCCACCAGCCAGCACTGCTTATTGTTAGATTGTGCACATCTAGGTAGGCATCATGTTAAGAAACAAAACATGGTTACCTAGAAATCAGTCTTGTTACAATCCACGCATGTGATCGGCCCGTGGCGTGTCGATCATTCTCTGTCTGCAATGTTGCACATGCGTATTGAGTACAGTTCGACCTCGATTATCCGGCCTCCTTTTATCTGGAAATCTCTATTATCCAGACACATTCACTTTTTTTTTTCATCCAAAAATTGAGAAAAAACAGTGACTCTAATGGATCTATTTCACTAATTTCATAAGATGTGCATGATAGGTTTCTCAATATCTAATGAGGTAAAACATCTGAAAGATGATTTTCACAAAAAGATATACTTTATTTTTGTGAAGAAGGGAATACAATTTTGCGCAGGTTAGCATAAATTACGCCATCGTTGCAGGGTAGGCTACCTGCCTACAATTGTAGCTGCCAGTGCACTAGGACGGCAGCTTGGACGGCAGCTATAACATTAACATCATGTCTCCCATATCCGGCCAATTCGCTTATCCGGATGAGCGCTGGTCCCGACATGGCCAGATAATCGAGGTCGAACTGTATATCAAAGGAAAGTTACCACGGTTGCATTCTAATACAAGAGTTGTTAGGATAATGTCACAGTAATGTCAGTGTGATGTTGCGGTAATTATTCAAGCTGCTTTGGGTAGAATTTGGCAAAAGTTACTGCAATAGCATCAGAGCATCATTTTGCAGGGACCATTTTAATTTATAACAGGTAGGGTAAAAAAAATATTACCAAGACATTACCTGGACATTGTTGTGGTATCTATGGTTTGAAAGGCTCTGTTTTATGGGGCTTTAAAATGGTTGATCCCTGATTAAAATACATTGTATCATATTTGCTGGCATTACAGTAAATAGCACAGCAGGGTGAATAACCTAGTGCACCACCAGTACAAGCTATGTTTGTCTCTACAAATCCTCATGATTATTAAACCGAGATGTCATATGAAGGGCAAACCCACTATATGCCTGCTAAACGAAGAGTACCCCAGTAATATGTGGCTACATTTAACTAATGCTATATGTGCATTACTTCTGGAACATGACAAGTGCAGTACCTCTGGGAGTCATGTGTTGGATATTGCTCCGGGTGAATCTTACGGGATTGGGTTGTTGTTACCCTACTTTGTGGGGCAAAATTAGTCTCTGTAGGAGACAGAGGCTCCATATGCATTTCTTTTTCATTCTCTCTTTAAAGAGCTCAGCTACATGTTCAGTTACAAAATCTCTATACACAAGCAAGAATATATGGCCTATGCCTACTTTTCAATATTATTTTTGAGACTTTGGTTGTGTCCTTTCAAAAGTTATTCATTTTATGTATGTATGTTTCTACTTTGTGTCTGATTCTTTCTTGAGCTTTTATTTGAATTCATATTGTTCTACTTCTATTCTGCCCAATATGATAGATTACAAAATATCATGAAACAGTTAATACTCACTTGAAAACTGAAATTTGGGGAGCCTTTTTTATATATACAGAAAATTACATGCATAATTTCCTGAAAGGGATTTCCTTTCAAAGTAAAAAGGATACAAGTGGGTACCTTTAAAAGACATAAACTGCACCCACAGATTCTCTAATACATCCTATATTGCAGTAGCACTCTCAGAGTCTATATACCTTGCTCATAAGCATGAATTATGGCACTCTGTCCCTATTTTGACAAGCCAATTACACAAATAACTTGCAGAGGAACCAAAGGGGGGGGGGGGGGGCTGAAACAAATATATCTTGCTTGTAGGTCATGGAAAGGAATAGACTATTCAACCCCCCCCCCCCACACACACACACATACATACATGTAGGCCCCTATTTCTATATCATACATAGGGCCTATAAAGTATAATACAAAATATTCTGTCGCTCTTTTATGGCTGGAAGAAAAAGCTCCAAAATGTTTATTTATGCATAACATGCTCAAAGTATATGTATATGACGACATCTATACAGACTTGAAAGGAAACTCTCAAATGACTTCTCAATTGCACACACAGAATGGTCAATGTTGGCAAAGGTTTGTTGACTGAGAAGAAAAACCAAACAAAACAAAAAAATTCTTCTGCTGAATTTGTGTGTGTGTATGTTATGTGTGTGTATGCAACTCTGAAACATTTAGTCACGAATTCAGTTCTGCTTGTAACATATACATATAATTCTCTTGAAACTTATCAGATCTAAGGAACCACACCTCCCTAGCTTCACTATTCATTGTCAGTAGTTTGTAAGGACGAATTACAACTTCTCTTTGGTTTGAGCATTCTACTGTAAATGTTGATACATCCGTGCAATTAATTTCTAGCGCTGAGGAGCACAAAAACATAATCTTGGGTTCTTGAATTCACACTGCGCAATTGCCAACACATTCAATCTGTGCTGAAAAAAAAAAAATTGTGAGGATATTTTTGCAGGGTTTAGAATTTGTGCTAGCCAAAAGAAGCGCAAAATACGAAGAGATTAATGTACCGCGAAATTTCCGCATTTAATACAGTATCATTGTTTATTTCACTTGCAGAATTATAAAAGGCCTCAACAACACTAAGTGTCTAACTAACATAGTAAACCTTAAATTGACAACATGCATTACAAGATTAAAGTTCATGTTTGTCTAATTGTGACAAATATTTGTTGATTTTTTTTCTGATTTTGTGCATATTTAATGATTCTAAGTGGCTCAACATCTAATCTTTCTTGTAATATACGACACTAGTAATATTCAGAAATGCAAGTTCAATGAAGACCAGGGGAAGTTTTCTTCAGAAAAATGACCCCATGACTGATCAAGCACATCCCTCCTACTTAGAAGCTATAAGATCTTCATTTCTGGGTAACGTACAGAGGCAGGATGATCACGTAAATATTACCTTTATGTCCTTTCACACTGACATTGAAGTTTTAAAAAGAAAAAAATGTGGCAGAAGAAAAATGGCAACTGCATGGGGGTGGTTGCAAAGCATCTGTGCCAAAAGCCACCAGAGAAATCACACACTAGAGTGCAATTTTTTTCAATTTCGTTTGAAGTCTCCTGTCACAGTTCGCATTGTGAACTGTAGTCTTGGAAAACTCTAATAACATTTCAATCGTATGTGTGTTTTCCACTCTTTAGATTATTCTCTCCCTGTGGTCACATTTTACAGTGTGTAGCCAACCCGCCTGGCTTTATGTTCACGTCACAGCATTAAATCAATGCGGCAGACTGCCCAGCCAACAGCACGTATGCGCATTACGCCTGCAAAACAACAATGACGTTTCCCCATGCACAGTGAATGGAAAGATCTATTGTTGCTGTTCATGTCGCTATGTTTCTCGATGAGACATAAAAGCACCATATAATTTTTCAGTCTTTTATTAGGATGCACGCGTCCATTCACGTTGCAGCTCTTACGAGCGAAACCCAGCGGCAAATCACTGACTGCTATCTGTACATAGTTGCGAATGGTGAGGTCAGACCACGGTCACCTGGAACATGGCTGAGATGGAACAACGGCGCATGATCAGAAGGTATTGAAGACCCTGAATCTGCAGAAATTGTTCATTAGCAGTAAAAACATGAGCAGTTGATTACTCACTGATGATTCTCATAGTGATCACTGATACCACAGGCTGATTGGTCCTGAGCTAGTCAAAATTACAGATTCTCAGATGGACCAAGTAGTACTTTTTTCCCACCTAAGGGTGAATAATGGACAGGGGGCAAAGCAAAAATAACAACAACAAATATTAGAATCCAAGCAGAAAATTCAAGCCAGTACAGAAATACCTTGCAAAGAAAGAAAAATGTTCACCCTCATATTTTTTACTCAATAGTTTTTCACAGATCATACAGAAATAAAGCAGGAAAATTTCAATGCCTAATGCACAGAAATTGCTAATGGAGCTGCTGGGTAATATATGGATATTGGCTGATGTCATTATTCATGATAGAAATGATCAAAGATTATGACAACAGACGTATCTGCTATTAACGGGTGGCGAACTGTTATTACTCCCCATGTGAGCCAAATTCCTTGGCTGATCCTTGCACCGGAAATTTTCAATGAGGGATATAAAATGACTTTATGATGGCAAAGTTATGACTGCAGTTTAAATGAACATCAGAATGAACCTGTAGAGAAAATATGCAGGCTATTTTAAATGGTTATCTGGGCTGTATCACATTGGCACATTAAACTGGTTTCATTCGTCTCTTCTGGCACACAGATACAAACATAAAACTGGTCTGTCTTGCATTTTATTGCAAATATCAAACTCTTTTCCTGTCTGGGACTGTGTTGAAACTTTAAAGGGATGGTATAGTTTTGTTTGAGATGGGGATGCAGGTTTCAACGTTTTGCGAAATAATTCTGAACCACTTAAATATGAAATATCAAAGAGCATACAATTCTATGAGGAATTAAAGTTTACTTGATGAAAATCGATTAGAAATGACAGAGGTAGACCCAAAAGCAAGGCAAAACAAAATGGTCCTATTAAAAGGTGGGTTCAAACTTTTACTAGGACCTCTTTGTTTTTGGATATCTCAGCAAATTTCAAAACTAATTTTCAACAACATTTAATTCCTCTTAGAGTTGTACGCTCTTTAACAGTTCATATAAATGGTTTTTTAATATTTTGCAAAAAAATCAAAACCCAATTCCCCATCTCAATCACAACTATACCATCCATTTTATGCAGTCAATAGGTCAATTCTAATCAAGGTTATGTCTACAGTTTGAAATAATGTATCTCTCTTGATAGGGAACATGTGAAGTTGGTGATATCTTCAATAAGCAACATATCACAAAATACACATTTACTCTCGTTGGGTCTTTTTTTAAGGTGTTCATAAAATTTGCAACAGGTATGCAGTAGTTCAAAAGGTCAATACTATCAAGTTATATCATGCTAAAAGATGTTTACAACATTTACTTCAAATGATTTGTAAAGTTCAGTGTAATTCTCTCATGAAAGCAACTATAATAGACTAAAGTTTTGATAACATGCTCAGAGTCCTAGTCAGCAAATTTCTAGCATTCTGAATATAGAATATTCTGTGTGAATTATGTGATATTAGTGAATCTGCATCCTCATAAATGATAAATGTGTGACCGATAAAGTAACTAAATGAAATGACAAAATCTTTAAAATTGTGTTGAAAGAAGTGCACACCGTTCAATTCTTTATGTGGCATTTAAGAGAGATGTTATAATTGTGGTCACTGCACATTATCATTTTCAGAAACTTATTTCTCAGTGTACAATACACGACATGATATCACCTAGCCCTAAAGAAAGTGCTACAGTAGGTGTACAAATGAGAAACATACACTTGTAGATGTATTGACTGGTGCATTAATAGTCTACACATCCCAAATAAGCTGTCTTAGTAGGATTTGAACTTTATTACTATATTAAAGAGCTACACAATGTGCGCACCAGCCACAATAGATACAATAGGAGCCGGCTGTTCTACAGGCAATGAAAATGAAAGGCTTCTAGCTGGGATCTAATGAAGCTTCCTGGTTTGAGCACGTCCTTGATAACGCCTCCTTTCCAGGAAAAACCCCATTGGCCTGTCTGAGTGGAAGGGGGCACGTAAGGTCGTATTGTGACTGAGAATGCTGTCGAGGCTCCCAGACATTTCCCCTTTTTGTGCACTCTCAGCCGATAAGGTAAGGGTGTGCTTCATTCACAGCACCACTTATTTGAACCTCTCGTCTTGGCTGGGGACATGTTTACATCACAATGCCTTCCTGTGTTTGGGCGAACACGGGGCATGGCTTTCGCAATGGGAAACACACACATTATTGTACATGTACATCGCAATGTATACAGCCTCTGCTGCTGTCATGTGCCTTATTACTAGGCATCTCTTTATGGCTACCTGTAATTTCAAGTTGTTCAAATTGTGTGGTTGCTGGGGAAAAAACAAAATGTAGTACTCAATATAACTTTAACATCAAGCGGCAGCATTTCTGGGATTAGAAATCTATCTCTCTAATAATAAGATGGGATACTCTATCACTGTTGCTATGCGTCCAACTTAAAGTGCATGGCACATTAATTGGCCAGGAGTTAAAACTGATTAAAAAACAATCACATTACGGAACTTGTGAGAATTGAACTTTGACCTCTTGGGAAGTGCAGGCTGAGAATGAAATGAGTCCATACTGAGTCCAGATGTTTTCATACTGTGGCCTCATTGCTATGACTTGGTATTGGACTGACGCAGCCTGTAGGGCCTATACTGTAACTTTGGATTTTTGGCTCAGGTGCAATATTTCTTTTTCTTTATTTTTCACCTCTACCATATTTTTGTCTGACTGTATCCTGTTAGCCAATATCAAAGGCAACTTGAGTATGGTGTGGGAATTGCTTACTGTATTTTAAGATTTAAGATTTGTAAGATTTAAACCTGTCCCAGACCAAGAATGGACCTGTTCACATCAGCAGGTGAGCCACATTGGAACCCAGCCCCATACTAAAAAAGCAATATGAATGGGGTGTGACTCCATCAGCAATAACACTATAAAGAGGGCACCATGATGTTACCTGTTGATTCATTACAAGGCCAGCATGAATGGCTATATATGGGACTAGGAAGATTGCCTTGTATTTGTATGAAATGCTCAAGTATGGCTGACTATACTACAAACAACTGAACTTCATGAAGCAGCATTCTGATCTACCAAACCTCATTATGTCCACCGTCCCTGTCTTGCGGGACTTGCTGGGCATGACAAATCCGTACACACCCAGAGGGACAAGCTACCCATGGCATGTTGTAGTCTGTACATTTAGCACCAAACAATACAGCCATTTTTACATGCAGTGTACCAGTAAATTGAATGGCATGATTGTTCTGGTTACAGCAACATGTGGCCCCAATGCAAGGAAGCCATACTATATGAGTATGATGGAGGCCTTAATTACTGTTACGGTACTTCTTAGCACATCTTGCTTGAACTATAGTGTACAACTACAATGTGAATCTCACATTCAAGAAACCCAACTCTAACACAAGGTTAATATTACCACACAAGCCAAACAGTGCATACACAGTACATTGAAAGCTGCATTTCCAATGCAGCATACTTATGAATAGTATCTCTTTCTGTCCCTAATAAGCCATATTTTTGAGGCTCACATTGTGTTTTTTTTTTTTCATTCTTACAGGAGACATTATATCTGTGACTATTCTGGAGATCTGGCAAATATACAGAGACTCCAACCCAAAGGACCTTCTGATCTGGAGATTCTCCCGCCTGAAACCCCTAGCAAACGGGAGACTCCAAATTGATGTGTGCAAAGCGCGGAGTTCCTAAGATTCTAGACGCTCTCTGGTGCTATCGAAGGCTTATTTTTTCAACATACAATAGCAATAAGTAAGAAATCCTTTCCAACGGGAGACACAGAGCCAGGGCGGGAGAAATTAAATCTCAAGCGGGAGAAAAGGAGATTTTGCAAAAATGTGTTTTCGGCGGGAGATCTCCCGTCGAAAACGGTAGAGTTGGAGTCTCTGAATATAAAGGAAGATTTGAATTCCCTCACACAAAATAGACAGAAAATGATCATACATGCATTTGATGTACAACAAAAAGCAATATAAAACAAAAAAAATACCACATACACATCACCACAGTTTATAGATTTGACCATGATAGGTGCATTTATAAATATCAGATCTATCCCCTGTATTTTAAAAGCAACATACTGTACAGCTCATACAAGTGTGAATTTCTACATACTTGCTGGATTATGCACCACAAACTTTCCCTGACTTGCTGCTTTAAATTTCATTAGTAAATCATTTTTCTATAATATTGCAATAAACTCTTGTATTGGTCGGGGTTTATCTCTCTCTTTTGTTTTCTTCAAATTCCATATCTTTTGAGCAAGCATCTAATTAGAACCAGAGAAGCACAATGCCAAAGATGAAAAAAAAAAACAACAACAACAATAACAGATCTATTCCTTTCATTTCATTTCATTTATTTCCACTTTCATAATTGGTTTACAAACTTTGCATTAAAAACAAACAGACAGACAAACAAACAAAAATACATGGTGTCAAATAATGATAGTGGCGGAATCATGACAAGCACAAAGTAGGCTTATTGAAAATGATCCCTTAAGAAATATTGTGATGTAAATATGTGTAATCATTTATAATCATTTGTAATTGAATTGAAACATCTGTTCGAGCTGTTTGTCTTCATAAAATGCAAACACTCCACAAACTCAAGTTTCTTGTACAGTTGTGATGCAAACTATACAATGTACTCTAAAATCATTCCATTGCCAATGGCTTTGGTACAGAGCAGTCCTCCCAAATTTGCATTCAGAGCAGTGGTCCAGTCTCATCAGAGAAGTTTCAGCATAACAAAACAAAAACAAAACAAAACAAAACAAAACAAAACAAGCATTAGAAGAAAATAAAGAGAGAGAGAAAATTGATCTAGAGGCAGCTGACTGGAGGAGGTACTTTGCACTAAGTCTAGGCAACAAGAATCAGCACAGCTACCAAAATGGGCAATTAGTGGCTAATCTACGTCCCCCATGAAATGGAAGTGACCTGCTCCCTAAGAAGAGGTCAAAGTTGCTGCCAGCTCTCAAATTCCACTTCACATTTTCATCCGTAGGGGGGAGGATTTCATATTCACCATGAATTTTCCCCCATCTGATGATTGTAGCATGCTTTGCAGCTTTCCATTTACCCGATTTTAGTTTGTTTGTTTGTTTTTTTACTAGAATGTCCTGCTCACTTGGACAACATTGAAGTCAGTGCTCAGCAATTTTATCATTTCATTTTGGTTTTTTTTTTTTATGGGGGGGGGGGGGGAGGAGGCTAGGGGGAAGGGAGTATAATGATACTTGATATTCTTAGGGTTGTGAATTGTTTTTCTTGTGTGTATGTGTGTGTCAGCAGAGAACATGATGACATCAAGCCTTGTGTGACAGTATCATAAATACAGCTTCTACATCGTGAAATTTATTGCGCCTTCTGATCTGTTCAGGAATACAGCCCTGCGGCACCGGCTCGGGCAATTACGCAGAATGTGGCATCCCATGCATCATTTTCATAGCTGATGTTGGATTGCTTGAACAGGCTTACAGGTCAAATGCTTCCATCGGTTTGCAGTTTAGTTCTTGGGTTGGCAATGGCCTTTGCTCAGCATACCCTAAATAACCCCATAACTGACCCCAATCACAAGATCCACAGCATCACTGCCTTATTGAGGTTAATGAATATAGGGCCAGCAGCCACTCACCAGTATCATAATTTTAGAGATACAGGAGAGCTTGGAATATACTCGTTCCTCTTCAACATAAAACAGGAAGCAAACTTTCTAATTTCATTTGCCCTTATCAAATCATCTTTTTACATTCTCGAATAGCTAGTCGGAGGTCAGGGGCTCGCAGGACCTAAAATTTCAAAATTTCAAATATCTACTTCATAGAATACTTTGTTTAATAGTAAATTCCATAAAGTTTGGAGAAACAGAGGCAAATGATATTTCAGAAGCAGAAGAAAAATTACCCACGATTAGTGAGCAGGTTGCCTCGATCAATTGTGGCATACATGCAATGTAGGCATGAAGGGATGTATTGCGCTATTAATTTCTTGAGACAAATTTACATTTTATCAAATAGCGCGCTAGTTCGCAAATTATCCTGTTTTTTTCAGAAATTTCCTGAGTTTGGGTCAAGAAATTTTTTTGAGCTTAGCTTTCAAATTACCATGCTATTCATAGTTTGAATTCACACTTTCAAATAACACACCATTTTGTCACTGGGTTTTGAAAATCCAAGCTTGAGATTCTCAAACTAGCGTGCTATTTCAAAACATCGGGCAAGTGAAAACGCCTATAGATATTTCATAACAAATTCATAGTTATTCATTTGAATCATAAATATACAATCAGTATGCTTCATCAATATGATAACGAAGAGAACGAAATTGGTTTAACTCTTGCAAGGAATGGATGATTTTGACAATTACACATGTAGCTCCATGGAAGGAGGCAGAAGTACATGTACTACTAGATCCAATGGTAAAAGCACCTGGAATATTGAAACGATGGTAAACATGACGATGAAATGCGTAACTTCCTATATAATCTGAATTCACCATTGATATTTGTATAAACTTAGAAGCATCTCTCTCTACCTACACTGTAAGGCAAGAAATTTAAGCTACAGGACAGTCACTAATTGGTAAACATAATACAAAGTTTCACATCAAAATACAATGTTAAAAGCATAACATTTCCTTCTGGGCAATAAGACTTTTGTAATGTGAGAAATTGGCAGCACTTCACTGTAAAAAGTGTAAAGCTGAGGAGATACTTCCTCCTGTAAACAGATATCACTTTATTTATGAAAATATTGGCTTTCTTGGTTTCGTGGGTACTTTCAACATATGCAAAACATCAATGAAACTCTGACTGCAGTGTGACATACCGTATACGTAAATGAACATGTACAAAATGTACATGTACATCAATATACCCGCGCACAATGCAGAAATGTACAAAAAACACAAGCTGCTGCCCAAGCAATCCTCTGTGCTCACACAGGCAACATCCCGACGATGCGTTCTTGCCAACAATAACCCCAGGGAGTCCGGGGGAAAAACATTGTTTGCTGTGTGGCCAAAGTTCAAATGCAAACGGTGACATACGCATGCACGCATTCGAGATTTTTTTTTTTTTTTTTTCGATCTAGCATTTCATGAGATGATTTGAGCAAAAGCGAGAAAAAGAGGGTGTGTTTCTTGATGTACGGCACCTGCACACTCCCCACTGCAAGTTCAATGAGACTACATTTGCTGAATTCACACAGTAAATACAAGGATTGCATACAGACCACGGTACTGCATAAACAGGGGGGGGGGGGGAGAGCAGAGAGAGGGGGGAGATGAGAGAAAGAGAGAACAAATACAGCTTAGACTATATATTTCCCTCTCACTTTAAAGACAGGAATCTTCATCATGATCTTGGGCCTGTGTTGGCAAAAAAGCAAGTTCCACTCACTATTACAGAAGAGACTTTGCATGCTTGTGAGTCTGCGGAAATTTGGCATCATGAATTGCAATATCTCTTTGTGTACTCGCATTACAGTACTTTGCTTTTTTACATGTACCCAGTATTGAATTTAAAGGGATCGTATAGTTTTGGTTGAGACCTATAATTTCAGGTTTCTAACATTTTTTGGTGAGATAATGAGAAATCTCTTATGGAATATGAAAGAACATGTAATTCCATGAGGAATTCAATGTTTATTTGATGAAAAGTGGTTTTGAAATGGCTGAGATTTCTAAAACAGAGCGATTCTAATAAGTGTGGGACCCACACTTTTTTTTACGATCACTTTGTTTTACTTTGTTTTTGGATGTTTCAGTCATTCCAAACCTGATTTTCATCAAATAAACTTTGAATTCCTCTTAAAATGATATGATCTGTGCTATTTCATAAGTGTTTTCTTGTTATCTCGCAAAAAATTAAAAGCCCAATTCTCATCTCCACCAATACTGTACCATCCCTTTAAGGCAAAACAATGTAGCAATAATTCTCCTTCTTTTCCTTATTTTTTTTTTTGTCAGTTGAACACTTAGAGAGCTGAAAATTATAATTGATGACTAGAACTCCTCCCCCCCCCAAAAAAAAAAAATAAAATGACTGTCACTGTCAAAGCAAACTATAATTTACTATAAGGACAAAAGAATTTGTTTGTTTTTTCAGCTGCAATGAATTGCGACATTACTGTCGCATACATTTTGTACAACATGGAATCTGCGATCTGATACTCGTCAAAAAAGAGAGACTTTTATGTGGGGGAAAAAAATCCATTATTTTGCATTGAAATGACTTTAAAGAATGCAATCTCCCTTTTGGACATAGATGTTGGAATACCTGTTAAAAGACAGTTGAGTCATTTCAGTGCCATTCTTTTTTTTAATGCTTCATGTATTCCTTGACATAATTCTCAGAAAAAAAAAGTGTCTTTGTAATCATGTATTAGCATACAATGTAATTACAGGCCAACGTAACTCCAATTCTTTTGTGTAGATATTCCCAGGTACGCCACACTAAACATCATTATGTCAGCCAGCCTTACAGAAAAGTTGTTTATTAAAAGTGTGGAAAAGAAAAAGGCATCATATTGATGCGTGCTACCAATTAAAATGTGTATGTTGCAAAGAAAACAACCATACAAAAGAAGTACATTGTATTAAATTTGACACATCCCTGGCAAAGAGTTTTCACAAAGGTTTTGTAAGGGTAGCGCACAGCACTATTCAAGCTGGAAGATGACTTCTAGGGACAAAATCATGTCTCTTCATGTTATTTGATATATGGTGTGTATGTTCACTGGATACCCTGTCGATAATTTGTTCAGGAGGAATACAATCCTGCTTCAAAGAAATTCACCATTCAGCTGTCTTCTAATGGAATGAATAATGGGATGTTATTCCAAGGCCACTATTCTCTCTTAGCAACTCCTGAAGCTGGCTGGGGTAAAGGGGAATTCGCAATTCACACTAAAAAGGAGTTACAGGTCATTGACTTGTCATACTTGGAGTGGCCTTTGAAGCTTGAGAGCTCAACTCCTACATTAGTCTCCTACACACAGACCCATTTTACCAAAAGTCAGGGCATCAGATAGCATACAGATGCCAGGCAAGTGGATGCCATGTTAAAGATTCAAGTAGGCGGTGTGCCTGTGGAATTCGGCATGTAAGCACCACATGAGTGTGGAAATAAAGTGAGAAGATTCAAATGTCTGTATCTATCAGCCAACCTCTGAGATTTTGATTTCTTGGTACCGACTATCCGCATAAAGTGCTTCTCAATGATACAGCTCCAATGGCAAAAGTGGGCTTTACAAAAGTTAAAAAACAAAGTCCCTAGGTTTAACTAGATTTTATGAAGAGAAAAAAATATTTAATATTATGCAGATGAGAGATATAGGGCCTATTTATTCTGTACCGGGTACTCTCAACAAGTTTAGTTTAAAGTGGCAGTGACTCCAACATTTGTTTTCGTAAATGTTAACGAGAGAAATGCTAAGAAAAAAAATGAGATTATGGTTGAATATTTTGACTTGTACTATGTTGACATTAAGACAATGAAATAGTCCATGGAGGGCTAAAAAATTTTGAAAAAAAAAAGTGGGCTGCATGTCTTTAGACTAGGCGCCTAGCACAGTCCGCACAGAATGAACGTTGTCATAAGTACAGCTCTGTAAGTGGAAAATAAATGTGGCAGACAAGGTAATTTGCTTGGTGCACCAAAGCCATTGCAGGAGAAGCACTGATTGATTGTAATTTTGATCTGCGTAATCAACGGCACCAGCACAAAAAGTACATGCTTGCAAGCAAGGAGAAGCCCCGTAATCAGGAAGCCAAATTCAGCTGTACTCTTGGCTCTAATCACTAATCTCGGGCAACCGCCAAATTGTTTTGATCCTTTCGCACTTTCGAGGAAGCTGCGCCTTCAGGACGGAACCAGCAAACAAGCAGGCGAAAAAAAGAAGAAACAAACAAACAAGTAGAGCCTACGTAATCGGTATGGGGGGGGGGGGGGGGGTGTTGGAAGGAAATGTAGGCTTGTTTGGCAACATTCAGTTGGTAGCCCCAGCTTAGGGCTTATGAGTATTTTCACCCCCTTCCAATGCATCCCTCTCTGGAACAATGATCTCAGATCTCATTAACATTGTATGTCCAGTAAGGCTGGGTTTATCTCAACTTGAGAGAGAGAATCACGTTTCAAAACATGTTTGGAATGGTGTTTGCGAATGTGGCTTAAAATGCAATTCTCACGGTGCAGCATTTGTCTAACCATCATACAATTGCGATTCCAGTGTTGTCACTGCACAGCTACTTTGGGCCATTCAACACGGGAAGTAAAGGCCAACTGTGCACCACCAAACATGCCTCATCATTCACACACAAATAATGGGTAGAAAAAACAACGGAAACAGCTGGAAGTGTCTGACCTTGAGATATTCATGCATGCGTTTCAGAACAGCATTGCGTTTATCTACTCGCAGAAAGGTGAACGTGGTCTCAAATGTGTTTCAAAACGCCCCTTGAATGGCGTCTCAAAACGGCGTTTCTAAACGCGTTTAAAAACACGGTTGCAGACTAACCCCTGAAAATGCCTCAAATGCGTTTTGGATATCTGCCTCAGAAATTTTTAGATAATCACAGCCAAAATATATTGCCCACGGACTGAATGACTTTAAAACCTCTACTTGCAACATTCATCCGTCTCATTCATACCACAGAGAAAGGCTGTACCATAAAAATGAATTACTCTTTTAAAAAGAAATACAAGTGTAGTCTCAACTCTTTTCATTGCATGTACATGTACATGTTCCCATGTTTGACCTGCAAAACAAACCAGCAACATGCACGATCACCGAGCATGGGGAAACCCCCTTTTAAGAGAAAGAAAGAAAAACCATTCTGATTCTTTTTGGAGTCCTTGGGTATCAACGACTGATTGCAATTTCGGCAGAAATGGGTCAAGTCTGTAATGGCAACCTACCCCACCACAGAAACAAGAATTCCTGCTGCTAGCTGCTCTGGATACTTCTTTTAACTGCATAAAAGGAACTACGAAACAGCCTCTGTTTCTGGAAATCTCCCTGATATCTGTATGTAGATTGTGCATGGGCACCGCATCAAGTCGCCAAATCAAGGAGTTCCTGGAAAGGCTGATATTCATCCGACACACTTTCTAGTTTCGAGGGAAAAGAGCAATGTTCCGGAAATTGACACAACAAAATGCTGTACACTGAACAGACCGTTGTTTTTGTCTGCGAATCTTTCCAGACTTCCAGACATGATACGGATGTATTACCGTCCTCTTCATGTACAGTTGTATGCATGCGCAGTGTACATACAAGATGTATTTCACAGTTGGGAAGTGCTAATAATATGTATAAATCAGGAAGTGAATAATGTTGTGTTTGGGGTATCATGCAAAGGGGGGGGGGGGGTTACTTACAATTGTGCATACTGTGGCACAGTTTATAATAAACATGAAATGACATCATAATGCTAGTACAATGCCATCCTTTTTGTCAAGAAAGACTTCATCCTGGAGAATCATAGATACATGTAGAATGTGTAGAAGTCTGTGAGGCACAAATATCGACTTCAATGTACAAATTGTAGTTTCTACCAGACAATGAGAATACATTGCACATGTGTACAAATATTAAAGTTGTACATGCGGTGCACCAGAGGACACTGTTGTGTGGCTTCTTCAAGCTCAAACCATAAATTATCATACTCCCACATACTAAAGGGTGTCTTTAGGCAAATTACGACTTTGGATAGGAACTTATGTCTGTCTAGAAGCAAGTCTGGATTTTTGCTTTCATTATCAAATTCAACGTACAGTTTGTAGCACCCACATCAGGTTTTCTTTGGGCTGGATAAAAGGTAATGAATACAACATGTAATGGTGTCTTTTATAGTTAGCTTCTGGGTAAAATTTTACGGAGGTCAACATCTATCTTAGCAGAATAAAAAAAAAAGAAATTGGAATACCAGTAACTAATCATAATGCCATATTACTTGTGAAAACATGTGAAATGTTGCCCCAATATTTCACTGGGCCAGTATCCAGTTTCAGTATGATTCCCACCTGGAAATATGAAAAACTTGGGCCCGTGATACCAACTGCTGCATGCTGTCACCACCTGGAAATCAACATCCATTGGGACTTTCCTGGAATCCCCTGTCAACTCGTCTTCTTTGGCCTCTGATTCCTGTAAGTTCCTATAGACCTATATTTACATCCTCTTTCTAATCAAACCCATAACACCTGTCATAGAAACTCTGGGTAAACATCCTCCTGCCATAACTCTACTTACAATGTACATTTGAACACTTTATCTCAAGTGACAGATAAAAAGTGTTGATGCTGAAAAATACACAGTAAAATGACACATTCTTGGAACAAACCCATCAATACTTTTGAATTTGAAGACTTCCTAGTCTTCAGCAGAAAAAAGTCCTTAGTATGTAGATTTTATTACCAGTATACATTACAACAAATTATTTTTCCTACACGATACACAATTGATGGAATCAAAATTAACAACAGAAATAACAACTGCAATGTACATGTATCTTTATAGAACTACATATTAAACAACTTGATACATTTACGTAAATGCAATACAATGTGTATCATTAACTGTTTGGAATGAGAACAGTTTAGACTGGGAAATCTGTACAAACTGAATATTTTCATGTTAAATATACTGTAGGCCAGTAGAGAAGCTAGATGCATGCCATGGCAAAAAACTTTTCAGAGAGTTTCAAGAAAATACATTGTACCTTCTGGCATTGCAAAGATATGGAGGAAATAGTGAAATTTTCAGAATCTGACCATGACCTTTGGCATTTGACCTTGAGAATGTGAACCCAAAAGTTGACAGGCACAACTTCATCCACTTGTACATTATACACGTTCGTATGCCAAGTTTCATCAGGATACCTCAAACGGTTTTAAACTTTATACGCTGTCCACAAAATTGATTATGGACGGATGGAAGGGCGGCCGGATGGCCGGACAGATGGACGGACAACACAAAAACAGGCCTTCATCAACACTTTGTGACAGAGGCATAAAAATCAAAATCAGGCTAGACCGATTTTGGCACTTGCAATGTGGCAATCACCCGAGTCCACCGTTTTTTGTTTTTTGTTTTTTTTAATCCAAATGCAAAAATTAACTGTTTTTGCATTTAAAGGTTGCAAAAGTTTTGGTTGCAAAAATTGATTTTCAAAATTAGTTGATTTTGGGTACATGTGAAAAGAACTTGTGTGCATTGAAAATATTCAGTTGATCAAGCATATTTCCAGAGGAGTCTATGGGCCAGAGGGGGTGGCATACTCTCTATTCCTGGAAAATCACAGAACCTGAGTTGAGGTCATCCAGACAAGGATATTGCTAAAACTGTATTCTTGGCAGTACATTATGCATTCAACTGTCCTGGACTTTATTTAACCATTGACAGTTTGGTATTCACTTTCACTTGTTAGTTCCTCTGTGCATACAATATTAGCATACAAGTACATAGTATATACATATATGTGTTTATTTATTTTTTAGTATCAATGTTTCGCCTTCATGTATTGCATTATCTAAAATTCCTTGAACCACTCATTTGATTTCTGTGTAACACTGGACATGTATGAAATGTCTGATTAAATTTCCGTTGTGTGCATTCACATTGAAAAAAAAAAATATCTACTTTTGTTCAATTGAACAAAAGTTTTCGTAAGGAAAAAAGAGTGCATGAGTGTACATGTATGTGTGTGCATGAAAGCATGCTTGAAGGAAAATGTACAGTACATTGCAGTAGTCCTAGTTTTATTTTTTACTCACTTTTTGGGTGTTTGAAGAGAAAGAAGTTAGATACACTGCTTCAGTCAGTAATTATCAAATTAAATGTAGTGCAGAGTAGAATTCTCATCAAATTGATGGTACATGTATGTGGCACGGGTATGTTCTTGTCACAATGTACTGGGTAGAAGAGAAATAAACTTCACTGCTTACTTCATTAAGTAATAACAAACACAATTCCACACAAGTTTGTGGCATAAAGGGTGTATCCATTTTTGCATGTTCAGAACACAATGTGCCTGAGTACATCATTGTTTGATAGTCACCACACCCAATCCACTGAACACTGACTTCATTATAAATACAATGCTTGTCATTTTTGGATGGACTGCATTATAGATCACACAAAACGGAACAGACTGTGAAGTGTGTTGCAGAACATTACCTACAGTGTTACTATGACGAAAGGGGGAGACACAAAACATCACTAGGTATGGCTCTATTTGTGATTGGACCATTCCATCTCAAGGACATTGGCCTTTGCCCGTGAATAATGGAACACTATGTCCACACAGACCGCTGTATTATTTTTCGCCATCCACACCACTTTGGCAAATACACCTTTTTCTTTTCCTTGTCGAGCAACGCAATGCAAATTATTGCAATGCGCAAACATACATGCTCAGATGCTCACATGATCAGCAAGTATAGCGTATAATGTGCACTTTGCCATTGCCTAAGTTCATACATGTACACATGTATGTATGCCAGGCAAAGACATTTGCAGATGGCTGGTAATATGAGCAAGACCAAAAAGAGCAGCTGATGTCTGGATCATCTAATCCAAAAATCAGAAGAATTTGCCAAAATATCTCAACCACTATTAAAAGACCAATTACAAAATTGATATACAGCGTGATCCAGCAAAGCAATACTCCACAAGAGTGAAAACACAAACCACCACACTAAACAAAACTTGACAAACCCCTCCCCCTCCCCCACACCACCACAGTTACTTAAACCCTCCCCACTTATTCTCAGTACGAACACTCACACACACATTTATGTACAGTTGACAATGGCACTAACACTAAACACAACTACAACTCTTATACACTCATAATGTGAATGATGGGTAGTGCTGGTCTCCCTCGATCCTTTGGTCTACACTTTGTACTTGTAGGTGAAATCACCATAGCACTTATATACACACTGATACTGACACTGACAAAGACACTGACACTAAAACAGACACAAACACTGGAAACTGTACGTGCACACACTCATACCTATGCAAGAAGGTTGGTGTGGTCTTCCACAGTCCTTGGGTGCGTTCGAACGCTCTCCTAACGCGAACTGTACCGTATCGTACCCGCGCCAGAGGAGCGCTCGAACGCTCCTGTACCGAGCCAAAAGTGGACCACTTCCCGATGTGCTCCAAAAGTGTACCAAAAGTTCGCTGTAAAGCATGCGCGTATCATGCGCATGTATGTCACAATGCAAAGACACCATTCTCTTTGTTCGGGACAGGTGTAAGTAGTTCAAGCGCCAGGTGAATGACATTCTTGCTACAAACAAGTGTGACCTTATCTAAAAATAACTTGTGAGGTACACTTTCTCCACAGAGCGCTCGAACGCTCCAAAACTGGCACAGTTTGGTATGGTACGCTTTGGTTCAGTTCGCTTTGGTTCGCTTTAGAGCGCTCGAACGCACCCTTTGTTTCTCTGCAAGTGTATCATTATGGTGCCCCCCCCCCCCCACACACACACTCTGACACTGACACTAACAGTAACACTAACACTAAACACGAATCCAACTCTTATACACTCATACCTATGCAAGATGGTTGGTGCTGGTCTCCCTCAGTCCTTGTTTCCCTACAAGTGTATCACCATGGCACCCATACGATATCATCCATGTTGTAATCTGTACCAAGAAGATAAACAGATGGAAAACACATAAAACATTACAAAAGATGGCAAAAACAACTTACTTTCAAATCCAGCATGCAGCTTTCAAGCAAAAACATGATTCGGTGTTAAGAAATTAAGATGATAACCAAGGTACTAACTGTGATGCATCTGCTACACAACTGCCATGCCAGAATATTCACACATTATGTGTACACTGCAAATGTATGAAGTTTTACAATCAAGTATAAATCTGCATATTACCACACAGAAAGACATCATAACCAAATCTTTCTTCCAGTGTACACTGTTAATGTTTGGAAATGATCATCAAGAATAGCTTCACTGGAAGTGAAAAACAATACATTTAAATGCACATAAAACATACTGTACTACACTGTACGTACATACCGGTATTGTATAGAGTTCAAGTTCATCTATTTTCAACTTCTCATAAAAATATGAGCAGGTTTGCACAAAGAAAGAGAAAAAAAATCATGATATTCTAAAAGCAATGCATTGAAGGAGCAATGGAATGGCAACATTCAGCATCATTGACATCTGATGAGTGACTGAACATATCGAAAAAAAAAAAACATAGCTGTTGACAGAACTCGAATACAGTGTAATCCAGACTAGTCAGAAACATATGTAAATGTAAGTAAAGGCAAACTTCACAAAAAGGGAGGTTATGAAATGGTATTAAAAATAAAACCCACCCCCAACAACAGCAACAACAAAAATTACAAAATGCAGAATAGGAATACTGAGTTAAAATGTTTTCACAATAATGATAATGATAATAATAATTTAAAAAAAAATTAATAATAATAATAATAATGATATTATTATTATTATTATCATCATCATCATCATAACACTTATACATGTATGAGAACTTTAATACTGATGTTTCTAAGCACACAACAGTTTTTTGCTAGCTTAATTTCAACATTCTTTTCAAATGGTGAAAGTGATGATATGTATTGTTTCACGTGTGTGAATCTAAATCATTCCATATCTCACGTCAACTAAAAAACAGAGCTCTCGCATTGGTTACAGCTCGTTATTCCGAAGGTACGTTATTCCGAAGGCTCTTTATTCCTAAGATTCGTTATTCCGAAGGTTCATTGTTCCGAATTTCATTTTCGGATTAACCAATCTTCGGAATAACGAACCTACGGAATAACGCCACAAATTTTCGGATTAACGAACCCTTTTTCATTTTCGGATTAATGAACCTGTAGGTATAGGGAATTGCGTGTTTCGGATTAACGACCCTTCGGAATAACGACCCTTCGGAATAGCGAACCTTCGGAATAACGAACAGCACCCGCATCTGTAGTGAGAATCACGCGAGAAAGTTTGTCTCAGTTTTCTGGTCTGATAATATTACAATATGGAGAATAAACATAATTATAATCAGTGAATGTCATATCCGATTTTATCAATAGCACAAGTTTATTTCCCTCCCCAGGACTTCTAAAATATGCTCTATATAAATTCCTTGGTCTTTTGATACGTTTTGTGGCTCCAAGACAGGTTCTACCTGATTTCCCATCTCTAATCAATTTGGGCCATATGATATGTCCCAGCACATTCTGTCCAGATTCATTCCTATCATAAACTTGGAGCACATACTGAGCAGTCTTGAATGCATGGATATTACTGGGCAATATTCATGCACTATGCTACCTATATTGCTGATTATCCAGGAACATCAAAATCAATTTTTACAAACTTTACCCAGCTTCCTCTGCCAATTTTTTGCCGTTACACTGAGATGTTATAACAATAATTTCTTCCTCTCCTCAATATGTTCCTCATCTTCATCATCTTTTTTTTTTTTTTTTTTTTTTTTTTTTTTGGGGGGGGGGGGGGGGGTGAGATTCTGTATTTTCTATCACAATCGCAATACCTAAGCTGACTTCAGACTAAAATTACATGAGTTGGAAGTCAGCACACCTACTCAATTAAAATCAGTTTGCTCAATTAAATTCAATTATCATCTAAATGTGGAATGTCTTTTGACAGACATGATTACCTTATTTGAGAAATCATGTTTAATGCACATATCACTGGTATAGCCTTGCCTTTTATAGGCAAAAGTGAATTCTAACGAAATCTGTGCTAAAAATAATAACAATTCTCAAGTTTGGTAATCTGGTTTAGCAAATGTCAACATCCCATGAATACATTTGACCTTGAATATATGTATTATACCTTTGACCTTCACTTTCTATTTCAGCCTGTCATTTTAGGCCCCGGATTGTTGATCACCGAGTCTTACCCAGGAATATCATTAACGGATATTCCCAGATAAATGATACCCTGCCTACCAAAGTATACCATCACAAGACATTCTCAGATGAAATTACAGCTAAAAAATATATTGTCAGCCGAAGTCTGGCATCCTTGAGGAATTTTGCCAAAATCTAATTATCAACTCCTCAAGTGGTATAAATGGGTAAAGACATCAGAAAATTCATTATGATACAGTACTTGGGGCTGACAGACAGATGGATGGACATCCTAAAAATACAATGGCTTTCACATGAAATATATAATTAAAATGTTCTGTTGCAATAACCTCCGAGTTAAAGGGACTGTACAGTGCTGGTTGAGGTGGGGATTCAGGTTTATAACATTTCTAAGTGAGAAAATGAGAAACCTCTTATGAAATAGGGAAAGAGCATGTAATTTCAAGAAGGATTCAACATTTATTTGATGAAAATTGGTTTTCAGATGGCTGAGATATCCAAAAAAGTGATAATAATAAAAGGCGACAGGCCACGCCTTTTATTAGGATCTCTTTGTTTCACCTTGTTTTTGGATATCTCAGCTCTCAGCCATTTCAAAACCAATTTTCATCAAATAAACTTTTGATACCAAATTGCACGCCCTTTGAGTGGTTTCTGAACATCTCGCAAAACGTTTAAAGCTAAATCCTCACCTCAAACAGTACTGTACATTCCCTTTAATTATGACTTTTGATGGGGGTAAAGGATGTAGGCCTACACTAAACTGTAGTTGCTTGCAACCCAAACATGACCTGTATAAATTTTCGTTGCATAATCTATTTAAATGGGTGAGTTGTGAGTTCATGAAATCATTATCTCAGCTACTACCATATCTGCATTGTGGTTTCGACTAATGCCACCATAATAGTAAAAACCTCAAAAAGTTTGGAATTCATCAACTTTCTTTAATACGTCTTAATATGTGCAATTTTAATGATACTTGTACCATTCTGTGCATCTGATTTCAATGCATTCATAGAATCTATTTTGAAATTGGTGTGAAATTGCACTTCAATAGTATAATTTAGCTTTTTTTCTCAATATCATGCCTCGATGATTCTTTCAACACTGATCATCATCATCATCATCATCATCATCATCATCATCATCATCATCCTTCTCATGATGGGGAAACAAATGTTCACAAGTCAAAAGAGAGTTAATTGATGGTTCCGTTGGTAACTGATCAGCTTGCTGACTTCATTGCAAGGAATCATCTTTCAAAAAGCCTGTGACAAGGTGTGTGGTTTCTCATGGCTTGCACATAGGCCTACATGCACAGTACTGTACACCCCAATTCCAGCTCGAACATAATCTTTAAGTGTACTGAACTGCCTGTGCTCTCGGTACACGGTAGAAAGGTTTACGACTATCGATGCTAATTTCTTGGTCGCTGCTGATATGTCTATCAATTTTCAAAGAATCAGTTTAATGAGTATGCACTCAGCAAGGTATGACCGCTCCTACTGCTGTGAGCATCAGCATTCTGACCCATCAGCATTCCCTGCCACCTCTCCTCCCCTCCCGCTCCCCCTCCCTCCCCCTCTCCATCCCTTCCCCTCCTCTGCAGAGTGAGTGATCAGCGCCTAGAGCGGGGCATTCACAGCAGCCCAGTAAAAACAACTGAGACATGACTCATCTACCTCAGACTATTGAATATGACAGCATCGTAGGGTCAGGCTCTGACAGTACAACACAACGCCAGCCATTCCTTGCTCTCCCCTCAGGCGGCTTACGATTTAACGGTTGTCGCCCCCACTTCTGAAACGTTGCTCGGGTCTCTTTCGAACACACACACACACACACAAAAATGCCCTCAATGTAGCATAAAATGGCTGCTTATCTGGTCAACACACCATAACAGTCCATTCATAGCCAGATTAGCATTACTCATTTCCTTTTGTACGACCTGCCTTCTGAAGGTAATTGTCCATGTTACACTAAAATTCACCCAATAATCACTGTAATTTAAACACACCAATTCTCCCTCACAGAAGGCAGCTTGATCTAAACTTTCATTTAAATGTGTATCAGTAGGAAAGCACTTAAAAAAAGAAATCAAAAGAAGAACGAAACAAACAAATTTGCATATATCTGACACAAATATCTCTAAAAAGTGTGATCAGCATTGTGCACCAAATCACAAGAAATCCAGCGATTATTTCAAAATTATCGCAACTCTGAGTTGAGAAATAGCGTGATAATTTTATATATCTGCCAATCCATACTAACTCTACCCTAATTCACCCCCAGAACACACACACACACACACACACACACACACACACACACATTAAAAAAAGGCATGTTCCATAGACAGATAATATTGCAATGATTAGAGAATAATGCTCCATTCAATAAAAGAATCAGTGAGATGTGGTCCTACGACTTGACACAAAAGAAATCCTCTACTTTTTAATAGACAATGGAAGTGGTATATTGTGCCTACATGCCCTGTAAATTGTAGATATATCTACAAAGTAGGCCTACTGGTAATCTACAAGTACCTGGTATTGGAGGCTTTCCCAACACAGTCCTGAAGGTATGCTCTGCACACTAAGAAAAACCTGTGGCCACTTACTCACCAGCTCTGTGGCTTTACCAGCCTCCATGGAAGTCACTCCGAGATAAAAAGCCATTGTTGGTTTCCCCAGAAAGCCTTCCGCTCATGAGAAATTTAAAATGCATACAAAGAAGGCTCTGGGTATCTAGGATACAGAACATACATTGTCCATGTACCACCCAACATATTGCTTTGTGCCCTTATCACAAATAACAGAAATTCTTCCTCTCAGAATTTAAATGTGTTGACCCATCACATCCCGGGGTAATTTTGCTGCAGAATTATAATCATCTTTTCCTCTTCAAATTGGCAATTCTGAATTTTATTGCAGAAGACTGTAAAAGTGGAAATTGTAGTGTGAGGAATTTTTTTTTGCACTCAGCCAGATAAAATTAATTTCATGAGTTTTTAATTCCCCATAATGAAAGAGATTCACACCATTATTACAAATCACACAAGAAAATATTTGTGCACTTTTCTTTTCGCGGTAGTTTCACATTGCACAGAATGCATGAAAATTTCCACTTTTACAACTTATACCTATAATCATGTTATGTTTATGATTGGAGAATGATGACATAGAACTGACTATTGACATGCATATGAATCTGTACAAAATGAGAAAACTATCTAGAATTTGTGACTTTTGCAGAGAAGTAGGGACTTAAATCTTCTATAAATGTGTTGTCAATTTAAGACCCCAAAACATATTTTGGAAATCAGAAGAAAGGTTTTGAAAATTTTGAAAATGAACAAGTAGATGACAGGAAGTAGAACCTACTATTAAACAGTTCAATATGGCTGTACCTAGCCTGAGAGGTTCTGGTTGAATCTACAGTGAATGTGCATGAGGTGACTTCAATAGTACATTGTACTAAATTCGGAGGGGAAGTTCGCTGAGCACTCTTTACATGGTGTCAGTAACACGGCATGACGGCTCTCAAGTTTCAGTATTCTTGGAAATTGTGGAAGAAAGACACTCAACACCATGTTTGGTAAATGTTATTCCAATTAGGTCCCTTGTATAAATATTTCCCATGATGTGTTTTATTTGCACAAAGTCTTCTCTTTGCTTGCATCGTTCAAGGATAGTTCACAATAATTCACAAGTTTTGATCTGATTTAGCCTTGCCATGAGAGAAAAAATAGAAGGCCTACAATAATGGTTCCTCCAATAACCCCCCCCCCCCTTCATGATTTTTATTGACTTACAACATGCTGCACTTCACAATGGCTAGCAGCGCTGTAAACTCTAGATAGTGGGCAAAAAATGAAGTGTACTATTGGTTTCCATGCATGACTTCTATACAGTACTGTAGATATCAATGATACATTCGGCAGGCACAATAACAGACATTACAAAATATGGTTTCAAATCACAAAATTGTGCTAGTGTGGATGTTTTATACAGTTCTTCAAGCCAGTATAAAATGAATTCTGAACTAGCAATTTCTGCATTAAAATACTAACTCCACACCAAAGTATACATTGTACAGAACCAACATCATAAAACTTTTGTTGTTTTTGTCTCTTTGTCTCCCATCTAGACTGTATGCTGCTAACAAGGCTGTTTATATAATGACTCATACCACAGGGATACGTCACACAGTTGTCTGCCTTTTTTCTGTCCACTAGTGACTTCAGAGAGGTGCAACAAAGAGCAAAGAGCAGGAAGAAAGAATAGAAAGTAACCCATTGTGTTTTCTAATGTGTGAACCGCAGAAGGTCATGTCAACACACCAAAATCCCTCAAAGCACACACACAAAACCATCCTGCCAACTTTGATAACATTACCATATGAAAAACTTTCCTTAAAGATACTGTTGGTTATGTGTAAATCTTAAAAGGAAACCGAAATCCAAAGATAAATGTGGATTGGTTGAAGGCAGCAATATTAGTACAACACATCAGTGAAAGTTTGAGGTGAATCAGACTTAAATAATCAATTCAAAAGTTGTGAATTTCAGAAGTTTCAGTGTCGTCATCACTGGATAAAGGAGACTACCTAACAACAGTTCATGATGTCATTATGCACAACATATAGAAAAAAAAATCAACATGTTTTCACTATTCTAGCAATATAATGAAGAGCACTTGACATTACATAATGTACCCCTTTCAGAAAGCAGGGGGAATAATATTACCCTTTACATAAACATATGTCAGTACCAAAGTCGATGGAATGTGTACTTTTCATGGAAAATGAAATGTTGTGGAATTTTCCTTTTATGGACAATACCACTAATAATATTCATACTGACAAACAGCGATACAGTTTTTTTATTCTTAAATACATGTTTGGATAATAAAAGCTTTATTAAAAGAAATGCACAGTATGAACTGCTCCAGTTACCCACAGATATACCTGTATATGGGACTATAAGACTAGTACATGGGTCGCAGTACAAAGGTTACCAGAGATTATGCCCACTCAGACCTCTTCTCTCTATCTAACTGAGATAGTTTGTGTTTGTGTGGTTTACATTAATCATTTTTTTTCTACTTCCAAAGCTATTTTTAGAAATGATCACACATTTTTTTTTTCTTTATTTCTCTTCTGCTTGTCAGTCAGGTGCGATGAATCAGGAAAAATCAATGACTGTGCAGCATTAATTTCATTATATGCACACAGAGTTTGGCAACAACATCCTCAGCATTGCAATGGGATGCATTATATTGTCCAACTTATTCATGTGGCACATTTCATTCACTACATTTTCCACAGCACAAATTGTGGGTGAGATTTTACATTCACCTGCCTAATGCACTGACTGTATCTTTCATTACTGCTGAGAGTAATATACACTGAGGAGTAACACAGGGCTGCCAACCTTGAGTGAGAGTTTGGCGTGAGACACTGCGAGGGAGCGGAGCCACCTCCTGGCTAGCGCCTGGCGGCCTGCTGCGCGGCCGTACGTACGTACGTACTACGTACACAGTCAGTGTACGGTATGTAAAGCGATGTAAAGCACACGTCATAGCCATACATGTACTGTAATTTGCCAAAAGTACAAGCTACGCTCACGTGGTATACATGTAGGTAGAAACCAATCGCAATCTAATAGCTCGTCTTTGTGCGCGAACCGAAAACGATTATTATGGGTTAAGCTTTACACCCGCACACGAAAATCTCGAAATTTGGGCTTGGGCATATCGATATTCGGAATATCAGAGAATTTAGAGATATGTACGTAGTCATGTACATGTACATTCCATTTTGGGGGTTTAGCATGAGATTTCGTTTTATCAGAGTGAGACAGTCAAAATTGGTTGAATTGCGTGAGTCTCACGCTCAATGCGTGAGAGTTGGCAGCCCTGGTAACATGAGTGCCCCCTATTTAAAGATGTGGCAATTGTTATTTCTATAGATCTAATCTCTACATGCTTCAACTTGGAGCTGACTTTATCATGCTCCTGCTCTCTAACGCTCATATTACTTCCCATCAAATACCTCTGGAGGTACGATGTCATTTGCACGGTTCACATGAAGTTCTGAAGTATTGGCATCGCACTTGTATGGGCATAAACTTCATATTCATGCCTAGCTTAAAGGCATAATTTACCATTTGCAGATGAAACAAAAACCCAACATTAGTGCTTTAAAATAGTTCTAAAATGTGAGTTAGGGATAGAAACAACCACAGTAAAAATTTGAATCCTTATAATCGATGTTAAATATTGTTAAATACACAAATTGTGGACAATAGTTATAATAAGAATGCTCCCAGACTAAACCGTATACAGTTATGGTTTATTTAGAAAAATGCTGATATCTCCTCATATTTTAGGCTTTATTGCAAAAAATTTTATATGGTAGGATGTTTTGTGACACAACAGACCTACACATATGCATCAAATGTGATATCTTGAACATTTTTTAAATCACTGCTCCCAAAGGTAAACTGGACCTTTAAATAGGTGAACAAGATACTGTCAATGAGCCTACAGTGACTGTTTTGAATTCAACATGAACTCACCGCTAAAAGATCTAAGCGCAGCCTTTTAAAGCCAGCGTATTGTTGTGATTCAAGAGCCCATGGATTCTGCTCACTATAACGTGGTCAATTAAGCTGATCTGTATTCGGCGAGCGAAAATTGGACACGAGCGAAATGCCATTTGCCAACCTAATGTTCTCTTTCGGCTTGCCCTCATATATACCAGAAGGGGACTCCTTACCAAGGTACCGGTACTGTACATTGTACATGCATGTCTGCTGACGAGTCATGGAAGTGTCTGAAATTCCCAAACAGGGCCAGAGTCGGGCTCATGAATCATGACAAGATTCCGGTGATAAAGTAGCAAGGATTATGGTCTCAAATGTCCATATGATTACCGCTCCTACACAGTGTGTGCTTATCAATATAACATATTAACATGTATATTGAGTTTCCACAATGGAATGATTTGCACAGATTCCTACATCTGTACTGTACCTACACACAGCTTTCAGAATACTGCATTCAACATACAGTGTCAGCAAAGTGGCAGAGGAAGATAAACAAGGTTTTAGGGTTTGTTTTGGTGTGTAAATAAAGCACAGACGTACGTTTCCAAATTCTAGCTCAGTGCATCATTGTGCAAAATTTCAATTCTACACTGCACATTTACTATGACTCTTGCAGAGATTGTATCAAGTACAATGTACTTCATATTGAAACATGCCAGTTCAGATAAAGTACTGGTAGTTTTGCATGCAAAAAGCATGCAAAGTTTAAAGAATAAGTAACATTTGCTCAGCATAAATGTCACTGAGCTGTTCAACATTGTATCCTATGGAAGGTACAACATAACTCAAAATATTTATGAAACTTGAATAGAATTTGCTCATTCACTTTGTACATATTGTACAGTGTATTGTAGACAAAAAACTTTTTCAGACTACCCATTTGGCAGGACCTCAACAACCAAGATGACCATTAACATACACTCCCACTGAATGTTATGTAGCATGTACCCAGTAACTTTCAATGACATTCAACTGGTCATAGTATTCTTGATGTGCTTACAAACAATATCTTTGCACTGTAATCTTTGCTTTTCCACTGGACTGTCAAACAATAAGGCAATTTTTCCCATGAGACTTACTCAGAGAGCTGTAATTAAGCTCCACTATTTGCCTGTGCATTTATATTTATAGCATAGCACCTTCTAATTTTCCTTACCTCAATTAGGTTATAGAATAACGGCAAGGGGACAGTCTTGCCCGCTGATTTGCTACTCTACTAATTAGTTATTTTTGGAGCAGCCACACTCGCCAATCAATAATTTGGGGAGTTCCCTAGCCCTCCGATCTCTTGGGTTATAAACAATCAGCTGATAAATGATTTAAGGGGTGAGCCAACTTTGAACACCACCTTTCGACAGAGTACACCTGCACTAGTACTGTATGTGTGTATCTTTGGGCATATTTGCATCAAAGGGCTACTAGTATAATACTCACAATTATGGTAAAGGGGTACATGAGCACAAGCACAGGCCAGAAACTCATTATGTGTAATGTCAGGACGTGCACAAGATATTAGGCAAAGATTAAAAAAGTTGGCAGATGAAACCAAGTCATCAACAGTAGACAAGCAACAGTAGCTCAGAAAAAAGCATTTACATTGTAATGTATCGCTTTTGTAAAGTTCATATGGTAGTATAATTTGCGATATATTTCACAGTCATTTTTATATTGTAAACTAGTTCATGTGAGTCAATAGAGCTTTTCTTTATGTATGCAAATTCATGGAAGTTTGTTTTCCTACAGTCTAGTCAATGAACCATTCTATTTACCTGCCACCTCCATTTAAGTTTCATAAACAGGAATTCACTTTAGTATTCATTAGTTGTTGCTATGTGGGGCAAGCCTTCGGCAAGCTTTGTGGTTGTTATGGCAATCTTCTGTAAACAAAGCCTGCATAGAATTTGAATACACTGCAAAAATGGTCGAAATTCATCTTTGAGAAATTCACAACACGACGACGACGCAGCATTGCCTTCTGGCACATGAGTGCGATGTGTGTTTCACACATGAGTAGTTACCAACACCTGCACAAAGTGCCTGCACATTGCAGGCAGATCTCATCACTTGAACACAATCCGCAGGGACCTACGGACAAACGAGATTCACACACTGCATAATGTTCCAGTGTAGAGCACATCCGTTTCAATCCGCACAAGGAAAGAAAAATAAACATTGTACATGTATCTCATGAATTAAAGTTTCTCGCAGACGTGGTAAAGTGTAATGGCAATTCTGGGTGAATAGGTACAATCTGTATCAAACATTGTTTTTATCAATATTACACACAGCGGGCATATGAAACCCAGACCTTCCACCATGTAAAACGTGCCCTGCACAATCAACATTTTACCAACTAACATAATTATCTTATACAACATTTATACAGCACACTTGCATGCACTGATGCCTGCCACTGACCCACAGCTGCATGGTGCAAATGCACTACAAACTTTGCACTGTCATGTACTCGTACATGGTGCTTGTATCAACAATGGCTTCTTTTGCTTGGTCTTGAAATGATTTAAAAGAATTTATAAACCATCTTTGCAGCTGAATATCAAAGCACACAACTTTGCTTGCTTCCTAAGAAAGAAAAATCTCATGTTTCAGTCCTTGGATGTGAGTGGTTCACATTTACAAATTTAACCACTTGTGAAATTCCTGATTTGCAGCCTTTGAAATATGCAAAATATACAACACATGTACTACACAGCCTTTATACTGCAACCCCTTTTCTCCCATGCTATCATCACTTGCTTGTTTATGCATAGGTAAAAGGGGGGGGGGGGATGAGAAATAGCTGAGTAATAGCTCCATATAGGGTGATCCCATGCCAATAGACAATGAGTGTTTTTGTGAGTTTTGTTCTCTCTCTCCCTCATATGAAATACATCACAACTTCCAGGAAAAGGCAGAGGAGGCACTATGCCTTAAAGGGATGGTATAGTTTTGGTTGAGATGGGGATTCAGGTTTTAACTTTTTGTGAGATAATTAGAAAAACCGCTTAATGGAAATCGGTTTTGAAATGACTGAGATGTAAGCGAAACAAAGTGGTTATTATAGTGGGATAAACCTTTCACTAAGACCTCTGTTTTACTTTGTTTTTGGATCTCTCAGCCATTTCAAAACAGAATAAACTTTCAATTCCTCTTAGAATTGTATGCTCTTTAATAATTCATATAAGTGGTTTCTAATCATCTCACAAAAAGTTAAAACTTGAATCCCCATCTAAACAAAAACTATACCATCCCTTTAAAACCGTATCTTTTGCTTTGTCTCTGCAACTCAACATTTAAACAATCGATATGAGAGCAAATTGCATTGTAGTCATGAACAATAATAACATGGCTTTGTGTGCATTCATCACATAAAAAATCTCCCTACAAAAACACAATTGAAATATCAGTAACAGTCTGAGTAAAATCATTGGGTGCATTTATCAACTCACTGCTGGTTTTAAAACAACTTCACAGAGTTTTGGGCAGTTTATGAACACAAAACTGTTTTGACTATAGGGTTAGAAACACATTTCTGAAATGGCTAAAAAAAAAGTGCAATTGCAAACACATTTGAACCAGACATAAATTTCTGTATATTGTTGAGTTGATGCAAAGTCATTTTGAAATGTGTTTTACAGCTGTAGCTCGGACCTGCCGACTAATCATTAATAACTCACCCTTGGTAAATTTTGGTTCCTCAAATAGTCCTTTACTGTCCATATTGATAATTTTTTGTTGATTTGGTCACAATATTGGTTTTGATGTAAACCGCCATGAAATCCCTAAACTCTGATTGTGTGAAATTCAAGTGATTTGAAACATATCCATATATGCACATGCACTAGCTGGGTCATCACCTGTACATGAGCATTGAAGACATAACCCCAGGGCTCTCTGTTGTGAATTGTGGAAAGAGGATGAACGAAGAAAGCGTCTTTTCAAGACCGTGGGAACAGTCTGGATTACATGTGCACGTTTACCATGGGGTATAAGCTACAATTGTAGATTTGTATGGTATAGTAGATGGTATAGTAGATGGTATGGTATGGTATTGTAGATTTGAATGGTATAAATGCCAGCCTATTGCTTGTGAAGTTAGGTTGTTTCTCAACAATGCAAATAGGATGCTACTCATTCAGTCCCCCTCCCACAGAGCAGACACTGAGTTTGTAATTGATTCTAATGGCACTAGTGAATTGACCAGTGTCATTATTTTCTTGGAGTTTGACTCTGTCATTTTGTATTATTTTAAAGCGATAAACAATTATTCTGTTCAATAGTGAACTGATATGATATTACTCACCAGGCGTGTGTTTGTGGATAATGTCAATGGCAGCTTGCGTTGTTAGTGTGCTTCTGTGTGTGTGTGTGTGTGTGTGTGTGTGTGTGTGTGCTAATATGTGTCAATTATAGTTTACAGAAAGAAAAGACACTGTCTTGGGGTTAGTATTAAAAGAAAGCCCATTGGGAATTGCCTTCTCACTATAAACCCCTTCTTCATTTAACAGCTTTGTTTTATGTCACATCATGATGATGTATACTATTATTGTCACAAGTATTCATGTTTTATTAATTAACCTCTTCCTTCTGCAATTATCTCAGAACCTTCAAGGCCCCCAAATGAGATTCTTTGTCAAATATTCTGTGATGCTCAACGAATGAAGATTAATTCATTCGGGCCAATCATGTCTCCTCAGATTAATAATAATAAAGTTTACAATGTAAATAATAATAGAGAGACTCTTAGAAAGCGCTTATTCTACCTAAAAAGATACTTATCAGGGGGGCATTTCATGAAGCATTTTGGTCGGATAATTTTTCTGACAAACTGTTACAAGCTACTGAAATCCTAGACAGAAAGATCCGTCTGTCCGGAGGACTCTTTTATATTTTGCCATTAACGCTGTCCTCCGTAGACAGCGTATACGGAGGGGATCCGTAGAGGGAGGCGTATACGGGGGGATCCGTGAAGCCAGACGCAGTCTCCGCGGAACATTCCCCAACGGACAGATACAGACCGATCTTTCGGTCAACTGAAATCCTTGCATCTGATTCGCTGAGAGCAAATTTGTCCGACAAGTTTGTCAGACAAAATGCTTCATGAAATGCCTCCCCCCCCCCCCCAGGTCTTTCAAAGTCCATACATTTCCAGTACATGTAACATTGATATAATTCATAAATTTATTTAAAGTAAACGGCCACAAAAGCATACTACGAGAAGAGCCAATTATCCATTTCTTCGTGCCTCTTCAGCTCAGGACTACACAGCTCACAGAGTAGTAGGCCTAACCCTCACCAGCACCAGATTGTCGTCAACAAATGCAAAAAGTAGCTATCCTGGGTTTTAGGGGTCTAAATTATTTTGGGCTTCTAACTTCAGCACAGGCATAGATACGGACTATGGAAAGCCAAATAGGATTAGGGTTAGGGTTAGGGTTTAGGGTTAGGGTTAGGGTTTAGGGTTAGAAGTTAGCAGCCCCAAATAATTTAGACCCCTAAAACCCAGGATAGCCCAAAAGGTAACAATTATTGTCCCACACGGTCGCAGATTGAAACCAGGATCCTGTAAAGATAAAGCTACCAGGGAGGTGTACCATGATGATGAAGAAGGGGGAAAAAATGCAAGTGGGTCAAGTTTGACTCGGGCCAGGCCAGACCGAGTAAACACTGAACGGTATTGAACTTTGACGGTTTTGGTCGATCTGAGATTAATGCTAATGATTTAACCCAAGCACAAACATACAATGCTGCAATTTCATTACCTCCAGTAGGGCCTACTGAGAATATATAATCACCACGATTCGTTCCAGGAACGACAAGCAGCACCATGCCCAAGCGCGTTTAGCGTACAGGTCACCGACTATGCAGCCAGACGATTCGGCACGATCGCGAACAATGAACGTATGGCAGCACAGGGGTCAAACGCTACACCCGAATGAATGAAGGCGATCCGGCGAGTGATTTCCATCACAATCAACAGACGTTTTCTGTTACCATTCGAAACCATTGTACACACAATATTCATCTGACATACCACACACTGCTCAAACACAAGTAACTCACCCTTTCATGACAGTCAGTTCGAAAATTTCCACAATATCTTACTTTAGTGGCTCTCCACAGTGTCTCGATAGCAACTGCATTGCTCAGAACAATTCCCCATACATTTCTACCAACTTTTGTTGCGCCCGACCCGTACCGACCGCGGTGAGGTACGTGCCACAATCGAATCGTGTGTATGATTCGCGTGCAATCATATCGCTGGCGTGGAAGTTAAGTGACGTTTAAATCACGTGACAGGCAATGAGTCCCGGGTCGGATACCAGGTAAAAAATACGATTATGCTGATAAATAAGTGGTGACATGAAGTTCATAATCATAGAAGATGAGATGACATGTGAAAAATAACGATGACCAAATTCCGAACGAAGATGAATGTAGGTAATAAGGCGTTATCACGGAAGTGAGCGCATTCGTCAGTTAGGCAGCACATTTCGCAACTGGCAGAGCATGTACAGCATGAAACGCATGTAGGCATACTGTAGCCTGTAGGCCCTAATCTTGATTTTGCTCACTATGTTGAAAACTTTAAAAGTATAAACAGAGCGCCAGTATATCATACCTGTATATAAAGAGAATTTATCACATATAGGTCCTATAGGCCTACGTATCATAATTTTATGAAGAGTTTAAATGCGAAAGCCGATACATCAATTTTTATCAACTTGAAACATTTGGGATTGAAACTGCTGAATATCCAAGAAAATAATTAAAATGTATCTTATATTTTTTTTAAAGTGCACATTCCTTCATCTTGTTACTGCAATGACGTATTATTCCCCCTCTTTTTTCATGCGGGAAAAGTGAAAATATGTTGAATTTTCTTTATACTTTTGTTCTACACATGCATGATATTATCACAAGCTGTAGTAGTTTTCTCATCCAGCGATGGCGGCAGAACTTACAGAACTTCAGAACTTCAAAACTTCAAAACATCAGAACTTCAAAACTTCAAAACTTAAGAACTTCAAAGATTCATAACTTCTAAACGGTAGAACTTACAGAACTACAGAACTTCAAAAATTCATAATCTAAACGGATTTTCTGATTTTCCTCAAACTTTCACACATTGTGTTCTATCAATATTGCTGCATTTTCTCAATACACGTGTGTAAGTGAAGGTGTATGAACTTGTCCTTTAACATAGAAAGTGGAAGGCAGTAAATGAAAACTCAGATCATGGGAAACACTGCAGCTATAATGACGAAAGTAAGAACACGACAGGGCCGGCGGAACTAAACGGGGGCCGACGTGTGGGGCTCACCCTCTGCCCCCCCCCCCCCACTTCTTTTTTCACAATACATAGGAATACATGGGATATAAACACATAGGGGTGTAACCACTTGCCCCCCCCCCCCCCACTTTATTACCTCTGAAGTGGCACCCGAAAAAGAGAGAGAGAGAGGGACAGAATATGGTTAAAGTTTCGCCGATTGCAAGACATATTTGTCAGCTGAAAAAAACCTGGAAGAGTACCTGATGAATCCCGGAAGTGGCACTAGAAATAATAATATAAATTGCCCCCTCCCCCACTTTTGAAAACATGGTGCCGGCCGTGCAGGAATGTTAGGACAGGTGATCGATCTTATTGGAAGCTAGAAGATACAGACAGATCTTTCGGTAAAAAGAAAACTATGTTTTGACCTAAATTTCAGTCTCTAACACGCCATTAGATTAACTATTTTTAAGATAACGGTAAGTAACTATTCCCCTCCACTCTTTGCCAGTCTACAGTCTGTTGGAAACACAGAACTAGAGTTCTCTGAATAGAAATGAATGCCAGAGGCTCACCCTCACCTCTTATCCTCTTCATAAAGTACAGTTAAGTGTACGCATAATCAGCTTTAAAAATAGATTTATAGATTTCATAGCTGAAGTGTTGAAATGCAAAAGCAGATATATCATTTTATCAACATTTGAGACATAAAAAAATAAAGAAAATAAACAATATACAAAATATGCGAGAAAATAATCTGGCGGCATTTTCGCAAATATTTCATGTTGTATAACGAGTGCGGTATCATTAAGATATTCCATTTCTCTATTTGACTATGATCTTACTTTGAAGTTTTCATTTATTCCAACTCTTCAGTTATTTCTCTCCTAAATATTCTTCCTTCATTTTCTTCCTCAGAGCTACAAACTAGGGGGCACCTTTTCAGACCATGTCACATTGAGAGCACCGTTCAAGGTGCAACTTTGCACGTTTCTGGCATGAAAGGTGCAAAGTTGCACCTGTTAGGGTGTTCCCAGTGTGACACTGATGGTGAAGGCGCAAAGTTGAGCCTATCCTATAGCGTGTATAATTTTAATAAGAAGATACTTCCCTCAACGGATATCTGCGGATATTTAGAGATAGTTTAGGGAATCATGGACATTACTTTTAGAATATGTCCGACTAAAGTTTTGGATAATTCCAAGTGTCGCTGTCTCTGTACAATTAGTACAACGTTGTTAACAATCATGTATAATAAAATTTCCCAAATTACTTTTTTTTTTCTTTAGGGAATTCATAAAGAGTACTTAAACAAGCTCATTCAGAAGGCATGGAAAATAAAACCAAAGATGGAATGTTAACCTTTCGATAACAAATTCCTCGAAATGGTGTAAACAATTAGTATCCTACTCTGATTATTCAGATTCTGTGTTTTATCTTGTCGTGTCGATCAGAACTTCGTTCTTATTGTATGTTGTTGTTGTGCTTTTTCATCAGCAGAGAAATTCAACTGTGCCTACATTGTTTGCATCCTCAGCTCGCAATATTTTGTTCGGCTGAGTAATGATTTTGTTTCTGTGTATAATAATCAATTGGATAAATGAACAATTTCGGTTTTTCTTCATAGTCTATTCTCGATGAATTTAGCACTAATCATTAAGTCTATATTAGTTCCTTTGCCGTTGCTGTGGAAAATAAACGAAAAGAAATGAAATAAAAACAAGAACTATTACATCAAAGAGGCCTTTAGGGAAAGTGCGTTAAGAATTAGAAAGAGAAGAATTGCAATTACATCGATACATTCTCATTCCCTACACTGTAAAAACATCAGTGTTAGATTTAACACCACGGGTGTTAAATCTAACGCCGATCAAACTTCGATAAAGGACCACACCCACAGGTGTTAAAAATGAAGAGTTTGTTTGCAAAAACCGATAAGTCCATTTTTAAAGATTTTGAGGTATGGTCTTTGTCACAAAGTACAAAATAATACCTTTCAAATGATATATTGGTCACTACATATAAAGGTATATTTTTGAAGTTATGGTCAAAAGAAGCAAAAGATTTCTTATTATTCTCTTTATTTTTCTTGACCTTTAATCGCAAATATCTCCATTTGGCAAATATGGACTTATCGGTTTTTGCAAACAAACTCTTCAAATGCACTGTGATGGTGTTGAAAAGTGTTCACCTGACACTTCGTGGTGTTAATTTGACACTGTACTGGTGTTAATTAAAAAATGACACCACATGGTGTTGATTTGATATTTGCTGGTGTTAATATCAATGGTTTAACACCCGTCCAACTTCAATAAGGGACCACACCAGCTGGTGTTACTTTGGTGTAAATTTATTTTCACATTTTTTCAAAAATCTAGTATTTTAATGTAAAATTCTTGATCGTCTTGTTTAAATTAAAAATCAACAAGAAGTGCAGTTACTATGAAACTCTTCAAAAAGCAGTTTAAAATTTGGAAATGACACCCATAGGTGTTAATTTAACACCATAAATGAGCACCGAAAATTTAACACCAGTCCGGTGTTCACTATTTGACACCGGACTTTTTGCAGTGTATAAAGAAGATGCAAACTCATTTCTAAAAGTAGGCCTATGCTTGACCCTCAGCATCTTATGAAAGGATCGTGTTATTTTCTTCTTCTTTTCATTCTTTTAGGGCCAGTCAGTTATCTACATCATAAAGACATCCAATTTACATTTGTTCACATTATTAACGACATGTCAGAAAAAAATTATTAATAAGCAGCTTTGACTTATGATTTCCACCTAATCAGTCATGAATCTTTTAGGCCCTGTCATATTAAAAACAGTAAACGAAACACACGTAGAATGAATCAACCAGCTCAGTCATGCTTAAAAGGAATAGCGCCCTCTATAGCCTGCAACATTATGGAAGTTTAGCCTGTTTACACATTATGTGACATTATGGCAGTACATATTTTTGTATAAGTGATATGCAGCTGCTACAAGTAACTCTCTGTGGAAATCAATAACTGATTGGAATGGAATGGAATGGAATGGAATGGAATGAATTTATTTTATTTATTTATCTTTTTTTTTTGATATTCGTGCCACTGAATCGTTGCTAAGGAACATCAAGCGAGTGAATAATAGAAGATAGTCAATCAATAGCTACAACTGAAGAAGACGAAGAAAAAGAAGATACGAGAAGAATTATAAAGAAGGAGAAGAAGAAGAAGAAGAAAAAGAAGAAGAAGAAGAAGAAGAAGAAGAAGAAGAAGAAGAAGAAGAATGAAGAAGAAGAATTTGAAGAAGCAAAGCACTAGATTATCAATATCAACATCTGCGTTGCGGTATGAGTGGAAAGGCTTGCTGTCTGCCTGTCTGTTCTTCTCAGCGCGCGCTCCCTCTATATCTCTCCCTCCGTTTCCCTAACTACATCCTTAACCTGATTTTCCCTTTGCCCAATCACCTTGGATCGTCACATTCATTCTCCAACTACCTTACCACCCATGCTACAACGCAAACAAACAATAGACCCCCTACTCTAACTGATGGTATATGGGCGTCAAATCGAGAGGGACATGTTCCATAGAGATGTTTTGATTCATTCTTCGAATCCTTATACCATGTTATTAATTCAGCAAGGTCACGTGGTCACTCAGGCACGGCGAATCGATATTTTTTTTTTCTCTTTTCAGCTTGAGTCAATCACTACCGAGCACAACAGCTTCACGTGGTCCGTCAAAAACAAAAAAAGCCTCCACTGTCTACGAAATGCACGGTCCATACAGGTTTAGACAAAGGGTGAGAATGCTCCGCATTTACACTCAACGTGCGGTGCATTTAGGATGAGTAGGATTATGATACTAGGTGTTCATGGTTGCGTGGGCAGGAGTTTTAATATAGCTACATACAGCATAACTCCCGTTGTCTTTGTTTCAAAGAGATAAAGAGCGTGGATTAACTCGTTTACAATATGATATGAAAAATTAAAGGTGACTTCTTTTGCCATTGTGATATGGGTTTGTAATGATTACATCACGTTTATACATTCTGCAATAGATTGAATCTTTCTCGGAGAGACAAAACGTGCAATAAGCAAATTCGTCGCCCAAAGTGTAACCGTAATCTTCATGTGGATAGACGGTAAATCTCGGTTTTTGACTATCAAAGTCAGCATGTATAAGAACGGCTGGGCTATATATTACCAAAAACTAGCAAGCAAACAAAACAAAAACCTGGAAATCTTCCGTGTCATCCGCCCGATATTTATATTGCTGGAGAAAGAGAGAGAGGTATATACAGTAGTTGTTTCTGTGTACCAATATTTCCACTCAGCATTATGACGGAATCTGAATGACTTCTAAACACATGTGGACACAATGTACACACTCGGAAATGTGCAGCTGTTAATTTACTTTTACAAATATACCAACTTCTCTCAACACACTTTATACGTACATAAAAAATGACTTTCGCGGCAATTCAATCACATGGCATATTTTCATTCATTAATTTCACTTCACGGGTATTCATTTTATAATGATTGACATTGTCATTTTTAGCGATTATGTATTATGTAACATTGACTCCACTTTTGACCTGCGGAAAACCAACATGTAACATCTTGTGCGTTTTCCATACGAGAAAGATATAAAGTTGAATTTGCGGAAAAAAAGTACTGTTCATCATTATTGTATAACTGCGGTAACCAATGGAATGCCACTCTAAAAAAAAAATGACCTGTATTCCTCTATTGTTGATTTGCATCAATGCTCCTCTCCTCCCTTAAAAGAAGAAGCGTAACCATGGCAATCGACGAAAGCTAAAGTTTGAGAATGAGTTTGAGTTTGAGAATGTTGTATTATACACACACGGATGAAATACAGTTCTGGTTGAGGTGAGGATTTAGCTTTTAACGTTTTGCGAGATATTCAGAAACCATTCTATATGAGATGTCAAAGAGCATGCAATTCTAAGGGGTATCAAAAGTTTATTTGATGAAAATCGGTTTTGAAATGGCTGAGATATCCCAAAACAAGTTGAAAAAAAGAGATCCTAATAAAAGGCGTGGCCTGTCGCCTTTTATTATTATCACTTTTTTGATATCTCGGCCATTTGAAAACCAATTTTCATCAAATAAACGTTGAATCCTTCTTAAAAGTACATGCTCTTTCATATAATTTTCATAAGAGGTTTCTCATTATCTCACTTAGGAATGTTATAAACCTGAATCCCCACCTCAATCAGTACTGTACAGTTCCTTTAATGTATATCCCCGCTTAGTGTATGAAATGTCACCTAAAAACTTGGTTGGCTGTATCTCATTGGATTCGATCCGACAACTCTACATTTTTATTTTTGTTGTGTTCTAAAAAGTCGTTAATATATAAGATTATACATTTCTTTTAAATTCCATTTTCTAGTCTGAACTGAAAAGAAGGTAAATAATAATAATTGTTCATATTGCCCGTGTCTTCGTGGTTAACAATAATAATGGGGTGTTTGTGCCCCGACACATTTTTGTTGAATTGAGGAAGCACTTGGGAAAGCCATGGGGCTGCAAAACAAACCGTACATTGTTTCTTAAAAAGTAACTAAAACGCCGGAGGGTTGATCTGTCTATACTCGGAGAATCAGCAGGCTACATATACCACGTTGTCTCCAAAACATTTTGTCTTTTTTTTTCTGGAGTGCATATATACTCGAAATCAATAAACGCGATATCGACTATGGGACAAATTGTACACAAAAAGTCCTAACGGATGACACGGCACGCCACAACGAAGAACGGGATCATTACGTAATGGTCCCAGCAGCGAACAAAAGGAGATCCTCCCCACCCCACTGAATAGGAAAGCCAGCGATGAAAGCCGCATCAGTTCGACTACGCTCACATTTTCTTTCACCGTTCTCGAGAAAGCGGGACCGAACGTCAATATCTGCCGTGTATTTGGCCATTGTTCACCAGTTGACTTCGATCGATTGATTACAAGTTGTGTGAAAAGCAGATGCCCCCTATATACAACGTTCACTGTGTTCAAGTGCGAGTGCAACATACCGTGAGCTCTGGCGAATTTGCCCATAATTGTTTGGAAACACTCGCAATTAACATTATCTACGGAGTACATTTTTTTCACAGTGTACACGATAACGAACCTGCGACAAAGTCGGTGAGTATGATAATTTTTATTAGAGCCCCGTCGGTTTAACTATTCTGATCAGAATGCGAATTTAACGCGAATTAACACAGACATGAAGTCTAGATGAATGAAAACGTGGATTGTGAACCACTGCGTATACTGACGAAACATAATGTTTGTATCAAATGAAGACAGCATACTACTTTCGTACTGTATTTCCAAAACGGTGCCAGTGTTTGCATTACTAGAAGAGGAGGGCAATGATTTTGTGAACTGTAAGTACTTGAAGAGAGATAGCAAAGAGCTCGATCTTCATAGCTGTATCGCCCAGTGCTCATTTTCAAATGTCATTTGGTTAAACAAAGAGACAGTATGAATATATCTGTCTCTGTCTGTCTGTCTCTCCCTCTAGATCTCTATTTTATTTTACATATTACATAATATGTGTGTGTGTTTGTGCATACGTGTGGTTGTTTATGCGTGTGCGTGCTTCTTTATTATAACTGACTTTGTCGTTATGTTTCTATGTAATTTGGTTAACACATTTTTTAACTACACTGAACTGGTTGTGTCCACAGGTATTATTTCATGGTTGTCTTGAATATTTTGTACGTTTCTTCTTCTTCATCTCCTTAATTCTTGTCATATTTTATAATCATCATCATCATCAATGTTATTCAAATTCATGAAATTCTTCCGTCGAGATGTTTTCATTGCAACTGATTGACAAACTGCCCAACATCGACGTAAGTAAGCACTGAATTGATCAGTGTTTTAGTAGTAGCCATGATAAAAAAAAAAATCATGGGCGTACATACTCGAGCACGATTCGAAACTAAGACCTCCTGATTTTTTATCATGGCTACTACTAAACCACTGATCAATTCAGTGCTTATTTACGTCGATGTAGGGCAATTTTGTCAATCAGTTGCAATCATCAATGTTGTTGGTATGCAGTGATTACTGTGTCTGACGAGTCGCTCTTATCGCTTCGTCTAATTTCTGTAAGTCTATAAGGATTTTTGTGACGACTCTTCCCTGTTAGATTTTCAGAAACTTTCAATATACAATGTACACCAGCGAAGCAATTCCAAGAAATATATAGCTTTTAATTTTTAACTATTTTAAAGGGGGTAAATACTTCCAGGCACGAAATAACATCCCCAATCTAGAAAGACCTTAGTTTTGGACTCGTATCAGTAGTGGTTATTCAAGTCGTAACGGGTCTTGCGCTCTGATCTGTCACAGTGGCACCAGATTGTCTGGCTATACACGGACGGGTACTGGACTCTCCTTGAATTTCATACCAGAATCGAATTCGTGATGGCTGAATGCAGTTCGGAATATTGACTTTCCTCTCCGATCAAACAGAAAATGGAGGAAAATCTATTTTTACTCCTCTTCCAAAAAGCGAGGAAAGAAAGAAAAGGGTCATCGTGCATGACCTAGGCCTCGTCAGGCTTCCCTTGACGACGAGCGGGTTGTCATCCGATTAGATCCAGAGTGAAATCCGAGTAGTAAACTAAAAAATCTTTACAAATACAATGTATTTTGTGCGGAGAGTTTTTCGAGAAAACCTTTGGCTCATAGAATGTGTAGTCTCGTCGGGAATTATAGAGAGATAATCATATTGAGATCTGACATGCAAAATTTCAACGAATCTGCAAAATGCCAGGCATAAACATAGTCATAATAGTATCACTTAATATTACTTCGTTCGATTTCATTGTTGTCATTATAGTTGGCATGTTTATCTCGTCATGGCGGGTGAGAGTGACAACGAAAACAATGGCTGAAACATGATATAGAATAATAAGACCATTAAAATGAAGAAAGGAATTGCACGTCATTTTATTACACAGCTAGCATTCACGAAAACAACAGAATTCACTATATCAGAACTACAGGACTAAACGATACAGAAATGTACTACATATAATCGATGAAAGGAGAAATGAAGAAAATTGATAGGTAAGTAACTTCTGTGGTTGGATCCTGTTAAACAATATAACTTTCATGGCAACTATTTTGGTCAAATCGTTGTCATTTACGTTGACTTCAAACTCATCATTTTTTTTTTTTGCGTGCGTGCGTGTGTGTGTGTGTGTGTGTGTTTGCTTATTCGTGTTTTTGAAATTCGAACTGCAAAATGTGAAAAAACAACAACAACAACAACCGAAACTATCATTACGGAAGACAGTAGCTATATCAGGTTCATTGGTTTTAATATTTGGTGTCAATTTAGCACTCAGAGTTGGAGTTCAAGACTGTAAATGGTATTTTTTTTACTTCGTCCGTTTAAAACAAACAGGACTAAGAAAGATAAAAAACTAGCGAAATGCGCAGTACCGAATTTTGCATTAAAAGTAGTAGATATTGACATTCATGTATTTACAAAATAGAATGCTAATTAGTATACCTATGGGCTACATGTCAGGACCTATACTGTATTCGATGCTTCAGTATGAGGAGCTTTACTTCAAAATGAATATATGACTTTCTAATTGCAGTTTACTCAAAGTGTTCAATGGTTACCCGGGTAAATTCTGGTATAGACAGACGCCTGATAGTGCTGGTGGCTTACAAACGTATCACCAGTGAGTTAATTGTGACAACTCCATAGGGCCGAATGCATAAAACAAGCAATTGCTTGTAAGCAATTGCTTCAAGCAAAAGCACAAGCTCGTCTAGTAAAAGGTGTAGCTCAAGCAATTGCTTAAATACATATGCATAATCTTTTGCTTGTGCACATACCTTTTGCTTGCATTCAGCAAGCAATTGCTTAGGGTTCGAACAATAGCGTCACGCCTGTGCGAACACAAGAACAAAGGCGAGTGTGGCAGCATGCATTTGAAAGGGCATGTGTGTGCGGAAACATTTCCTGACATAGCAGAAGAGCTATGAAATGACACTCATAAATGCACACACAGACGCACACACACACAACTATACACACACTCGTATTACTGGCTGATTCCCACCACTACTTACAATAGCCCGCATCTGCCATATCGCACGTGGAGAGACGTCTCCTTGCTCTCCACCGAAGTGAGACATCCTACCTGTTTTTCATCAAATTTTGCGTGCTAACCACTGGACATTCCCGTTGTTGAAATGAAACATTTCTTACTCTACTTAAGAGTAATTTCTTGTAGATTTATACCACTCCTTCACAATTGTTGTCTTTCTTCCATGAATATGAAAATGATACTTAAAAGGGAACGTCCCAGATAAGCAAAAGCTCAAGCTCATTTTACAGAGCTTGGAAAATCGTAAGCAATTGCTAGCAAGAACTAGCAAAAGGTATGTTTTATGCATACGTTTTTAAGCAAATGCTTGGTCTCTAAGCAATTGCTTGCGGACAGCAAGCAATTGCTTGTACTTGCTAGCAAGAGCTTCTGCTCGCAAGCAATTGCTTGTTTTTATGCATACGGATTCGAGTAAAAGGCTAGCACAAGCAATTGCTAGCGTTTATGCATCCGGCCCATAGTATCACCATGGAGCTCCATGGTATCACCAACGATATAATTCAAATGCACACAGACATTTAAACTAGGAGCGCGCCAAACCACAAAAGCAGGTATCTAGATAATAATAGGAACAATAGGATGACATAACAAGAATGAGCATTAACGTCTTCGCTCCATTCCACGTATTGTGTTGAGAGTTGAAGAAAGCGTGTATCTATGTAAGGTTTCTTTACTCAATAGAAACACCAGCAGGTAATCAATAATGCTCTTTGTTCCGCATTTTAGCACGCTACATGTAGAATCAATGAGCTAGAACCCCGTCTTGGAATTCCAGTACATTACCGGATAAATGTGTTGATTTAGTGCAGCTGCTGCAGTCTTACTGTATTTTCGCACCTCTGCAAGATCCCAGTAAACTGAAAGGTATGATATACATTGTAATGATATGTGCGCTGGTGAGGCCACTGAAATTATTTTCGACTTCAACAATTTCGAATAGAACTGTGATCTCCTGCATTTTTTTTCCGCCATATTTTTGTCAGTTGAGAGTCAGTACAGCATAACATCCTCCTCCATGGTAACAAGAATTCGAGGATGAATAGTAGGTCTGTTAAAACAAATAAGAGACCAAGGGTCTCGCGCTCACCTGAGCATCACAAGTCTTCCTTCCACAAGGAAGACTTGTGGAGCTAGAGGGACCTCAGTCAGGAGGGCGTGGCGAACATTGGAATCACACTGGCAATAATACCTGCCAAGTTTGTAGAAAATTTGACGATGCGTTTTTAAAAGAAGATCAAAATGTCAAAGTGGCCACAAATATGGTCCCGGTCCCGAGGGGACCACCTCTGAATCTGTCATAATTGTGCTTCCACTATAATGTAGGGGTGCCTATACATTGTACATTTCCTCAGAATATTTCTGGTGTCATAGAAGAACATTTTTGCTTTAACCCTCTGCGTGCCATAGGTTTGTTTGTGAAATGTGTGCGCATTTGACTCATTGGCAAAGAAAGAGTTAAAGTAATTCAAGGATATACTTATTCGGGGGCAAGTAGGGCATGGTGCCTACTTGTACAAAATCATCCCAGCAAAAATACCTGCCAAGTTTGGTGAAAATTTGACCCTTTCATTTTCAAAAGAAGATGATAAAGTGAAAATTGGGCCTCAGATTGGTCACCCCTCCTCCACCTCTCCCTGCTGATGGCAATGTTTCTGTTATGATAAACTGTGCGTGTATCAACAATCGTCAAAAAATGATCTACCGTCGCAACAAGATACGAAATGCCGAGACATTACAAGTATTTTTGAACAATCAGAATATTTTGGAATATGGGAACTACTGCTCCTGTTCTAATATTTCTTTGTCTTTTCAAATAATTTTCATAACATCAGCCCCGTGAGATCTACGAAAAATGTATACTCTGTGAAGTTTGAGGATGAAGTTAAATTCAAGTATCGTTTTTCAGGAAGTAGTAGTTTGCTTTTAACTATAACGGCAACTCTGTGAACTTTCCTTCATTATCAATATGATTCTGTTCTGTTCTGTCCTATTCTATTCAGTTTTGCATTGATGTGAGATCAGCACGAAGGGGTACGATGTGTTTTTAGACAAAGCATCTTGTGTATTGTAAATGTGGTGCATTGTGTGCTTGCGTGCCAATTGCTTAAAGAAAGAAAATACGAAACACTGTAAGTACTTTCCCAGAGTTAGTTTTGAGAGAAGGTTTCATTCCCTTCAGTTAATAACTTTATTTTCTCTGTAATATTGTCGTATAATATCGTATATCATCGTCACATTTCTATGTATGCATGCTTTATTATGTGAAAATAAATGAATACGGAATGTTCTTATTAGAAACACCTGCTTGCACCATTTGCGTCTATTAGACACAATACAGGCAAGACGGCAAGGTTATTAATTAAACGCGTTGATCATCATTTATCACCATATGCTTCAGGAGGGCTGACGCACGAACAATACTTTCGTAACATCTCACTGCTCTACGATGAGATAAATGATTTTCCACTTGAGGTAAAGTACTCAATCTTTGTCCTTACATGGTTGCGCAAACGTCTAGATATATATGATAACTGGTGCACCTTTGATACCCTCGTTCGACGAAATCAGAATTATGATTTCTTTATCTTTGCAGGCCCGACCGAGCCGACCTAAACCTATCGCCTATGCCAGCGGAGCCGATCACGCATTCGCCATAAACGTCTCCTCTAGAGCGAACACCTGTGATTGCACTTTACCAATGATGCAGTATTCTGTCAGCATCATGTGACTTTTGACTTGCAGAAATACCTCCACTCAAAACAGTGCTGACGTATTCGTCGGACCTGACCCAACTACATGTACAGTGAGAAGAAAGGGCCCGTGACAGAGTTTGGGATAGTGTTTGTTTAAAGTGAATTACGAGATGGGTTTCAACGTGAAATTCGTGAGCGGACCTGTGTCCCGAGATTTGATCTGTCCGTTATGTCGCGGAGTCTTCGTGGATCCTGTGGTCCTCCATCCCTGCGAGCATGTCGTCTGCACAGCGTGTCTGAAGGCTTGCACGTCCCGCGTACAACTCCTGCAGTCATGTCCTCACTGTCGGAGCCCACTCTTTGAGAAGCCAACCCTGGCGCCTCATCATTTCATCGCTCGTCTGCTCAAGCTCATCGTGAAGTGCCATCGCGAGTGCGGCCACAAGTGCGAACTGAGCGCCTTGCCCGAGCACGTCCTCAACGAATGCATTCTGGGAGTCGTGTCGTGCCCGAACAAGGTCAGAGGTTGTCACAAGGAACTCAAGCGGAAGATGCTCGACGCGCATGTGAAGGAATGCGACTTCCGGTTGGTGACGTGCGAGGGATGTGGGGCGGAGATGGTGTACTCGAGACTCGCGCTTCATCAAAAGCGACGTCGGTGCGTGGAGGGGAAATTGTTGGGCCAGCGGGTGCGGAGCGCGGCGGCGGCCATGCGACAGGTCCGAGAGCACCAGGAACTCTTGCGTAAGGAGGTCATCACGCTGGAAGGACAGCTGATGAGACTCCGCTCAAGCAAACTCGAAGCCCGCGGCAGGTTGAAGTCAGCACCACCAAGGCTTCCAGGAGGATCGATGTCATCATCGACCTCAACGTCGAGACCACAGTCTTCAAGGAGTACGGTCAGCATAGCGTCGCAAATGTCCACGAAGAAGAAAAGAGGACCACCAAAAGCACCAACAATATTTCTAACCGATGCTACATCGTCTTTCGATGTATTACCTTTCAACGCGACGTCTACATCCTCTTCCAGATCATCTCCTCGCCAAGCCTCGTCCGACCATGAGGAAGATGACGACTCAATGGCCGTTGCGATGATCGTAGACGGAGAGACGTCATCGGATGAGAGGAGTAGTAGTTATGGCAACCAAGGTGAAAGCATGCTCACTTGCAAAAGATGCAGAAAGACCTTTCATCCGGACACGAACCATGACAGGGCTTGTCGATGGCATCGTGGGGTGAGTAGGCTGCTATTTCCCTTTGTGTATTTTTTTTTTGATCGTTCATCTTGGTGTTAGTTTGCTCACCTTGCATTCCAGTTATTTATTATAATAACTTATATATATATTTTTTTTTCTATGACGTGATGAAACCGCTAACGGAGCAATGAACCAATCACCGTGAGTCCTCCCTGCCAAGAAATATTCTGATCTTACGGGGATATGGTGGGTCTCACCTTTAAAATTATAGGACCACTTTGTTTTGCTCTGTTTTTGGATATCTCAGCCATTTCAAAACCGATTTGCATCATTATAAACTTTTCATTCCCCTATAATAGTATGCTTTTTAATACATGTATTTCATATAGTTAAAATCTGAATCCCTATCTCGACCAAAACTATACCAGCCTTTTTAAACGATATCCAATTCTTTTTTATGTGCCACTCAATCAAATCGCCTGAATTTTGCTACATTTGTATCAACCTGCGTGGTATGCTTTGCCTGCTTGAACACTATATCCAAAACAGTATCATAATACCTATCCATATTTCTCCCCCACCCTATCTTTCTCTTTTTTCTTTTATCATTTTACCCGATTTCCGGTTGTTTCTTGCTCGGTCCATCCTTCGACTTGTGGACTTGGAACATAATGCCCGACTTTCGCTTATGACATCAACGTACAGCCGGTAAGCTAATGTTTTGTTCCTGTGAACATAAAGGGGTCTGGAAACAAAATTGTGCCTCCATTTTGAAATGCAAAGGGCAGAAGAGATTTAGTGGAGGTACGCACTATTTGGGCACCCGTCCCGCTTCATCATGAATATTCATCAGGCAGTAAGATACTGTACTGGTAAATGGCAGAACGCTGGATACGTGCAATATATTGCCGGGAAATATAAAAATCTCGAAAATTGCATCAACGGGGAATGTTAAAACGTCTCCCCGGGAGATGGTAAAATGTTCAGTTTTGCCGGGAAATGTAAAAACGCTACCGGAAAATGTAAAAATCATGTATTTCCACCGTATTACGGATACATGTAGATGATGAATATTCATGATGAAGCGGGACGGGTGCCCAAATAGTGCTTACCTTTATTAAAAACGAGTAGAAGAAAGAGCAAAACTTTATTTGTTACTGTTATTGTAAAAAACCAGAAGTCATCACTTTGCAGTTTAGATTACATCATAATGGTGAGCAGACCTACAATGCCTTATCTGATATTACATTGTATTTGCACATGATTTCTGGATGACAGTCAAAGCCATTGTTATCAAAGCGTGTGTATCCAATACAATTCCAATTTAAGTTTGATAGAGCAACCTAAAATGAGGCAAAATCAAACTCCGACATGCAAAAGGCCTCTGAGCACACCCGGCACTTCAGCAGTGCAGGCTGGCCTGTTAATTTGACCACTTTCATTGACAGATCTCATACATTCAATTGTTCTTTCAAGATAACACTCAAACTTGGAAAAGTGCAATTTGTCATTGTCTTTAAAGTTTATGTGCTCAGTCATGCATGACATCTATCAACATAATCAGGTATCAATGAAAAGAGAAAGAGTTCCCCTTTCCTCACAACCAACATTGCGCTCTCCATAGCTGATAATTATGAAATAGTAGCCCTCCAAAGTTGGATTACTTTTTTCTTTTTCTTTTTTTAAATACATACTGTAGTTTAGCATGGTGAGACTGGAGATTTCCGTTGAAGAGTCTTATCTCTTATGTTTGGATGTTTTGAATTTTCTGTTCTATTCTTTTGAATTCCATTCCATATTCCTGGATATTCTTTCACCAATGCGGCTTCCACTATTACGTGTCCAACCTTCAATATTTAGATCGTAAGTATCGAATCACGTGTAATTTCAATTGTTCTGCATGGATACATGTATAGTAAAAACGAATTTGATTCAGTGGGATAGATGACAGTCTTAAATGTTTGAATTCAACTTTATTTCGTATACAGGATTATAAGAATTCCATAAAATTTACAAGGCGAAAGTCCTTTCAGATGGGAAATTAAATCTTAGAATTGGTAGTTAAAACGTCTTTAACGACTGCCTAGCATGGTTACCGCAACTTAACCATAACACAAAATACTTAAACGAATACCTACACATGGAATGTTAGGAAATCTTAGTAATTCAGCTCTTATAAGATGATTTTTATGTTCCTCACCTGGAAATTTGGCAACCAACCACTAGCAGGCACCCACACACACACGCAAGGACACCTCCTCACAATACCTATCACTTGAACATTTTTAAACTGTCCAGTGAAAGAAAAATTATTAAAAAATGAAATGATAGTTTGTGTTGCATTGCAAAGATGAATATTGACTTTAAAGGGATGGTACAGTATTGGTGGAGATGAGAATTGGGCTTTTTAACTTTTTGCGAGATACCAAGAAAACACTTATAATATAGAACAGAACAAACCATTTTAAGAGGAACTGAAAGTCTATTTGACGAAAATCGGGTTTGGAATAACTGAAACATCCAAAAACAAAGTAAAACAAAGCAGTCGTAATGAAGTGTGGGTCCCACACTTTATTAGAATGGCTCTTTTTTTTTGGATATCTCGGCCATTTCAAAACCAATTTTCATCAAATAAACGTTGAATTCCTCATAGAATTACATGTTCTTTCATATTTCATAAGAGGTTTCTCATTATCTCACCAAAAAAAAAAAAAATGTTAGAAACCTAAAATTAGGTCTCAACCATGAACTGTATGATCCCTTTAATGTAAAATGCTAATTTCTTCTTTCCTTCACTTCTCTCACACCTATGTGCTGAATCCGGCAGCTGAATTTATTTGTAAGTATGCCCTCACTTTTATAAGCAGTATACAGACTGCAGACATATCGTTTTGCACTTATGTTGCTTTTTATCGTTTGATTCAAGTTTGTGATAAACAATTAACTTGCTGCTTTTCAATTTCAGTCACAGGTTTAAAAAAATATTTATATTGTGCAATAAACATATCGGTATGGAACATGGAGAGTTCATCAAAAACAAAATACATACATGTATGTACCAACTTTTAGCTCTATTGCAGCTGTAGAGAATATATACGTACCTCCTGTAGTTCACTGGACCCTCTACATTTAAATGTACCACTACATGTATATCTATAGATATACGTTTCTGCTATTGAATGTGCTGTTTTCGAGTTTGATGGTGATCTATTAAAGGTGACACGAGGATGACAAATAAAATACAAAAGAAACATCTAAGTACTGAAAATGCAAACACAAAGCATGAATCTTTTATTTAATTAGTGTTATGTCTCTTTCAGCAACTACATGTATACTACATTGTATTCAAGCAATAAAGATAGATGATATACACCTGTATTTGTATCCTGCCATAATACACCGGTATGCATAAACATGTAGTATATCCCTGCTTCAAGGGTGTGTCATTCTGACAAATCACATCTATTGGAAAGATTTGATACATCACTTCTTTACCTTGAACTTTTCAAAATGATTCTTGTCAGTTTCACGCCATTAACCCAACAAATTCTGTTTTGCTTCTCTTTTGAATTCTTCAACCCTGGACTGACATGGCAGGGGGTAAGTTATAAAGTGGCATAATCTTGCTCAAGTTTGCTGCCTATGTGTATAAACTTGGCCTCACATTCATCTCAGCAAATCCTCATTTAATCCACACATTTTCACTTCGTAATCGAGTGAACAACACTTCCTAAAACCATCAGATTTGGGGGAAGTCATCCCAAAAACATATAAAGTTTATTTGCTAGAGAAAAGAACAATATTTGTGATCAAAATACTGTGCACTCCCGTTACAACGAACATGATTATAACAAAGTTTCATAAACAGCATAAAAATTCAGGTCCCTAAATTATCATCACTAGATTTTTCTGCACATTAGTTGATCAGCTGTAATAAAAGAAAACTGCCAGCTCCGAGGACTTCATTATAATGGGTGTTGCCTGTGGTGTGTGTTCACACACTTCTTTTTAGCTGCAGCTTGCACTGGAAGACTCATGACACACAAATGGGGGAATAAAAAGGGAGGACAACATTATCAAAGATGAGGAAGATATACTGACTCTAAAAACTTTGTCTGGTTTCCAGACCCTTTGCCAGCTGGACTCCGTCACCGCCTTTGCCGAAAAACCACCTTAAACTATGCAAGTTTTCGACAATGAGGGCGTCAATATTCTATATTGCAAAATAGTACGAGCAGAAGGTCTGGAAGCCAGACTACTAAAAACTATAAGTCTGGTTAGAAAGATTAATTGAGACCTTCCACGTTTTTACAAAGTCTTTGATAAGCACATCAATTTGAGGCTGTAGAAAACATTTTGTATATTTTAAAATATCATATGGATGTACACAAATTTCCACTAAAACTACATATAAATCTTATGTATAAAGGAATGACACTTTTTATATTCTCATGTAATCTGTTTAAGGTATGAATTCATAAGATCTCTTCAACACAACATACATTTGTATTTTTGTACGGTAATTGTCAATGGTATTCTCAGACTTCTACATGTTTTATGTATCTTGAGCTACCTGAGTTGCATTACTTGCAGACAGCCCCTTCCTCAAATGAGTGTTGGGCAGCACCATCTATACACATCACAACTACAGCACAAATCATCCTACAACTTGTAGATGTCATAAGCATTATGATTATACCTCAGTTTACCTCTGCAATGGTTTAACACTACTTTTTAATCTTCTTATCCTGCTTTCATTCTGTACTTGCTGCCTTGTGACTGCTTCATCACATACCAGGGGGTGAGTAGAAACTCTTTTTTGATTCATGAACTATGAGTATTTTATAAGTGGAATGGTGGGCATGAGGAGATAATAAAAGACATACATTGTAGCTGATGAAAGACTTGGCACTTCTGGAAAGAAGTCAAGATAATGATGTAGTCAGGAAAGCATTCGTACCTCTTGTAGAAACACAGTTCTGTGAAGATTAAACAGCCAATGCTTTTACACTTTTATGTTTGTTTGTTTGTTTGTTTTTTTTTTTTTTTTTATAACATGAGACATTTGTCAAAGAAATACAGTTATTGCATAGCTTGAGCTGTATCCAGGTTCAAACCTACAACTAAAATCTTCGAAAGGCACGTCAAAAAGTCTTTAGCCTCCATAGCAATTTTGATGTGAATTTGAATGTACATTTTACCACCTGATCAAAAATTGTTGAGGCAATAATGTCACTGAGAATAACAATACATGTACAACATGCTGTACATAAACATATGGCATGTATGGGGGAAAGGAACTACAATGTACTACCAGCAGCTTGGAGAAACAAACAGAGTCCATTCTGTATAATTGATGTTGGGAGTCAAAGTAAAGATCATGAAAAATATATGATCAATGATATCAGCTTCTATTCTGTCAAGGATATACATGTACTGGCTTTTCAGTTACATGTACAGTGGAAACTTGATATTTAAAGCGATCTGATATAACATAATACCTGATGTGACAGACTAATTTCTCTAAACCCAATAAATTTATTTCCTTTGCTTCGTATTGATTATTGACTACTGATATGAGAAAATACCTGATATACAGAACAAATTATCTTGGTCCCAAGGATCTCGTCATACTGGGTTTCCACTGTATCTCACTGGGCAAAAATAGTTCCCAAATCAGAGAGATTTGTATATTCTCGTATCCAGATGTGGAGAGATATTGACATTTTCAGGAAGTCCCCTACAGAACAAGGGGACTCGGAAAATCTGTTAATTGCCAAATCTCCATTGAGAAATCTCCATAATTCTATCATGGTGTGTCTCATAATGTCAAAATTCTGTAGGTAGAGGAATACTACTAATTCTACTGTGATATCAAGAAAGTGTGTAAACCGAAAATCAATATCTTCACATTCTCTGCCCATTCATGCATGAGGTGTTGACTTTCAGCGACCTATAATTCATGGAGACTTTCTTAATGCATTGCAATAAGTGTGGTGTATGATTTGCTAAATTTATCAACTAAAAGATAAAATCCATACATCTTCTTTTTCCAGACGTGCATGATTTGTGGCCAGCTGAACTTCAAGCGAGGCTGTGTTGTGGGATACCACCTTGCGGCTGACCCAAGCAAGACCGTCACCTTTGCACTTCCCGACAAGGAACACATCATGGCGAATTCTGGCTCAATTGAAGCTCAATCTTAACAGACTGCAACATTGTACCTGCCTTATCACCAGACCTTGATCTCAAACGGCTCATGCTTGAAACCAATTGTCCTTGGATTCTCGATGCTCTAATTACACACAAGTACCACATTGGATGTACTTGTGAAGATTACTGGTGGAGATCCATACTGTGCTTCAAACTTAGCTAACAATCAGGTCATGCCCTGACATGTCAAATTTCTGGAAGTACAGTGGACTCCCATTATAACGAAGTCCTTGGGACTAGCCATTTTCTTTCGTTATAACCGAACAAATAAACAATAAAAGACACAGAGTGGATGATGTTGCAGCTTGGATTTTTACTTTGTTGTAACCGGAATTTTGTCATAACTATGTTCGTTATAACAGGATTGCACTAACAAGTGCATTTTATGGTAGAAGCAAAAGTGCAATTATGTGTACCTGCATTGCATCTATACGTTGCAATACAATTTACTTTTAAATACAGCGTTTATACATTGCACTCCCGTCATAAAGAACATGGTTATAATGAAATTCTTGTTACAACAAGATCAAAATTAAGGTCCCAAAATCATCAATGATACATGTATATGTTTATACATTATACTGTTTGGTTAAAACAAAATTTTATAACGAAAGAAAACCATAGGTCCACAGGATTTTGTTTTAACAGGAGTACACAGTACTTGGTATATCATAACAAATAATGTCATTCTATCAAGTCAAACAACAAATCAGTATTGCACAATCTGGTGACAAACGTACTCTATGCAGGAATGTGCTCTACCAGATACAAATAGTAATGTATTTCAGTTAATAAGGTCACTCATAGTATAAGTCATCATTTTTTTTTTTTTCTGAGCAGCTTATCAGAACAAAACAGCAGCTACAATCAGCATATCTTACAATTAATTAACATAACAAATCAACAGTACAGGTACATCATGCTACAATTTAGTCAAAGCTGTATCCTAAAATAAACAAAAGACTTTACATTTGTAGGCTACTGTACACCGACATTCAATACATGCATATATGCTACTTTAAGGAGAGAAATCCACTTTCTTTTCACATGTATATATTCAGCAGCTGCATTTCTTACAGGAAATCATAATTTGCAGGATGTTAAAGGTCCTGCAATTTTTTTTTACAGTTAAAAAGCAACACTGTGATCATACAAGAATACCTTTGCTATCCAGCTCTCGTTTTGGCAGGAGATGTCATGAGCTGCAAGAAAACAAACATACAAATATGATATTGTAAATATGCTGCAAGCAGAATGTGGGTACATCACACTCGGATTGAAATGACATCACTTACTTGACCTCTCTCAAGAAACATCACAAATAATAAATATAAAAATGATTAAATTTTTGCCACAGCACTACACAGAAAAGATAAAGACATTATTAATGTCCAATTATAGTTTCGCTCTTTGAAAGAAAGAACTCAACTACTTCGGTATAATATCAAATTTCACTATCTATCATTGCTGAGCAAATAGAAGAATTCCAGAAAAAATTTGAAATGTATGCATCTTTATTAACATGTAGTCCACTGCAAGAAGAGGAAAGTTCTTATCAAGTTTCTTTCCAAAGACAAAGGGTTTTGTGATTATAGTATCAAAAGAAGTTGTAGATTCTGTGTTGAAAATACTTTCACATATCTCAACAAACAGATGTTATCTGTAGGTCAGAGTCAATAGAGTTAAAATCTATTTTGATGGCTCTGAATGTGCACACTTGTAATACAGAAAGTATCTGTGTGAAAACATTTCTATACTTCTCTATTCTTCATTTATTCCATACACATCTCTTGCACTTATCTTTTACTTTGTTGCTTATATTTTCTAAATCATTACATCAACACTCCTTTATATTGTATGTCTAAATTCTGAATCTGAATAAAGCACATCTATGTACAGTTAACTTGTATTTTCTTTTCATTAAGTCTAATTTCAATATAAGGGGAGTCTAAAAATGTTGAATCTACAAAATCTGTTATGTATTCAGGTATTTTCATTCATTTCAGCTTATACTGTATATGTTTAAGCTATGCATTCAGTTCCTCAGGTGTATTATTGTGTTGGTAGCAGTTCAGTGGCAATAGATAGTGTGTGTTGAATCAAAATGATGTAATCTGTAATAAATAAAATATACTGTATTTATATTTTTTTTGTTAAAATATGATTGCATTGCCTGTCAATCAAGATTGCAATGATTTCTTGAAAGTACAAAATTAAATATATCTATCAACTAATTTTCTGTACATATGTGTATTATTTTTTTCTATGAAAACGTAGGAGAAAACCAAACAACAAAGAAATAAGCAAACAGACCTAATAACAGAAATGCTTCACCAAGGTGGTATTCCCTACATTTATCAGTTGACACACACAAATGATCTTATACATTCATGAGATGTGCGTAGTTGGTGCATTCTGGCACTGCAGTCTTAAAGGGACTGTACAGTACTGGTTGAGGTAGGGATTCATGTTTTGAACATTCCTATGTGAGATAATGAAAAGCCTCTTATGAAATATGAAAGAGCATGTAATTTTAAGAAGGATTCAACATTTATTTGATGAAAATTGGTTTTCAAATGGCTGAGATTTCCAAAAAAGTGCTAATAATAAAAGGCGACATGCCACAACTTTATTAGGATCTCTTTGTTTCACCTTGTTTTTTGATATCTCAGCCATTTCAAAACCGATTTTCATCGAATAAACTTTTGATACCCCTTAGAACTGCATGCTCTTTGACATCTCATAGAGTGGTTTCTGAATATCTCGCAAAACGTTGAAAGCTAAATCCTCACCTCGACCAGAACTGTACACACCCTTTAATAGCACTTGTGCTACCTTACTATGAAAGTTATATTGTGTACATTTGGTTTGACAGAAGACATAATATCTCACTAGTTTTATTTCTCCATCATATCAGTAAAACATGTAATGTTTCATCCAAATATGAATTACTCCCCACTGACATAAAAAAAAAAACCCAAACATTAAAATTTGCAAGGAGAAGCTATATTGATATAATGTACATTGTACCAAGTACAATGCATCTATGATAATCAAATCAGTTTTGGCATAGGCCTGCAGTACTCAAATGATGCCACATTGACCAAATGCATAATTTAACCCTAACTAGGCCGGGGGGCCTCCAAGGCCCCCCCCCCCCCTCGATGTTCCGCATGATGTATTGCTAACGCGAAAAGCTATCGCAGTGACGTTTCATGACTTTTTTTCTTTTGAGTCTCCCGCATCTTTTGACATTCAATTTGCAATGCCCGGGTGCGCGGTTCCGAAGTTGCGCATAAATATGTATGTGCATGTCAGACCAAAAACTGCTCAAAAACGTGAATTCGTGTGCAATTTCAATGCAAACTGTGCTTACAGGCAAATTTCATAAAAGTATGATTATTTTGGGGTTGTATTGATTGAAATCAATTAATAACATATTTTCTTGATTGGAACAATGTCGCGGAGAAGTTTCATCGAAAAAACGATAGCACAATTTTTTTCTCTTATATTTGCTCAGGACACTAAAAAGAACATTTACACAAAAAATGTGCCCATTTTGAGCTCTATTTAGTGATTTATACCAAATTGTCTGATTTCATGCATCATTATGCAGAAATTAGCACAATTTAGCATAAATGATTTTTTTTAAAATTCAACTTTGTGATACTTTAGATTACATCAAAGGCAATGTGTGTGCAAATTTTCGTCGCGATCCCGGCTTTATGATCTACCTAAATAGCCTGGCCTAGTTAGGGTTAAGTAACAATACATGTAATAATAATCACGATGGGGAAATTAATAACAATGATACCGATAATAACATTGGTAACACAAGAAACATAGTATCAACACTTCCACAGCTCAACGTATTATTTCATATCACTGTATGATTCAAGGTGAGACACATTTCCATGATAATTTTGCATCCATATTTTGATGAGGGTAAGTGAAATTATTACTATATATTGACAGCCAGACTTTCATTGATGTTGTGTATGTGTTACCTCTCAATCACTGCACTCTTGTCAAGCTCATCCAGAGTGTAACTGAGAATCTTGTCGTGACCCTCAAACTTGAAGTGACCCTTGAACTTTGACCCCTGGAGCATCATAGGAAACCAGAGGTGGTCATCTGGCCACATGGACTGGAATGGTATGGCATCCACCTCAAACCACTGGGGTCTCATTTCTAGGAAGCAAGATGTAAACAATGATCAACAGGTGAGGGAGACAGTCAAATTGTAATTGATACTGATAGTCAAGTGGGTTTGATATTTGGATCTTGTAAGTTTTTCTAACACAAGTTAAGTGAAACATGTGAACACATGTATACAGGCGACTCCAAACATCCTCAGAACTGGCAGAAACTTTCCTTTTGTTATGTCCAAATTTTGTTATTTATTTATAGCCAAACACTAAAGTATACAACTGTATAAAGATTCAATGTACAAAGATGACAATTTTGGGGCATGAATTTTAACTTCATTGCAAAAAAGAGTTTAATAAAGGTGTTCATTTAAATGGGAGTGCACCGTAAAATTACTGCATTCATCAGCCCAAAACTTGACCAATGAGAGTGGAAACTTATAGATTTTTTTAGACCTCAAGTGGTGATCATACAGTAAATCCCCTCGAGTGTGACAAATCCCCATAAACTCACTCACAACTTATTTGTATGTATTGGACTTCCATTATCACGAAGTCTGAGGGACAGGCAGCTTTCTTTAATTATATCGAAATTTTGTTTTACCCGAACAAATAAACAATAAAAAATAATGAGTGGATAATATTGCAGCCTAAATTTTTACTTCTTTGTATTAAACGGCATTAACCATGTTTGTCATAGCGGGAGTGCACTGTATAGCAAACATTATTTCACCATCCACCTACCCTCTGTCTCCTGTGGTTCCCCTTCATACTGTGAGCCCTTGAATACATGTACTTCCAGGATCTGTGGATCCCCCACAAACTCAAAGTCTATTCTCCCCACATGGTCCAGTGTCTGTACTTCCAGACAACTCTCTTCCAGCAGTTCTCTAAAAACCGATAAAAAAACAAGAGTCAAGTGTCAAAAAGTGATCCCTGTTCCAAATTGTATCTTCGTCATCCAAATAAGAATTATAATAATAAGAATTAAACGAATGCAATTTGCATTTCCAGTTCTAATATGTTTCTGTATGGATTTTAGTATTTATAGTTAACATTCATCATTTTAGAGAATTCAGCTTCTTCAAATATACCTCCACATCACATACATATCATTTTTTAATATGGTTTTGACTTGCTCCTTGAATGGGCAATATTCTCCATTCCAAGCATTGCACAACCAATAGTCACAGAGGAGGTTCAATGATCTCACTGCGTAACATGCCATACATGTACATTCAACAGTGATTTTCTTTTAGGCAAATATTGTGTTGATTGAATTTCACACAAAATATCCAATGAGCCAAGGCATTGCTATCTGTAACTCATCGCAATAAAGGATTTCTTCTCTTTTTTTTTTCACCTAAAAGGTGTGAAATTATTAATTTTGCTTCTTGAAATATATTTCATTTTCATTTCATTCCATATTCTCATTAAATGCAAAGAACAGAAGTGAGAACATAACATTACAATACACACACAAAAAAAAATAAATAAATAAAAGAGATACTACATATTGAGGGAGAGAGGGAGAAAAAAAAAATTCTAGAGAGAATATGGAGGAGCCAGCAGAGGCCATTGGCCTTTCCATGGCTGGGCTCCCACTTGACATTTTATATGCGACATTTTAAAATACATTTAAAGGGGGGCGGGGGGGGGGGGGGGGGGTTAATTCTCTTTGCTATCATGAAGCCAGTTCTTGATCACAGATTCAACCACTCACAAAATTGACTAACATGAAATTCTAGTTTCCCAAACTTTTATTCATACAATGTGAAATATATACTACTGTACATAATAAATTCATAACTATACATCTGAAAAGAATATCTGTGCACAAACATATTCCACACTCCCATGCACCCTTTGACCTACAGGAGCTGTATCAAAACAAATCACATACCTCTTTGCTCCTTCCTCGATGGTCTCTCCTGGCTGAACCTTCCCTCCAAAGCCATTCCATCGTCCGGCTCCAAAACCCCGCTTCTTCATTCCCAGGAGCAGCCTGGAATTCTGATGGATCATGACCAGTGTTAGAAGTTTGTTTGGTACCCCCATCTCGAGCTGCAAGCTGGTACTCTGAAAGAAGCATTGAAGAAGAACATCATCAAAACAAAGAATCAAACAGGAATGCACATCTATCAACAAAAACTATATAATGGTAAAACTACTGTGATTTGTAATGTCTACATGATGACCTGTGCATTTAATGTGTGCAATCAGAATTTCATTGTCAGGTAAATCTACAGTATCAATGCCACAAGAATAACAAGCTTTGTGTATATAGTGACTTGTTAAATACACTTATAATTGTATGGGGGAAGACAGTGTTACATGCACTGCGTTTGTATACAGTAAATCATGGTTCATTCCTGTCACCCATATTAGCATAATACAAATATCTTTATGTCAACATGGTGTAAAATTGGTAGAAATGCTTTTCTACTAATTAGTAAACTGAACATGTAGTTGATGTACTAGAGCCCATCAATGAAAAATGCGCAAAAAGAAAAAAAAAATGATTTACTTTGTGTCTTTGGAGAGCACCAAGTTGATAACACACACACAAAAAAATATTAGGCCTAAAATGCATAAACTTTCAATGGAATGGGATTTGGAGCTAACAAAAAAAAATCGTAATACTATAGAGTCTAACATTAGGTTAACTACACGCAGCCGCTGTCGCGAATTTTGCTGTTTGCACAGCGGTCTGGTGAGGCTAACGTTAAACACTATGTGAGGAAATGTGCTGTATGAAATTGAAAGGCTGGCCAAAGAAGTGAAGCCCATTTTCTTTTATATTCACACATACCCCCACCGTAAATTAATGTACACAATTAGAAGTTATAAAACTCTATAATCTATGCTGCTGTCGAATATATATTGATTAGAGCATGTGTCCAGAGTCTGAAGATGTGCTACATTATTAACAATCGGATGCCATGGTCCGTACGTTTCGTTGCATGCAGCTATTAATTTATGCAGCCTTCTTGTCTGGCTAGCCATCTGGCACAGAGAGTGGAGGTATCCCTGTACAGTAGGAAGCATGGGTCAAACTACACGACACAATTAAGTGTGGTCACGAACTATCTGTAAAAATTATAGTGATACTTCTAATAGAAATCTAGATACTGCAGCATGCAGCTGTATGACTGCTTATCCGGCCTCTGAACTGTAACCACCCACGATTTAAAGTATGTGGGACTACGAGAAGTATCGGACTTCACACGAAGGGCAATAATCATATTTAATTTACTGATCTACTGCACGGATGAGGCTGGCCTGTTTCCGTTAGAATTTACTCTTTTCTATTTTGCAAAGTTAACTTCGTGTGCTCACCACGAAAATTCGTTCCAACCAAAGGGATTTGATAACTTCTTCTCGCAACGTAGCACGACTTCAATCGTACGTGGCACGTGCGTTTTGATCCAGTGCTCGCGAACTTTTGTTTTTATTTTGGATCGTGGGTAAACGTTACCGCACCGTACCGTACCATTCGCGCTCGATCAGCATGTGTTTAGAGTAGCCTTTTTCAAGGCGCTCTCGTTGTTGAAGAGCCGAAATCTGAGCTCTATCTGCTAACGCTCATAAGGATGTCATGTTTACCTCTGGCTTCTGCGTTCTTATTGAGTCACGCCTTTCCACCATCACCACTACCAGAACATCCTCACAACACAATCTTAGCTCTCACACCATGAGCTTCGTGCAGACTGAAAGAAGAGATTGTGAATATGGGGTTAAAATAAGAATAGCCACACAAGTTGTTCTGTGAAATGAATTAAGATCAAACAGCCTAGCTGGTATTCATGGTGGCAAACCACATTCTGTAACATTTCTGCATTTGCATCAGTTCCGGATTTCTCTGTCTTTCTGCTTGTATGTACATCAGTATAACGAAATGTCCCCACCATCCAACATTTACATGATCAAAAAAAAAAAAAAGAAAAAAAGAAAAAAAAAGTGAATTGTTGAAAATAATCACCATCAGGCTAATGAATATATATATTCTTGTCATTATTCTGCAATGCCGCGCAGGCAAGTGGAGTATGGAAAAAAAAAAATGAACCAGAGTTTTGTAATGACATACTTGCAGTAATTAATTGAAATATTTGCACATTTCTATTTGGGGTTGTATGACATATATCACAAGAACTGTGTGCAAAATGTTCAAACCTTTAAGATATTTCATGCTTAGAGTAGCAGTCAGTGGTCCCCTGCCGGCTATTCCTTACATGAAAACACACTGGTACAAACACAACATACGCGTGCGCATGCACACACACACACACACACACACTCTAATCTAGTCATACTCCCTTGCTGATCACTTTGTCCCATGGAACAACAAAGAAAGGTTCTTGATTTTGTGCAGGTGTTGTAGCTGAATAGAAGTTACATAATCAGACTGTATATGTGATCAGTCTATGGTACGGTCCAACCTCTATTCAAGTGGGTAGTCTTTTGTGAAGTTTATACAAGAAAAGAAAAACACAAAAAAACCCAAACAAACAAACAAACAAAAAACAAAAATCTACACAATGAATAAAAGCTCACAACCAAGTACAAAGTATGCCATTACCCAAATTCACCACATACATTGTATTAATGTCAATTTAATATGATGTATCAGTCACAATACAATAGAACGTGGTATAACAATTATGACATTAATGAAGAAATCATAATATATTACATATTCACTCGATTCTTTATCATGATAAGGAAAACTATATATGACAAAGCAAGAGAATTTCAAACATACACCCTGTATATTCTAACACTGCTATACACCACAGCATTGTGCATCAGAGAGTAGCACCCAGGAAATCAAATACAAGTCTCCAAAGGTCTGGATTCATTAACTCTCCAGCATGGAACTTTCACAAAAATTATTGCATTGTTTCAAAATAGCTGCACAACCTTCGTTTCATGCAAATCTGTTACACTGTCACAAGCGTTCAAGCCAATGTTGTGTTATGTCACATGCAATATTCCTTGCTTACAGGGAGAAAGCTGTAATATGTTGTTTTAGAAGGGTTTGCCTGTTTAAAGATCAACAGTTATCCTTCATAAGGTAAAAGAAGAAATACACAAGACCCTGTAAAGCCCAAATGCAGTTGCACACACCGAGAAAAGTTTAATTTCACCTGCTTTCCACATGGAAATCTTCAGCTTGTCCACAAGATAAAGAAAGAAAAGTTCCACAGTTTATTGGCAGTGCATTTAATTCTGCATTACTAAATCATGTTTCATCACCATCCCAAGACATTTGACAAGATAATTGTTAAATCTTACCTTTTGTTTTTTTTTCCTAGGAAGGAAGGGTTGACGAATTGCCAACAAAATATGCTGATTGCCTATAACATCATGTACAGCACATCAAGTATGGTTTATCTACATATAATCTACCCTTATAAAGTATTGAAACACAGCCATATAGCAAAATTTACTGACGCAAGACTTAATCATGATTGTCTGACATTCACTTAATTTGCTCATTAATGAAAGATACTTGGGATGACCACAGTAAAAAACTGATGCTGTTGTTGTCATACATCAAGAGTGAGAATAATCATCTGGATTATAATGACAAAATGGCCGAAGCACGCACGTGACTCGAGCACTGAAGAGCGCTTCATCACCACTCCATGCAAGCGTGATGACCATGAGTACCATTTTCCTGGTCTGCATTTGACTGAATTGAATTGAATTATGCTCTGATTCTATGCGGCTGTTAATGAAGCACTGAATGCTTGTAAGCAAGTAACCGCAGGACTGACGGCTGCGAGTCCCCTCCAAAGGACTCCAAAATGATCATAGAGTTCCTTTCCACAGGGAAAAAAAAATGCTGCTTCCACGGGACTCCAACCACAACAGCTCCTCAGGGAAGTCATACGAGCTGACAGTCCATTTGATCAAAGTTTTGTTCTGCCAGCAGAACTCAACCCTGGTGACCGAAGGCATGATAGATACACTCAGCTGCATCACGATAAGCCATAGGTTTTCAAGAGAGGCTCTACTTTCGGGTCGCGACCTCTGAACTCCCTGAAGACATCTGAGGGGTGAGTTCCACCTCCCATGCCAAGTACTGTGTCTCTGAATCTGATGGCAAAATACATCATAAACAAAGTATAAATAAGTACAATCACTACAAGACATCTAAAAGTAGGGACAAAACAATTCTTTTTTTTTTGTAATGAAAAGAAGAGAGGAAGTAATAAAAGATAAAATGAAGATATGGGTACATAGGAAACAACTGGTGCTTAGCTTTGTAACTTTAAAGGGTGTGTACAGTTCTGGTCGAGGTGAGGATTTAGCTTTTAACGTTTTGCGAGATATTCAGAAATCACTCTATGGGATGTCAAAGAGCATGTGGTTCTAAGGGGAATCAAAAGTTTATTCGATGAAAATCGGTTTTGAAATTGCTGATATCCAAAAACAAGGTGAAACAAAGAAATCCTAATAAAGTTGTGGCATGTCGCCTTTTATTATTAGCACTTTTTTTGGATATCTCAGCCATTTGGCAGCCGATTTTCATCAAATAAACATTGAATTCTTCTTAAAATTGCATGCTCTTTCATATTTCATAGGAGGTTTCTCATTATCTCACTTAGGAATGTTCAAGCATGAATCCGCACCTTGACCAGTACTGTACAGCCCCTTTAACTTTATATTGCATAAAATTGTTTGTATTCTGTCAGTCTATTATGACACGTAACTTGACTAAATCAAACTTCATACTGGCATCTCTTGCTGAAGTGTGTAATGCCAAATACTTTATAGACCTACAAAATGTTCTGACACAAGTGACTGACTTGGAGCTGAAGAACACACCTTAGATACATTTTGAATGGACATTTCTCATGACAATGAGCGTGTTTATACAGAGAAGCAAAATATGCGCTCATGCCGGCTCATGCGAGAGGACCTCTCGAATTTTGCTCTGTATAAACACGGCGTATGCCGGCATACGCCGCCAAATGCAGGCTCATGCGAGAGGTTCCGTCCGCCACCTTTTGAGGTGGCCGATGCGAGAGGAGCCTCGCGTATTTTGCTGTGTGTTTATACAGACGACCGAAATTCGAGTGGTAACCGGAAAGCGTGTATTCTAATATCTGTCATGATCGAACCACGTCTTCTCCTTCTTACTGAAAAACTGGATTTCAATTGATCATTTGGCCAGGTGGTTGTCAAGAGGAACGTTACAAGAATGACCTTCAAACTTGGTGGTCCTGATGACTTGCCGGTGCCATCTTGATTTTTTTCATTTTTTCCCATCATGCAATAAACTGCACTGCGAACGTGACCTATGCTTGACCCCAAAATTCGAGAGGTCCGGTTCAGCTGAGGTCCGCTCGCATCGGCGCGCATCGGCTCGCATGAGCCGTTATTTTGACTTTTGTATAAACATGAGAAATAAGCGCTCATGCGGGAGGTAAAATACCGGCTCATGTGCGCCGATGCGAGAGGGTCCTGTATAAACACGCACAATAAATCTTAATATATATTCAATTGGCTTAAATGGAGCACTCTTTAGAATAACTTGTAATACAGATAAACTTGTCATCAAAGATTGGCAAACACACACCCACCTTAACCCAACGTTAGCCACCTCTTCCCTGTTGCTAAGACCAACATCCTCAAAGGCACTGAAGGCATCAGCAGCCATTACCTGGTAGGTAGGAGATGAATCAAAGAAGAGATGACAAAGGCAAAAGTAATTACAGTAGAACTAAATTGTAATACTACCTGACAACATACATGTACAACATATAATCGCCCATGGAGCGTTCATGTTGAACTTGTATGTGAGTAGTACACCTTTCCTATTTGAAACACATGACTGCAAGAATTATCTGATAACATCATGGTCGACTATCTAAAAAAAAAAAAAAAAAATCTTTATGCACTATCTAACAAAATCAACAGCCAAAACATGATTCATAGCAAGAGTAAACTGATATTTTTTTTTTTCTTGGCTACATAGTGGGCAGTCACTGTAATTACTCAAGAAAAAAATATTCTAATAAATACAATTTTGCTTTGGTTTAGTTTTTGTTGTTGCACCGCAAATCAAAATATCTTGGTATTGTCATTACAAAACACTGCAACGTAGCATTTAAGAAAGAAAGAACAAAAGGTATTGGTATTCCAATGACCACTTGAGTTAAATGCACCACTTTTAAAGTGGTCTGATGATGAAATAAAAGCATATTACATAAAAACAAAAATTAAATCAATATTCACTTGCAGATGCTATTAACAGCATTCATTTTTGGACTAAAAGAAAAAGAAAAAGAAAAAGAAAAAGAAAAAGAAGAAAACAAAATAACAAACAAACACCAGAAATGTAATGCCGCCATCACATGGCAGAAAATTGAAAACAAGAGTCTTGATTTTTTTTTCTCACCTCTGCCCACTTGTAGGAGTAGTAACCAGCAGCATATGCTGAGGAGAAGATGTGCAGGAAGGAACATGGGAATCTATCCTCCTACACAACACAGAAACACATAGAGATATGAGAGATAGAGATGAGTGTGAGAGATCAAGATAGGGAGTATGAGAGATAGAGATGAGTGTGAGAGATCAAGTTAGAGAGTATGAGAGATAGAGATGAGTGTGAGAGATCAAGATAGAGAGTATGAGAGATAGAGATGAGTGTGAGAGATCAAGATAGAGAGTATGAGAGATAGAGATGCGTGTGAGAGATCAAGATAGAGAGTATGAGAGATAGAGATGAGTGTGAGAGATCAAGTTAGAGTGTATGAGACATAGAGATGCGTGTAAGAGATCAAGATAGAGAGTATGAGAGATAGAGATGAGTGTGAGAGATCAAGATAGAGAGTATGAGAGATAGAGATGAGTGTGAGAGATCAAGATAGAGAGTATGAGAGATAGAGATGAGTGTGAGAGATCAAGATAGAGAGTATGAAAGATAGAGATGAGTGTGAGAGATCAAGATAGAGAGTATGAGAGATAGAGATGAGTGTGAGAGATCAAGATAGAGAGTACGAGAGTGAGAGATGAGTGTGAGAGATCAAGATAGAGAGAACGAGAGAGAGAGATGAGTGTGAGAGAACAAGTTAGAGTGTATGAGACATAGAGAGGAGTGTGAGAGATCAAGATAGAGAGTACGAGAGAGAGAGATGAGTGTGAGAGATCAAGATAGAGAGTATGAGAGATAGAGATGAGTGTGAGAGATCAAGATAGAGAGTATGAGAGATAGAGAGTTAGAGAGTATGAGAGATAGAGATGAGTGTGAGAGATCAAGATAGAGAGTATGAGAGATAGAGATGAGTGTGAGAGATCAAGATAGAGAGTATGAGAGATAGAGATGAGTGTGAGAGATCAAGATAGAGAGTACGAAAGAGAGAGATGAGTGTGAGAGATCAAGATAGAGAGAACGAGAGAGAGAGATGAGTGTGAGAGATCAAGATAGAGAGTATGAGAGATAGAGAGGAGTGTGAGAGATCAAGATAGAGAGTACGAGAGATAGAGATGAGTGTGAGAGATCAAGATAGAGAGTACGAGAGAGAGAGAGAGATGAGTGTGAGAGATCAAGTTAGAGTGTATGAGACATAGAGATGAGTGTGAGAGATCAAGATAGAGAGTATGAGAGATAGAGATGAGTGTGAGAGATCAAGATAGAGAGTACGAGAGTGAGAGATGAGTGTGAGAGATCAAGATAGAGAGAACGAGAGAGAGAGATGAGTGTGAGAGAACAAGTTAGAGTGTATGAGACATAGAGAGGAGTGTGAGAGATCAAGATAGAGAGTACGAGAGAGAGAGATGAGTGTGAGAGATCAAGATAGAGAGTATGAGAGATAGAGATGAGTGTGAGAGATCAAGATAGAGAGTATGAGAGATAGAGATGAGTGTGAGAGATCAAGATAGAGAGTACGAGAGTGAGAGATGAGTGTGAGAGATCAAGATAGAGAGAACGAGAGAGAGAGATGAGTGTGAGAGAACAAGTTAGAGTGTATGAGACATAGAGAGGAGTGTGAGAGATCAAGATAGAGAGTACGAGAGAGAGAGATGAGTGTGAGAGATCAAGATAGAGAGTATGAGAGATAGAGATGAGTGTGAGAGATCAAGATAGAGAGTACGAGAGAGAGAGATGAGTGTGAGAGATCAAGATAGAGAGAACAATGTACATGAATAGGCAGATACTCTTGTTAAATGTACGTTTGATGGGCAGTGGGATATTATGTGGAACTTTAACTTCCACTCTCATTTGAGAGAAAAATATATCTAATATACTTCAGAAAATTGACCCTTGAGAATATCTATGATTGACATTACAAGTGACCCATCCAATATTGTACCTTGACACAAACTGGTATCCTTCATTTCTACAGTGACTAGCTGGGCATAAACGCTTGCCGGCATGGAAGTGGTTGCTATAATGACATTGTGTGAAGAAATCATCTCAACAGACAGAATGTGTAGGCATTCCCGCATTGCAAATTTTGTGTTTTGACGTGAAGCACTAAAATGAATGGTTTTGCATAAAGTTTTGTACACATATGCACTTGCGTCAAAAGAGTGCCGTTTGAGAAAGCAAAGTTATGAAAGAGTTATGAAATGCAGAAGCTGAGTGTGTTCCACCAGCTCATTGCAACTACCAGCTGGTTTTTATGCGAGCTTACGTACCGGAAGTGGTTTCAGGATTGTGTATTCATCTGCTATTCTCGACATCACATCCAGCCATGGCTCTGAGCTGCCAAATAAACACAATGTGACAACAACGAACATCACAGCTGCTGACAGCGCAACAATTACGTACATACAGGCCACACTCACCAGCAGTTTTGTCTATCCCTATACTTGAAAGGGGTTTTCGTCCGGGCTAAGTGTCCCTTGGTGCTAGTGGCTTCTCACATTCACACACTCGTCATAAAATGAAAATTGTACAAACTTTTGAACAAAGGGCTGTATAACTGGGCCCCTAAACTTATGATAGAAATCAAATACCGGCATATAATCAATTATATCTCTTCATAAAACTGAGTCCAGGTGAACCCACCATACATGGTCTTGAACAAGGAATCAGTCATTTTTTCTTTCGTGTCTCCTTCTCAGTCTTTGAAATTCTTGTTACAAGTCCCATTTGTTTTTAACTTCCAAAAGATGCCTCGCTTGTAATTAGCACTCTACTAGTTTCCAACCACAAAACATGTTTTTTACTCACACTTTAGAAATGTGTGTCTTTTTGTGTTTGGGGGAAGCAAAACGACAACATCTGCTTCTCCTGTTTGTGCTACTTTATGTGAGCATAAGCACTCTCATCTCACATATTTCAGTGTCCCGTAATACAGCCAACCTTTCATATCATATAATTTACATAATCTGAAATAACCGACTGACATATGGGCCTACTTGCCACATCATAGCAAAGAATGACTTCATGTCATAATATGCATTGTTTGGACTGGATCTGACAAAGGTGCCGAAAGGGATGCTTACCTTGTGTGGAGCTCCAGGTCAAGGGCGGAGAAATAAAGCTGCCTCAGCATGTGGGATCCTGCCATGTACTTGCGAGCTGCATAGAGTAGAAAGAATAGCGATAAAATTTAAAGCACAAGTTCTCTCTCAACTTCCTTTTGTTTTACTCAAATACGGTTGGGGACACTGTGTACATGGCAACTGATTCATGAACTTCAATCCATTATTGGTATGATGCCACATTATAGTAAGTTATAATATCATCACAAGGAAATGATTGATTATCATTTAATATCAACACAAAATCAGCACACAGCTCTCGACCAATGATATCACAGAATTTTCTCAACCTGTTCTATAATAACACATTATTACTGTTCAATTGGTATCAATTGACATTAACACTGTCCACTAAAAGCCAATACCTTTCAGGACCTGCTGGAACAAGTTCTCTGGGAGTCTCTCCCCAGTCTGATAGTGACCACTGACCACCCCAATGGTCTGGGGGTCGTACAGCCAGTTCTCCATGAACTGGGACGGCAGCTCCACAGCATCCCACTCCACGTTGTTGATGCCGGCTGCAGATGCGTAGGGAACGCGGGTCAGCATGTGCTGAAGGCCGTGACCAAACTGTGAAGTGAGAGAGAAAAAGAAATCCTGATCCATGTGATATAATTTTCCAACATGAAGACATCATTGAAATCTCTGCTTCTCAACCAGTGGGCTGTGATGTTGGCTAAAAAGAAGATTCATATTTGATCTTACTGGGCCTCAACCATATTTGTAGAAGACAAACTGGGCCTCCAGTTAGAAAAGGTTGAGAAGAGCAGATCTAGATCAAATTTATGACAATTCAAATGGAGATTTCCTAAAATAGTAACAGTGATTTTGAGTTTAACATGTTATTTAGTCAATTCAGCAGCTTTGCTCCTTTCATGTCATGATGAATACTGTATAAGATTAAGCAATTTAGATGAAGTGATGATGTCATTGAATAATGCAGCTGTCATTTGTATGACGCACCTCTTGACCCCCGGGATAGGTGCGTCAAAGTACCAATGTGCGTCATACCTTTTAGGTACCATGACGTACCCTTCGTCACAAAAAGTGACACACCTCTATGTGACATTGACGCATTAACCAGTCAAAATGGTGACGCACCTCTTCGTGAAAATGACTGACCCTTGACGCACATGTTATTCGCGGTACGTACCAGACTGGAATGCTGCAGAGCTCTGAATGATCATAGAAAAGTGTGCGCTCACGCAATTCGCTGCCTGCGGACTGTGTACACCGAACAACGGAGGTACCTCCCTGACCGAACGGAACTTAGCTGCACACTGTAGCCAGCTGCCACTACACTACAATACCCTGTTTCGATTTGAGTTGGGGTAGAAGCGTTCCGTTGTGCAATGTCTGCTTCTTTTTCTCTTCTTCTTTATCCGCTTGTCCCTTGCCTCCCAAGTACGAAATGATTTTTAGAGTGCTGTGTGTGTTTTTGTAACGTTATTGCATTGTTTTTCTGCAAGGAAGAGGTGAGTTTCTGTTCGTGTATTGATGTGCACTGAGTCTGCAGTAGTAGATGTGCAGGTGAAAAGCGTTCGAACTTTCTTTCCCGAGTATCGTGGAAACTCGATGTAGATCTATTTCTAGGCCTATCAAAGGAGATCTCATATAACAGAATACTTAAAACAAACTATTTTCCGGTCAAAATGAATTGATTTCCTTTGTTTTGTATCGTTTATTGACTTGATCCTAAGGATCTCGTCGCAATACCGAGTTTCCAATGTGTATTTATTTTCGCGTAGCTTTCGGTGCTGTAAACTTTGCTAGGGCCTAAGCCTACAACTACTAAACTTACCGTTCTCCACTGTCGTTTCTCACACCTCGTTTGGTACGATTTCTTCCATTTTATATCACTTTATCCGTTCCCTTTATACTTTGAAGTATTTGACGTAATTTTTTCAAGTGTCTCGCACTGCTACTTTCGTAACGGCGATTTCTCCGCTTTGCTGCAATACTTTTTCGAATCGAAGCGACGAAGTTTGATACCAGCCGCTTTAGTGTGCCGTGTGTTGTCTTTTCTAAATATTTGTGTTGTTGGGAGGTGTTGATACTTTGTATTTGTTATTTATTTTCCTAGGTGTTTATCTCGAGGGACTATGCGTGTTTCTTAATGTTGATAGGAAAAGGCTAAAATGGTCTGAGTGATGTCTGATGGTGATGATATGCTGGTGTAAAAAGACGGCTTACTGTGAATGCTGAGCGTACGTGCCGTTGGTTTCATTTCACTTTCCCCCTTACTCTTCTTTTCCTTCCCAAGAATGATAAAAAAAGAAATTACATACACCTCACAACAAAATAGAACCACGTGCTACCAACCTTCGTAAAGTTAAATCTAAATGTTCAATATCAGCAAAGAAGAAGGGGAAAGCACGAATGACAACAAATTAGAGCGAAGAGATTGTTTTACATGCAGTCTCTTCGGCTCGAAGAAACTTGACACCCCACCCCTCTCCCCTTGTGGAAATTTCCACAAAAGCAGGTGCCACACCCAGGTGCGTGCCAGACGAAAGAATGCGCGCACTGGAATAAACAGCGTGTAAATATCCTGGAAATATCGATCGAAGAACCAGCTCATTAGTTGAATTAAAGGAATCATTGCAAAGATATCATGATTCTATAGCCTTTCTTTTGGCGCATAGTAGGAAACATCAAACAGTCGAATATAGTGTACTTGATCGAATATCTTATGTTCCCTGAACAATAAAAAAAGATCGATTAATCACTCAATTAAAAATGCAATCACAGAAATACTTAAAAGGTCTCGTATGCCCAGAGAAATTCACTACGAGTAGGTTCAATGAGATGCAGTCATCACCTGGTTAGACAGCAAAATCATGACAATTAATTTCAGTTCACGCTCATCATATTACTGCTTATTACCTTATCAAAGTTTTGGCTATCAACATTCGTTCGTAGGTGTTTTTTGTTTGTTTGTATGTTTTTCCTCGTGAAAGACGTAATGATTTCTTCGTATCGAACGTAGACTGCATGTTTACCGTTTATCCAAACAGTAGGCGCCTATAGGCGTACTTTCTGAATATATTCAGAAATTTCTATCAACATATTTTTAATATATAACAAGACTCCCAAATACCAGTTGAAAAAATTAAGAAATCGATTTTTTGAGATATGAACAAAAAAAAAAAAATAAATAAATAAAAATGCGTAGGAAAAAACCACTTCAACTTCAAATTTCTCAAAACCGTTCCCTAGTTCATGGACATCCCATAGAAACGCGTGTTTTGATATACACATTGCTATGGCATGTCCTCGAACTATCTATATAGCTTCGCGAAACTACAGCCTGATGGCCACAGTAATTTTTTCCGTATTAACCCTCCCGCCTCCCCTTCCCCGATTCGAAAACAGCTTGATTGAAGCCCCTTATTAAACCCCAAGTTAGGTACATGATTTATATGGCTAGTGTTTAAATAAAATTTACTATTTTAAGTTAATATAGGTTTTAATAGACTCTCAGTAGTTTCATAATCGTTTGTATGCAAGTGTTTTGCGACCTGGCCTCTGTCATGCCTCGTCTTCTGTATGTACGCCTGTATACTGTATACGTGTACCACATGGTCCACATCACGCACGAGGTTTTGCTGCAGATTCCACGGTCGACGGTCGATGCTACACTAGCACTAACAGTGAATGCGATTGAAGGATAGCGAGCTTCGCGATGCCGCGGGCTGTAGGACCTATGTGATTTTAATCACAAATCGTGTTTGGTAGTGAGGTTTTGGAGCAAATTTGTGCTCAAACTTTCTGAAAAGACCTTTAGTCTGACATCAGATAGAAAAAGAAGACATACGAGAATGAAGTGAGTATCAGTATGTTATAATAAAACTGAATGAAAATTGTGTCATTTTCGCGTTTTCAGGAGCCGGTGAATTCGGCCGGCTCGCGATCGCCAGTTTATTTTATTCTGTTACGGAGGGATACCATGCAAGAAGCCTCGCAAAATTACATGACGGTCCTATTAACGAACCTTTTGACACACTCTGGTTAAATGACCGACTATGACGCACATAATGGGTCAAGTTGTGACGGACATTTTGCTCCCGTGACGGTACCACGCGTCATCAAATTGGTGGTACTTGACGCGACCATGACGCACCTTTCCCGGGGGTCAAGAGGTGCGTCATACAAATGACAGCTGCATAATAAGTCTAAAAATCTCCAATGTGTTGATTAAAAAAAAAATATTATCATATTTCTAGATATGTTTTCCCTTCATAACCACGAGGCACTTTAAACAGTCCTGCAATAATCTCATGCAAACGATAAAAATTAGTTTTTTTGTTTTAAATCATTCATCAATGAAGAAAATTAGTGAAGATAATTAAGGGCATGCAAATCTCAAAAATTTCAATTTTTTTTTTTTTTTTTTGGTCAAATTTATGTTGGATTCTCATGAAACTGCTACTGCTTCATTTGTTTGATTGTAATCCCATCAACAAAATCAATTCGCATGGAATGTTGGTTTGGGGGCATGATTCAATGATCAGTGCTTTAGTTGTGATGTCACTCCCTTCACTCACCTCATGGAACAAGGTCTCCACCTCCCTGAATGTCATGAGGGAGGGTCGGTCCTTCTGGGGCGGGGTCTGGTTGCAAACGAGGTATGCCACTGGCTTGGTTCCTAGCAGTTCACTCCTTCCTATCATGGAGAGTTTAAAGCGGGGGGAGGGAATGTGATACTTCAACATCAGTTTTCCTTGCAACTGATTGACGAATTGCCCTACATTGACGTAAATAAGCACTGAATTGATCAGTGTTTTAGTAGTAGCCATGATAAACAACTCATGGGCGTACATACTCGAGCAGGATTTGAACCTACGACCTCCTGATCACCGGACAGGCGTCATCTCCACTAGACCACTGAGCTTTCTCCCTACAGTAAGTGTCAATTCTAATTAAAAAAAAAAAAATAAATGAAAAATATCTCGACGGAAGAATTTCACTAATTTGAATAATCAGTTTTCCTATTTACAAAATTTTTATATTTTTTTCAACACCTTATCTGCATATCTTATATATGTAAAACGGAGCATGACAGGAATTAAATTTTACCTTTTTCACATCTTCAGCTGAGAACCAGAAGGGCACTATTACATTCTATGATATGTGCGTAAACAAAAATGAAAGAATCAATTTTCATGAAAGAAAAAAGGTTATTTAATCAAAAGTGGGAGTAGATTAATAAGCGTTGTTCCAAATACAGGATAAAACAGCACGCTTGTGGTTTTGATTTTTTATTATTTTACTGAAAATGACAATAATTTCATATTGACATCATAATGTTGAGGTGATCGAGCTCTACAACATGATACCAATAAGTCAATACCCCTCAAATTGCAATGAAGCCATTCTGATTCTAAGCTGATAACATTCATTATCATTTTTTTTTTTAATTCTATCTACACGTAAAAATCTATCATCCATGATGTGACAAGGAAAAAAAAAACCAGGAAAGACAGATGGAAAGAGGGGCAGGGAAAGAAAATGGATGTTTTGGATGACCAATCTAAATGAATGGATAACAGAGAGAGAGGTATAATACATCTAAGAAGTGGAGCTGATTAAGAAGACTAGAAATGAGATTTGTGGCATACCATGATTACCTACGCATCTAGATTCGGCACCAAGAGAAAGATAGACATGTAATCATAAGATAGACGTAAGGGAATTAAAGACATGTTAAGTTCCAGGACCATGCCTCATATGTTATACTTTTCTTCACCCATGATAGCACATATCGTCGCTTAGGTGAAAAGACCTCGTATTTACAAAATGTTAAATGTGCAGGAGAGCAAAAAACAAACAAACAAACAAAACATAGCCACCAAAGCCCTATATCAAATGGGATTCCCTTTCCTTTGATATGCCATGGTGGCTTCATTTTTGGGGTAAGACAGCTAGGATTTGGACAGGACATATAGCTGATTATCTGACCATTAATAAAAAAAGGTTATTTTTTGAGATACAAGGTATTGTCATCCAAGCAACGATATATATATACTTCTGGAGTTAGTGGTACTTGGCAAACTGACCGAGCAATTCACCATCATATTCACCATCTCCACCCTGTGTTATCAGTGGTATGCTCTTAGCATACGTGAGGCAATGGGCGACACCTACCTTGGCACTGCCCCATCCATGCCCCGCCCCTCTTCTCGGCTGGTCTGGAGTACGGGTCCAAGTAGAAGGAGGCCATATGCTCTCCTGTAGGAAAAGTTTGAGAAGTTTTATGCACATTGATATTTCTTTCATAAGATGAGACAATGGAAACTTCATGGCACTATCAGCTGTAAAGAAAGGACACTTTCACCTGTTATTGTTGTTGTCATTATTCCTAGTAGTAGTAGTAGTGCTATTATTATAATCATAAATATCGTAAAATTACATTGAACATCACTCAGCATTGACATACTATGCTCAGCCCTCAATTTTTCAATTTATCCTCCCAGTAAAGTAGAATGGTGCTGCAATGCGCTTTTGTTTCTGACACAAATAACTGAGTTAACCTACTGTCTATGGAAAAATATTGGGTTATGTTCAAAGTCTATAGAAATCAAAGAATTTCTTTATTAGGCAATGGCATAGTGAACAAAACAGAGTAACTTAATGTACGTGTGATGCCTTCTACCTTCTTTGTTGAAAATCTTGTAGAATCTCACATCCTCATGCCATGTTTCAGCTTCACCATCAGCTGCCTGCAGAGGAAGAAGGTACTGGCGAATTCATTTCAAGTGTGAACACTACTCTGTACTATGTATGTGCAAACTGCCTTTCTCACAGCAGTCAGACATATACCTGTACATACAATGTACTCTTGCATGTGTCTGCATTGAAAGTTGCGTGTTTCACTGACAAGCCATGAAGTTAGAGACACTGCTCTTATACGCAAGTTGTGCAGAATGCTTTTGGCAACTACTGTATGTGCCCAGTTGCACGACTCATTTCGATGTCTGCACATTCAGTGACTAAAATGTGTTCAGAAATGCATTTTAAAAACATGACAAACTAGCTACTGTATACACTGAATATTTCATAAGGTTTGGGTGCTCTTTGCAAATTTAAAAAACACCTGAAAATATTAACACTGATCCTGACATGAATGTAACGTGCATACATTCATTCTCCATTTAGTCCTGTACTCCACAATCGCGAATTTAATCACTCATGAAATTGTTGGTAAGTCCTAATTCATGAAAAATGAAAGTTGCTAAATATATGACGAATACAGTATTTGTAAGCCTGAAACGCCTCTGACTCACCTTTATCTTGACAGAGAAGAGAAATGATGTCAGGTTGAAGAGTCCCTCCATGACCTTGGGAAGGGGGAAGTATGGTCGCAGATCTTCATCATTGAAGCTGGCGGCAAGAAAATAAATGATTATGACAAACCAATATTTCCAAAAATACCAGGTACACACTTCTCTGTTCAAACAAAGATATATCAATAACACAAAACAAATATTTCTAATAACTGCTCAGCATACTGTGAGTCATAAGAAATAACTAGAAAATACATGTAGGTTATGTACAGTCACTGAAAATGATGAAAAAAGGTTATAATTTGCAAAAATCATAAATTTGGTATGTAATCTACTACTTGGTCAAATGTCAGAATCTACGAATACTTTAAAATTAGCAACTTTTTGTAGTTCCGGTAGCATGATGATGGTGTTTTAGCCATTGCTTTTCATTGACTAATCTTTTGCATACTTATATGCATTTAATTTCAAAGCTGTGTGTATCTGGTGACCATCTTTTTTGCCTCTTTTCTTTGGTAGCTTAAAAGATAAAAAAATAAAATGGGACAAATTCCACATCTGTGAACACGGTCTGGAGAAAGTACCACTCAAATCGAAAAATTATTGTTGGCAACTCTATTATGCAGGCTTTTGTGGGGAAGGGACACATAAATTACACTCATTCAAGCAGTAATCCTTGACAACAGGCCCAGAAAATACCTAAAGAGGTGTTCCCTCTGTCGCTCAGACCAGAAAGACATGTCCCACAGGCTGAGGTCTCCAGAGAATCCCTGGGTGGCAGCATAGGACTGAAGCTGGTCCAGTTCTCTGGGGATGAGAAATGAATATAATAATATACAGAGTTTTTATCTCCAAAGCTCGACTATCAGCGAGTATGACTGCATAACCCACATGGGGACCCACATCATTTCTTTAATTTGTATGTATAATATGATACTCCCTTGAATGTGCCAACAGTTTTCAATACATGTTATAATAATTTTCTGCTCTAAAAACTTATGTGCTGTCAATGCTCTGAAAGCCGAGATAACTGGCTTTTGACTCCATTTAGTTTGCAGTGCTCCAGGCAGATTCTTTCACAGTATATTGTGGCAAAAGGGACCAACTCATTTGAAGTTGGACAAACACTCTAATACACTGCATTTCCATAATAACGAACATAATTATAACTAAATCCCGGTTACAATGAAAAGAAAATTCAGTCCGCAACGTCATTATCCGCTCTGTATTTTTTGTCGTTTATTTGTTCGGTTATAACGAAATGTCGATATAACAAAAGAAAACTGTTGGTCCTGAGGACTTATGTTATAACGGGAGTCCACTACATTTTGGTGAAACATTGAATGGTTGGGTCCTTTTTAAGCATCACACTCGTCTATTAGAAATCTCCACAGTGCATTGCAAACCTACTGAGCTAGAGCCTCTCAGCATAAAAATCTTCAGAGAACACCTAACTGGCTATTGCCAGCCAAAAGTAATTTGACAGTGCTCCCACTGTATCCTCTCTACAAAAGAGAGCAATGTGGTTCCTATAATTTGTTTGGATACTTTTTTTCTTCCTCTATGTACTCCCCAGGACACCAAAAAATAAATGTGGCTCCCTCGTGCATGCCGCCTGTTCAATAAAGATAGCAAAATGCTATTACTCTAGAACCAAGGACGTACGCAAGCATAAAGAGCAGGGTTCTCGCCAGGAATTTCTTCACGCTTGTCGGCATTTATGCGCGCTGTTCTGGGGGTGGGTACGGGAGGGGGGTTCCCCCTCCCGCGCAAAGCGCGGAAGCCTTCGCTAATGCTCAATACAACACAGATAAATCGCCGCTAAAATGCCACTAAATGCGAAATTTTCACGGAGATGTAATGAACGTTGTGAGGCGCATATTCTCACAGAAACAATGCAGAAACTCCATACCTTTTGTTAGCGGCAGTTCCTAAATAATAAATGAAAGAGAAATAGGTGCCGATGGTAGAGGTTCCGATTTCTTTTAGGCCTTTCCTGTTTCACTGTTGCAATAATTAGCCGCCTCTGCATCGCAACAACGCGCGCCGTGTTGCTTTCTCGCCGTCTGCTCGACCACGTGGTAGGCCTATTGCATGCAGATGCGCGAGAAGCGATCGAGAACTTTCGGGACATCGTTGCACTTTCCTTTCTGGGTATACTGCGGTAGTTTGGCCGTGACATCAAAGAGATATCATACAAAAATGTAATGATAAGATGGTCATTATTCCGAAGGTTTGTTTAATCATAAAATGAAACGATTCATTACTGAGTACTTCGAAGGTTTGTAATCGACAACAACAACACCAAAGGTCGGTACTACAGATGAATGTTCAAAATAAAACTGATTTCGTTCGAAGATTAACAAGCATTTTTTCTTTATTATTTTCCGATCAACGAACCTTCAGAAAGGAATCTATCATCTATCGTTATTGCTTCAAAATAACAAACCTTCAGAATAAGAAAACACCCTTTTTTGGGCCGTTGTTGTATTCCGAAATTATACTGGCAGAACATTCGAAATATCAAAACTGATTTCGTTTGGATATAAACGAATATTTTCTCCTTTATAATTTTTCTATTAACGAACATTCAGAATTAAGAATGTAGAGTATTATAATATTGCCATTATTCTTTCGGAGTAACGAACCCTGAGGGTAAGAAAACTGTAACCGTTTTCATTTCTTTTTTATCGTTTTCCGATTAACGATCGTTATTCTTTCGCAGTAACGAACCTTCAGAGTAAAAGAAAACTCACGGTAACCGTTTTGGGGCCGTCGTTTTATTCTGAAATTTCACTGACGGAAACGTTCGAAATAACAAAACTGATTTCGTTGTGAAATGAACGGACATTTTTTTAAAATCATTTTTGGATTAACGAACCTTCAGAATAAGGAATATAGCATTATTTTTTTTTCATTAGTCTGTCGGAGTAACGAACCCTACGAGTAAGAAAAGTGCAACTGTTTTTTTGGGCAGTTTTATTCCAAATTTCACTGGCAAAACGTTCGAAATGACGCACTGATTTCGTTTTGAAATTTACGGACATTTTTCTTTATTCAATTTCCGGTTAACGAACCTTCAGAATAAAGAATCTATTATTATTTCATCATTACTATATATACTTCTGTCGGAATAACAGACCCTTATAGAGTACGAAAACACGCTGTTTTTGTGCCGTCGTTTTATTCCGAAATTTCACTGACAGAAACGTTCGAAATAACAAAACTGATTTCGTTGTGAAATGAACGGACATTTTTTCTTAATCATTTTTTGGATTAACGAACCTTCAGAATAGGGAATCTAGCATCATTTTATCATTAATCTGTCGGAGTAACGAACCCTCAGAGTAAGAAAACTGCAACTGTTTTGGGGCAGTCGTTTTATTCCAAAATTTCACTGGCAAAACGTTTGAAATGACGCATTGATTTCGTTTTAAAATTTACGGACATTTTTCTTTATTCAATTTTCGGTTAACGAACCTTCAGAATAAAGAATCTACAATTTATTATTTCATCATTACTACTTCTGTCGGAATAACAGACCCTTACAGAGTACATTATTCCGAAATTTCACTGGCACTGCACGTTCGAAATAACAAAACTGATTTCGTCGTGAAATGAACGGACATTTTTTCTTCTTCATTTTTGGATTAACGAACCTTCAGAATAAAGAATCTAGCATCATTTTATCATTAATCTGTCGGAGTAACGAAAAAAAAGAAGAAATCTTGGTGGCGATAACTGATGCTGGTGTAGAGAAAAACAAAGACAGCTCGCTCAAAAGATGCTTCCTTCTTTCAGTTTATTTTCTCCCCCGTCATTCCTATGCTATCGTTCTCCTCCCATGAACCCCTGCCATGCAGGGACGATGAACAAAACAAAATGTTACCGATGCTGCAATGAAAAAAGAAGAAGAAAGAAACACGTCCTCAAAGCAAATTATCTACACTTTTCAAGTTGAACAAATTGATGTTCGTAAAAGCACGACCTAAAGCAGTGGGGAAACTTGATATCATGGCTTGTGGAAATTTCCATGAAATTTCCACGAAAGCCAGGTGTCAGATAAAGAATGTCGCGCGTACTGCTACCTTGCTTCAGTGGTCGTAAACAGCGTGTACATAGCATGTAAACCAACTGGGAACATTGATGAATGATTATCATTTATTTTCTGCCCGTGAAGGCCCCCTATAACCCACCTTTTAACAAACCAAGCCAGAAGCACGTGGAGCATTACGTATACGTTGAACTTGAAAGACCATCATGACAGAATTACTATAAATTTCGGCCCGGAGAAGGAAAATGGAATATTCACGAATGACGTTTACAAATCCATAGAAATTGAAAAGGGTAAAATGGAACGCATGGCTTTTTAGATTAAAAAAAAAAAATAACCCACTGAAACTACCAAAACCTAAATAACAATTTGCATTTGCTTACTCCACCGCACGTTCTTTTTTCTTTTCTTTTTTTAACGAAAAATGGAGTTAATTTTCTCTCTGCGGCAATGCTTTGAACGCATCTAATTTTGCGTCATTGCCGATAGCCAGCTTCCTAAAGAATTGATACGAATCCTTTCAAATATACGAAACAAAGTCTAAAGATCCTGGATCCTGGCGGTGAATTTCGGTGGTATTATAAATCCTGCTCACTATCAAAATTTAATCATCTGTTCCTTGCGCCATTTTACCAACCAACTGTTCCTGAAAATTTCATCCTAATCTGTTCCCAAATTTTGACTTATTTTGCGAATAGAGAGACAGACAGGCAGACGAACTAACAAACAAACCAAAGCAGCCAAAAAAAAAAAATACATGTACAACCTTTGGCGGAGGGGGGCATGCATTTCATATCGTTTGTTTTTGCGTAACCCGACAACAAGCGTGACAACAAGCGAGCATGTGTCAACCTTCCTCAGCCTCCTTCGGCCTCCGACCCTCTCTTTCCGTCCTCTCTCTCCCTCTCACAATACACTGTACCGTTGTGCACGCAGGCGGCTATTCAGTGGCCGACTGGGTGCTTGTGCATGAGGTTTGTGTGTGTGGATCCCAAATCAGAGCGCATGTGAGTGAGCAAGTGTGTGATGTGGTACTGTGTATCAGCAGGTAGGTGAGACCTCCCCGGTATCAGCTAGTACTGCGTTGTTGTGATCGGTGCGGTGACTGCGTGGGCTAATTTTTGCGCTTGTATAAGTATGTAAACTGCTGCTGCTTTCATCATCTAGCTTCTTTTCTAGCCAGATAATAAAGACTGAAAACGGCGAGAAATTGGTCCGAACTTAGCTCGTCAAGCAAGTTACCCTTGTCGGCAAGTTCACGCGTGGTGTTACCCTTGTCGGCAAGTTTTACCCTTGTCGGCAATTGCTTCTTCAAACCGCACGCTTGTCGGGGCCGACAAGGGTGATATACGCTGGCGAGATCCCTGAAGAGTCGTAACAAACCTCCTGGCAGCTTCTTTGCTCTTGTCTCGTAGATCATGGACGAGTCTCCACACGTTTCCCGCTTCCCCGGCCATTTTGGATTCCAGGGACAGGGCAGCGAAATCCTTGTAACCAAGCAAGGCAGATAACTCCTGTCTGAAAGTGGAATAAATAATAGGAAAAAAATAACAATAAAAACAAAATAAGCACAAACAACTAAAACTAAAACAGTTGTATAAAAAACAACAGAAATAAATGAAATACATGGCTTGATTTTGCACAAGAAATGCCATAATACTGACAATATCTTATACTTAATATGCAACCATTCCCATTACGAAGTGTCCAACCTTACACTTGCTGAAATTCTTGCAGTCTTGAATGAAGGAGAAACAATTAGAGGCTACTGCCTAAGGGTCTACAATTCACCGAGATTCAGTCAGTGAAAAAATGTGTGATATGAATATTTTCCAGGATACTTTTATTTAAACAGTTTATTTATGATATCTATTGATCAAACTTTTGAGATCCAAGTCTTGGTAGCCTCAGGCCTATCATTACCCAGAGCAACATTTCAATTAGGTAGCAATTTTGTGGTCAGGGAAACACAGCCGAACATTACAAAACTGCATGATTTCCATAAGCCCATCAGTATTCTGCTCATAAAAGATGAGTCCAAGATTACGCATCTGCACTTTGCATCCTTTCCAGATTGAGTAAATTGGTTCTCCCACGAAATATTTGCCACTGAAGCTCCAGCTAATACTTGAAATAAGAGCTTCCTGTTGGGCATGCTTTTACTTTAGTGAAGAGAGATGAAAAATAAGTAAGATAATTAGGTGGTTAATTTGTGAACTTGTCAAATAGATGGGTAATTTCCTTCAATGCACAATATTTTGACATCAGGCTAATTTTCAAACTACAAATCAACTGATAAGTTTGAAACATTGTTCCAATGAAGACAGGCCAGTTACAGCATACCTCAATGTTCGGATCTCTTCAATGATGCCTGTGTTGTCATGGTTACCACTGGAGGCTCTTGTGACGTAAGCCCTGTAGACCACCTCCCTCAGGTCGGGCCGTCTACTGTGCTTCATAAACGGCTCAAAACAGGGGAAGTCCAGTGTTACCTTCCAGGGTCCCCTTTCTGGATCCACCCTGGAAAATAGGATCAAAACAAGCAATTATTGCAACATGGTAAACAAAAAAAAATCTAAAAAAAGAAATGAAAAGAAAAACTAAATATTGCAAAATAAACATGCAGTACATGTACAACAGACCGAGAAATGTATGCTTGCACGTCACATTCATGTCAAGATCAGAAGTGATATTTTCAGGTGCAGTTAAATTTTTGAAGTGCACCTGACGTGCCAATTTTGCAAAAATAAAAACCTCACGAAATATATGGCGTAGACAGTATGCCTACAGAGGAAGAGGGTTTGTTCCCAAGACTAGGTGGTTGGAAATCTTAGCTGAGTTAATGGCAAGCCAGGTTCGTAAGGGATGAGGTTGTTGGTTCTTATGGTGCATGAGGTTGATTTCTGTGGAGGTGTGGCGTGCTTTTTCGTGCAGGGCTGGGATCAGGTAATTTCCCTGGAAGTGAGGCAAACCTACTCCTTGGCCTCTGGTGATGCGGATGATGCCATTAGCTGGAGGAGTGATGCGGGCAGACCATCAACATCATCCCTGCTTCTCAGATCCATGGAGAAGGCTTTGGTGGAATCCAAGACATTGTTGCTGCAAGGGACACAACAGAACACCAGAATTCATAAATATTAACAGCTGTTGGATGTTGTTGTTGTTGATGTTTGTCCATCAGTATCAATAAGGACCATGACTTTTTTTTTGTAACATAGGTCATTAAACACAACATGCCATTCCTTTTTTTCTTTTTTGGTCTGTATTTCCTTAACCCACTACCAATGGGAACTTGATTTGTAGAGTACAAAGTAAATGGGGATTTCAACATATTGTGGGGCACAGGTTAACTTGAGACTTGGCACTATCAAACTGGTCACATTGGCTTAATGACATTCCTGTGTAACTCTTTGGTCCAGAGGAGGTATTGTGGAATTACTGTAAAACCAGAAGTTTTTGCGAACATGATACTTTTGTGAATTTTGCGAGAACCAAAAATGCGAAAGTAAAATACACCTGAAACATTTTGCTCGCTTACACAATGCGTTAAATGCTAGTGGCAATTTGGGAAAGTTTCATGCCGCGAAAGAGGCCATGGACTCTCATTCGTAAAAGTTTTATGCTGCAAATATTTCTGGTTTTACACGTATGTTGAGAGACATGACTAGTAAAGCAAAAATTAAAAAGAAAGAAGTAGGCAATACATTTTAAAGCCACTGTCTCATTTCTTTTGAAAAAGAACATGCAAACTATACACATAACCATATTAGCACTTGATATGAAGCATGAATCAGCACAGTAAATATTCTTGTCCGATACAAATTCTTTGAAGGAGAAGGGGAGGGGGAGGAGAGTGAGAGGGGAACAGGTGAAGGGGGAGAAGAAGAAAAGGGGGCAGCATGAGGCAGAGGTAGGGCTAGCCGATAATCTAGGCCGAGGATGTAGGTACTGTCTTTGCTGTATCACTGAACGTCTTATGCCGCAGGACTATGAACAGTGGAGGTATCCACCACCTATGTTAACTCGTCTTGCTTTAGTCATTGTTTTTTATGCTGACTATGAATTGGTGGCAGATTTTCATACGAAAACTGCCACAGATTCATAGTTGATAATAGCAAAATAATGACTACAGCAAGACAAGTGGATATAGGCAGCCCATCTATTTGACATGTTTGCAAATTAGCCATCAACTTATTTGAGCGTACTTATTTTTTTATTCTTCACCTAAGCAACATTTTTCAAATGGCATCATGCTCGCCAGGAAGCTCTTATTTCCAGTAGGAGCTGGAGCTTCATTGGCAAATATTGCATGAGAAAAACCAATTCATTCAATCTTCAAATGATGCAAAAAGCATATGCGTCACTTTAGGGGCTAATTTCTTATGAGCAGAATACTGATGGGCTTCATAGAGATCATGCAGTTTTGTAATGTTTGGCTCCTTTTCCCAGACTGCAAAATTGCTACGGTACGTTTCAACTATGAATTGCCACCGATTCATAGCTGATCATAGGAAAACAATACCTAAAGCAAGACAAGTGGATATAGGCAGTGGATGCTTCCACTGTTCGTAGTCTCGCCGCATCAGACGTATCACTTAGCAAAGACAATAGTCTCACCGCATCAGACTTTTAGCGTAACAGCAAAGACAATAGCTGCATCCTCCACCTAGATTATAGGCTAAGGTGGGACAGACACTAGAAACATGCCATTGCACCTGAAGTCATTGCCGAGTTTGCCCAGCTGCAGCTGAATGTCATTGAAGCGATCCTTGTCCTTGCCCGTTAACTCCACCCCTCCGTGTTTGGCCTGGCGCACGGCTGAAGCTAGGATCCGCTGCTGGGGTCCGTCGAGCTTCACATCATCAGCAGTCAAGAGTAGGCCCTGTGAGATTCAAACCACAAGGATTACAGTCATACTGTACTACTACTGCTGGAAGAAATAAACTTCAAAAGATTCTAAAATTGCATTCTTTTTACCTCTCAATTGAGCCTATCTATTAGTTCTCTCCTCTTTTCATGCATTTTAATTTTGCAAATTTGGCAAGATCTAAGATTTGCCAAAGAAAAATGCACATGAAAGTTCTTGTCTACACTAGATGCACTTAATGCAAGTGGCAATTTGTGAAAATTTCATGCCGCAAAAATTGTTTGATTCTCAGTAACGCATAATCAAAGCATACAGATATTTTCACTGAGTACTAATTTTGCTAAGATGCTCTAGTAGAAAGCAACTAACCACATTGTTTGTTTGTTTGTTTGTTTGGTTTATTTCTGCATTTTCTTTCTCCGAATACAATTGCAAATGAAAACAAAATGATACAGATACATACAAATCAATACAAAGAAAAATCATTTGCGTAACAACATTCAGTCTGAAGTGGCATAATTATGAATCAAAATAACATATTAAGGCATACTGTATCTATTAACAAAGGAGAAATCAATACAGGGGACCGTCATCATAAGCAGAGCTTGACGTGGATGAGGCCCTATCTGAATATGTGATACCAATGTAATACAACACCAATTATATATGTACTCATAAAACTCTTAATCTTATTACACAAAACACATTTTGCTACAGAAAAAAAACCAGAAAAGAAAAATAGTGACTTGGCGCTTTAGAACAAGAAAAAAAAAACAGCACGCAGCACCAGTGACTGCACATCAAATAGAATAGAATAGAATAACATGATAACATGAGTAAATTCATTTGGGTGTATTCACATTGGCCATGTTCACATTTGCCTTACTGTGAAGAAAATCAGACCACAGTTCACATCTACAGTATGCAGAAGCACCACGTTTATACCTTCATGGCATTGTAGACAGGCAGGCTCTGGGAGAGTTTGCTGCTGACCATGATGACGGCTGGTTGGGCCGCCTGGTAGGCTTCACGCAGGGCGGGGCTGTTCCGCACCCCATTGAGGTGGCTGATCATACCCCAGCCAAACTCCAGGGGCACACCCAGTCTCTCCAAGGGGTCCGACACCTTTGGCCAGCTGAGGTCGCTGCCTCTGTAAGCTGAGGTAGGGAGAAAATGAAGAAACCCATAATAAAATATTAATTCCCCTTCCCCACACGATACATCAAGGATCAGAGGAATGTTTTTCTGGCCTGCAAATAATTGTGGGAGTACCCGTACCATCATTTTCCAAAGCCACCTGGTCCAGTAATCACATGTTTTCTTCACACCTAATTTATTTAATGTTTTTGCAAAACATGGGTTTGTCATTTACAACAGGAGCTTCAACTGATTTTTTTTTCCAAAGCCTGTCACTGCTACAAATACACATGCTGAAAAGGAAAACACACAAACTGGCAAAAATTGGTAAGTCAAAGCTTTTATTGGCAAAATATACATAATGGGTTTGCAAAGCAGCTTATAGAAGCACATGGAGATTTTACTAACAAAGACTACCAATAATCGTTTTCTTTTTCGTGAGGGAAAAAGTAATTACACTGCAAATACATTTGTACATATTGCTTACCACTGTACAACTGTTCAATCTCTCCCAAGCCTCTCTCAAAGTTTGTCACAAGCTTGCGCATCCCTGGGCCAACGTGGCTGGCATCAAATGACTGGAACTTCGGCAGGCCTCCCTGCATAAGCAGGGAGTTCTCAGAGTCGGGTACACTGCTGCAGAACCTACCAGATGACAGGCCAAATCAAATCATTGAATTAACAGCGGATGAATAATACCCACTCAAAAAAAAAAAAAAATTAAAATTTATTTACATCGATGTAGGGTGATTTGTTAAACAGTTGCACAAAAATTTCTGGTTTTATAGTACTAGATAGTCTTGAGTCGTTAGGATATTGGTGTGAAGGTGTATTGTGCATCAGCATCTTGCAGTGTATCGGTGTAGAGGAGCATGGAACGGAGCCTGCCACACGCAAGCATCATCGCTCCATAGCGCCCTCTACAGTGGGTTCTCATGTCATGACCCATCAGTACCCCTGCGTTGTCATCACTTGCACAGTCACCTCCACATGATTTGGTCATTCCCTCAGAACTTCATTTGTAAGTTTCTTTGCTTGTGTTAATACCTCTTTCCCTCTCTGCACTTGGATCCGGGATTACTTGTAGGTCTTCATAACTCGTGCCTTAGGACTCTTAGGAGTTCCAGTGGATGAATCATGTACAATGTATCTCCCATTTGCTACACACGCCTCACACTTCATGCCATCAAAGCAATAATTTGGTAATATCCTTTTAATTGGAAGACTTCTTTTTTCAAATAACAGGAACAAAATCACCACGCTACAGGTTTGTTTCATGCTTGGTTTTCTGCAGTGATACTTGCATACATGTATGCAAGTCAAGAAGTAAGAAGAATTAAGAATCTAGGATGTTATATCAGATATGGTTACTGGGCAGACTTTAGTATGCGATGTACCTTTCTACGTAATGTCCACTGCCTTTGCAGTAAAGAGAATGCATCAAAGAGATTCCTGACCAAACCAGTATGACTATACTCAACAGCAGAATGATTGTTTTCCTGTAGCAAAATAATGAGAGGAGGAAAACAAAATCACTTACCGACCAACTAACCACATCAATAACCATGCATGAGGCTTTCATCCACAGGTCAATCTTGATACTAGTACAGGTACAGTATTTGATTGACTATCAATTGATGATTCCAAAACCCAGAGTGCAAGAAGCGTTTTTTTTTTCTTTTTCCAACCTTGTAAATACTAATTATGCCATACTATACAGCATATTTCTGAATATTTCTGTGTTCTTGTTGTGGTTGTTTCACTGAAGTTTTACTTGATGATGAACAGGAAGAACCTATGTACAGCAGTTTCTGTCAGTTTGCATGCTATTTTAATCTAAACTGCACAGCCTACACAATACAGGATTCGCAGATTTAATATCATACAACAGCTAACCGTTAGATTCTATCTTGCTGGGGCTATGGTTGGAGATATGACATGGACATGGTATCACAAGTCCATGAGAATGGCCACTCATCATATGATTTCTATCTCTGCATTAGAATAATCTTGAATCATTCACTTAATTTACTAAGATTAAATCCTTTTTCTCTTTCTTTTTTTTTTGGGGGGGGGGTGGGGGGCAATGTGGTAGGTTTGTTGGTTTATTTGATGAATGATGTTTTTTTAATTAAAAACATAACATTGATCTACCGGGAATTTACAAAAATTGTAACGTTTAATAGGCCTAACCACGTTCGAGTTTTTGATCTGACCAAGACAACATTACTCTAGTCTGTTAGTATTTATATATCCATTCTTGCCCTGCCCCTGCCCTGGTAGTAGTGGATGCTTACCACGAGGTTCTCCCTGCTCTGGAGGGACAGATAGGTCGACATCTACGCCGGAGCTTCGGGGGACATGAATGGTGGCGTACGATCCGTTGCACACGTGATGCAGCAGCTAATAACGAGTGATAACGCGCCATTTTTCATCAAACCGGAAATCTCTAACAGTAAGAAGTCAGCTAAAAATTTCAAGGCATGAAAACAAATCCTACATATTAATGATGATGCGCGATAAGAGACTGAAATAATTGATGTTCTTACAGTACACCAACAAAGTCACTTGGCCTGGCTGGCTATTCTAGCTCTCTCCCTAGCTAGTAATTATCTTGTAATAATCATCAGCGTTGGTGGAGCGGAGGTGAGAGGCGCGCGCTGTGCTAATTAGAGCGCCGCGCGCTCGCTGTGATCAAACTATTCCCCAGTGACTGCGGAGAGATATGTTTTGCGAATGTTTGCAACTGTTAGCGAAAATAAAAAATCGCAAAGGTTCGCAAAGAAATTTTGAACATGTTCAAAATTTCTTTGCGACAAGAAAAACTGTTTGCGACAATAAAAACCGTTTGCGAACTTTCTTGCGAATGTTAACGAACCTTTTGCAACCGTTTACGAACCCTGGCGAATTCCCAAATTCGCTACGTTCGCAAACGTTCGCCGCTCAGTGAGATTTGCAAAATTGTCGCTAACATTTGCTAACATTCGCTAATAGTCGCCACCTGTGTTCGCAAACACTTTCGCAAATATTTGCTAAAGTGTTGCTAATTGTCGCTAAATATCGCTAAAAGTCGCTAACTGTCGCTAATGGCAGAAGCGAACTTTGATTTTTCGCAAACATTCGTCAGAAAAGTTGGCGCTCAAGGCGGTGTCACACCAGCCTTGCGTGCGACTTCCGAAGAACATTTTTGCTATCCGGAGGTCCCCGCAGATGACCCGCACATGATAGTACCTAGCATGTATCTCAAAAGTAGTTACCCGGAGGTGCGCACGCTGGCTCTATTTACCCGCTGCCAAAAAAAGGCCCTGTCACACCAGCTAAGCGGGCTTATTGCGTATGGGGATTTTTCAGCACGCAGAATAATTTCTGCGGCCGGACAAGGTTTAGGGCGAGTTTGGCGTGGGTATTACATGATAAACGCGTGATACCTAAGTCCTTCTTGCGTGTATTCCGTTGAACTGCATGTTAGGCGCGTGGGTGTCACGTGATAGGTTCGTGATAGCTTCTTTTATGTCAGTTACGGGCGACATACGGGCTCTGCGAAGTACCTGCGCCACAACTGCGTGTTATCTGCGTACTAGTCGCCTGCGAGGTGAGTGCTAGCCTGAACAATAGGCTGGTTCGAGTGGATGGGCAAACAATCATTTGTCAACTAGCTTTCAAGAAGTGAAGATGCCCCGTAGACGGAAAGTGCACAAGGGCAGAGAACGTCCAGTGGGTGGACAGCCACAAAGCCCGGAAGATTAACAGCAAATGCATCAAATTGCTGCAGAAGTCCATTCGGCAGATGAAGTCCTGTCCGAAAGGGACCAGGTAGTCCTCGACGCCACATGACAGAGGACAAAGAAGAGAATGAGCCCACAAATGGCACGCACTCCCTTCACACAGGCATAGATCAGCGGGCAACTTACCTACTTCAAGTGGGTCAAATGCCTGTGAATTGCGGCGGTTACGGCCCTCCTACGGGTGTTCTGCGTGGAACTCTTCGGGCAATCCTCGCGACTCATCCGGAAATAGTTTTGGTCATGCTCAAAACTTTGCTGCGGGAAAATTGGACTAGCGTGCGCACCTTCGGGCAACTAAGGACGAGATAAGTGCTAGGTACTGTCAAGTTCGGGCCAACTGCGGGGAGCTCCGGGTAGCAAATTTGTTTCCCCGCAAGTCAAGCCGCAAAACTTCCCCAGATACGGTATGACAAGGCCTTGAGCATGCTCAAAACTTGTTCCGGAAGAGTCACGGGAGTTGCCCGTAGAGGTACGCGCATAACACAAGTAGGAAACCCTTACCGGTAGCACCTCACAGGCAACTCCAAAGCAGGTACTTCGCAATCCCCGTAAGTCGCTCGTAACAGAAAATGGATCGGTTTCAAAGCTCTCACGCGAGTCACACGGAACGCACGCAAGTAGAAGCTAAGTAGCACGCGTCTAGTAAGTAAGAAACAAGTGCGAAAATTGCAAACATTCTTGTCCGCCCGCGGAAAATCTTCTACGTGCTTTAAACTGCCTCCTCGCCACAAGCCCGCGTAGCTTGCCCGGACAGGTGTGACACCGCCTTCAAATTCGCTACGTTCGCAAACGTTCGCCGCTCAGTGAGATACCAGCTTTTTGCATCTTTGATATTACATGTAATAAACTACGTACTTATTAAACAAAAAGTATACAGTCCTGCGATGATGCCAGTCCAAGCGGAGGCTCATTGTACCAAGCAGAAGGGCAAACAAACAGAAAGGGCAAACAAACAAAGAAAACAACAGCAACAATACAACAACTGTGGAAAGTCGCGCAGCACAAGGCATGTTTATTTGATGATGTACAAAATTCTTAATGAAATGGCACCTACTTATTTATAAGATAAATTTATTTACAAAGAAATCGGTTATTCTTTAAGACATTATGAGAATTTGGTTTTACCGAAGCCTAATTCTCAAAATTGCAAACGTACATTTCTATATCGTGGCAGTAAATTGTATAATAATCTGCCTTTGTTTGACAGTCCAGCAGCCTTACTGATTTCAACAGAGAAATCAACAAATTGTACATGTAGATTTTGAACCGTAAAGTAGTAGAATTATTAAAAATGAATTGATGAATATAATGTTTTATGGATGTATATGTATTTATATGTATATTACCCTAACATCAGAGATTTAAGATGAGTACGGGGGGGGGGGGGAAGGGAGGGGTTGTTTTGAGTGATTGTTTTGTGATATGATTTCTGATATTATGTTTGATATGACTTAAAGACATATTAGTTACTATATTATAGGTTTATAAATCTTGGACCCCATGGAAGAACAGATCTATCATGCTGATAGATCTGAAATGGGCTATCCACCGTTACATGTTATCATTATTGTCACATGTCAACTTAATTGTTTTCATGGTGTTTTGATACTTCAATTTTGATTCATGTTTCAGTTATATCATGTAATTATACTGTTTATCTTGTATATGATTTTTATTGTTTCGGAAATAAAAACAAACAAAACAAAACAAGGGTAAGTGATTAGGAAACATTTTGTTCTTTTTCATTTTGGGTGATTTTAAGGCTGGTTTTATGTTATTTAAACAGCTGTTTACAATATGAAATTTTTGTCATTTTCTTATATGAAATAAATTAGAAATTGTGACAACATGATATCCTGTCAACTTGCTGATTTGAATATTCATAACTTCTGGTCAAGAAGTTTTTTTCCATTAAAAAAAAATCAATTTCAGAATGTCATAACTTCCTTACTTCTTATCCGACTTTGATAATTTTTTTGCGCTGTTATTCTGCAAGAAATTGATTCTCTTTGTTCAGAAATTGAAACAATTTTGGAGTAAATTTCTTCTTTAAAAGATGATTGATTTCAAGCTTGTATGGCAGGTCACATTTCTACGTTTGTTGATTTTGTTTTCTTTTTCCTTTTATCTAAGTTAGACCAGCTGTACGTTCAAATAGCTTTAACTAAATTTATTTTTTAATCCATTGTTGTCAAATTTGCAATGTCTTTGCCTTCACTGTAGGCCGAAGTGTCGTCAAGCCAACTTTCTCTCCCCCCCCCCCCCCCCATCCCCTTTGGTAGTTTTTGCTGTCCCAGTCAGTGTTGCCAGATGGTGATTTCGGGAACCAAAAAGGAAGGGTGAAATTTGGTGATTTTTGAAGTTGTTTGGGGACAAAATTTTAGCCTGGTAACCAAATCAAAATTTGGTGATTTTTGGTAACTTTTTGGTGATTTTTAGACCAATGAAAAATAATCACACTGTTAAAATTGAAAACGAAAATGCACTTGGCAAAAAGTTTCCCCCTTATTTCTTGTAGAAACATAACATGTGCGCGCCCCTTTTTGTCAATCGACACACACAAACACTCATACATCCATACACATCGTACACATTTTGCATTTAGTGTGTGTGACTATTATACGGCGCGCCGAAAATTGCACCGAGACTCGCGCCAGTGCTTGATTAAGGTTTTTCTATTGACATCGTATATTGTCTTGAAATTGAAGCCTTTATACCTACGCCTTTCCAATTTTGGTGAATTTTTATGGCTTTTGGTGATTTTTTACAAGCCTTTTAGTAATTTTGCTCTGTTGGGACCTGGCAACGCTGGTCCCAGTCATGTTTGTTAGTTTGTTGTTGTATTGGGTGTATCTGGTCCGTCTGTCTCTCAGTTGGCTGCCAAACTTTTTGTGTTGTTTTTGTTGCTGTTTTCAAACCTTTTTTTGCATTGATATTTTTTTTTTTCCAAGAGGGGCCCACACTCTACAAGCATTGTCTCTGCAGTGGGTCCCTTCGTTTTTGTTTTTGTTTTTCCACACGGTGCATAATATTGATATTTCACATTCATTACCTCAGCACGCATGCATTGCAATGTATCGTTTACTGTAAAGTTTCAGTTGATTACTCTGTACAAATTTACATCCATTGTTCCAGTTACTGGAGAACGTGAGATGTACTTAAGTATTTGTATAATTATGTTACTGTACGTGGAAAAACGAAATAAATTTGAACTTGAACTTGTTCCAGTCAATGATTGTTATTGCACTTCTCTCATGTAATTATGATTATGTATTTAATTCGATCATTTAGGACTCTTTTCTATAGAAATTAAAATCTCCCTAAAATTTCCAAAGTGCTGTAAGACCTCATTTCTTTCTCATTTGTGTCGCACACATGAAAGAAGGGGCATTGATAGAATGAAATTACCGACTATATTGAAAATATTGTGATTTTCTGTTTTAATTTACGCAGCTTGGTCTGAGAAGACCACTAAAGATAGGCATAATCAAAAAGAAAATACATGTAGGCGTAACCATTCCATTTCTCTTTGAAATAAAACCCAAAATGAATCAATGAGTTAGGCCTGATTAATTAAATGGATAATTCGACCTTCAATAATGTTAAGAAAAAGTAAAAAATCAGGGCTCATGTAAATAATTTCGAGTCGAATGGCACATGCTATTTAAGTGGACGATTTGGTATGATGGGACCTCATATAGGCAAACATGGTACATGTATTGATTGCGACACGATTAATGCTGAGTTGACAGGATAACGTAAATGCTACGTTGCTTGTTCAAAGCAACTTTACATTATTGAGAGTCTAAATGCAATGGTTTATACAGTGCACATTGTACTGGCCTTCATGTTGTATTTATTATTATTTTTTTAAGGTTCTGAACAAACGTCAACATGTAGAAATCACGTTTAGATCTTTCAATAATTACACATGTACATAAATGAAAGCAGCGCTGCACAATATACCAGGCAGGTCCTCAGTTTAGTTTAGTTTTGTTTAGTTTATTAAAACTTAATCACCCTCCTGGGGTAGACCTATGCGAGTACAACGTAACATCTTTGGTGCAAACTGGATAAAATAACAACATACTAGGAGTAACAAAACATGGTACGGTAATGGTAATTCGTAATGATTCATGAAATGGTGAGATGAACAGAAAGATAAAACATAATCAATTTTACAACGTAGTAAAATAATTATGTTTCAGCTATCTGTTCAATGTTAGGTGGAAAAAGAAATCCTGGGATGGGCCACCAGCTAGTCTTACCTGAGACCAATGGGGTAAGCGTCCAGGATTCGCCGTATGCAATAGTATGTGTGTACATTGTGTGTCTTTTCGCAAACGATACATGACGCCTTGAAATTAGCCTAAATGCCACACGAGCGGCGCTTCTTCCTTTGTCGACATGCCGTGTTTCGGCCTCAAATTTTTGTCGATTATCTCTGTTCAGAATGGATGAAGAAGAGAGGAGATCAGGTAAGATCTGGTTTAATGTTTTGTGGTGATGCAGTTGAAAGTTCTGTCGTTTAGCAGTGGTTGAAAAAAAATCGAGAAAATGGTAATAAAGGACGAACTGTCTGGAGAAATCTTTGGCTTGCTGTGCGTTTGCGTTGTATTGGTACACTGGACGTTGAGGACGCGCGTTCAATTGCGTTAGCGGGTGTGTGTATGTATTACAACGAACGGTGATTTGTATAGATCTAGACATAGGCTAGCCCCGGAGACCGCGCCGCTATGCGGCGGGGTCCTGGCGGCTACCTCGCAGTTTCGCTAAAGTGAGAACCACGAACAACTCCCTATTGCCACATACGGCGACTTCACGAGTAAATCATGGGTAAATTTCTATCATAAACACAGTGACAATAAAAAATGAAATACACATTACCCCATTGCCTTGGTTCTTTTCACGAATTTATCTGGAAACTGCAAAATTTTCCACATTTTTTAGGAGTAAGCGGCCTGCCCTAGTGGGAGAGCCGTGCTACCATTTTGAACGTGTATATCCATTAGTAAGCATCTGCGCATGTAGCGAGTAATACGTAGCCTTTTGTCAAGGCCCTCTCGCTGCGTGGTGTAGAGAGCCCAGCCGAGTAAGGTAGCGCGACTCGCTTCGCTCGTCCGTTCGCTCGTCCGTTACAGCGAGAGGGCCTTGCCAAACAAGGCTAGCATGCAACGTTAGTGAGCATCGGCGAGCTGAAGACAATTCGCCTTATAAGACAACATTTTGTGCATCATAAGCAACGAAATGCATCAAAAAGTCGCCGATTTGAATCATTTAAGTTTAATCGACCCATGTAAGTATTCCTAGTAGTTTTTGTTGAAAAATCAAGGAAATATAGCGCCGCAACGGCACCCGTTTTGTACAACATTAAGACCTGAATGCGAAAACGGCGCAGCCCCAACGCTGCACGTTGGGGCTGGTCGCAGTTAGACATAGGCCTACTAGAAAACGCCTAACATTTGTTAGAGATCTTCTTCAATTATTTTTACTAAGTTGTTGAAGGCCCTAACATGTACATGGTATGGTTAATTGTAGCCTGACCAGACACTGTGCTGCGCACAGGGTCTGACATGTGTTAGCCCGACCAGACACTGTTACGCTATGCGAAAACAGCGTCTGACGAGCACGGCATGCAGCCTCGAAGTGAGGAACCTCAACACAGCTACAAAACTTAGGAACATGTATACTTTTCTCCTTTAAACAGAATACTTTACTCACGTGAAATGCATGTTTCTATTATAGAAGAATAGTTCGCCACACTGGGTCCATGGAGACCACTTGCGATAAGTCCGTGGAACAAATAAATGACACTTTCTGGCGCAATTCCTGACCGTCGGGCTTCGTCGTTGCAGAATTCAAAATGGCGCCTTGACTTATGTGCATGCGTGACCGGATGTGCTCCAGAGCGAGCGCGTGTGCGTTGAAAGTGTCGAGCAAACCTTGGCGTCTGCTACACAATAACCGTGGTATGGAGCTCAATGTTACTCGCCCGACCAGACGCCAGCCGCCGCCAAGCCCAGTACAGTTTATAGCTGTATACTAGTAACCGTGCGTACGCTGCTTGAGTGTAGCAGCACGGTCGACAGCGCGACCTTTTGAAAGGGCATTCACATCACGTGACCACCCGATATCGAAACTTGGCCTGGCGTGAAAGATTGTGTACCGTGTGGACATGCTGGATATGATGATCAATTTCGGTAAGTTTCATTGCGTACATTTGAATACTAATATCATCAGATGTAGAGTAAATATTGAAGAGTATACTCGATGAGTTTGAGGTGACAAAAATGATCGTAAGTATCAAAAGTCAAAGCTATCGTGATACGATTACGTCGCTCTCCTAGTGGTTGGTGGTCGTGCGAGTACAGCCCTGTCGCGACGTACCATGTACACAGCGACTGGGCTGTGTATAGTTAGACATGTGTTAGTGTTTCAACGTTGTAAACGACCGTCACTATTGACGGCAAAATCACATAAAATACCTTTTATTTTGTATGATTTTAAGAGTAATATAATTGCAACACTTACCTACAGCATATTTTCCTGATTGTTGAGTTGAATTCGGCGTTTTGTTGGTATCCAGACCTTATTGTTGAATTTTTCGGAGTATAGATCGTGCGGTGGCATCTTTTCCTTCGAGAGCTTCAAAAAATCAACAAACTACCACGCATGCGCATTCAGAAGTGGTTGCTTTTTACCTACGCCCGTGCGCCCGTGCGTTTCATGTGTTACGTAAAACTTGTAGTAGATCCGCGCGTGCTGCACCGGCAATGATTTGACCTTTTTTAGTCGGGGTCATGCGACTACCTACGTTGTAGTATACGAGAGTGAATGCCATTCATATAACACGCAGATGAGGAGTGAAGCAGTAAGGACGTTTACAGACCTGATTTCAGCCATAGATTTCGGTAAGTTTTAGACGTAATTAAACAAAAAATCGCATACTGGTTATTGAATGATGGTCATAGATTACGATAATTCCTTATATTTTAGTTTTCCTCGATTAATAAAGATATTCATGGAGGAAACAGTGAACGATAACAACGTCCGCGAAGGAATAGAGGTGCAGCGCTGTCGCGATTCGCGACAGCGGCTGCGTGTAGTTAGGTTAATTGTTGAGAATGAGTGTCTAAATACATCGATACCCTAATGTTTTTCCATCAGTAGAAACTTAAAATATTTCACAATTTGCCCGAAATTTCCCCGCATGTAACGTTAAAAGTAAACATGTCATAGAGTAACTGCATCAGTAAGCGGCCGTGCAGCCGTCCGCGGCAGGTACAACATACACGGTAATATACAGCTAAACACAGCATTGCACTGTTACATGCACACTACACATATACTAACACACTAGCAATCAACAAAAACCAACAGATAAAATGGGCACGATCTCTGACGAAAGTGAAATTTTCTCACCTAAATGACAACATATTGCATCCAAAATGAAATTTTCGGTACTTCTTAACATACAGTTAAGAAACAATGGTCCAAGAAACTGGATTTTTTTTTGTTTTCTCGATGTTCATAGATTTTGAAAACATATCCTCACGTAAAATAGAATTTTCGCGAGCCGATGTGGGCCGCCATTTTTTTCAGAAAGTGGATGTTACCATCGAAAAAAATGAGAAAAACACGAGAAAGACATCAACAACACCACCAGAAGTGCTATCTTGTTTGCGGCCAATGCATGTGCGCACGCTATTTTCACGTGCTTTCGCAATGGGAATTGGCGCTTACGCAATGTTCGCGAGACATGTGAAGGCGTTCAGCTAAAGATCGCGGAGCACGCGCGTATTGCATCTAGGATTGTACATCATGCCGCAAGCAGAAATACTACGTCGCATATCGCCCTTATCGGCGAAAATTGTGCCGGGTTTTGCCATGGTAAATCATGAAAACTGCGTTGGTCAATGGTAAATTTCTTTCATGAAAACAATTGCGTTAATGAATAATCTTGTCTATGATATATGAAATGGTTTGCCTGATTTGTTTACAAGTTGGAAAAACTCTTAACAATGCTTAAACTGCCGCAAACGGGATATTTTACTCTAGTCATACTCATGGGAAAGAAAATGCTCTAACCTGCTAACAGTTAGCAGTTTAACTGTTAGGCCCTAAATTTACTACAAGTATACACCACTTGACTTTCAAGTGGGCATAAAACAGTGAGAGTGTCTGTCTGTTTTGCGTCGGCTGGCTGTCCAACAAGGAAAACAATATTGAATGCATGATCTGAATAGTCAGTAACGTTAGGCCTAACGTTAGAGCCAGCTCTGGCAGAGCAGAGGTGAGTGTGTGTGTGAAAGTGAGGTTATAATAAGTCATGCATGCAGTGGCGGATCCAGGGAGGTCCGCACCGGGCGTGCCCCCCCTTTATTCATTTTTTTTTTGAAAAAAGAAAAAAAAATATGGGGAGCGTGGTAGGGCCTAGGGGTGCATGCGCCCGCGCCCCCCTTTAATTTTGTAAAGGCGCCCCCTCTTTACATTATTCGTGGATCTGCTCCTGTGCATGTCCTTGTTTTTGACCTTGCTCCATTGTTATGCACTTGTCAATGTAATGACTCACCCCACTACCCCCGGACATGGGTGCGTCATTTCCTCGTTTGGTCCGTCAAATTTGTGACCCAGGTGTTCGTCATTTTACCAGCTTTGTCCGTCAAATTTTTGACCGAGTGGTGCGTCAAAATCCCATCATTGTCGGTCAAATTTTTGACCGAGGGGTGCGTCATGGTACGTCACTGGGCTATGGAAAATAACACGCATTATTCTGAACCGAGGGGTGCGTCACTTGCTATGGAAAACTGCACGCATTTTTGCACGCTACCAGTACCGTATACACGTACCGCGAGTGAAATCACAGTGAGCGTTTTCCCGCGGCAAGTGAAAGTCGGGAAGCCAATGTGGAAGCGTTTTGGAATAAGAGGGGAAAATGCTTGCCAGAATCTGGCAAGCAAATAATTTAAAAGCCACCCTTTCTCCTCACATTATGATTTTCTAAATAATGTTCTGTAGTGACAAAGGTGAATTTTTGACAGTAAAAGAAGCGGCAGCAGAAGAAACTGCCTGCCGCATGCCATTTTCTGCTCGCGGGATTAGCCCGACGAGACGTGCGACGCTGATACATGTAGTACGCTGTGCGAATCTCTACGTACAGCGACTGGGCTGTGTGTACTCGCGGGACTGGCGTGGTGTGTACCTGCACTGCAGTATGCATCCACCGGACTAGCAATGGCCGCGCACACACAGCGCATCTGCGCACATGTGATTGTCATGTATGGATTGCATGCACAGAATACACACTACAAATGTACGGAATACTTAGTATCGTAGCATGCAGCAGCGTGATGTACAGTGAATGACAGTACGGTGATTACAGGGCCAGGGTAAGGGAAACTTGCCGAAACTTTTACAAATTATGTTTACGAACCAAAAGAAAATGAAATTGCTTGAATAAAACGTATGCAAAAATCGTTTCAGTATTTTCGGGGGTGCGTCAAATGTACCGAGGATGTCCGTCAAAAAAGTGACCGAGGTGTGTGTCACTTTCAACGTGTTGTCCGTCAAAAAAGTGACTGTGGTGTTCGTCACTTGCAGCGTTTTGTCCGTCAAAAAAGTGATTGTGGTGTCCGTCAAAAACCCTGTGTGGTCAGTCAAAAAATGACCATGACGCACCCATGTCCGGGGGTAGTGGGGTGCGTCATTACATTGACAAGTGCATTATTGTCAACCTTCCACTTTTTAGTTATTACACAACAGCATCATCATTCCCTTGCTAGAATTGCCTTCTCTTCCCTGAATAGTGAAACCAATTCTCTAAAAAGTGATCCAACCAAGTGCTTGAAGTAATGTCATGATTAATCACCCGCTCCTTCCCTGTCAGGTAGTCATTTTAGATTTTGTGACTTGCACATATGTCTGTTTGTTGTGCTGCTTACACTTGATGTTCTGTTCATGTATATTTGCACACAAATTTTCTAAGTACAGTTGAACCTCTCGTATCCGGACAAGTCGGGACCGGGGCTCATCCGGATAAGGGATTTGGCCGGATACGGGAGACTCAATGCTTTATACATGTACAATGGTACATATACATACACACGTACTGATGTAGCCCATTGTAGTACCACATGTAGTAATGTGTATACTGCAACCTTTTAATTGTTACACTCAGTAACAGACCCCAAAATAGAGGTGTATGTTAATGTTGGAAGTAATATGTAATTCATGTGTGTTTGTGTAGGAGTTCTCAAGGAGTTGGGAATCCCCCTTTCCTCCCGTAATTATTAAAAAAAAAAATCACGGCGAGATTACGTCCATATAATAGAGAGATCCGGATAAAGGGAGGCCGGATAAGAGAGGTTCCACTGTAGTTTGATGTTTCTCAAATTTTGCACATGTTTTTCACATGTTTGAATAGAATCTAGATCTACTTGTAGATGGTAGATTCCATTGATCCATATTTAAATTTACAATTTATTTTGAGCGTGTTGCGAAATCTAGAGGATGTTACATACAATGTAGCATGTTACTGGCCTTTGAGCATGTTGCATGCAGTGACGTCCTCATTCTCAAACCCTGCGGGGACCACCTGGCTATGTTACCATCACAAGGCATATAATTTTTGTGTGCAACTTCATCGTCCATCTTCAGATCGGCGGCGAAGGAGCCGTAGCAGGGACCGTCGGAGCAGGAGTAGGGACAGGCGAAGCAGGAGCAGAGAAAGAAGGAGGAGGAGTCGCAGCAGAAGTCGCTCCCGATCTGGAAGTAGGGGCAGGGATAGAGAGAACCGAAGGAGAAGGAGGTACAAGATGTGATTTTTTTTTTTTGGCAGTCACTGTTGACTACAATGTACCTTTATTGAGATCTGTTTCCCTGACCAGCTACAAAATAAAAGCTATTGAAAGATACAGAACTACTGCTGTAAGCAAATTAAGACTTATAATTGTCCTACTACACGTAAACGGGGTAATCTGTAAGTGTCAAACATGGAAAACAAATATGAAATACACGATTGTAGCTTGCATTGTCAGTTTTGCAATATGTCAGAGATTTTTAAATCTTTTGTTAAATGAGGTATCTAGATTGACAATATTTCATGATCATGTATTTTGGATTGCACCTTGGTGTCTGATTATTACAGACGTGATGCCTGATTAAATTTACCACCATTTTATGCAGTACCGTAGTGGTGTTGAATAGTGTTAATTTGTTGCGCCTCGACTTAATAACAATCTCATTCATTTGGATCCATTCAAAAAGTAATGGTACCATTCCCTCTCCCCTTTCAAAGTGACCGAGTGGAAAATGTGTTCATGCATATACGCCTTCCTTAATGTTGACACTGCTCTCTTTCTTTGCAGCCGCTCCCGTGAACCAAGGAAGAGGCGCCGCAAGCCCTACAAGTACTGGGACGTACCCCCTCCAGGCTTTGAACATGTATCACCCATGCAGTACAAAGCCATGCAAGGTATACCATGTGTGCTAAAATACTTGCAAGTAGCTTGAAAACTAAATGATTATAATGTATTAGCAAATCCAATGAATTTTTGTGTTATTGCATTCAAGCGACTATAGTTTTTCAAACTTCGTGAACTTTGCGTATTCATGTTTAATATGTGCTGATCTGTAGATTTATGTAGGCAGTGAATTTACCCAATCTCAAAGTGAAACATGTCAGGCTTACTTTTACGCAAATTGTTGGAGCTCTGCATCAGAGTGTGCTGTGGGCCTTATAATTCTACTAGATTATGCGCAGGTGTGTAATAGCTGTGCAATGGTGTTGTATGCTTTCATAGCCAATTACTCGGGTATCAAACTCATGTAGTATGCCTGAAGTCAAGCATCTTAAATTTATCTGTTAACAGTTGGTTAAAAGTTTGGTAGTGTGTCTGGCTGGAACTATAGTGGAGTGGAAACCTAGTCACATTTTTCATTCCTACACTAGAACAGGAAAAATTTCTGTCCAAAATTTTATCTTGAATGACACTCTTGATGTAATCGCATATCAAGTTAGGTTTATTTATTGTTCCTTGTTTGGACAACTTTACAATGCAGCTGGACAAATCCCCCCAGCTGTTGCACCCACACCCATCATCCCCGAGGCCCCAGTTCCCACAGCTCTGCCGCCTGTGGCTGCCGCAGCAGCAGCAGTGGCTGCAGCCACCCCGGCCGTCCCCGTGGTTGGCAGCCAGATGACACGTCAGGCCAGACGGCTGTACGTTGGGAACATTCCATTCGGAGTCACAGAGGTCAGTGACATGTCATTCCAGTGATGTAAGCTTGTTTCAGTTTGTGTGTTGGTCAGTGAAGTGCAATAATTTAAAGGCATAATATACCATTTGCAGATGAAACAAAAACTTAGCATTAGTGCTTCAAAATAGTTCTAAAATGTGAGTTAGAGATAGAAACAGCCAATGCGAAAATTTGAACCAGTATAATCGATGTTAAGTATTGTTAAATATACAAAATGTAAACAATAGTTGTAAAAAAATGTTTCCAAACTAAACTGTCTACAGTTACGGTTTAATGAGAAAAATAGTGATATCTCCCTATATTTTAGGCTTTATTGCAAAAAAAATGTATGTGGTAGGATGTTTTGTGATATAATTGACCCACACAATGCATCAAAAGTGATATCTTGAATAATTTTGAAATCACTGCTCCCAAAGATAAACAGGACCTTTAAATGACGGAAGTGCATACTTGTGTACATGTGTATGTATGTTTGATGGGGGGGGGGGGGGGGGCATGTTTTTGTTTTCCTTTACATCCTCTTGAATGTTTCACAGATGAATGGTGCTAAAGTCAATGCTGGTTATCATAATCATCCTATGTGAGTGAGCAATGCAGTATCTCTTTTTATGCCTCCGCCACGAAGTGGTGCCGGAGGCATGTTTTCGGGTTGTCCGTCCGTCCGCTTTCGTTTACGCAATAACTTGAGTAATATTTACTGGAATTTTACCAAACTTGGTCCAAGTATGAAGTATGATGGGGCAATTATTTGATTAGATTTTGGGTGACATCGGCTAGAGGTCAAAGGTCAAGGTTACATCATGAAATTGTATCCGTTTACGCGATAACTCAAGACTGAATGGAGCAAATTTCACCAAATTTTGTTGGAGGATGATGTATGATGGGACAATTACTTGATTAGTTTTTCAGTGGAATCGGACAGAGGTCGAAGGTCAAAGATTAAGGTCAAATCCTAAAATTTATCTGTTTACGTGATAACTCAAAACTGGATGAAGCAGCTTTCACCAAACTTGGTCCAAGGATGAGGTATGATGGGACAATTAGTTGAGTAGATTTTAGTGACATTGGCAAGAGGTCAAAGGTCAAAAGGTCAAGGTCAAATGCTACAAATGTTGCAATTTCCCCCATATCTATGCAATGCCCGAAGGTATTTTCTTGAAACTTGGTGTGGACATGTACTACAGCATAAAGATTCTCCACAGAGAGAGTTTAATGTCATAAGGTCAAAGGTCAAACGGTCAAAGGTTAGGTGAAAATGTTTCAATATTACTTTTCTCGCAAATGGTTCAATGCATCTTCCTGGAACTTGGTACATATGCATGTACTGTCTGGCAGGGATTATCTAGGGAATTTAGGGGTCATGGATCAATAGTCAGGGGTCAAAGGTCAAAGTCAACTCCTCAAAATGTTACTATTTCCCTCATATACTAATATATGCAATGCTTGCATTATTAGTTTCAAAACTTAATACATGCATTACCTAATGGAGATTCTCCGGGAAATTTCCAGCCAGAAGGTCAAAGGTTAAGGGTCAAAGGCCAGGTTTCAATGCCCCCCCCCAAAAAAAAAAAAAAAAATATATATATATATATATATTTTGTACCATCATCACACTCTTTCTTCTTACCTTGAAATTACTCAATGCATAAACTTCTCCAAAATTCCCCAAATATGTGTACCTGCACTCTTAGAAAATTATAGCAAACCCAGTTCAAGACATTTCTGACAAACCTGTCATTTCAATATTTTGCCAGTTATGTGAAACTGTCATGGATCACACATTGTGAAGACATTGTACTATACGCCTATTGGGAGAATCATGCATTATGGCGGAGGCATCAGTCGCCATAGCGACATTTCTAGTTTTCTTTTTCTTTTTTTTTGTAGGATAGATTTGATACTAATACAAGTGTGAATTCACATTGATGGCCACGTGGCCTGTTACCAGTGTATGCAATGCAGGAACATTACAGATTGTAAAGGGTCTTTTTTTTTCTCTCTCTCTCTCTCTCTCTCTCTCTCTCAGAGAGCATCATACAGGCATGTTTGTTATTTTGTCCTCAAGATGCCTATTTCAAGAGATGTACCATGATGCTAAACATAGATTAGTTTTCTCGTCCAGAGTGTCCAAAGTAAGAGCAGAAAATGTTTTCTGTGAAAGTGTAAATGTATCTTCCAGCAGATGCACAACATAGCAAAGTTTTTATCCCCTCTACTCATGTTTCCTTTTACCTTTTCAGGAAGCCATGGTCGACTTCTTCAATTCAAAGATGCACAACGTTGGACTATCCCAGGCCCCTGGCCCACCGGTACTGGCCGTACAAGTCAACCACGACAAAAATTTTGCCTTTCTCGAGGTAAGCAGTGACAAGCAAAGTCAAATCTTTGCCTGCTTTATGTATAACACAATGCAGTGTTATCTGTTGACCTCCAGCAAAATTTCTGTTGAGCGGCAGTGAATTATATCTGACGAGGTTACACCGAGATAGGCATATATCGTGTCAAAATGTGTCTTTGATTGTGGCTCAAAGGAACGTTGTCACTGCCATGGCTATGTCTGTGCTGATCAGATTTTGTAAAAGATTAAACATCAAAATTTCAATTCTAGCTGAATTATTATTATTGTTATGCGACTTCATGCTTTATGTCCTTTGACCAAATTTCAATCTATTCGTCCATTATAAAAGAAACGAACAATATTGCTAACATTTTTATTTCATGCTTATCTTTATGACAAAGGTTGCTCCTGATAGGCAAAAAAGTTTGCCCAACGTAACTATACCCAATGCATGCAAAATGGATTCCAAGTGTTGATATGCGTGGTCAGGTCTATGTATAGGTGAATGGAATAGCTTGCTGCTAGTTCCTTAGATGAGAAATATCCATCCAGGTTAATACATTAGTATTGTAATCTGGCTCGTTGAGATGAATTCACAATGAGGATGTGTCCCCCTGTAGATTCTGCTGTCCTGTGTACATGTATATGCCAATTTCCTCAGTCAGATGTAAATATTTTCGGGTTTGGTGTAAACTTGTCAGTTCCGGTCAGTGGATGAGACGACCCAGGCCATGGCGTTTGACGGCATCGTGTTCCAGAACCAAGCCCTGAAGATCCGTCGCCCCAAGGACTACCAGCCCGTTCCGGGAATGGCAGAGACACCTACTGTCCATGTGGCAGGTATGTCGCAGAGTAGTCTCAGTCCAAGGACCCTAAAGCTCATTTTCATTAAAAGTCAAGGAGTCACTTTGCTGCCTTGAGCACACAGGAGGTATGATAAAACAGCAATGGAGTGAAATCTCAAAGGGTGAATTATTGAGGAAAATTGAGCAATGGATTAGGAAGTTACGTCATATGTGGCCAAATTATGGTGATTTGTTGTCCTCGGGAAACTTCAAGATGACTCTTTTTGAGGACCAAGAGGGATTTAATTGAAGAATAGATTTCAAATTATCTCTATGATAAAAGAATGATTAAAAAAAGCACTTTGCACCCAATTGTGTCATGTTTATATATTTATGCCTGGAAAAAAAAATTGGAGAGGATTTGTTGAGAGAAAGAAATGAAATCCATATTTTTTTGGCAAGCTTACAGAGAGTCCTCTTCTATTTGTATCTTTACACCAGGTGTGGTGTCTACTGTTGTCCAAGATTCACCCAACAAGATCTTCATCGGGGGCTTGCCCAATTACCTGAATGACGACCAGGTAAGGACTAGCTGACACTCGCACGTCTTCTTTCATTTTGTGCTTCTCTTCCCCACCCTTTGTATTCGTATCTCTCCATCTCTCTCTCTATCTCTCTCTCTCCCTATTCAAGAAACCAGACTCGGAAAAGCTCAAGAAGGCTGAGTAAGGATCACATTTCTTGATGTGCTCCTCACTCCCAGTGTAGCCTCCAGGTTTGGTTTGGACTCTTGTTTTGCTTTCTTCCATGTGTATATCTTTTTCATCTTCCGCCCATTTTTTAAATTCTCTTTGCCAATCCAAGAGAAAGGGGAGATGAGGAACGGCAAGTTGCATGAGCACAGGCGGAGGTGGTCGCGAGCGACACCAGTTTTCTCTCCCTTTCTCTTCCCTCGTTCTCCCGACCAGCGAGTTCTCTCACAAGCCCCCAGGCGCCCACTGAGGGGACCGTTCTTGTAAGTGTGCGCTGTGCAGGAAAAAGGCACCCTGGTTTGTCTGCATTTAAGCGAGCGGCAGGATGGCACTCCGATTTTAATTCACAGGATGGTGTGATCCTTTCTTGACAGGTCCAAAATAAAACAGTTTACCTCCATTTTGTCTCCGCCTCCTTGACAATGTGACAGGTGATATGTGATGCCGTTTCCATTTTGTAGTGACCAGATGAGTTTAATATTTAGCCTCTTTCTGTAAAAGTGGTCCTGCTTGGTGGAGGATTATGAGAAAAGGATTTGTGAAATGTGTTGGTGCATTGTGTATGATCATTTTGTTTGTGTGAAGTATATGTACAGAGAACTGTTCAAGACTTGTCCAAGACTAGCCCTGGATGTGCTCTGCGTAATGGTTCGATAAAGGCATTTGCCATCTGTATCATAATATGGAATTAATTGGTTGTGTGGAAAAATAAGTGATTTATCGATGAATCTTTGAAGCAAAATTCTTTGTTCGTCCTTACCTCCTGGAAGCAAGCCATGTTGGTGAGAATGGTGAGGTTTTTCTTAGCAGTTTGGTAGATGGCCCAAAATCCAGTTCACCAGGAATAGAATCTTATATCTAGCTGATGAGATCATTCTTTTTGAGAGGTGATAATGAGGTACTTGTTATTTGCTGATGTGCCAGTGTTGTAGCAATGAATTAAGGTACATGTACATGCAAGAATGATATCCAAGTTTTAAGACTTCAGAATTACATGAAAGTCTTAGAAAGAGGTTGTATAGCAAGAACAACAGATTTCTTCTTTTCTTTTTTTTTCTGAGGGGGGGGGGGGGAGGGGGTTAAAGTTCACTCTCGATGATGTTTTTGTTAGGCTTGTCATTGGATGACCCATGTTTTTAGTTGAAAGAACATGTATTTCTTGTTAGTTTTCTCTCTTTCATTTCTGATTGGCTGCAAGAAGTTTCCATTCACCCATATCATAACAGTAAGTCACTAAGGACTGTTTTTAAAGCAGTGTTCTTTAACTATTGACGCAATAAAACTTGGCTATAGTAATCCCAGAAAGCTTGTTGAGAGGTGTAAAATCACATAAGGAGGAAAGTTGCTTACAATGATGAAATATGTGCTAGTCACCACTGCTTTTCTGTCATGTTGACCTTTACTATAAGGGCTATAATTAAAACATGAAGTACTTTGAAGTTCATGCACAGTCTATCTTAAGAATTATATCTGTTACATGTGCTTTGTGAATAGTGCTCCATGTATTCATGTTCAAAAAGATAATGTAAGGGAATTATTAGTAGATTCTATAACTAAATCCAACTAAAGTAAACTCCAGCATCCTATTCGCATGCATGTACCAGTGGGAGCATAATTTCATTATGAAAAGTCATCTGACATGAACGTCATGTTAAAATATACATTTAAGTGCATTTACAAAACATGGCACCTCTGTGTTGAGAAAAAGGTGTAAGGCTAGAATCGAAGCCAAACGTGGACAAAAGGTTTCAACCCAGGCCAGTGTTTTGTGCTTTTGTCAGGGATCTCGGTGGAATATTCAATACATGTATGTACACTTATTCTAAGGAGCATCATTGGGATAGCATACGAGATTGCACCGGGAGGGAAAATTCTTTGGAATGATTGATCTTTTGCAGAAATGTTAGCATCTTTTTATCACAAGCCTTCAGCGAGCAGCTTAGCGTCAAGCCAGTGAGTGAATCCAAAGCAGCAGATTTTTTTCCTCTTTTTATTCCATTTCTTCTTTTTTATTATTCTCTTCCCACATTGGCAGCATTTCCCCCATTTTTTTTTTTATCATCCTTTTTCTTGAACACAGGAAAAATAACGTCTCTCCCAATTTTCCCCTCCGAAATGATGATGTAATTCAATCCATTTATTGAGGAATTTCATGTTATCTCATTCGTGCACTTAAAACATCTCTCCAGAGACAGGGTAGGATCTTCTTTGCATTGTTTTGGAGTATTTTGTTGCTAAAAAAAAAGGCAGAAGTGATGTTTTAAGAGATTGAATGCATTGCTTATCCTTGTGTATGAGAAGTATGTTTCAAACTATTTAAATAACAGAGCCTACTTTATTTTTGAAATGTGTTCTGCTTACAAGGCAGAGGCTGCCTGGTAGTCATTAACTGATGAAGAAACAGGAATAGTGTGAAAGTTATTTTCTCCACCTATATGGATCAGTTAATTTGGAGATGAGACGTTATTGTATTCAGTAGCTAAAGTATTTGAATTTATCTGCAAGATATGATTCATTGAGCTGTCTTTTTTTTTTCTTAAACTATTTAGAACATAAAAGATATAATTAAACATTGTATTGTAGGATGCTTTACATTGAAACGTACTTACCAAGTCTTTCTTTCGTTTCTTCCCATTTCTTCCATTTTTCTCCATTTTCTCTCCTTTAAATTTAAACAAAAAAAAAAAACATTTTTTGAATAAAACAAAACAAAACACAAACCCAAAGATCATTGGGGGATAGTGGTGGAAAGCTTTCAGAATGTGATTTGATCGAGCAAACACCCTGATAGCTGTACACGTATACTAATTGTGTTCTTGTGATTGGGGGATTTGAGCAAAGTTGGAATTACGTTCAGCGATTGGTCAGTCAAGTCATCCGCAACTTGATGGTACATGATGTTGTCATCTCCTCAGCTGAGACATGCTAGTCGTATTATTAGTGGCGCCACCGCTCTCGCAGGTAACTATGGTTCACGATTAGCTTACGGGAAATCTTTACCCAACCAGACGGGATCTCGTGTCCAGAGTGGTTTGGGTTTAAATGGTGCTGCTGGTTTTATTGCACCAGCTTTAATGCAACGTGAACGCTTTCACCAAGGCTGTTGGTATACAGCACACATGGAAAAGTTGCTCTAAAAACGTTGTAAGGCATTGGTGCAAATGTTGACATGATTTTCCTGTACTTGCACCTTTGTGCCACCTGGTTGTCTAGAGATGGTGTTTTTATCAATGTTTAATTTCTTCTGCAGTATACAGAAACTTGTACATGAACTGTTCTACATAGTCGCATACATACATTGTATATGTTTTTGGAGCTTGCTGTGTCAAGAATTATGAACCATGTTTGACACTGTTTGTTGTGGCTCGCATGTTGCTACAACATTTAAAGTGTGTGTCTACTTCAACCCTCCACAAGTTCGCGCTCCACAAATGTCTCTAAATAATTTTCTTTTGCATAAAAGACTAATAAAAGAAATCTATCTAAAGAAAAATAAAAGATTCCATGATATTAAATTACCACACTTTTCATGTTCATGGATTCAGTATTCATGATTGTAACTGTCCTTGATACACACAATCAGATCAGAATGTCATTTTGTGCAGAACAAGGAAACAAGGGTGCAAGTACTTGTATCAACCCAACAAACCCCTATACTGTGATTGCTGTGTGAAGCGTGAGTTATGGAGTAGCGCGTCTCAACATTCTTGCTGTGTGAGAGGGGATGATGAAATTAACTTCCAAATCAAATATGAAATTAGTGGCATGACCACTAAGTTTAAGATCAATCAAAAATATATTTTTGAGATAGAAGGTTTAAAGATTGGGCTGCAAGCCAAAAGTGGCTATCATTATCAGATGGCACCTGCATTTTTTTTTGGTAAAAATACAGTGATTTCATGCATAACTTGTGAGCTGTGAGACAAAGTAATATGGATGCATTATGAAATTCTGGTGAGTATGCATGCATGATAATATTTCATGTACATGTAGGTGTAGAGTGTAGCAGACTTTATTACAAATTACATACATATAATTACTGAAGGAAATCAAGTCGAATTGTGCATAGTTGAAAGATTGTGTGCATGCTAGTGTAAACAAAAGTGAGATACTAATTTGTCTTAGAATTCTAGTCATCAAGGTTATGCAGATTACATTATGAAGCACTTAAATGCTTTTGTTCATTCTTAACAGACATCTTATCAGTGGTGTCTCATGATATGACAATAATATCTCACTGTAATTTTTTTTTTCTTGAGAAAGTATTGATATAAAAACTAATGCATGCACAATTGTTATATTTGTGGTATTGGTAAGGTTAAATAGTACATCCCATTTTTGCTAGAAACCTGCCAAATGTCACTGTAAGTCACTAAATTAAAGAGCTGCTTGTCTGTATATCCTATTAATACAGAATTCATGGATATGAAGTTGGTGTGACATTTTGCCCTTTAAATAACATAGGAAGAGAAGGAATGTAAATTCTTACTTGCAGAACACAAAATGGTGATAATGTGTCATGTGATCAAACAATGAAGCACCATTCTTCATGGTAGTGTGTGGAGAAAGTTGTGATTGCAAGTTCCTGTCAGGCTTATTGCAGGAGTTGTGCCATATTTTTCTCCCCTCTCGCTCGGGAATGCCCCCGCTCCCCGTGGATGATCGCCACTCTCAGGTCAAGGAGCTGCTGTCTTCTTTCGGCCCTCTGAAAGCTTTCAACCTTGTCAAGGACAGCGCCACCTCCCTGTCCAAGGGATATGCGTTCTGTGAGTACGTCGACAAGGCTGTCACTGACCTGGTGAGTATGAGTCCAACCTCCTGCAGTGTACAGTCTGCCCTGATTTTATATCATGTTGGTTTACATCATTGTCCATTTGTGAGTGGACTGGTGTAGTTGCAAAACAAAGATCACCTGGAAGTAATGTTGCCTCCAATAAAACGAATACAATGTATATTGCCTCCATAGTGGAAGGTTGTAAACTTTGTTGCCTGAAAAGGAGTAAAACATATGATTTCTCTGTGTCACTATGGGTTTCTGATTAGGAATTCAGCTACTAGCAAATGTGCCTTCCAAATCTCGATTTTTGAAACATTATTCTCGTGATATATAATTTCGTCTGTTGAGAATGAGAAGGGCGTTAAGTCATCTTGAACACTATGGGTTTTGTGACAACTTAACGCCCTTATCATTCTCAACCGACGATTTGTGGGGTTACAATAGGTCAAAGGTCAATTTCATGTAGCCAAATGATGTGATCTCAAAGACAGAATATTTCATAGGGATAGAAGCTCATCAACATATTTCTGATTAGAGCTTGAAGTTGCTGAATACTGTACAAATTGAAAAGATCGTCCAAAACATTTCATGAAGATGCTACGAATGTCCATCTTATGTATATTTCCTTATGATGGAGGAAGCTCTGGCTGCAATGGTTTATAAGTTACGTATGTTAAAAGGCATACATCATACAAAGTGTGCACATATGATTCACGAGACAATAGTAAGTGCGAGTGTTTGCAAACGGAATGTTCAAAGATAAAGGTCATGAAAAGGAAATATATGTGTCAGAATAAGCAGGAGGGATTTTCCTTTTTTCACAAAAGCATGGTGATTTTGTCTGAAGAAATTTTGAGAGAAAAGATACATTTCAGATGGTTATCCGGAGATCAACCCAAGTGCAGCGTATAAATACTTAAGTGTACAATCAACAAAATTGTGTTTAGAATGAAATTGGAAATGAGGAGTAGAACACCTCGTGGCTTTTCTAGTTCTGATAGTTTGTTTATAGTTACATGTGTTCAGAAGTGCAAATTGTTGACCAAGATGTAAATGCAATCATGTGAATGCTAATGAGTGCTAGTCTTGCATTTTGATATGACTGTTCCGCTGCAGGCTATTGCTGGTCTGAATGGTATGCAGCTTGGTGAGAAGAAGCTGATCGTCCAGAGAGCCAGTGTTGGAGCAAAGAACGCCCTCAACCAGGTAAGCAGTATTACACAATGGCAGCTCAAAAGTGAACCAAAGCGAACCATACCATACCATACCATACTGGAAGCAGTTGTGCACTTGAGTATGTCATTAATTATTTTTGGACTCAAGTCAGAGGAGTCACAGCATTCTCGAAGCAAGAGGGTCATACACTGGCACGCTTATGCTATGTACAGATGTCCTTAACAATGAGAATAAAATCTTTGTATTGGTGGCTTAGACCCCGTCTACAGTGAGTGAAAAGGCCGGGCTGAGCCCGGCCTTCCTTTCACTGTAAGCTCTCAAAAGGCCAAATGCGGTACCAAAAACGGCTGCGCATTTGGCCAATCTCCGGAAGTAGTCTCGGCCTGGGCTCAGCCCGAGCTCGGACTGGCCTTTTCTCACTGTAAACGCAAACTGAGCCAAATGCGGTACAAAATAGTTACTGCAGTGCACTCCCTAATAATCGTTTGTTTACAAGCAGAGCACCACTACGACAAAATATTGAAAGGTTTGAATTAAAAGCCCGGGCCGAGCCCTCCACTATAAACACACAGTATTGCGGGGCCGAGTACTGCTATTGAGGCTGTGCTCGGCCTGGGCTCGGCCTGGGCTCAGCTCGGCCCTGCACTGTAAACAGGGTCATAGTGACATTCGTCTCATGCCACTTTTGCCTCGGTATGATGTGGTACGGTACACTTTGAGAGCTTTCGAGCATTCCTCTGGCACGGTTATGGTACAGTATGGTAGGCTTTAGGAGAGCACTGGATCGCACCCCTTTATTTGAGAAAGTTTGTGTCCTGCAGTAGGCGGGACTTTATTCAGGGTTGCCATGATCATAGCAGTTATCTTGCTGGTTGTGAAAGACTACCGATTCATCTGTACAGCTGCGCTACAGAGTAGCAAAGTTTGATGGCATAGCCATTCATCATCATGAACTCTGGTTCTAAACAACTTCACCTGGCCCAAATATCTGTGAACATCATTGTTGCTAACCATGCTGGTTCCAACCCAAGCTAGAACAAAAGACTGTGACATCATTACTTTGGTACTCTATAGATTATTATTTTGTAAAGCACTTTTAAACAATCAATAGTGCATTAAGAATGTTTTTTTTGTTGTTGTAATATTATCATTATCTACTAAGAAATCACATGCTTTCTTATTCTGTTCCTGTCATTATCCATGGCAAATGTAACCCTGGAAATGGTCTTACAAGTCCTGATTAGCAAAGTGTGTCAGAAAAATACAAATTGCTGCATATAGTATGTGTAGTTTAGTTATCACATTTCTCATTACTTTTGTGGAGTTCCAGGGTCAACAAGTCCAGATCAACATCCCTGGTTTGAGTCTGCCGGGCACCACGGGGCCCAACACCGAGATCCTCTGCCTCATGAATATGGTCACCACGGACGAACTCAAGGACGATGAGGAGTACGATGGTGAGTCAATGACCGCCCTCTGTCAAAGGAGGCATTTTGATGCAAGAGTGGTAGAAGCTCTTCTTTCACGAGAAAAGTTCCCATGTTGGAAAGCCCTGAACTATGCAGCTGTCTGGGGAAAGTAGGGAGACTTGAGAAATTGGTGTGAATTCCACATTTGGGAAAGAATCAATCTGATGTTGCATACTTCATACCTGTAGTGATGTTTATCTGCTTTAATGACAAAGGGTAATAATCTTGTAAGTGATAATTAGAGGATGTTCACTGATAAAAAATGATCTTAATTTTGTTGGTGATTGAGAACATGGATTGAAATCTTTTCACAACAAAGTCTTGGGCAGTTGCTTGTAAATAACAAGTATGGTTACATGTCTCTGTCCCAGTGTAATTTTCAGTACTTGAATTGTTTGTTTGTGTGAAAGTCCTGAATAGGAAGTTGCTTAAAGAAATATAAAGGGGGTGGTTCAAAAGACATACTGCTGAAGAAGTGCTGTAAGTATGAAATTGTTCTCCTTCATGAAAATTTTGCTCTTGGGTTAATAAGATGAATTTTGCATGCCATAATTATGTGTACTGTCATCTCAGTAATCATGTAAATTCGTGTGTGATAAGTTAAGATAACATAGTTTTGCCAGAATTTGTTTTCATACTGGCATCGTATCGTATGAAATTTCCACACTGCAAAAAGTGCCACGTTGGGGCAGCTACTTCATACCAGTTTTACAGAACCTTCATTCCCCCTAGTTTTTTGGAAATAAGTTTATCCCCTAATATTTTCTCCTCAGATATCGTGGAGGATGTTCGTGAGGAGTGTCAGAAGTACGGGCAGGTACGCAGCCTGGAGATTCCCCGCCCCATCAACGGAATAGATGTGCCTGGTTGTGGCAAGGTGAGGCGTTTTGTTGCATTGAGAAAGCCTGTGAGATGGACATCCGTAAATTCTTCAGACTTTTGCGGGAGATACTGTATGACTTGTGGCAATTTGATAGCAAAAGACAAGCCTATCACAGCAGCAGTAAGAATATAGAAAAAGAATACAGTTAGTATAGAATCGCCGCCTCTGAAGCTTATTTAGAGTCGAGTGTTCACGTGTTGAGGCATTTCAATAGAGTGGGTCTTATTCAGACCTGATAGTAATATGCCCCTTTAAATCCTGGAAGTTGCATATTTCGAAACATTCCAAGACTTTTAAATGTAGACAGAAGGTCGTATAAATTTCACATTGTTAATGTTCAAACCTATAACTAATTACTTACTTTTCTGCTCAATCACTTGATGATTTCATGGCTCTAATGTGTGCAGCTTTATCAGGGTGGTAAAGTGGTGAAGGATCACATATTCGCAAACTATACTAGACATTGTGCTCTGTGGAAAAAAAAAAACGAAACAAATTATCATCAAGATAAAAACAAGTGCAATATTACATTCTTGATTCTAAATTGTATGTACCTACCTGTCACTAATGTGGTGTTTTGTTCAAATTTTGTCTTGTTCAGAATTGTTCATACCTATGTTTCCCAGGAGGAACAATTCTAAGCTGTCACGTTTACCCGAAAGTAAGTTGTAAGTGGCCGTAAACAAGAAATGTATTGTCTTCTTTGTATTCCCGCTGAAACAGATCTTTGTGGAATTCATGACCGTTCTGGATGCCCAGGCTGCGCAGAGAGCCCTCGCTGGGCGGAAGTTTGCCAACCGCACCGTCGTGACGTCCTTCTATGACGTGGACAAGTACCACAGAAGAGAGTTTTAGAGTCACTCGTATCTCTCCGTTGCGATAGGCGTCTGTAGTGTCTACGGAAGACGCAGGTCTCAGTTGCATAAGTTCTGTCTCTACTTCCGTCGTTTTCACATCCTGTCAGTAAATTCTGTCATTTTAGGTGTGGAATGAAGTCTGATAAATTGACCTTGTATTTGGGCTTTGTCTGCCCCGCATTTGAATTGATAAAAGAAATTTCACTGTACTGTTGCAATGTCATCTGTTGTGCACTCTGTTTTAGGAATGTAGACGAAATTGTGCACCACATCCTCATTTATTGAAATTTTTGATGATAAATGTCCCACCTTCATCTGTAGTCTAATCTCAGATCAGGTGTGAGTGAGGAATACAGTCAGTGTCCGGTTGCGCTGTGACTGAGAAAATTGACTGTCTTCATTGTATATTTAAATTTTATGCATCCCTGTATGACTAGAGTTTTTTTTAGAAACCCCCAAATTTTGTCTGAGGCATTAAATGTGTTTTTCTGAAAGTTTTCCCATAATGTTCGTCTATATGGCAACAATTTAAATGCTACCTACATACAGGTGAGTTGAAATTCAAATCTCTGTGCACAACTGGTTTGTAGATTGCTATTAGAAAATCTGGACAGAAAGTGTGATGCATTTGAATGTGTCGTGAAGGGACTTCTCACCCTTCCATTGTTAGGATATTCGCACAAAAAGGACAAGATGCAGATGCAGGTAACAACTACTGCTTAGAAGTGAAGGGTTTGTTTGCAAAAACCGATAAGTCCATTTTTGAAGATTTTGAAGTATGATCTCTGTCATAAAGTACAAAATAATACCTTTTAAATGATATATTGGTCACTACATATAAAGGTATATTTTTGAAGTTATGGTCAAAAGAAGTAAAAATTTTCTTATTATTCTCTTTATTTTTCTTGACCTTTAATCGCAAATATCTCCATTTGGCAAATATGGACTTATCGGTTTTTGCAAACAAACTCTTCAAGTGCTTTTTTCATTTTGTGTGTAATAAAGTGGAATATTCATGTAGGATGGATACTAGCAAAATTGTGGCTTTACACAATCTATTATGACTGAGAAATGATTTCATCCCATACTGTTCTTATTTTTGAAGGAAAAGAAACAAATTTTAGATCAGCATCTCTCAGTATGCATGTGAGTTGATTGCCAATTGATCTGGAATCGTTGAACTGCTCTTTGCTGTATTACATTACTCATGCTCACAGAAACATCCATATCAAATGTAGATTACAACCGTTAGTATAGTTACGGTATCATTTCAAATGTGCACACTTGCGCACACACCTACACACAAACTAACAAACAAACACACTCGTGATATCTGCTCTTGAGAAACCTTTAGCCACACATGAAGACTGCATGAATGCTGAAATTCTAGCACCCAGATTATCATTTCCTTCATATCGAGTATAGTCAAGTTCGTGGAAATTTAGACCACTACTACATGTATAAGTGCGGCCAGTATCAGTTATATTTAGGAATGTTTGGTTTGATAGATGTAGTAGTTGTATGCCATTTGGTACACAGTTCAAATAAAAGCTTGGAATAAAGAGGTTCTTCTGACTGGCACAGCTTGTTCCTTGTATCGGATGTCTTGCTACGCCAGCAATCAGGAACACTTAAAAACCAAAGGACTTTGTGTTCAATCAGGAAGGAAGTTTGGACTTACATCACCTAATTTGGTATACCAGATCTCTTTATTCAGAGTTTCTATGATAGTTATTAAGGGTAGATCACTCCACCCTGAACATCTGTGAAGCAGTAATGTTTAGCACTGACCAAAGGAATTTCACGACCATGTGTTTAATGTTTCCAGTAAGGTAAGTGTACTTAGAGCAAGCAGTGAATAATATTTTTTGTAGGGTGAGAAAAAAAACCTATCCATTTATTGTTCCATATTTTTAGTCAAGCAGAAAGTCTAAAATCTCCCACATCTGCTTTGTATGTTTTTTTTTTTTTCTTATTCTTAAATTTGTATTTGTTGAGAAGTTTATGTAAAGCCTCTGTATAGTTTTGGTATCTATTTATGTGAAAGAGAAATATGATGATGTCATGTGTATTTCTCATCTTGGTAAGTTTAGATGGTTGTGACACTAGACAGGTTTTAATAGTGAAGAATGCTTAAGACAGAATAATGCACACAAGTATACTGTAAAGTAAGAAATGTTTGCAGCATTAAATTTTCGCAAATTGCCACTGGCATTCAATGCATTTTAGTGTAGACAAGAACTTTAATGTGCAGTTTAATTTTGCGAATCCTGGCTCGTGAAATTCATGTAAGTAAAATGCACTCAAACATATCAGGCTGTACAGTACGTGGATCAATTAAAGAAACATACTGCCTTTGCTAGTAAAGTTTCACGTGACTGTAGACACAGCATGGCATGTGCTGTGGCATAGCGAATCGTTGATACCTCCCTGGATATATTTCCTTTTGAGTATATCCTATACCCTTCCTCCCTTTGCCCAATAACCGGTAGAATTATTATCTTGAAAGCCATTCTTTGGTTGGTCTGTATCGGACTTTCAGCTGTTAGCGGGCACTTCCATTGCTACAGCAAACTGATGAGAGTGCAGTCTCATTCTAGCATTTCCCCACCATCTAAACCAAGAGCTGGAAATCATTGTACATGACTTGTACAGTTGAACCTTGTTTTAAAGAGGTGCGATATACCCAAACCCTTCTATAACAAGGAGATTTTGAGGGTCCAAACTTTTTATATTTCCTTGTTTTTGGACCCTGATACTCTTAAAATCCTGATACGTACAACAAGATCATCCGAATTGTCATGGTGTTTAGGTCATCGTTATAACGAGGTTCCCCTGTATAATCATGGAGAAGGCACAGTCCTCAGAATTTGCTTTGATTGTACAATATAGCTCCAGAAAGTTACTGAGTAGATGTCAATTTAGCAAATTGAGAACTTGTTTGACTTTGTTACATCTCAATAGTTCATTGATTGTCTACATTCTGTTTCACCTTGAAGTACTTCATAGTCAAAGATGCAGTCATCACCACCGACTTCTACTTGTAGCCGTTGCCTGCCCATTTAAAAAATGTACAGTATATATCAGTGGAAAAATTTGGAGGCTGCCTACGTATCTTGTGCAGCAGGAAGTCAAAAGGTCTCACACAAAAAAAAAAAAACCTTCCCCCGACAAGACCCTCATGGAAGAGCGACATGTGTTGATTCCTGGGTATGGCATAGAGTTTTAGCACAGCTTTGAGTTGCAGTGCAATGGTTGTACACTTTCCTCTGAGTTCTTAATCCCCAGTAGGACATTTTCCCCCTCTTTACTTTATCTCTTAATATACCGGGTGCCAACAGTACTGGAAGTAGTGAGGCGGACAATCGGTTAAAATGAGAACAATTTCTGGAAAATGAAGATACAGTTTACACCTGATGTCACCAACAGGTTTTATATTATAAATTCTGTACCTGTACCCAAGATCTGTAGTGGATTGTTGTGTGACATGTCCTGTCTTATAAAAGAATTGAAAGTGCAAAGATGCCCATCCAATTACTCCATGAAAAGATTAAATTGTAGTCATCCCTTTTATTGTAGAATAGAAATAAATTTAACAGCTATTATAAGTCGCCTGTAGGGAAGAGTAACTCATGACATCTATGACGTACTGTCATGCAATGCTGTATGTCGACTGTATTCGTAGAAAATGGCTACCACTCAAGCATGTGAACACGAGGAAATCCAGAAAGCTGGTAGTACATGTACTGTAGTGAGATACTTCAAAACCTCATGGAAGCAGGTGTAATAGGCAGTGTCCTGTGTTATCATATGTTTCTGGCTCGTTTGCTTTGCTTGTCCTGTTTTTATCATAAAATAAACGCTTATTGGCATTTTTTTTTGCAAAGTCATATTTGTCTCTGTGCTGTTCAGTTCATGCTTATGAGTTTTAGACAATGTGTCACGCAAGAAACCAATTGCAAATTAAAGCAACTTTTACACATAGTTGTCATTGCTGTAATGAAAGTATGCATCATAGATGCTTTACCTATTATTTCTTTCCAAAGAATGCACAAAGAATTCTTTGTAAAGAAATCTTGTTAAAACAGACAAAGTAAATACAGGAAATGAAATACATGTAGTGACAGTTTTACGCACAAATCCTTGTTCTAATGAAATCTTGGGATGTATTCAACGAAATCTCGTATCGGTGTTGTTATACACAATGTATACATATCTACTATATCTACATTAATGTATGTCTATCTATCTACCTATACATATATTTATATATTATATATATATGTATATATATATATATATATATATATATATATATATATATATATATATATATTATATAAGTAACAAAACTGCAACAAAGTTCATGCTGTATTCACCAACGGTTTATTTCTTCACACAAATTTTCGAGCGTCTCGCCGCCCTTTCTCAAGTGTTGATACTTGTTGCAGTTTTGTTACTTATCTTTTTATCTTGCCAACACGTGGACTACCTTATCAACATATATATGTATATATATACATAATACCCATGTATATAAAACCCATTTTCTTTGCTCAAAGTTTTCGCTATATATATATAATATATATAATATATATGTATATATATATATATGAAGAATTTGTTTGCAAAAACCGATAAGTCCATTTTTGAAGATTTTGAGGTACGGTCTCTGTGATAAAGTTCAAAATAATACCTTTTAAATGATATATTGGTCACTACATTCAAAGGTACATTTTTGAAGTTATGGTCAAAAGAAGCAAAATTTTTCTTATTATTCTCTTTATTTTTCTTGACCTTTAATTGCAAATATCTCCATTTGGCAAATATGGACTTATCGGTTTTTGCCAACAAACCCTTCATATATATATATATGTGTGTGTGTGTGTGTGTGTGTGTGTATAGATAGATATAGATACGCCTACTGAGTATATTATACACACAAACATACATATATACTAAATTTACCCCCTTCCCTCTCGATCTCGATCTCTTTCTTCTATGCAGTGCAAGCAGTCAGTTTTAATAAACCTTATTCACAGTAGGATTCAGATTTCGGATGGGAAAGAGAGAGGGAGAGAGATATAGACAGAAACACAGACAGACAGACAAACAGACAATGAAATCACGAGAGATCAGAAGGTGATGAGAAGTGAAAACTGATCTGTAAGGGCCTAACATGTCGGTTTTGGGAATAACCGAGGGGAAATATGGCAATCGATATAATTATGGATACGTAGTCCACCGCTTGTCCTGTAGAAATGCCAATCATTCTACTGTATATCATCTTCTGATGACGCAGAACATGGACGATTTTACATTCCATAAACTCCTGTTTAATGCATATATTCCCATTTAACAACAACAACAACATAAAGTCAAGAAACCGGACGAAGCAAGACAACACATCTTGGAGATGAAGGTCATATCTTTTATCACCATATCATCATTATCACCATATCATCTTTTATAAAATTATCTTTTATCATCATATCATAACTATAATATATACCACCTTGGATACAATTTAAAAGTCACTCTCCTTTTGTAAGTAATACCTGTCGCCGAAACGTTCTCATTGCCCCCGCCCCCTTCACTCTTTCCATGCCTTTGTACCTGCATATTTCCTGTTGCAGGTCATGTTACAAGGTGTCCTAGGATTAAAAAAACAAACAAACAACAATCAAATATCCATGTGTACAGACTTTTGGTAAGTAGGAGATTATCGGATTACGACGCTTGTGCCACTTTCTGACCTTTTGCGCTTCGACAAAGGAAGCGAGAAATTTTCGTCTGTGCCATGAAGTGACATGAACACATAATAATTATATACTTGAAATGATTGTCCTAACTCACATTATGTGATTACATAATCTTGTTGTAGCAACTTCTTCGTTATTTGGCATGCAAGGACTGCCCCCTCCCCCCCCCACACACACACGCACTGAAAAAAGGAGGTTTTGATGTGTTGTGTTTGCTAGGTTTGCTAGCATGCGCGTTCCCGATTTTACGAGAATGAGGTGTATTTTAGGGTTCTGAATTGAATTAGTTTCAAACTTCCGAAAATTCCGAAAAAGGCGTATAGTGGCACCTGTTGATGTTTGCCAGATTTCCCGAATGTGCTTATACTGATGTGCATGTTGTCTTGCAAGCATGCCGGGTCGGCCTTCTCTTCGCATTTCATAGCTTCGATCCCTTCAAAAGAAAAATATAGTCGATAGGGGTAATTTTGCTGGTTTTCCTTTAGAAAGCCAGTGATAGGGGGTCTATCCCATTCCCATCCTCAAACTTCGGAGGGTATTTCTAAGAATCTAGAACAAGCATTAATATTATGCGAATGGTGGACCGTCTGAGTGAGGTGGCCAGGAGCACAAGTCATGTTCAATAGTCGAAGGGATCTCCTACATCCATCTATCCTAAATATAGTTGTTGCATCAAATTTATAAATATGCTGGTCTGTGTACACTCGTATTGTTTTCTTCCCTTTCCCCCTCTTCAAATTTTGTCCAGATTTGTGTACACTTGAGAGGTAAAAAGGGCAGTACGATATCATAATAATGCGTGTACGAATCCTCTGTGAGCTTTTCTATGATCTGTTTGGACATGTTCGACAAAAGATGAAAGACGCCCTCGTTTTTTGAGAGCTAGAGATGACCAGCATGTCCGTATCAAATACAATCTGGATGAAACGGATCTCACTTCGTTTATCGCTCTGAACTTTCGTTCAAGTAATATCAACCCTCAAACCAAAGCCTTCCTCGGTACCACCTTCTCGGGACAAGCTTCGGTATCATATAGCCACGGTGTATTCTTCGTTTTACAGGTCGCCGTGTCCATGATGGAAGGGATCCCCGACGAACTGCTTTTTGACATCGACTTTTCACGCACTGATTTACATGTACATCTGGATCAATACGAAAAAAAAGTACGTCAGGGGCCGCGTGCGGGGAGCCTGCACGGTTTTCTTCAAGTGGTGGTGGCGGTGGTGGTGGTGGCGGTGGTTCGGGGGGAGGTCAATATGTAATATACCCACTATATTGCTTTGATGCATGAGAAGAATCTAGGTAGAACTCTCAGAAAGTTGGGGGGGGGGGGCCTCAGGGCCATTAGGGCCCCCTCCTGATGATAAGGATGTTGAAAAAGGCCAATTTTTAGAAGCTTTCGACTTATCAGTTTTACCCGTCTGTATCGCAAGTCAAGTGGAACATAAAATGCATTCATAAGTTGGGATAGATATGAAATAATTGGAATGAGCAAAATTGGAAGGGACGTGATGTATGTATTCAAATAAACATAACATGTATGCATGCGAACCTCGCTATAACGAAATATTCGGGACCACGAGGAAAAAAAAAATCTCGTAACAAAATCCCGTTAAAACGAATTCCTTAGGTTGCTACCTGCAAAATGAATGTGACCTAACAAACAATGTTGCAAAGAAAACAAATGGCGCTATTGCGTCTGCCCTGTTACTTTTGGAATTCTCCTGAGGTGAAAAGGGAATAACATCGACACATTCAGAATTACATTGCGCCTTTTTTTTTTTATCAGTCAAGAATTTATTTGTGCAGCTTTCTTCGTACCTACTACAATAACATTGTGCTGATATGCAGTGGGGTGCCGTTGAAATAGCGAATAATTATTTGTTCGCTAAGAGTGCTTTGATAGCCGTGAGATATGGTCGCCAGTTATATTTTCAAAGTGACGGAAATTGTACTTCTAAGTTGTCCACATGTTTGAAGCTGTAGGCCTATTGCACGCACATTTCAGTGTATTACTGAATCAGTCTGAAAAAGTCCTTGTAGCATAAGGATCTCATTACGAAAGATTCACTTGAACGTTAATAATTTGATATGTTAATATATATCTTTCCTGGTTTGCTATGTCAAGATTGAATCATGGGGTCTCCATTACGCAGCGAGGTTGTCCTAGATCTAATGATACAGTGCGACAGGGGTACAAAAACAATAATAAAAAAAAAAAACCCCTCCGAAATATGACAAGAGGATTGTTCAGGACGTTGTGCCAGTTTTTAAAACAAGGGAGAAATCCAACGCCCACACGAGCAATAAGTTCATTATTTTGTGCACAGCCAAATTTTACTGGAGCCTGGAGATGGATATCAAAAGTAAAACATAAGCAAATTTGACGTACATAGCTTCGCAAGATGAGCTTGCATTTTGTTCACCTAAACAATGACCAAAACAACTCATCCTTTATTGTTTGATTGACCCACGTTCCAGGCTTTTGATAAATATACATACATACATATATGTATATATATATATATATATATATATATATATATATATATATATATATATATATATATATATATATATATATATATATATATATATATATATATAGAAAGAGAGAGAGAGAGAGAGAGAGAGAGAGAGAGAGAGAGAGAGGGAGAGAGGGAGGGAGGGAGAGAAGAGTTATGAATTGTAATCTTATTTTCACGGCTAAACCGATATTCAAACAGCTTTCTTATAATTTATTCATTCATTGACACGAAAAAAAAAAGATAGTACGGTGTATATTACTTGCAGGACTCTTCAAAAGAGAAAATTGAAAGAATTATATAAGTGATATCTAAGCGAAATTATATAAACTGTAAATACGATTTAGGCTATCTAAATGAATGGCTGGCGGTAATACGTTTACCTTACGGTCAAGCAGGCGCGAGTCGAGCTGCATTATACTTGCATTATTGTGTCTTCTCGGGCGAAATAATCCTCATTGCATTACCCCTGATGGTTTAAAGAGAAATTGGACAGCTTCTTCTCTTTTAGCGAACTCGATCTGTTTTCAGAAAAATGATCATTTTTAATATAGCTGTATAGCTTATAGTTGAGTGCTAACTTGACCAAAACAAATAGAAAAATAACAGAAAAACCAAAAACAACCGGAATGAAAATACTGAGATGCTCTCAAACAATCGGTCTCGTTCAAACTTTCGGGAAACCCTTTTGAGTGGTAGCTTTTCCCAGTGTTTTGCCTATAATAGTGCGAGGTTCCTATGCCAGTTGATCTATAGATTACTTTACATTTCTTCCACTATGCGTCCATTTGTCCTCAGACCTAAACACAGCTAAAAATGTAAGTCCTCTAAATATTGTGCTGTGACCTCACTAAAAGCCATTAATCCGATTTCTTAACAATGGTTAAGATTCTAAACCCACAGATCTCAGACAACAAATATCGTGTAAGCGGCTGATGTGAGAAAAAGATACACAGATTCACAATGAAAAAAGACCAAAGTGACACCAAAGTCGATTACGTTTACAAACATCGCAACTATTCAGCAGCAAAGAGTAAAAACTTCACGTATGTCATTTCGATATTAGCTAATAGAAGGAACGGAGGTAGCCACTCGTGGAAGCTATACTTCGCATTTTCGCCTTAACTGCCCGATATATATATTATGTCTTAAAATTGGTTAATTGAATATTATTCAATTGCTCCCTCTTTGTGGTTTCCAAGAAAAGTTTTGATGGTGCCATTTTGTAGAGTATGTCTTGATTTACATTTGTGCCACATTTCAGAGCAATTGATAGAAAAATATTGAAATTATAGAGGGAGCGGATTGTGCCCTCCATGGTTTACCGAGCTTAAAAAAAGGTATTTGGAGTTATGAGGGTTAACGGCTGATACTGAGACTAAGCTACTTCTCTGGAATTGCTATCATAGCAAAATATCATCTACAGATACATACCATTTCAAAATGCATAAGCAGAATTTGTCCCTTTAAGTGGTACCAATATCGTAAAAATCTGGTCTTGGCCCATGAACTACTTGCCATGGATTGGTTTTGTTGGGAAAATTACTTTACATCATGTCGTCACGTGCTTCCATTGACAGCCCATGACGTCTCCCCAGTGAGGGCGTGTTTACGCTTTCCACCGTGTTTGCGCTTTCCACCGTGTTTGCGATCTACCCTGTTGGTTTGCGGCTATGCCAATGAAACCCATAAACGCATTTATACGACCCGGTCTGCAGGAGGAGGGGAAGGAGAAAGGGTACTTTCGAAAGTGCTCTTCGGAAAGCGTCTGTATCTTTACACGAATACATTTATGAGCACACCACCATCGATTCATTTGTATGCTGGCTCGGTATAAAATTCTTAGGTTGTCGAGGAATTTACTTCCTTTTTTTTTCTACCGGTACGCCGAAGACCCTGTCTTTTAACTCAGGGTCATATTACAAGTAATGTTTATGGCCCGTTTCTATGTTCATGAGATGCATTTTTTTTTTTAGCTTTCTGATTGTTCGTCTTCGGTTACTTATCAAATGATATTGTCTTCTGTAAATGCATGACACGTGCATGCTATCACATAAAGAACAACGATAAAACTGACAGCATAGATATACTGCCGTGACAACAGCGCTGGGAACGCGCTAGCTACTCAGTATTCTGGTCGCGATAAAAGTGAAAACGGAAGCTCTAATCTACCATTTTGACGATTTCTGCGAGGAAGGACCGTAACTATGGTGGTTGGAAAGAATCTGATTATTCTATTGGTCTCCATGGTTACCTACCTCCTATCAGTGTCTGAAGGTAAGCTAACAAAGTGTTATCGAAATTTGTCAAAGCGAGTTTGGTCGACATTGTCTGTATCTGTCTATGCTAAACTGTGGTTAATACACGGTTATACTTGCATTGTAAAAATGTTATGAAAAAAAAATATTTTGACCAGGAAATCCATCAAGTATAAAAATCATCTTGCAGCGTAACAACAGTCAAAAGACAACAACGAACAAAGTTCAGTTGGGATCGAATGTAAACAAATAAACAAACAAAAAGAAAAGTGTGATATCATTCCGTTGTATCAGATCTGCATGCGCCTTCTGAAATTTCAGAATTGACTGGTGCTCCACGAATTATTGTGCATGAATATTCCGCGTTTATATTTTTTGTTCACGTTTAAGAAAACGCAAGACGTACCAAAACAAAAGTGCCAATTCGCACTATAAATGTTCAATAGGACTCATAAACAGAGGGTAACATCTGACAACAAGATGAATAAAAGTTTCGTCACAAGTGGACCTTAGATAATATGAAAGTTACGGAATCTTAAAGTTTCACATGTTTTACTGTATATCTGACAACAAGAACAATAAACGTTTCCTCAAAAGTGGACCTTAAGTATGAAAGTTACGAAATCTTAAAGTGTCATATGTTTAACTGTATATGGTAACATTAGTAGCACAATGATCACAGAGCCATGTTTCTGGTTCATAATCTTTCAAAAACAAACAAACAAACAAACAAACAAACAAACAAACAAACAAACAAACAAACCTTTCCCGAGAAGTCGCCATTAAACCGTAGCAGATTATTGCAACGCATTAAAATTTTGAGGTGAAGTATCATATTTCAATTTCATATCAAACAGTAAGCTTAGTAAATATTTTTGCCTTGGGTATTAGGAGAGACTTGTGACATCATGGCTTTATCGCTCTATCTAATTTGTATAAACATTTGCAAACAATATGACTCTTATTATTCAGTGAAAACATCTTAAATTTCATAATTCTGCAAGTTTCATTTGATTGTTTTATTCTTTCATGAAATCTATATTCTTCTGTTTCTCTGAATGTATTTGATTCATCACAGCTCGGTTGAACATTCTGCGTTTGCACTGAAACTACTAAATATGATACTTGTTGTTGTTCTTTTCTCTCTCTCCCTGTGTGTGTGTGTGTGTGTGTGCGGGTGGGTGGTGTTTCCTTTTTGTTGGTGTTGTCAAACATATATCAACTTGTATCTTCACTTGACAAACTTATCGTGTTCTCGCGAGCTTAATCACTTTTCGGATTCTTCCGCGATGAGAAAGCTCCAAAGTCTTGTAAGTGCTCATACACTTCAGTTCTCAAGGTCATAACACAATACTCCCACAACCCCTCTCTCTCCCTTTCTCTATATCTATCTTTCTCTATCTATCCATCTATCTATCTATCTATCTATCTATCTATCTATCTATCTATCTATCTACCTATTCATCTATCTATCTATATATCTACCTACCTACCTATTCATCTATGTACCTATCTATCCATCTATCTATCTATCTATCTATCTATCTATCTATCTATCTATCTATCTATCTATCTACCTACCTACCTACCTACCTACCTATTCATCTATGTACCTATCTATCCATCCATCTATCTATCTATCTATCTATCTATCTATCTATCTATCTATCTATCTATCTATCTAACTAACTACATCTACTTAACTATAAATCTCATCTTGGATCTTTTATTGAAGATACACCAACATTTCTAGAATTAGACTTCAAAATTTCTCTCAGCCGTCTTGTTTTCGATTGCCTTATGTCAAGAAATAACAGCGATCCTCACTTGTCATATGACATTATACCAAGAAATCTCAGCTGTGGATTTTTACGACTGTGAAATTAAAATTTTTAAATTGCTTTGACACTTCCAGTCCGATTAACTCTGTAATAAAAATGTCGTAATCTCGTTCGCAAAGAATGTCAATTGTATTTTCAATATGCGATCCTACAGGGGACTTCAGTAAATCGACGTGTAAGATTTTTTTATTACCTCGTTGCTCAAAGAATGTTGTATACTAGGCCTACGTTACCAGTGAGAGGTCCGAAGAATCAGTCCCCAGCCGCGATACACAGAAAGTGCGCTAGATTCTTTGTACAGAGTACGGTTACAGATCCTACCAGCACATCCACCGTACATCCCACGAATTAATTACACTATGTACGAAATATGATGCTTACAATGGCTCTTCACACTGGCCAGAAGTAGGCATCCACGTATCATTTTTCGTGTACGGTAATGTGATAGCCTGCTTGATTTTAAAATGGGGATGTCAAGTGGGGTAAAGAAAAAAGAAATCATACATCGTGGCAGATCTTGCAGTTTAATGAAGGAGGCCCAGGGCAAGCGAACTTTCTATATTAACATTACGGTATTGTCAGGACAGGGAGGTGTTACAGAGATGGAATGGCAACTCTTCGTAAATCATGCAAACACATGTTTGGGTTCAAGGCGTTACAATGGGATGTCTAGCATTCCATTACGCTTTGAAGTCATGCTCGGCACCGCTCTGGTTTGCAAGACGAAGTTCGGAGACGAAGAACGCATTTCACCTTTCGTTGAATTACAAGTTTTATTTCACCGTAAAATTTGAAATGAAATACTCGAATTGATTTAGAATAGTTTAGGAAAGAATTCAATATTATAAACATGTATTTCTAGTTTCTTCGTAATGCGCAAATCAAAATGAAATGAAAATTAGGCCCTCTTAAAATCCTAATATTTTTCTATAATGCGCATATTTGTGCATGTTAGTTTTTAATCTTTTAATCTGGGATATTTTGATCTTTCAAATACAGCACTCCGCTAAAGCGTATTCCAGCGTGCTTTTAAACTATTTCCTGTTAAAATTGTTAGTTTACACTGCATTTTGGTTCGCTGCTCCAATTCAAGTTACACAAATTCATTGTTGCCATCACATTGAAAGAGAGAGCGCATTGCAGTAGGGGCAAGTATTTCTAGATGTGAGAGCGCTAGTCCCGATTATTGATGCTCTCTTTTGTCACAGCACATGGGTAACACCTGTAGTTGAACGCATAACTTCTCGGCGGCGCCGCGCATGACTTCAAAGGAGAGCAGTAGTTGTCTCTCCTTCTCTAGCACCTCCCTGGTCAGGAGGACATTTCAAACGCTTTGGCAACGATGCTCAGAATGATGCTGTCTGAAAACAAAGGCGACCTTGTATTAACATTTGTAAGATGTGAGGCACGAAAGCAAACAGTCGTTACTTTTTGAACATAAAAGTTTATCGTCTAATGGTTTACATACAAGCATATTATGTTTTAATGAAGAATACGTTTATCATACACTGCCGTTTTGCTCGAAATTTCACTGCGCTATATTATTTGATTGTTAAGTTCATCAAAACATTTCCACACATTCTGTGAAAGTAGTAATACAACTTAAGTGATCGACATTAATGTAGCAAACCAGACGGATGTTCGGAAGATAAAGGGCTATTTGGAATCACCCGATATGGAAAATATGGTAATGAAACAGCAAACGACGTCAATTCAGTTCAATTCAATTCAATTCAATTATGCTTCATTTCCATCCAAGAAAAGGTAATAACAAATGACATAATACAAAGTACAGGCAGCATAATACATAATTTATTATATAAACGAATGAATGCATAATGAGAGAAACAATGCATAGGGCCTACTTTTGAAGGATGAAAAATTAGTATAAGTATCTATATGGGCAGAACATATTTTCTTAAAAAGTGGTGGCCCGACATCTATTTCAGGTAGCCCCGGGTCAGAGCTATATAATGCTATACATGTATAATGTCGATCCTAGTGACTATGTTACTCATTCTTCAAGTCAGAAATTTGGATAACTCGTAATTTCCTTTGGTTGGGCGGGTACCGTCTCGGAGATATAGTATATAAATTATATAAATATATATAAATATATATATATATATATATATATATATATATATATATATATATATATATATATATATATGTATATATACATAAGGTTCCATTTTTCAAATTTTAAAGCCCCCATGAAAATTATACCTACGAAATTGTTTGATATTCTGATATATTACTTTAAATGTGCTTGGAAAGTACACTTCAGGTCAAACAGAAAATTGTCCTACAACTTTACTTCGTCCTTGAAATTATGAATGCATATTACCGACTGTTTATGAGGAAGACCCTCGTGGACGTATCTGAAATAAGCAGATGTTTGCACTCCTTGAACCTGAAATATTCAAATGACATTGATTTTGATTATAAATTTGTTTTTTAAAGACATGCTGCAATGGGTATGCGGTACCCAGTGATATTTCATATCATCTTCGATATGTTTTTAATTCAAAGTATACAAATATGAACGTTGATTACAGTTACTAACGTGTAAAATAACGCTTCTTGTATTTTCCTTTTTATACTCCTTGGTGAATTTCAGCATTCATTTGTATTTGTTGTGTGTTTGTTGTGTTTGTATGTATGTTTTGTCCATGAATTTTTTTAAGTTTCAGAATACAGCATTCTCTTGATGTGGAAGTAAGGTCATATCAACAAAAGGAAATAAATCTATCAAAACTATTAGCATTATGTGTAAGAAAGATTCTGTTACTCTTCTTCTTTTAAACCCACTGCCTTGCAAGATTTTGAACTAAACCGTTTGTACTAAACCGCTTGCTTGATGGGATGCAGGTAATGCCATCCACTAAATCTGTCGACAATCGCCTTTTCTCGGGGGCAGTCGCTGAATTAGCTCTTCGTTGCGGAGGTAGGTTTGTAAGATATTTGTGACAATAAAGACACTCTATCCCCGTTATTCCTTGGTGATTTAACACTGTCCAGCTTTTTTTTTCTGTCTAAATGCTATTATTGTGATCAATATAGTAGGGCTACCATATCCCCGAATTATACGAGGAGAAAAAAAAAAGGATGGATGGGGTTGGGGAGTAATATACCTTCCATATATTTCATTCTTATTGTTCTCCAGCTCCAACCGAGACATACACTGCAAAAAAGCCGTGTGTGTTAAATGTATATTAATCACCGAGCTGGTGTTAAATTTCAGAGGCTTATTTGTGGTGTTACATTAACACACACGGGTGTCACTTCAAAACATTATTATTATTTTTTTTTAATAGGTAATTAGTTCCTGTTCTTCTTGTTGGTTTGCACAAGACGAGCAAGAACTTCCCTATAATGAAACTGATTTTTGAAAAAAAAAAAGGAACCCATTTACACCGCAGCACCACTAGAGGATGTGGTCTCCTATTCACACTGTTCACACCATGTAGTGTCATTGTTGAATTAACACTAGCACAGTTTCAAAACATGTCACCAGCTACAGTGTCAAATTAACACCACGAAGTGCCAGGTGAACACTTTCCAACACCATCACAATATACTTTCTACACCTGTGGTTGTGGTCCTGTAATGACACTGGTTTGTGTTAGATTTAACACCCGTGCTTTTAAATATCTATCACCGATCTTTTTGCCGTCCACAATCTTATACGAAGTTTCACAGGAAAAATGTAAATATCGATATCAGCTGTACAATAATCGAAAATTATAAGTCTGCAATTGATGAGAAATACAAAAACAAATTTTTTGTGAGTATGTAAAAATGCAATAAATGGGAAGAAATGGTAAAAAGGCAATGCCTGTAACGTAGGGTGCATTCCCGTCTCACATGAAAATCGTCATAGTATTGCATAATTGATATACACATACACATGTTATACGGAATTGCAAAAATCAATTAATCAATTAGATAAGAATAAAGACCTAACTAACAATAAAAAAAAACACACCACTGGCAGATCTCAACACTGATTATCCACCCCTTACACCTAATTTCACCTTAATCGGTGAAATTAATATGTTTTGCAGGAGACAATTCATGTAGACAATTGACGAGGATTTTATGATTTAGAATAATAGGTTCCCTAAAATTCAAACGAGATTTGCTAATTACACACATTTTTTCTTTAAACCAGCAGAGCAAAGGAAATTTCACAGATTTTAGTTACCATGACAACAACGAAGATTTCTCAATTCATCTTTTATTCTACTTTTCTACTACTACTTTTTTTTTTTTTTTGCAACGGCAGTTACAGTCTAAATTTTTCTTACCCCCCTTTTCACACAATCAATTTGAAAAATTTAAAGTGCTGCTAGTTCAAAATTTTGATGCGTAACTAATTTGATAGGGTTCTGGATGAAATAGTTTTTTTTTTTTTTTTTTTTTTTTTTTTTTTAGCACATCACAGTTGTTTTGTGTCAATTTTAAAAGGTTTTACCTGATGCGCATATATACTACGTAGCTGAAACTGGTTGAGTTGCGGCTTTGATATATGTAATAATATAGATTTTGCGATAAAAGCTAATGGTCCGATCAATACAATGCTACGGCGTGTTCTCAACATCAAAACATAGTGAAGAAACTTTTTTGTTATCTTTTTAGTCCTTCAGTACGCTCGTTCATCTGGGAGATATAAAAAAAGGTATAGTCATGGTTTAAATGTGTTGTAAAGAACCGTCATACCTGATCGGCATTTTTTCTTCGATGAAATACTCTATTCAATATACTCTATCTCGTTTTCATTTTTTTTTAAAGACTTGTCATTTTCCGGACTCGATAAATGAAAAAAAAAATTATGATATACTCTTTCCTTGAGAAGGAAGTAAATAATATGAAAATTGAAAGGGCGAGTCACTTATGCTCTATGCATTCAAAGATCTAATAATCTGCGATGTCTGCAGTCTGTATAGTCGATTTCTAAAGCATCTTTGAGCATTGTCCATCCGCAGTATGAAAAACTGAAAACTCGGTGATCTAGATGACAATGGACAAAATGGATATAAGGCTATTATACCATCGGGCAAGGCCATCCACATAGGATGACAAACAGGATGATGAACTCAATATACACATTCATAACATAAAATACAGTCATTTTTTTTTTGTTGTTGTAAACGATTATAAAAGCTCCAAACTACTTGATAGACAGTGCTACTATTCCTTCTCTTCTGTCAACTTCTCCCTATCGAGTTATCTCCTTCTATGTCCCTTCGAATACGTCTCTGTCTAGTTATATTGTACCTCTATGGTTATCCTCCTTGGCTTAACGTTATTGTATGTATTTGAGGTTCAAGTTTTCTATTCCTATTTCGTTTTGTTACTTCAGTTTAAAAAAAAAAGAGAGGAAGAAGAAAATAACAATCTTAGATACCATATCGCCCTGTGGCCATTATCTAAGTAAAAAAAAAAAAAAAATGCTTATTGAAACGGTCCCCTCCACCTATTACTTCATAAATGATATACTGGTATTACGTTGTTATATGGACGTAATCATATCAATTCCTTTAAGAAATGATATTTATATCTTGATGTGGACGTTATCGATGATTAGTCATATGATTCACTTGTCAAGTGGATAAACAAAGCAAACTGTAACTAAAATAATAAAGAGATTATGACAGGGGGAAAAGAGGGGGGTTGAGGGACAGAAATGGGAAGAATGAACTTTGGAAACATTTTTAAAGGAATTAACTTAGCTTATTATTTTTTGATGAAAAAAAAAAATGAAAATCCGGAATGGAATAATCTACTATTTGCACTGCAACCTCAGGATTACAGAAGACATTTTGCAATTTATTCATTACATTAATTTGTCAGCGGTTTGTAGTTCTGATGTAATTCTGCATGTGGAAAGGTTGTTTCGAGGGGTGATGTCGGTTATTCCAAAGGTTCGTTAATCCGAAAATGAAGTAAGGTTCGTTGTTCTGAAGGTTCGTTAATCCAAAAAATGAAATAAGATTTGCTGTTCCGAATATTCATTATTTCGAAGCACGCAAAGTCCCTTTACCTGTATGTATTATACCTGTATGATGCAATTAATCCTAAAATGAAAAAGGATTCGTTTATCCGAACATTTGTGGCGTTATTCCGAAGGTTCATTATTCCAAAAATGACACAAAGTTTGTAATTCAAAAGGTTTGTTTTTCCAAAAAAGAAACAAGGTTGGTGTTTCCAAAGGTTCGTTAGTATCCACCTTCTCATCATTTTCGGATTAACGAACCTTCAATTGTTTCATTTTCGAACCAACGAAACTTCGGAATAACAAACTGTGATCGGTTCGGGTGATGGAATAGCTCCATGGAATAATGGAGGATTTCCATTCCCGATTAATCTCTGTATCTTTATCCTGCTCACTTTATCAGAGCTACCTTTGCCACACGATAAAACAAAAAGCTAAACTGAACATATCACAACAGAACAACAACAATTAACAAGAACAACAAACTTTTCTAAAGCATGACGTGGTCAAGGCAGTAATGCTATTCAAAGAGAGAAGAAAGTAGGAGGAGGAGCAGGAAGAAGAGTAGGAGTAGGAGGAGGGAGAAGAAGAAGAGGAGGAAGAAGATAAGGAGGAGGAGGAGGAGGGGGAGGGGGAAGAAGAGGGGGAAGAGAAGAAGAAGAAGAGGACGTGGAGGAGAAAGAGGACGGGAAAGAGGAAGAGGAGGAATAAACTAGTGGTGCTGGAGGAAGAAGAGGAGGAGAAAGGAAGAAAGGAGGGCTAGGAGGAAGATGAACTGGTGGTAACAGTATGGATGCGGAGGATGACGTGGCTGAAGAAGAGTAGGTTAATGAAGATGACTTCAATCATTTACTCCGCTCTTTTGATGAATTTTCTGTCCTACATTTTATTTGCTACAGGGCAGTGGGACTGCTTCAACAGACGTACTTGGGAATATAACGGAACCTACCATCACGGATGTATGCTGACCGGAAGTGCTCTGGACTGCAACCGCTGTGAGAACTGGACTTCCGTTCTCGGCAACCAGTCAGAGATATTGGAGCAATATAGTGAGTACAAGGGATCATCGAATTTATCGGTAACTATTGACAACTTTCTAATGAGCCTTCGGGTTGATAGCTCCCAAAAAGCATTTGTTTATGAAGCACCCATGCACCGGGAGAAATTATAGGTTAAAATCTCATGCACGCATCATCTACTTGAAGAGATTCCTTTGATCTTAACAAGCAAGCAAACAAACAAACAACACCCTTGACAACAGTGTAGGGATATCTGAAATATGAGGAATTCTTGATTACATCGTAATATGTTTTAAAATAGGAGAACACGGTATTAAGCGAAACTGCTGTAATATTAATAGAACAAGTATAGCAAATTACGATAATTTTATCAGTAGTAAATTGGGAAATAATCTATTTCAATAAGGGCTGTGTGTAAACTCGCATTCAAGACATTGACACGTGAATAATCAATGAATTGAAATGTGTGATACTCTATACTATCAATAACTTAATAAAGATGTAAAATGTAATATTTTCATGCGTTCTTCCAGGTAAATTTGAAAGTGTGATTACTGATGTGCCAAATGGAGCGTAACATATTTACGCAGTGGTGGCAATTAAGATGAATATGAAAGTAAATTGTAGTTGATAAGATGTATAATACAAATATTAAAATAATTTTCTTTTCATTTAATATAACAATTATATGACATGTAATTAAGGACATATACAACACACTCTTACCAACTGGATCAATTTTTTCCCCCACGTGGGTCAGTCAATTCGTCAAAATGCAGTATCTCTATTCGAATTGTTGGAAACATTGAACTGCTGCCTATCGAATCCACTCCTTTCTCGGTGAAGACGAAGAAAGCCTTATGTGCAATTTTTGTAATGAATGTAATGTCAGTGCATACAATGAATGTGGATTTCGGGGGTGTTCCTCATGCAGACAGTTACTTTGATTGTGAGTTGAGAAAGAGTCCTTCAAGAAAGTCTTCAAGAAATTATTTTGCGAGGCCGGATCAATTTACCCTAGTGGAAAGAACACAGTGTCCCACGTTGTGTTCACAATGTGCTTACATAATCGACTATGTGAAAACTCTCGAATTTAACAGTGTAAAGATAATTTCACACTGTGATAGGCAGAGATGTCAAGTTCAAAAAACTTTTATGAGTGAGATTTTTATGACTCGGCTTCTCGGCGCTCGCGCGCATGCGCACGCGAACGAGGAGGGTGTCCCCTCCCATGGTAGGGAGCTTTTTTTGAATTATTAGCTCTTAATGATGCGATCTGGTGCATACTTAGGTGAATATTTTTTAGTAATTTTGAAAGGCAAAAGGGAAATATACCTTCAATTGCAACTATCACTTTAATCCTTTGAGCTATGCTCCTTTTTTGCCCAAATTGCAGACTTTACCAGATGCGTGAGAAAAATGGGTGCCATGCGTGAGATCATGAGACAGACCCTAAACGCTTGAGTCTCACGCAGAATGTTTGAGACTTGGTAGCTCTGGATAGAGTTTTTCACACAGTGTTTAAGTAGTGATGTTCTGTTTCACGCTGTGAATGGATGATTCACAGTGCGTTCACAATGTTAAAACGGTCGAATTTAACAGTGTGAAGAGAATCCACACTTTGTTCACAATGTGTTCACACTGTGTTTCACACTGTGGGATACTGTGCTCTTTCTAGCAGAAACATCTGATATGTCATCTGACAAGATTCAATTCAGTTCATTTCAATTCAAATTTATTTCATTTTCGACGAGAACATAGACTTTTCGCTTTAACTCTTTGCAAGATACTTAGTAACCACTTTATGAAATGTTAAAGAGCATACAAGTCTAAAATGAATTCAAACTTTATTTGATGAAAATTTGTTTTGAAATGGCTGAGATATATATATATATATATATATATAAAAGTAAATCAAAGTGATCCTATAATTCAAGGTGGATCCCACCTTTCATTAGGATTGCTCTGATTGGGATATCAGCCATTTCAAAACCAATTTTCATCAAATAAGCCGTAACTCCTTTCAGAATTATGTTCTTTCATATTTTACAACAGGTTTCTCATTATCTAAAAAAAAAAAATCATCAAAAAACGCTGGAAACCTGAAGCCCTATCTCAACCTAAACTGTACCGTCCCTTTTATGCACAATGTCTGACGGTAGTGCTAGTGTGTGAGAGGACGTATATGTGCTTGTGTGTGTGGTGGGGGGGGGGGGGGTGTATACTTTTCCATACAATGTTACCGATAAGAAATCTCGTTGAAATTTGTGTGACTTACACGCGATCGCTCTTTATTGTTTCTTCACACACAAGAGTCATGAAAGCCTGTATGTTGTTAGTAGTTTAAACACATAAAATAGCCATGAAAACCTTTAGTTTGGGAACAAAAAAGAATAAAATGTCGGGCACGTATCCGTGACGACGGAAGCATGAACATCATTACTACCTGCGAATGAAACGACCAGGGCACGTTCGCGGTTCATGATGTAGTGATTCTTTTATGAGTGCATCGTTTATTACATACCTACACGGGAGAACAATTGTGACATGCGAGAGCTTGCAAATGACCCGTCTCAGTGTGGTACAAGGTCTTCCTGGCATACATTCATTAGTAGTTCTTCCTTCCAATTTTAATGCATTTCATTACTCTAATGGCTCGAAAAAGTCAGGAACATCCATGAGAACGCGTGATATGCAGTAAAGTATGACTCATTCAGTTTGTGCCTCTCATTTACACGGCAATTTTGTCACCTGTCATCCATGGGTGACAGGTCTAATCAGAACTCACACGAACTGTTTGTACGACACCTACATATTAAACTGCCATCAATTTTAAGCGACTATCAAAAAGACCGATCTCTCTTTGAGTGTGTAGAAGGTTTCGCCTTGGCGAGTTAAGGGCGCCATGCAAACTCCCCAATTACCTCCAAATGAATGTATGACCCCACCTCCCTTTTTCCTAATCATACAGCAGGTTTGCATCAATTGCAACGTACAGCAGCTACAGTTTCCATGGCTGCAACTGGAGAAGACCCATCAGATTCATGCAATTTGGTTGTCACCCGTGTAACTATAAAGAGTATATGATAAATGAACTGATTGCACATATTTCCTACCAGAGTGACATTAATTTTGTGTAAAATTTTAGGTCAAATTTCCGTAAGAGTCATCTATTCATTCTTGTCATGATTGTGTGTGTGTGTGTGTGTGTGTGTGTGTGTGTGTCTTTTTCCCCATGCTGTGCTGAGTTAGATTGTGTTCAATCGCGTCTGCGACCTTAGAAACCGTTATAGATTCATAGCATCTTGATCGTGTTGATATAAACTCCTCAAAATAAGTTCTGCAATTAAAGTTTGATACACCATATTTCTCTTTCACCCGCATTATCTTCATTAAATATGACATCATAAGAAAGCCTGATTAATTATCTTTAAAATGACACCTCACTTGCTCTGCATTGGGTGTTCTTGGAATGTGAAAAACAGCTGAGTATGGGGACAGATCAAAAGTGAAAAATCGCAACAATTCTGCTATTGATAATGTACAGTTTTGATGAAGAAAAGGCCACTGGAATAAGCAATGCCGAAATGAGAGCACTTGCAAAAACTCCCATCTCCCAGACATTAGATGACTGTTTGGTCAACCTTTATGTTTAGTTTTAATCTGCAGATACTACTGCAGTTTTTAATTCGTGGATGAAGCCTGGAATCTATAATGATAATCTCACAATGCATTCTTTTCAAGCACATCCCTTCCCTGAAACGACAAAGCAAATGGGAATTACACTGTTTGACATAACACTTTTGCTCTATTTTGCAACATTTCACATTTGACCTTTCCTCACACTCAGTTGTACTGTGCATTCCAGGAATGCATAATGTAAACAAGTGAGTTGTCGTTATAAAGAAAATTAGGCTCTTTTTATGATGGCACATTTTGAATTAAATCATGCAGTTTTAAGAGAAATATGATACATCAAATTTGAATTGCAGGACTTTTGTGAGGGACTTATATATATATATATATATATATATATATATATATAAATATATATACATATACATATACATATATATATATACATATATATATATATATATATATATATATATATATATATATATATATATAAATATATATACATATACATATACATATATATATATACATATATATATATATATATAAGATGAAAAAGTAGAGTGGTAATGCATTTTGACAGTCCAACAGTGCTATTTATTCAGACCAAAGTGATTCAGAATTGTCATTGTCGACCCTGAGGAAGACGAATGTATCGTCGAAAATTTGGTCTGAATAAATAGCACTGTTGGACTGTCAAAATGCATTACCACTCTACTTTTTCATCTTTTCTACACTGGTACCAACACGCGGACTACAAGTATCATCATATATATATCTATATATATATAAGATGAAAAAGTAGAGTGGTAATGCATTTATATTTACATTTATATACACATACATACATAAATGCATATATATTAGTATATATATATATATATATATATATATATATACACTCATAAGGGCTCCACACTATCTTTTTTGTTTGGTGGCCCGAAAAAAAACCCAATAAAAAACATTAAAAGTCCTTTTTTTTTTAATGAGTCAAATATTTAAGTTTTATCATAGTAAGAATTGTAAGTTGGACATATTCTACTCATAAATAAACCTTAACAAACTTGCAACACTCACTCTCAGGCACTCATTCAGTCCTTTTCATCCATCCTTCAAACAAATTTAACTGCTAATTTCCGGCGCAAAAAGTTACGAATTCATTGACATACTTTTCAAAAAATAATTTTGGTGGCCACCGTTAGTGTCGAGCCTTGCATATATATATATATGATATATGTGTATGATAGAAACCTAAAATGGCATTAAAACGCTTTATCCTTGCGAGAAAAGCGCATGTTTTAGAAACAAGACACCAAACAGGTTAGTCATCGCATAAAAGTTGACATACGCTTGTATCCAGAGCGCTGATATTTGTTTTCGTTTGTTTACGTCTTACACAAGCTTTCAGTTACGAAGAATTCTCGGCACAAACTGAATAGCGACATGCAGATATACGAAATAATTTCATCGACGAATATGGAGCTTGTGATTAGTCGTAAGTCAACACAGAGTTCCATTCTAGAAAATAAAGTGTCAAAAGTGTTATTCGAAGATTCTATAGTTTGATTGCAACTGTTCTGTGACTATCATTGTATATTTCTAATCTTTGTCCATCAAACCAGACGTTTCCACTGCTAAACCGAAAGGCTTGTAATATCATCTTGTCAATGATCTTTCTAATGAGTCTTTCTAATGATTACAACTGACGTAATTTCAGGAGAAGAAAGAGACCTTCAAATAAGTATATTTTCCACACTTTTCACTGACGTCCGTGTATATAATTGTGCTTAGCTCGATTATCCATTTAATTGGAGTTCGGCTTGATTATATTGTCAACTGATCGTAGCAAAGTAGTTTCCATGAAATCCGGGGTCAGTTAGCTGTATGGGAGCTTGATGGCCATGAACGAGCAGACATAACGCCAAGATTAATCCTTTGCACGCCAGTGACTTTGTACAGTGTGTGCAACGCTATGAGTATATCTGTACCAATCAGTATTCAGAGTGCACAAAGGGTTAAACGGAGTCAGATCGGAAGGAATTGTAAAGAGTGATGATGATGATGATGGTGGTGGTGGTGGTGGTGGTGGTGGTGGTGGTGGTGGTGGTTAAAGTGGTGGTGGTGGTGGTGGTGGTTAAAGTGGTGGTAGGAGGTGTATTTAGGGTAATTAGACAGGCGAGCGTGTCTCTTTATCAGAAACTACACGCCACATTTGAATGGAATCTGATCAGTGTTAATTAATTTCAGAATTGTCAATTGCTCATTTTCGATTTGCTTGACTTTGTTGTGTTTCGTCAAGCCACCTTGATCAAGAGCAGATTTCCCTTTGAAATGTATCAAAAGCAAAACACTAAATCTCGTAATAGGGACCTGATCTCGAAATCGAATGTCACTCTGACAAGCGGCTATTCTATAGAAAGTTAAGGCTGCAACGTCACTATGAGTATATGGCCACCAAAACTATGGTGGAACAAAAGGAACCCTGACAATTATTTTCTGTTTGATTGCTACCTTCCTCTTTGCAACATCTCCGCCAGTATACGTCTGCCTCCCAATAATATCTGGCTGTACTTGTGGAAAGTGTACAAGCGGCAGGAGGCGTGGGTCCGCCAGCAAAGAATAATGAATGGACAACTCAATGATTTTCGTTTCCCACCAAGGATGAGTGCGTGCTCTTCGAGAAAGACCTGTTAGCGTCATGTATTATTGAGACTAATCATGGTTGTTGGAAAAGCTGGAATAAGTCGGTTCGTGTTTACATCATCTCGACCATCATTTGCGATGGCTATATCCTGGAAAGGCATGATAAAATCAATTTACTAGATTCCTGCTTTCAAAGGGTCATGGACTTATCATTAAAAAGAAAATGCAACAAACCTCCTGTGTGAGAACAATCGTCCGTTCAAATTCAGCCTATCGAAAGAGAGAGGAAAAACAAACCCGACTTGTTTACTTCATTGATTTGCCGCGTCCGACAACTTTTTATTTACATGTAGCAAATTAATTGATAACCATAGTACTGGAAAATTGAAGGCCAGTTGGCCGTTCATGCGTACAAGGCGGATTGTCATCAAATTGTATGAAGGGGATCCGAGAAAGCTTTTAGGAAATTATTAGCCGAGCTCGCCATTCAGTGGTGAAAAGGAATTAGTGGTCTCCGGATTTAATGAGGGTATGATAGTTCATCTACACAGGGAGTGATTGGTGCATTTCATTGCTTTATCAGAAGATGAGTTAACGGAGAAGAAAAAACAAACAAACATGGAATTGATTGGGTACGCATGCGCATAAGTATTCTTATATACACACCCACTCATGCACACACAAGTAACAGGGCACGCATTACTAAGAGCGTAAGCTACAGTTGTCATTTATGTTATTAATTGCAATGAATTGCTCCATTCTCACCGAAACATACGTATATTCATGCTGACAGTTTGTAGCGTCATATAATTGTCTTCATCTTTGACGACATAAAAATGCAATGATTTTTCTTTTTGAATCAATTATACTATTTCATCACTTCTTTATCACGCAGACCAACGAGGGTGCTTTTTTTCTGGAAAGTTTTACCAGTCAGAATACTAGTAGCTTGTTCTCTATCGATTTTCTTAATTTTTGCAGAATATTGACCAAAGATACAGGGAGTAAAAAAAAAGCAAAAGCAAACCTAATGAATTGTAAACCAGATAAAGGCTGAGGTGCAAAATGTTGTGCCAAAGTAAACCGACAGAAATAAGAGGGAATATAGAAGTAAGCATATTTCAGACAGGAAAAAATGTGAATATCAGTTGTCTCTTGAGGCAATATTGCTATGTATATTGAGTAGAAACGAAATGACCAGAGTTTGTCCCGTTATGATTACATTGTGTTACTCACGAGAATAACAATGAGGAACAGGACATATTTAGATATCATGCATTCTATGAATGACGGGAAAAAGAAAGTGATGTAAATATTGTTTGCTCCCCTAAAGTGAATAATGATTCAATGGTGGGTACCTAATGATGTACAAAATGTAACATATTCAAAAAACGGTAAATTTATAGTGCATGTGTATGTATTGTATGTATATAGGGCTATGTTCCGCGCCACCTGCGTCAACAGCAGTAGCAAGCAACCAGTCCCCGGCATATCCCGCAAACAATGGCTACAATTGTGATGACTGTGCGTGACAGAGGCTGTTACTCCAGAATATATAGGTCTCTACAGCCACCATCGCACAAACCATTTTTTACTTATCAGTGATTATTGTTGACTTTCACTGTACCAGTCCTGTAAATGATTTTCATTAAGGATTATTTTTTCCTTTCATGTTTTGTGTATACACTAATATTTTCGTATTGTAAATATGGGACCCTGTGGAAGAACAAGCAATCTCCATTAACTTCTTCATGCGGTAGGCCTGATATGTATATGCAATGTAAATGCAACTTGTGTATATTCTGTCTGAAGATGGAAACAACAACAACAACAACAACAACAACAACAACAACAACAACAACAACAACGATAACGACAACAACTAGATTCCTAACTTCCTGATGGTGAAGAGTCTTCGCTGACACGACGGACGTCCATGAAAGAGAATGTATGTTATGATTGCAATACGACGCTACGGCTTAATGTCACCACACGGACATCAAGTGGTGGAATGTACTGCTGTAGAGTGTGCACCATTATCATTAGTGGTATGTAACTTCTGTTGTGACGTCATTACTCTTTTTTTATGTAGATCTGCAAGACAATCACTGTCGCATCATGCAAAATACAACCTCGCCATGGTGCTACTTCACGGACATGAACGGCGATGTTCGGCCCAGCGTTTGTCGCGTTGAGCCCTGTAGAGGTAAGACGAAGCAGACAATTGATGCGAATGTGGCGCCATTTTCAGGGCGCCATTTACAGTTGGCGCCATCTGAAAGCGTCGATGTACATTTCGCTGTACATCAAAGATGACGTAACAATAACTTCGGAGATCAAAGAGAACTACTCTAGGGCCTGATATCAGTACCTTTACAGGGAGTATCTAGACATCTTATTGACCAATCGCTTTGAAGCCATCGCGCCGCCATCTTACCACGCACATCGTCCATGCGTTTGTGCACGGAACTCAAGACATCACGTGATCATGGAGACAATCTCTGCTGTAATGCCCCAGTCACATAGCCATCCCGGATCACCCCGGACCACCCCGGATCTGATCCGGGGAGAGATCCGTGTTGACGCCGGGAGGCCAACGCGGCAACTTTTGGAGGTCAGAAACATCCGGCGTCATCCGGGGACTGCCGTGTTGGCAGAGCAATCCGGGATGGTCCGTGTGACTGCCGTGTAGCTGCCGTGTTGATCCGTGTAGATGCCGTGTTTGTCCGTGTAGACGCCGCGCTCTTCCGGCCTTATCCGTGTAGCTGCCGTGTTCATACCGTGTGTACAGTCATACCAAAATCCCGGATCTCCCCGGACGTCCCCGGATCACCGTGTAGATCCTTGAGCATCCGTGTTTATATGTGACTGGGGCATTAAGGGCGTGCCTATCAACATGGCGACGTGACGGCTTCTTTGTTTGTACAGCATGAATGGGCCACTGAGGTATCCAGATACGTCCTTTAGAGATCAGTGGGCTCCACTTGCAATTCGCAATCCCCCCCCCCCCATCAAAACAAAAACAAACAAGCAAAGAGAAAAAAAAAACGTTGCTATGACTTTGCTATGATAGCAATATTGTTGCAATGACATATGTCATGGTAATTATAAGAATCCCGCTTCCTGATTGGCTATTGTCAGAAGAAGTAGCGTAAATTGCCATCTTAACATCTTTTAAGTTAAGATAGCAATTTTCGCTACAATGGAAACTTCTTCTGACATCAGCCAATCTGGAAGCTGGATTCTATATGTCTTTGTGCAATAATGACAATATTAAAAATGCGGCAATGACTTGCTGGAAATGCGTACGTACACATCCACCCACCTACATCAGAGAAAAAAACAACAACAACAACAACCTGACAACACACACATATCTGTAATTACCACAAAGGAAAAGGGTGAATTCATTAATTCAACATTATGATCCAAATCACTCTCTTTTATGTAGTAATCGGGTAATGACGGCATATTAATGACAATAAACGCGAAAGCGCAAATCGTTTGAATAGGGGTAAATGAGAAAACACCATGAACTAGGCTGCAGTGATATCGATCAACACAATAACAAACCTCGCTGGCTGTATTATAGTGACCCCCTTTCGCTGACCACTTGGCCATCGTTGGCCATGCACTTTCACTGGTAGATAGAGCTTAATTCCTTCCGCCTAAACTACTCTTAAATAATATGTCGAACTTTTATGAAAGTGCTACTCACAAAAAAATCCCGGCTGTAACAGTATACTCGTAATCCTGAATGATGAATGTGCGAGAGAAAGAGAGAGGGAAAAAGAATGAAAGAAACGAAAGGCAATGGTTCACAATGGTGGTACGCACATCCACGCAAAACGTACACACGTAGACCCCTTTCATTATCTCCTATCTTTTCGCTTATTGTTTTCATCCGCCTCAGATCCAACTGGATCCCATGTAAGACCAGCATAGTCTAGCTGAATACGGGCTATCCAGCCATCTTTTCAGATGGAAAATAAACAAACAAACAGACAAACAAACATACAAAATCATATGTATTTGTTTGTGTTTACGTGTTTCTTTTTTTTTTGTTCAATGAAACTAATTTTCTTTTCACTAGATCATACTTCGCTCATTTTACTTGTGGTTGTACACATTTGGTAAAGTAGGCAGGTAGGCCGCTGTGTCTGTGAATGGGACTACCCTATACTTACAAAAAAAAAAGAGATGAAGAATAAAAGGAATAGATAATTTAGATGTGAGTTACTATACAAGTGCATAAATGAATTAATGTGAATAATTCAAATCTTTCTCAAAGTAGTATCACACACACACACACACACACACACTTCATAGGGCCTACACATATTATACACGAACAGTTACGGGATGAAGTACATCTGCTTTATGTGTCATACGCATGATAATTATAGGTACGGTAATTGGTTATATCGTGGCTACGTTCGAAAAATTGTTCCCTTGAGTGTCGGTAGAGGGTCGCCCTTAAGTAGGTCGTTCTTTTTCACCTTGGGTGGGTCAGAAGTAGGAAAACTTAATCAGCCTTATCCAATCAAGAAATTTCTACACAAAGTCATTGACATGTCGTCGTGATATGAAGTGATTTAACTTTCGAGGTTAAAGTTTCGTCAGGTGACCACTTGGTATTTCCGCCAGGATATAAAACACATAATGGGGATTGCCACAGTCAACGTGAAATAAAATGGCGGGATCTTGAGCCGAGTCTCGCCGACACTCGGGCAGAGTTCAAACCATTCAAGTAGAAACCTATTCTAGGGCAGAGATGACATTGATTGATGGTCTAGTATATAATGAACAGAAAAAATGAAAGCTACATGTGAATAGAAATTCAGGGGATGCACACCATGCAATCCTCATTATTTTTCATTTTCGTTCATTTTTAATAAAGTTAATGAAAGATGATTAAAATATCGTTGCGCGTCGAATCATTTGGCGATTATAATGATTTAGCAGTAATTACTTTTGCAAGAGAGGTCGTAGTTATCGAATCATTAGTGCTAGGTCATTTTATTCTCGTACCTAAGAGAGTACAAGAGGTGTGGGGCCAATGCCATTAGCACTTAAAGGGAACCAACACTTTCAAATGAAATTTCTCTTATTTGAATATTTGATTTATTCATCACTGTGCATTGCAAATTTGAGTTAAATCGGATGAGGAATAAGGAAGCTACAGCCGTTTGAATAAATGAACTGTATAGAGGGCGACAAAATTAATTAACTCCTGATGGAACTGCTGACTTGTGGACAACTTTCCATTCATTTTCACTGTATTAAAGCATTTTCTCTTTTCCATTCAGTTTCACTATTATACAATTTTCTCTTGATTCACATAATTATAAACATGGTTCAACTTCAAATATGTGCTTGCAAAATACATTCCCTTGTGCCATATTTGGAGTTACGCTCCTTGTTGAGAAAAAGCTAAAAATGTGATTTTTTTTTAATTGAACTTTTGGAGACATGTCCACAATTACGTCACAAGTTGTCTGTTGTCCTCTACTGATTGCTGAACTTTGAAAAGCCGGGATTCCCTTTAATATTCCTTGCCCGATTTGGCTTTAACTTGCAGCGATTAATTTGAACATATTACGCATTTGAATAAGAATAACTTCACACGAAGGTTTTGGTTCCCTTTAATCATCAATTTTGTCTGTTACTTTGGTGTTTGTTCCATTCTGTCTCAGTCATTTCTTTTTGTGTTATGTATTTGTAACTACAGTAAGTATTTTTTAAGAAACTCTTCAGTGGTTCACATTATACAAACATTGCTTTTTATTGGACCTCTCAGTTCTCGTTTCCCCATCTAAACATAACTTAGTATTTTCCGTTATGTATCCATATCTCTATTTGTTGACTATCGTATATTTTCGCACTTTCTAATGTAAATGTGCTTATGATATAATTCCTGATTTTCTCTGTGTTATTTTTTGTTAAAGGAAAAATGAGAAGAAATGAAATGAATTGAATTGAATTATCAGTTTTTCTTGAAAACATTTTTTTATGAGATGAAAAATTTCGTCGGCATCCTTGTTATGCCCTATCGTGATGAAACTGTAATCATCTTGAGCTCGGCTCAGCTCGGCCACAGAATGATGTTTTCCTGTCTTGTAGGTGTCATGTTAAGTGTCTGAATCTGTGAAGAAAGTCAGCTCTGAAGTGTCGTGTCTACATGATTACGCTGCGGCTAAATAAATGTTACCTCTTCGAGGTGACCGCATAGGGACAGACTCTTCATCTGCCCAAAGTAAACGTGTTTTCAGACTCTGTACTTATGTCTATGCGATAGGAGGAAGCTTCGGTTAGATGATTTCTGCATATTCATGAATCACAAAGTCCATCAGTCTGGGGAAGGACTCCCCCATCCGACCATATAGTTTTGACATTCTTTTAGAAGTGAAGAGAGATTGGACAGCTTTTACTGTAGCAGTGCACGATTTCGTCTCAAATACAAAATCACATGAAGATATTATTGCATTCCTCTGATAAGACGTATCATGCTCAAGTTGGTATCTCATTTTCCTACAAGGTATTTCAGCTATGTCCGTTTGTGCTTCCCCTGTTGGAATTTCAATTCAAATACGTGTGTTTTCATACTATCGATGTGATAGCACACTCTGGTTGTAGGTCGAACGAGACGGGTGATGACTACCGAGGATTTGCCGAATACACGGAATCAGGTTATCGATGTCTTTACTGGAACGAAACTTACGACGAAGACGTGAATGACAGTACATTTCCTGATTCAGGTATCAGCCCCGTCTTGTTTTGTTTTGTTTTGTTTTGTTTTGTTTTTTCTTTTACGATTATTTGATCTTCGATAGTGTTATTCTATTACTTTTTTCTTGTTTGAGCAAGGAGGATGAAATGTGAATAACTTTCTGCTAAGAATGCTGGACTATAGTTGATTGGCATAAAGAATGGTTGCGTCTTACGACGGTTTAATATTAGCGTGCTATTTTGCATTGTCAATGAGAAATATCTAAGAGCCATGTCATTACGCTTCACTGTCACTATCATGTTTGGCATTTTGCCAGATTTGGAGCAGAACTTTTGCCGCAACCCCGACGGACGAGACAGACCGTGGTGCTACTACAGACCGCCATGGAGCAGCGAAATATTGTGGGATTACTGCCAGATTGACGTCTGTAAGTAGATTATAATCACCGACTTGTCTTCACGCATGCGCACTAAGCAGCTGGCGTCAGCGCGTTAATAACTCGTATGGATATTCGTTTCTTGATTTACAATCCAAATAAATCTACAGCTTGACCTGAATGCCGGGATTAGGTGGATTTCAACATTCTATCATTCATAGGATGGGGTGCACTTTACAATTTCGCTGCGAAGAGTACAGTGCAATCATAAATTGATAGACTGGGTTGAAATATTATTCGGTTTATTTCCTGCTAGTCTCCATCACGATGCATGGAAACTAATCCGGGCGTGACTGATACCCCTTTCATAAACTCATCCTCCTATTATCCGCATAAGAATAATGCGGACAATTCAATTAAAAATGCGTTCACAAACTCTGAAAATAATCCGCATTATTTTTACGAGCCCCCGTCCTGAAAAAGGCGGCTAATCGTCATGGTGACTGCACACCCCCCTTCTGCGGGAAAGACAGGTGACGTTTGACCGCACCCCGGCAATTATCCGCATTATTTGGGTTTGCGTTCATAAACTCAAAATCTGGTCCCGATGCTGCTATTATGCGGATAATAGAAGGGTCGAAATAATGCGCATTATTCTTTCCCCGCTCCGATTTTACGACCAAATGTTGCGGATATTATCCGCATTATTGAGTTTATGAAAGGGGTATGAGACTGATGTTTTTCCTCAGTCAAATAAGGCACTATCACTGATCTCTACACTGTAGTGTTAAGATTCAGTGGACACATTTCCTTGCAGTATCTACTCGTGTCTTGCCTCTCTATGCCCGAATATTCATACACTCAGTAATAAAGTACTTATGTGTAGAGACGAGAAAAATGATCACAGTTGCGTATTGGTAGAATGACGATTAATATCATCATCATCATCATTGTCACTTGCATTATCGTTAGCATTATTACTACCAATCCCCGAGAGAGGTGCGAAAATCTGAATATAAGACTTTTACTCTGGTGATATTATAATTTCATCTGTTTGAATCTTTGAATTGTTCTGTTACTGCAGTCAAGCATTTGAACTGGAATAATATTTGCTGATGATAATAATTATGTGCTAAGATTCGATCACTTGTTTGGATTGTGTTTTATATCAGAACCTTGATGCTTATGCTGATCAAGCCATCCTGAATGAATATGTTTTATAGACAAATGAATGAATGAATGAATGAATAAATCAATGAATAAATAAATAAGTGAATAAATAAATATTATCATTGTGATTATCATCTATAGTTACGTTCAGACGGTGATCCTTAACTAAGGGGATAAGTGAACTTTGAGTATAAGCTCGTAGTTAAATATGGGGTGCCAAGTTTGGCATGGTCTCTTTGTCACGAAATCGGTCATTTTGTCAACGAAATTACAGTTTCGTTGCGAAATTGTCATTTAGTTGACGAAATTGACGTTGTCACTTGTTAACGAAAAACAATTTCGTCACAAAATTGTCATTTCGAAGTTATCATTTCGTGTCGAAATGCCTGTTTTTGTGACGAAAGAGACCATGCGACACTTGACGCCCCATACTTATCTACAAGCTTATCCTCGAACTTAACTTTATCCTCGAAGTTAAGGATCACCGTCTGAACGTAACTAGTGTCTCACCGCTATTGTATCCGATGTTTGGTACGTTATCTTATCGCATTATCTTCAGGTGAAACTGACTCGCTCCAGGCTTTCCACCACCTGCCCAGCACAAGATTCTTTCACTATGAAAACCGCGCCATCGGCAACGCCAACATTACTGCGGAGAAGTGCGCCATTGCGTGCCTGCGGGAGAAGACGTTCGTGTGCCGCTCATTCAAGTATCGCGACGTGTACACGTACAACGACAGGGTGTGCATCCTATCCGCAGAAAGCATCTATACTCTAAACGGAGCGCGGCGTCTCCCGCAACTGTACTCCCCCGACACAGACACGTTCACCAGAATAGACAAGAGTACTTTTTTTTAACTTGTTTAATATAATTTGATCGTTTGTTTGTTTGTTTGTTTTTGTTATCGTTGCTTAAAAAAACCTTCCCTTACTTCATGCTGCATCCGACCTTCCACTTTTATTTTTTGGTATTATCATTGGGTCTGGTCTAAACTTTTTTATTTCTATCCCCTCCCCTTGTTTCAGTACGTACGATGATTCGGCTCTTACAGTCACACAAGCTTGCTTTTTATGTATAGGTCCCGTCATGATTTCTCTATTGTACAACCTAAACAATGATTTTGATATCGATAAGTATGTTATATGATATCATGGTAATAGATGTGGGTTTTGTTTTGTGTGTTTACAATTAACAGAATATAATTTGTGCTCATATATTATACAATATAACCCCTATAGATAAAAATGAAAATCATATGAACTTTAACTGAATTGAATTGAAATGAAAGAGTTAATACGATCACACTGTACACATTACAGGACAAGTTCACCTTCATTAACATAAGGTTTGAGAGAATGCAGCAATATTAGCAGAACACATCAGTGAAAGTTTGAGGAAAATTGGACAATCGATGCAAAAGTTATGAATTTTTAAAACTTTTGTGTTGGAACCGCTGGATGAGGAGACTACTACTTCTAAGGGTCGTGATGTCATATGAGTACAACAGTATAAAGAAAATGTAAAGAAAATTCAACATATTTTCACTTTTTTCGCATTATGAAAGAGCACTTGACTTGCCTCTTTCTAAAGGCAATGGGAATAATATTACCTATAACATGTGTCAGTAACGAGTCAAGGGAATGTGTACTTTTTTCAAAAGATGAAATTTTGTGAAATTCTCTTTATATTTCCCTTATATTGTTGTACGCATGTGACATCATACACTGCAGTAGTCTTCTCATCCAGCGGTGACTGCACAAAAACTTCAAAAATGTATAACTTTTGAACGGATTGTCCGATTTTCCTAAAACTTTCAATGATGTGTTCTACTAATATTGCTACATTCTCTCAATCCTTATGTTAATGAAGGTGAACTTCAGCAAGAAAAATGAAACAATGAAAGGTAAGAAGCAACGCAAAATGACGATCCAGAGAACTTCAAAGTTTTCTTTGCCTCTTAGTACATGAATCGAGTTCTCACGTACACGCATTCCCAAATGAGATTGCCTACATCGAACTGACGCATAAACCAACAACATTGAACATGAATTAACATTACTGACCACTCATGTTTAGCGAAAAAGAAGACTTTTCTCAATAATCTGTGATCATTTTCATTTGAGGACTTGACTATTCACATATCATTCACCACAGCCCTAACAAGGCAGTCTAATACTGAGGCATTTGAAACCAATATATCGTCAGATCATAACTTGAAATAAATGAGTTAAAGTAAATTTTCCCTCCCATTTTAATTTTTCAAACAGTCTGCGATGCCTTCCAACCGGATATGAAGCAAATGCCCGGTAAGACATTTTTACATACCATATCTATTTCTTTTCCAATTTTTATGATATTCTGAAAAAACACACACAACATTTTCCTGCTCTTCTCTCTGTGTGGTATACTTTTTTTTTTTAATGACTAAGCACCCCGATGACACTGTGTACAGGTGATGTGAAACTTGATTAGATTGTTTTTTTAATTGATAGCAATCATGGCATGTCATTTTCTAGGCACTAGTTTTCCTAGCAATATTTATTATTATCAATGTCATATTGATGCCAACGATGCAACCATGAAATATTCATATATTGCATGTTGCTTCAGTTACTATTCGCCCAACAAAAGGAAATGACAAATTGGCGGGTACTAATATCATATTGAGTTCCTCTATCTCTTCTTACTACCTCCTTTTCGTCGTCACCGTCTGCTTCCTCTTTTCCCGCCTCCTGATCTCTTGCGTTATCATTCTCCTCCATCTTTTGAGTCCTTTCGTGATGACCTACGTGTTTCATCACAGTAATAAGCTGTGATGAGATCGGCGTTGTTGTCGTCGGAGCAGATGCAGTGGTAACAGGAATTAAGGTTGAATCATGGTGAATGTCGAACACAGATTCACATGAATTACTCGTTACAGTAATGAGCATGAGTTCAAGAATATGTCCCCTGTTTTCCGCGCGCCGAGCTATCCCATCCAGCTGTTTCTACGGGAGGTGGACATTTTGGTTTCAGGAGAAACTTTTCATATAAGAATGTAAAATAGATTGAATGGTGTTTTTAAAAGGTCTATTGCCGATTAACTTGGGTTGATAGAGAGAGAACTGAAAAAGCTTTATGACTGCTATTTCTTTTTCCAACATAGCTCATGCCCAATGTCCGTTGCCGATGTCTACTGTGGTGTCTACGGGAGGACTCAACGCGACATATTCTGCGTCCAGTCACATCGAAGGCCATCCACCCGATCAAGCCGATGTGGAAGGGGGCATAAACTGGATACCCTCCGCTAGCAGCACCGATGAGTGGTGGCAGGTATTAAAGCCTTATTAAGTACCTAAGCACCGAAAAGAAGATTGTAAATATTCAGAATCTGATGTGAGAGTTTTGGGAAAACTTCGTGCAGAGAAGGGATGAGATAGATAGATAGATAGATAGATAGATGGATAGATAGATAGAGGGAGAGAGAATTTGAATTCACTGTGATAAACATTCTGTGATGCAACAGAATATTCATGTAATCCATATAAATTGTACTTGCCAGCACATTCACGTGATAGCAACAGTGTTTATTAAAGTCTAAAAATATGAATAGAAAAAAAAAAACACGCTTTCAATGCAAAATAATCAAATAGATGCGCTTCCCGAAGCGTTAAAATTGTCGGGCTATTCTGGACACCTAGTCTACGCAGGTTTATTCTCTGTTTGAACATGAATGCCTTGGATTGTTATGTCCTGAAAATCACTGCATTTTTTCGCTGATAAACGAGTAAAGTAGGACCCACTTAAACATCAGAGAGAAGAGATTGATAATTCAGCAGGGAAATGTGCACAGGGGCTAGTATACGAGCTGGCTTTGATATTGACACTTCTCTTGAAGAGTGATGTCCTGGGAGGTAATGAAGACACTTTAAGTGACGCACTGTTAGAAGTGATTGTACGAGAGTGGCTTTCACAAAATGAACCCTCACTGTATGAGAATCGCTGTTTTTGAGCACGTACGTCCTCGCCTCTACGACATGGGCGGAAATCAGACATGTCAGTCTCCGTGGAATTATCTCCTCTCGGTAATAATTCGATAGAATCAGCCTATACGAACATGGCGTTCACTATTTTGCTGTTTTAATCAGCTGAAGGAATCTAGTATAAGATATACGAATTTGGGTTATAGTTTGCGTTGCTTTCCGTCTGCGCGAAACCACTTATAGCAATATCATGCCGTCCGAGTCATCATAACGGTTGCAATGAAACCATTTTGTGGGTAAACAATGGACAATCAAGTGATTGACGTTTAGATCATGTTTCATGTCATGAAAGCGTCGCTTCAGTCGCATACAGATGAATCCGCGAATTGCTGCTCTCTGTATGACGAGAAAAGTGATCTAGCACAAACAAATAAGCTCATTAGTTACTCAATTTCGCATATTTCTGGATCATGCAACATCTCGATTGAGCAACGCGAAGTTGACGGTAATGTATTCCAACAGCATGTAAAGATTCCTTCTTCCTCCCCCTCCTCCTTCTTCTTCTTCTTCTCCTCCTCCCCAAATTTGTATGGCAGAATTTCTTTGGCCATTGGTCGGAGAATAATCAAAAGTCTCTAAATTGACTGAACTCGTAATGGAACCTGAAATTAGGCCCCTATATGTCAGATTATTGATGTTAATGTGAATGTTTGTTTGTTATATAGTGCAGATGTAGTGAATTTGATAAGTTCTTTCTGATTTTTTTTTTCTAGTCTAGGATATGCAGCAAAATTCGAAGTTAACAATTTGATGAGGACAACATTACAATTTCTTTTAAGCAAAATTGCTCCAGGTATTGGGGAGTGAAACGAGTCTTAATTAAAGCCAAATGATAACTCTCAGAATGACTAAAAATTCATCTGCCACCATTTGGACTATACTTAATATATATCAGAAAGGTCTACAGCTAAACCTGTCTGATTGAAACAATTTTCTGGGATGATGAGTACTGTTGTTTTGTAGTATCTTGGAATCAAAATTGTGGAATGATACAAGTCGGTGTACCCAATTTTTTTTTTCCTAAAGAGCTGTTCTAGTTCAGTAATGGCTATAAATATGTAGAACGTTAGGTGACGATATATCGTGCCATACCAATCATTTATCCCAACAACCTGCATGCGATTCACTCTGGTGCGGAAGATGGATGTCTATACTTCTATAGCCCGATTTGTCGATTGTCGATAATCATTAATGAAACATACTTGGTAACCACGATCGGATATGTTCTCAGACAGCAACATTTATTTTTACTGAAATTTCTCGTTTTCGTTGTTAAACAATGCCCAAACAATGTACCCAACTGAAATGTTATCACAGCGTTATTTCGCACATTTTATGTATAAATTTATGTGCAAAAATGATAAGGACAAAATTGACAGTTTATGTAAATGGAAACTATGTTTTATATACTAGAGTATCTTACACCTTTAACTTGCTCCCTTACACTCACAGGTGTGCTACAGCGAGCGCGTCATTGTCACGGGTCTCGTGACCCGGGGCAGCGGACACACCTCGCAACTCGCCGGATGTTGGGTGGATTCCTTCCGGGTCGACTATAGCCTCGACGGCGAGAGGTGGTGGAATTTACTAGATTACACGTCTCCCGATAAAAAGCGTAAACTGGTAAGTGTCTGTAGTACCCCGTGGTGATCACAGTACTTTTCCTTTTATCTACTACACCGACTGATTAACCAAAGCTTTTGTTGCATAAAAAACGCGGGCTTTTTTTATAGGAGACATCTGGAGCGCATTAGTTTTTGCGGTGTTGATCTAAAAGCAGAATATATATATTTTTTTTTCTATGTATATCTCTATCTTTCTATCTATCTATCTATCTATCTATCTATCTATCTGTCTATCTATCTATCTATCTATCTATCTATCTATCAATCAATCTACCTACCTATCTATCTATCTATCTATCTATCTATAAAAAAATTCTCATTATTGATCCAAAATGTTATTTCATTCTACGTATTTTGAAAACATTTCTTATTCAAAATTCCTGAACTTATTAGAATCATTAAAAATTACTTGAATTACCATCAAATATTATAATATTCTGTCATACGCAATTTGTTAATTCAATCACTTTAATGGAAATTATTTCTACATGAAAAGAATTACACTACGTCGTATTAAGAACTGAAATTAATGAAATGTAAACTTTAGTGCATCTTGTATTTCATTATAACAAGTGTTTTTTTTTCCTTAGTGTCCACTTCACCATAATAACTGATACTGCCCATTACAGCCATTGCCATGCAATAAATTGCTATGTATAACAAGCAGTTTTCTGAAGAACTGTATGGGTAAGACATGATGGTACTCATCGTTAATCAGTTAACAATTGATTGTGTGTGGGATGCGAATTCCCCACTCCCCCCCCCTCCCCGCCAGAAAAAAAAAAAAGAAGAAGAGGGAATGAAATAAGTATAACACAGAGAATCAAGGCTATCTGCAAACTAGCGGACTCCAGATGAAAGAAAAGAGATGAAGAAAATAATTGTTATCCATCACTAACTTTTATTACTGTAGACCATGGTAAACATTCCTCATACACTTGTTTCATCATTTCCACATACGGTATAAAACAGGTGGATAGTGTGCTTGTATGAATTCGTTTGTGTGTGTGTGTGTGTTCGTGTGTGTGTGTGTTCGTGTGTGTGCTTGTGTAGTCTTTGTGTATAAAGTAAAGGCTTGACACGTTATACGCTGTAATTAAGAGTGGATATCATTAAAGGACAAGTTCACCTTCATAAACATAAGGATTGAAAGAATGCAGCAATATTAGTAGAACACATCAGTGAAAGTTTGGGGAAAATTAGACAATCGATGCAAACGTTATGAATTTTTAAATTTTTTGAGTTGGAACTGCTAGATGAGGAGACTACTACAGCTTGTGATGTCATAATTTATGCGTACAACAGTATAAAGAAAATGTAAAGAAAATTCAACATATTTTCATGTTTGTCGCATAATAAAAGAGCACTTGACTTGCCTCTTTCCAAAGGCAGGGGGAATAATATTACCCACAACATACACTATGTCAGTAACGAGTCAAGGGAATGTGCACTTTTTTCAAAAGATGAACTTTTGTGAAATTCTCTTTATATTTTCCTTATATTTTTGTACTCATATGACATCATACGCTCAGTAGTCTTCTCATCCAGCGGTGACTACACAAAAATTTCAAAAATTCATAATTTTTGAACGGATTGTCTGATTTTCCTCAAACTTTCAATGATGTGTTCTACTAATATTGCTACATTCTCTCAATTCTCATGTTTATGAAGGTGAACTTGTCCTTTAATATGGGGAAGTTTCGCAAACATAATACAATTGTACTAAGTAGTAGACGCGGACGTATAATTATCACCGACCTCCACCTGAACAGGGAGGTGTCTCACCTCCCTGACCTGAATTATTGACGACAAGGCCAAAGGGGATTTGCCAACAAAGCGATGTAGGCCTATTCACTGACACACGAGTGTTTGTTCCGCCCTATTGTTTCGTTGTATTCCACAAGGACCCATTCATAATTTACCAATTCTCTTCCGCTAAGTACTGATCGTAATCATGCGGTACAGAGCAAAAAGAATAGTTTGGATTACCTGAAAGTTCATCAGTTGCCAAGCTAATCACACCAAGTGACGAGTCCAAATGAATAGCTGTTTGTTTGCTTTTTTTCACCGAACTACTTACGAAAATGTATACATGGTCTAATGATATTGCCTGCTATAATGAATCTGAAAAAAAAAAGGTGATGAGCAATGATCATGATGATGATATAGTATTACGGTATAATTAGCAGTATTTCAATTTTTCTTTATAGATAACTCATCATAGACACAACTCACCTTACGTCTTCAGCAACTCTTTGAAAATACTTCCTTATCGTATTAAGATTAATGACATGAAATTAAGAAAGATGATGGTACTATATATTGATGGATTTAGGGCTTTTCATTGATAGTGACTTATCTTGGAAATCCCAAGTTAATTATCTAAGTAGTATTCATTCTTAAAACACTGGTACCCTCAATAAACTCAAACATGTTTTTCCCTATAGCCAATTCTGCTCAATGTCTCATCTACCTATGATAGAACTGTGTCATAATTATGGAATTCCTGTTTTGGAAAATACCACCAGAAATGTACTCGATGAACCTTTTCGGATAAAAAATAAACAACAACAACAAAACATGCCATAAGAAACGTTAACCATGTCAATTTGCTTGTCTGAAATACTAACAAACCTATTCTCCATAAATGTCATATGAGAAATATGGAAATGAATTGATTTGAACTGAATTGAATTGAATTGAATGAAATTGAATTGAATTGAATTGAATTGAATTGAATTGAATAGAATTGAATTAAACTGAATTAAACTGAATCAAATTGAATTGAAATGATTGGTATCGAATTGAATTGATATGGTTTTCTTCGTCCTCTTTGCACGTCTGCGGACAGACGTTTCTGGCCAACAGCGAGTCAACGTGTAACGCCACGTCGTTCATGCCTTCTCCACTCCGCGCTAAATGTCTGCGCGTGTTGCCTCAGGTATGGCAAGAACAAATCTGCCTCTCCGTCACCGTCTTGGGATGTCTCGACAACGGTGAGTGGCTGATTGAGAGTCAGCCAACATAGCTCCAGCCAATAGCGCTGCATGTATCATCGTGATCCCTTCCAGACTTGGCGGTGTTTAAAGGGAAAGAAAAACAAATGTGCATGTGGATTGAATGAATCTAAAACCCATCCGTGAAAATCTCTGAAAATCGGACAATCCACACGAAAGTTATGGATCTTTAAACCTTTAGTACAGCCATCGCTTGAAGTGAAGGCTATACTACAGTTTGTGGCTTCACATACGAAGAATGATAAGGAGGGAAAAAAAAAGAATCAACATAATATGTGTTCCTTTTTCTAGCATAATCAAAGAGCACTTGATCTACCTCTTTCAGAAAGCAGGTGGAATGATGAAGCTCTTAACATTGTGTCAATCAAATTGAAGGAACGAGTATTTTTCGTACAAATAAGATTTTGTTGCATTTTCTTGATATTTTCTTCATATCGTTCTGCAAACTGTGCTAGTCTTCTCATCCAGCGACGGTAGCACCGAAATTTTAACAATCCATAACTTTTGAACGGATTGTCAGATTTTGGTCAAGATTTCACCATTCACCGGTGTGTTCTACTAATATTGTTGCATCTGCTCAAACCACATGTATATTTGGGTTTCCTTCTCCTTTAAAGCCATTTAGGCTTTATCGCATGTAGATAAAATACAAAAAACCCAACATAATAAGAATAACAAAGAGCAAACATCTAACCACAAAGACAACACCCCCTCCAAGACGTACTTCAGATCAATAAATACGGAGAAAGGACGCATAATTGATAATGAGCCGGTAGAAGCTTCCGATACATCACTATGAAGACCGGTAATATATCAAGCCAGGGCAAGATGCAAGCGCGAAATGCTGTTTCCATTAAAGTAATGCATAATTAAGTATGAACAATACCCTCGCATTTGCATGTGATTTCATGCATATGCTTCAGAGAAAGTTCAGGAGTACGAGGATAACGTATCGAAAGACATTGTACTTACATCCAGCCGTATGCTAAAGCACATCTCTAACGTCCACGTGAGCAAATTGCTGTAGCGTTTGAATCAACACCCCATAATTTGCCCGTTTTGAAAACTGATGACTAGTCAGTCCCAACAGGTAACTTAACGAAACAGACAATTTTCATAATTTCCTCTTAGCATTTTCTCACCATATTTTTCTTAGTTGTGTATTGCATTATTCTCAATGTTGATATTCCATTTTTGCTCATATGTGCGCAACCCTTGGACTACCAGATTGTGATGAGGTTGTTGGGGTCTCCTTAGATGGTATCCATGACAATCAAATCTCTGCATCATCATGGAGCGACGAAGACCATACTCCGAGAGCCGGGCGTGTCGGCTTCCTCACCCAGAGGGCATATGGCTGGATGGCCTCAAGTGTTTCCACCGCAGAATGGATTCAGGTTTCCGGATACTTTCATGATCTCATGACTTATAAAACGGTCTTGAAGCGAAGTTTCCTCGTTCTTATAAAGTCCCAAAATGAGCAATAACATTTCCGTCTCTTTGATGAATCTGTATATGCCAATCACAAACGGTGTTTTTAAATTTCAAGATCACTGAGAATGTCATCATAAAATGGAATAAAATAACAGATCGGAGCTGAAGTGCAATTTTGATCGTGCGGTCAAAGTTTGTGCAGTCGATACTATTAATTTGATGAATCCATCCAAGACATATTACAATCGATTTTGTTAAATGATTTTGAACAGATATTCCGGTCAGTCACTCTTCTGAAGATTCTATGGGCAGTAATTACATGGAGTTGATGGAATTGAACATCGTGTGAACTCGGCTAATATCTAAACTGAGGAAGAATGTTGGAGTGATTGACAAATTCCCCTTCGTCGACCTAAATAAACATGGATTTTTTTTTTCGGTGTTTTGAGTAGTATCCATGATAAGAAATATCATAGGCTATATACATGCGACGGCTACTGCATCAAACATTGAATAGTCAGTGATTATTCAGATCAATTAATGATCATTTATCGACAAATTGTAATGACAACAACTTGAAGCTAGGCTCATTAGCTGATATAAAGTTGGACTGCAAAAGAAAACTTATGGAGTACCTAGTTCGAGCTGACAAAAATGTGATATTTCCTATTCTTTTTTCTTCTTCTTCAGAGAAGCTTTGATAAGTGGTAAGAAAATAGTGGAAATATCACGGTCTTATTAACCCGTGGAGGCCTCTGCTGTATCGCTGCTTAATCATCTTAGCATGTTACCCATTTGTACTCCTGCACCAAGATGGAATGTAATGGGTTAAACATCCTGTACGTGGATAAGTCAAGCCTCTTATTCACACTACCGCAGAGTGTTGAAAGAATACAATATTCTCACTGCGTTTCCGCTCTTTGCAGATCGATTTCGGCCTGGTCAGCGTCATGCGGATTCAAAGCGTCATCACACAGGGTTGTCTCGACCGGGAGGCGTGGGTCAAGGCGTACACCATCTCCTATCTTGACACAACGGACGTAGAGAAAGGTGCTCTGACTCCCTATCGCGATAGCAATGGAAGGAGAGTGAGTTTTTAAAACGATAAAGTGCATCACCGTCCAGGACTAACTAGAATGTTTTGAAATACAGAGTTATATCTAATTTTTTCTTCTACGATTTCTACAGATATTTTAGTTTCTAAACAATGATCTTTGATAACATATGTGTACATTAGGAAATAATGATTTCGACAACATTCATGCCATTTCAGATGAAAATAACGGTGAATAAGAAACCCTTTGATCTGCCTCTGACCGCATTACAGCAGAGCTTGAATGATTATAGTAAATATTGAGAAGCGGAACCGCGACAACCTATCAAGCATGATATTAAAATGTGTAGAGGTAACAACAACACAAACAAGAACAACAAATTGAATATGGAATTAGTACGCTTGTGTCATAAAAATCCCAAAACCTGAACTGGAGCTCAAATTCTTATTTATCTCATTCGATCTAGTGAATCTTTGATGGTTTCTCTTTCTTTTTCAGTTTCGCTCGAGGCACCATACATTAAGCCTAACTCAGCTATCAAAATCTACTGAAAGTCCTAGTTATAATTTTGTATTTTGTGATGTATGGGACTGATTTAAAGAAAGATATTGTAGGAAGGTGAGATCGAACAATGAGATGTTACCAGTGATCCCTGTATCCAGCAGATGGATATGTAATGTAATCATTGTAATCGTTATCATAATATCATTTGTGTGTGCACGTCATCAGCTCGACACCACGCAGTCATACAGCCCACGAGTCTCACAGCCCACGAGTCATACAACCCACGAGTCATACTGCCCACGAGTCATACTGCCCAAAAGCTATACAACCAACGAGCTAGACACTAAGTGAACATCAACAGAAATAGGCCCATGAGTTATGCGGTCCTTGAGATCGACAATAGGCAAACAAGGCCCACGAGCTCGGCATTACATCATGGGGCTCAAGCTACGGTCACAAAGGTTCGTACGAACGATGCGTTCGTACGAATTCTGGAGTTCGTACGGCCGCCTTACGAAGAGAGGGTTTCGTACGAAGTTAAAAAAAATCTTGGACAAGATCATCGACCAGGCTACAAACTTACGAACGATCTACGAACGCTGGTTTCGTACGGCCTTCTTAAGAAGATCTTACGAAATTGTCTAAAAATCGTTCGTACTGCGTTCGTAGCAGTTCTTAATGGTATTTGTTACCAAGACATCAATGCACGTGGTGTCGAACTCATGGGCCTTTTTGCCTGCTAGTGACGAGCCTCTGGGTATGTTTTACTTGGTTTCTAGCTTGTGGGTTGTATGACTCGTGAACCTTCCCGTGACCTTTTCACAATGTCTAGCTCGTGGGCCATATGACTCGTGGGTGTCGAGCATGTGAGAAGACCCCTTATCTTTTGCTTTCATAATTGTAATTATCATAATGAATCATTACCATACACAGTTATCAATAGAGAGACACTAAGTGCACTTCCTTAATTTTTCCCCGACACTGCTCGTACTACAGCGATTCATCGGAAACCGGGACAGGATGACTCTTTGGCGCCAAACGTTGGACCCACCCATAATTACGTCACGGATCAGACTCAACCCTGTTGCCTGGCACGGTAGCATCTGCATGAGAACGGAATTCACTGGCTGCCAAAATCTAGGTAAATATAAGACCCATCATTTTCAACGATTCTCTGGGCCATACAAACGCTTTGATTACCCCTTTGAACTTTTCTTCAGTGAAGATGCCAAAAGCTTTCTTTTTCATTTAGCCTTATTTAGATTAACCTCTTTAAAATGTAGGTTTAAAGATGATATCCCTATCATTTTCAGGCTGTTTGATCACTTGTCATTCTCACTTTCATAAAATATAGAATACAGTCGATAAAAAAAGATATTATCATGATCATAAATATTAAGAGGCAACCAAAAAAAAAAAAAAAGCGGATCAATACTGACTTTTCACTCTTGGCCAAGGCTCCATTGCAATTTTTTTTCCCACAAATGGTCAAAACCGAACGAAATCGTCGAGCATTATTACTCGAATTAATATCATTGGGAAATCGAGCAAAATAATCTTGATTCTGATGACCGCTTAACAATTTTCGACAGTTTGCAACCAGCGCGTTGGGCTGGAATCCCGCCAAAAGATCCCCGACGAAGCTATGAGCGCCAGCACTTTTTATTACGCGTCTCCTGGATTCAACGGTCGGCTGCATCTTGAGCGAAACGAAGGGACGCCAAGCCCACGTGGCTTCTGGGGCGCCAGGGGGACTTTCGCCAGGAATGAATGGCTACAGGTAAAGACCATCAGCAGATGTACGGTTACTTCCTCCATTTTGCCGGAGTGTTCATAAGTCATTTCACTATCAACTCATGTGCACATTGTTACAATTGACACTTCATTTTGTTTCTCAGTTGGTTAGGCACTTCACTCGTCGCCAAATCGGCATGAGCTTGCCCGACGTAATGGTTTATGAAATACATGTTCAAAGAATGTCTGGTTAAGAAAAAAACCGACAACTTTTTTAGGCACTTTTCAGGTAAGAAACTCAGGATTCCTCGGATAGTGGATGAATCGTAGATTCGACAATGTGTGTGATCACTTTTTATTATATCTGAAGCACGTGTGAAAACGTGTGAAAACGAAACAGCTAATGTGTATATTTGTCAACATAAGAACTGGCGATTCACATAATGATTATATAGGAATTAAAAGAAACTAATTTTGCATGGTTGATTTCTCCACCGATGATCCGAGGTCAATCTACCAGAGCTGTATACGATCACGGCCGTCATCACACAAGGTCCCGGCGACCAGAAAGCCGTGCGCTGGGTGACGGCCTATCGGCTGGCCTACTGGAGCGTACGCGCCACAAACGAGTCCGATGATGACGCCTGGCTGTTCTACCGTGACATCGAAGGACGGCAGATGGTAAGGAATGAAAGGCAGCTCGATTGTTTACGCAACGTGTCAGTCCTAACATTGAGTTGTAGATCCTTGGTTCAATCTTCCTTGGTCATGAACCTCAGGCAGGACCCTGAATCACCCTGTACAACATAGATTTGTCACTGTGAAATCAATAGATGTGTTTATTTTTGCTATCGTCAATGATCGTAAAACCAAATGATAAGAATATGAAGTGGAAAAGCTTATTCCTGTACCTCTGTGCGCACCGTGGAAAAGGCAAGGCACTCTCAAGCATGATCGTAACATTGCTTTGGATCTAGCTAGTGGATGATGCAGATGGTTGTGTCCTGCTGGCACTGTCGTCATTGTCGTCATTATCGTCATCAATGTGATATTTTCTTTCATTTTTCATCTTATCTTATTATATCTTTATCATATCACTAAGTCTGCGTTCATTGGAAACATTCTAAGCTCACTTAGAATGGAAGAGGAAAAACTATTTCTCCTCGTTGCAGGTCATCATATGTTTACCATGTTAAGCTCAAATCGAAACTGAAATCAATGTTTGAACTGTATTGAAAACGAAAACAGAGTAGCTCCCTCAGTGACCTGGTTATGTTTATGTAATCACTCCTCCCCCGTTCGTTTGTTGCCTGCGAATTAATTCTAGGCGTTTTAAGGGGACTGAAATCCACATGAAAATATTAGTGATTTGAGAAAGTGGGACAATATTAGTAGCATGTAGCACATTTGAATAATATTAGTAGAACACATCAGTATAGTTTGAGAGAGATCGGATTCTCCCTTCAAAAGTTATGAATTTTTAGAGTATAATTGGAGTTCATTCTCCTTTAATTTTGACTTTTTCTTCTCGTAGATTCTAGAAGGGAACAGTGACCACAACACGGAATCGCGCACCAATCTGAACAGACCTATAGTGACGAGAAAAGTACGCATCATGCCCTACGAGTGGTACGGACCTAAGATCGTCATCCGGGCGGAGCTGGTCGGCTGTCCCCTTCGAGGTGAGGACAAAATGTGACTTAGTGTCTCCTTCATTTAACGTGTTATTGCCTTTCTAGTCAATTCGTAAATACAAGGAGCATTTTGATATTGTTACCAATAAAGCTGCTATCAAAATTTCCGGTTAAAAAAATAGTTCACAATGCACAGACCCTACACAAAGCGGCAATAAAAGAAGCTTCCCACACGAAGTGATTCACCTGTAATCAATTGAGTGCTGGAAAGGGATGACCGTTTTCATGGATCAAACTTTAAAAAGCAAATACAAAATAACGAAAGGTATTTGAAATTTGTCTAGCGACAAGATGATGAGTATCAAAAAACACCATTTCCAGACCTATACTTTCTTTCCTTCTTTCAGGGACCGGTAACGTCTGCAGGCGTGGGAAGTCCTTCCTCCACGCAGGGCACTGCTACAGCTCCGTAAGCAGCAACGAGGCAACGGCGTGCCAAGATATATTCTCCGAGGAGAGTTCGCGCGCTCTGATCAAATCGTCTGCGTTGACGGCGGAGCTGCTCTCCCGCCAAAAGGACCTGGTCTTTCTCGCCAAGACGCAACTGGTCATCGGCGCCACCAAGGCGGGGGACGATGTCCCATTCGTTTGGGATGACGGAACGCCGATGATATACCAGGACTTTCTCGTCGACCCTCCCGAAAAGTCGGGGGTGGAGATGTGCGCCGCAGTGGACGGCATGTCCAACTTCCGCTGGATGCCATTCGAATGTGATAGCACCATACTGCGCGGAACCTTGTGCGAACTCGGTAAGTTTGCTGAGAATTTCTTTGTTGTAGATTATGTCGAATAGACCCGCAACAATATGTAGACATTAAAGCATATATGTTCTGTTATTCACAATCAGTTTAAAGGTTTCTTGTCTTTACAGCCTCGTATTATCTTTGGTGCGTAGTAAAACTTACTTCAAAGGCATGGAGTCCAATTGGAATGATGACGTCTTTGTCCTGTACAGAATACCAGATCACATCAACAGTACGACATTTGATTTTAATGCCTTATGTTAAATAATGTAGTTACCTGTACTGAAAAAAAATAATAATTTCAAAAAAAAAAACAACAACCCACAAAAACTGGATATCATCTGCAAATTTCTGCTGTCTTATAAATGATCTCTTCATCATGTTCATTGCATCTAACTTCTCCTAAGAACACTGTCTAGCTGTGTCATGGATATATTTATTTCATTATAGCCTATGGTTATGATGAGGGAAATCTGTATTCTCGCACATGAAATTAAATACTCGAAACATCGAGATCGCGACACTACACGTTCAGATCGACTGTATAGCCATAACTAAATTACATCAACGATATCTTTTGATGAGTATTGTTTTTATACACTAGTCGGCTTGGCATCTCGCGTTGATCAATTCAAGCCATGATTAACAAAGACAAACTGCTCTAATCAGCTATTCGATGGTACCTTTTCTCAAACGAAGATATGAACGAGTGTCTGCGAAGTGAGACGGGGTGCTCCAACGACTGCACCAATGTTCCAGGCGGCTATTACTGCAGATGCCCGCACGGGAGTAGGCTGGACTCCACGAAGCACAATTGCATGGGTCGGTATTAAAGACGAAGTAAGACAAATTGTAATAAGTTCAGTTCAATTCATTTGGAACTATGATAAAAGCTTCTTCTCGGACTTTGGTGAAAGAAGAAAGCAACGCTATGATAGGCCTTGGTGTAATTCAATGTGCTTTCTTTTTATTCATATCTTTTCTGAGTTTCATTCAGTTTCTGTTTACCTTTTTCAATAAAAGCATATGAGTATGAGGAATTATTAATTGAAAAGAATAGTGGGTAATCCATCACCATGGACATGATTATTGTTTCATACTATTTCTCTTTAGACAAATTTATTGTATCTTTGAAAGCATGAAATCTTCTCCATCACCCTTTCCACTCGGTCTCTCAACTTAACGATTATATATCTATATATCTATATATATATATATATATATATATATATATATGTATATATATATATATATATATATATATATATATATATATATATATATATGTATGTATATATATATATATATATATATATATATATATATATATTTGTCATTTTTTAAATATTATTTTTGATCTGTTGGACGTTGTAATTTAGACGGGAATTTGGAAACATGCTTTCCTTTGTTTCTAATCAGCAATGAATTCGCTGAAACAAACAAAAATCAATTGCAATCACTAACAAATGTATTTTTCTTACTGTGCTGCATATTCTGTTGAATGGTGTTGCAGATATATGTTACGACAACATCGCCACGCCAACAAACTCAACGATTACCCAGAGTGCCTATTCATGCTTCTACGTCATCGATTCGGATGCGTTCACGTGGTCCGAGGCAACCAATCAGTGCTCGGAAATCTTGGGCCACTTGCCAAATATAGATGACCTTGTAACATTGCAGGTAAGCTATTGTCTTGTTTTTGTTAATTTGTTGTTGTTGTTTTTTTGCATAGCAAACAATCTTGTGGATATAAACAGAAATAACAAACAGACAGACGGACAGATAGGGACATCTACAAAAAAAAAACCAATAACAAATCATTGTTATTTGAACATCAGGTGTAAGAATAGCATGACAACTAAGTGACTTTGGTAAAGATAAACTCTTGCAAATCAGATGAAGTTGATCCGCGTTTAGAAATTAACGTTCCATGAAGTACACATTACGTCAGGAAGCACACTTCAGTGTAACTTAAAGGGTCACACGTGATTTCGTCGCACACTAACTGATCAAAGATTTCATCAAACATATTAAATGCCTACGATATCTTCATGATTTGGGCATGACACGTATATAAACTATTGCAATTTCCCATCGAGCATACACACAGGATACACGAGGTGCCCGTAAGTGATGCGTTAATATCGCACATGGTCTCTTTTCCTTCTCAGATATTAGCAGATGCTAATGACGTCAGACTCATAAGCCGAGACGACCCGGAAGTACTCGTCACGCTGCCTTCCCAGGACGGCAATTGTCACTCGATCAGACGGAACACAAGTGACCTTACTGACACTATTGACGACTGTGGCACTGTGACAAAATTTGTCTGTGAAGTTGGTTAGTTTCACTTCTCGACTTTGATAGTTCATCACTTTTAGAAAGTGAACTCTTTTTTAGTATGATACAGAGCAACAGATATTCTGTAGTTGTTTTAAAGAGGAAATCCACCCCAAAAATAAATAAACCTCAAAAGAAATAGAAAAAATATTCCCTACAGAATGATACAAAAATGACAAGAATGGGATAAGAAGTAAGGAAGATATGACATTTTGAAATTTCACAATTTTGGGGAAAAAAATTCTTGACCAGTCCTTATGAGTATTCAAATCAGCGAGTTGACGATGCCATGCTCTCACAATTTCTTATTCATTTCATTTAAATACAAAACTTGTCTTGAAACCACCCGAAATATAAAAGACCAAATGCTAACTCTGATTTATCTTGGTATAGGAACGTGTTTTTAATTGTATTAGCTAAAAATTGCTTATTTTCCGAATTTTTCATATATAACATACATGAAAAATTTTAAAGGTATGACATCATCAATTCGCTCATTTGAATATTCATAGCGACTGGTCAAGAAATGTTTTCCGAAAAAATGTTAAATTTCAAAATGTCATATCTTCTTTATCTCTTATCCAATTTTTATCATTTTTGTATCATTTTGTCGGGAATATTTTCCTTCTTCTTTTAAAGTTTATGCATGTTTTGGGTGGATTTCCTCTTTAACTCACATTATAAGAAACTGAATTTCATTTGGGAAATGTATGATGGCATCATCAGACATTATTTAGCATGGTACACTTTGGGAAAAGAAAGGAAGAGAAAAGTAGATGGGGAGTGGTGGATAAGCTATAAACTTCAAGTAATCATTGCAATTTTCTTGTATATTTTGACGAAAATCTGACCACTGAAAACATGAGAGTCTTAATCATTCAGTTCCTTCCTCTGCAAAACTATTTATGCGTTCCAAAGAATTCGCCGATCTGCGTTGCCATGGTAGCTGGTCAGAGGGCGTGGCCGATCACGTGACGTCAGCACCGTTCGGCCATTTGCAGGCGATGAGCTACCCACCGTGGTACAACCAGCTGTCGTCGTGCCGTTTCCATGTCAACGGTCCAAAGGGACTTAACGTCAGGTGAGGCGGGTGTAGGGTAGGGCATCCACACTCTAATATGAAGTCAACTCAGATTTCCAATGTCATGAAACTTATTTTTGTATAATGTCGTATCGCCATTGTTATTTAGTTTCGGGGAAAAGGGGCGTTGGCGCAGATTCCAGGTTGAAAGTTCGTAAAAAGATGGTAGAAGAAAAAAAAAAGTTTCGGATAAACGTAATACACCGAAAGGAGAGATTCAAGCAAAGGCATTGAAAAACGTAGGGTACGAAATAAAGCTAATTGTAGCGAGACGTACCGTCAATTAAGTGGTACATTTCCGTCATGAAAATGGTAACAACTCGACGCGATTGCATTTCTTTGGAATACTTGTCTGATTGAATTGCGCCTCTTTCATCAATAAAAAAAGGTTACACATCAGTTGGCTCAGTCTGCGCATGACCAATGACATCGCCTGCCTCGATATTCTCGACATAGAGGATGTTATCTCCCTTGGCAACCGTACCGCTTTTCATCAGCGTGGGGGTTACTGTGGCAACATTGAAGACGTGGAGGTCATCGGTAAGTCCAACGCCATGCGGCTGGAGCTGCGAATGGACGAACTGACCGTGGACATGCCCTTCGAGCTGGGCTTTGAGGCTCGATACGACATGGTCGGTGAGTGGTCGAACGAATCATTTGAATTTCTATTATGCAATCTACAGTGCTGTTATTGATGATATCAATGTCACGCACATAATATATCTATATATATCTATATCTCTATTTTTTCTATATCCAGCTTTTTGCTCATCTCATTTTCTTCTTCTTTTTCTTTTTCTTCTTCTTCTTCTTCTTACCATAGTTATTATTATTATCATATTATTATTATTATTATTATTATTATTATTATTATTATTATTATCATCATCATTATCATCATCATCATTGATATTATCATTTCGTTTGTTATTAGTTATATTTGCTTCAGTTTCATTGCATTTACAGACGAGATAATGGTTTTCAATATCATACAAGTGTCAATATCCTTACTACAACTGGACGCCATGAAAGAACAGAATCCTTCTAACAATGAATCTGAAATGGGCAATCCATTCATTTTGTAATCTTTAATTATTCATGTATGATTTAAGTTTTCTGTGTAATTTTAATGTGAAATGAAAAAAAAATGGAAATGAACAAACAAGCAATTAAAACAAACAAATAATCAAACTATCACTATGAATACTATCGTTTATTTTCATAATTGTCATAATCGCCATAATTTCTGTTATCCTGCCATATGACAGATTGTAAACAAATTGACTGTAACAAAGCTTGTGGGAGTGGCCATAAGACGTTTAACGACACCTTCGGTTATTTCAGCACTAAGAATTTCCCGTCGGCCATTCCGCCCTTCACCTCTTGTCAGTGGAAGGTGTCAGCGGGAAAAGGCCGCTTCGTCGAGCTGCAATTCCCCTCCTTCGATATCATGCAGTTCCCAAACAATGAAGAGTGTGTGGACGAGGTGTCAGTGTGGACGTATGAGGGCGCGCTGAAGGAGTCGATGTGCGGGCACGAGGCTCCGCCCCTCTTCGTCTCGAATTCCTCCACCGTGGTCGTTTCTCTGGACACGGGTTTGGCGGGCATGTCGCAGGGGTTTAACGCATCCTACCGCACCACAGGTAACCGTCCTGAAATAGAGCAGCATCCCCATGCTCAGTGCTCACATAACAAATGTATTTTACCAATTGACGTCAACTCATTTCAAGCAAATTGAACTAAATCTCTTCACTTGAAAAAAAAAATGATATGAATTCGTAAAAGTCTAGGACATGTAAAACAGCTATGAGAGAAAGAGCAAAATGGCGCTATATGACGACTGTACTAATGATAGTGATACCACTTATACAAATACCACCACTACTACAACATTCTACTGTTAGTGGTGTGACGCGAACGCGAAGGCGACGCAGTCGTCTGGTAGGACAATGGAAACACCTGTCTCGTGCATGTGCAGAACACCGTTTTTTGCCTTCTTAGCGTCGTCTTAGCGTCGTCATCTGCGTGTCGCAGATTTAAAGCTCTGTAGTGAAAGATATTTGAAGAATAACGACAGAGGAATGTAGGCCTTAGTGGCGACCCCAAAGAACACCTGTTCACATTCCGTTTGGGTATGTAATTTACTCGCTCAGTTGTCAGTGGTAAATAATGTCATTGATTGAGAATGCAATTATTGCAATCGATAAATCGTGCCGATTTCAATCATATTACAGATATCGGTGGCTGTGGATTCGGCCGGGACACCTGCACAGGTGATGAATTCTGCACCCTCCCGTCTGCGGTCTTCGTCTCCGTCAACTACCCGTACCCCTACGAGGGAAACTCCAAGTGCTTGTGGTACATCAGCACCCCCGAGGGCTCCTTCGTCACCATCACCTTCCTGAATTTCAGCGTCTGGTCCGACGTCGAAGACACCGCTTGCAGAGATTCTGACTTCGTCGAGATCATCGACGGTTGGGAAACAAAGGGACCTGACAGGACGAAACTGGGGAGGTTCTGCGATGCCATGCCGCCGCCAAATGCGGTGAGGAGCAGCTCGAATACCGCGGCCGTCGAATTTAGATCGAACGATGACGGTATCGAAGGCCAAGGGTTTTACGCCGAATATCGCTCGTCCTACACCGAACTGGACATCGAGGTGTCTCCGAATGGTAAAAGTTTGCTAAGAGCACTGAAGAATTATGATGCATGTCAATCATATTCTTGAATGTGTCACCATTGCTTTGATGTGTGGGTACCAACTACGCTCTTTAGAAACACCACATGAGCATTATTTTAAAGCATGTCTTATTTTTATTTCAGTTACATTGCAGTGCTTCGTAGCGTCATTCCACAAATTGTAAAGCTTTTATCAATTACACTGGGTAGTCACGACACATTCGATAAGACTGTACAAGAAGATTAAAAAAAAATGAATGCCATCAGAAAAGATGTGACCACTTTGTTTTGTGCTACCCTCGGCACTTTGCTCGGGCAATGATGATTATGGGGGCGCTGTGGCATAGTGGATAAGACTCCCGACTCCCGATGGGAGGACCAGAGTTCGAATCCCGCCCAGTGCTTACGTCCTTGGACAAGATGTTTTTACTCACTGTGTCCCTCTCTACCCAGGTGTATAAATGGGTTCCTGGCAACGCTAGGGTAATAATAATAACAGGGCCCTCTGTTAGAGCAGTGGCAACACTGAAGAGACTACCCTGGGTAAATAAGACCTTATTATTGCTATTATTTTTATTATTATTATTGTGATTGTTATCATAATTATTACTATTATTATTATTGCTATTATTTTTATTATTATTGTAATTATTATTATTATTATTATAATTATTATTATTATTATTATTATTATTATCATTATTATTATTATTATTATTATTATTATTATTATTATTATTATATAGCTCTGGAGTGCTCGCACTTAGTAAATCTCAACAAGCAGCGTCAAGATTAGCATATAAGGCAACATGTAGAGTTCAGGCAAGCGCACAGTTCCCTTCTTTCGATAAAATCTGAATGCGCAGCCTTCAAAATCTGCCAATTAGACAGAGGTTTGTACATCTTTGGGACTACTAGGTTCTAGTGAAATGTAGAAAAGATTAATTTTTATTAGCCCAATTCATCCGATTGCTCAAGTCATAGGATTCCTCTGTGTCACAGTAATGCTTGGGAGAATTATTAGTTTGATGTTGGTTAATAAAAAAATAGGTAGATTTAAGTACACTTGTTATGACATCATTATCATGTGATGCACTGGATTGTTTCACATGTTATTTACGAGCTTTATAGAATTCGTCAAGTTTATTCTTGCGTTTTGATCCGTGCAGAGTACACGTGTCCCGATGGCTGGGAAGAATTCGGAGGTAACTGCTACCGCTTCACTTCACTCAACCGTACCCTCAGGTGGAACGATGCCTCTTTTGCATGCCACGAAGAGGGCGCACATCTCGTGAGCATCAGGGATTCGGTAGAAATGAGCTATATCCACTTCATGCTGACGTCATCTTGGTTTACAGGAAACGACGAAAAGACGTACATCGGCAAGTAACACATATTCACTTATATTCTGCTGCGTTGCAGTCCGATACCCTTCGATATTTTTACGCAATTTCTTGTGCTTAATTTTCGGGTTCTTCTCTGATGTTCATTGGAAGAAATTAATTATTCTAACATCTACTCTCCTTAACCCATCGAGCAGATTTTCCTAAAACCCCGCCTTTCCTTAGACATCTGCCCAAGTATGATCGAAAGTAGTATTCAACGGGTTAAGGACTCTTGTTGTAGAACTTCCATTAAGACAAACATGAAACCGTTATACCTTGCCCCTTTCTTCAATTCATGGAAGTGTTATTGTCTCCAATGTTATTATTCAGTGGTAAGCTGTAGTAGGAAAGATGCAAGGGAAGAACTAATTGAAATATCCACACACATGCACACAAAATTAATTAATTAACCTACTAGTTACTATTACTCCCTAAAACGTCCGAAAGCTCCCGTACGCTTTCTTATGATAGTTTTGTGCTTAACTATAAATTTGTTTTCATATAGAATATAACAATTACGTAATTTGAAAGAGGTCAAGGCCGACAAAAGTATTTTAGTAATTCTTTCCATGACACACATTTATAGATTATATCCGTGCTTTAATGTGTGTTTTTTTTTTTTAGGTCTGACCGATGTGGCCAAGGAAGGTCAATTCCGATGGATGGACGGCAGTCCGCTGAGCTACGCTGATTGGTTCTTTGACGCAGAGTAAGTGTGATAGGAAATTTCATGTTTGACGGGTGTAAGATACGGTAATATTGATATGTTATACAGTAGATCTATCGATCTAATTCAAACACTGCAACTACTCAAATAACTGTCTATTTCTAGGACATAGGTGAATACAGTGGTGGATAGATAGATAAAAGATAGACAATTTGATAGATAGATAGATAGATAGATAGATAGGTAGATAGATAAAGAAAAGGGAGATTGAGAGATAGAGGGGAACAGGCCCGTAACTAGCAGTCCCCCCAAATAAAAGAAATAAAAAGGAAAATGAGGCGCTGATCCCCCCCCCCCCCCGTTACAAAAAATGAAAGGGGGCTTGAAGTTTGTTTTTTGTTTGTTTTTTGTTTGTTTGCTTGTTTGTTTTTTGCTTGTCAGCCGGTGAAACCCGGAAGCGGCACGGGAAACGAAAAAAAATTGCTCGGGTGGGCCTTATTTCTTCTTCTTCTTCTCTCTCTCTCTCTCTCTTTTTTCTTTTTTTTTTTGTCAGCTGATTAAACCCGTAGTAGTTCACTTATTTCTAATTTTGAACCCTCACATGAAGATCCTAGTTACGGGCCTGGTGAAGAAGGAGTAAATACAGGAGAGTGTCAACGGCATATTTTTGTTGTTGTTGTTGTTGTTCTTGTTTTGGATTAAAATCTTTGTCACATGACAGTTCGCTGGACATGTCACAGCCGAACGGAGGCGAGCAGGAAGACTGCACGATGATCTACCAACAGAGTCTGCTCTCGTCCGCAAACTGGCATGACATCGCGTGCGCGTCGCTGCAGGCGAGGCAATACATCTGTAAACAAGGTGCAGAAGGTGAGCCTGAAATTCAGGACAAATAAACTCGATTGGTTATGTTACCTTTTTTTTTTCTTTTTACTTTAAAATTTGGAAAGACTAACTCGGGCGATGCGTTAATATGAGGACAGGACTCTCTGTCATATATTTTGGGAAGTCTTTTTCAATCAATTAGCTTGTTATACATGAATATATATATATATATATATATATATGAAGGGTTTGTTTGCAAAAACCGATAAGTCCATTTTTGAAGATTTTTAAGCACGATCTCTGTCATAAAGTACAAAATAATACCTTTTAAATGATATATGGGGCACTACATATAAAGGTATATTTTTGAAGTTTTGGTCAAAAGAAGCAAAAATTTTCTTATTATTCTCTTTATTTTTCTTGACCTTTAATCGCAAATATCTCAATTTGGCAAATATGGACTTATCGGTTTTTGCAAACAAACTCTTCATATATATATATATATATATATATATATATATATGTTTATATGTAATATATATATATATACATACATATAGGACCTACATATGGGTATTTGTGTGCGTGTGTGTGCGCGTGTTTATATATAAACGAATACTGAAACATGACCGTGTAAATGCAATAAAGCCGCTAAACACACTCGAACACACACACACGCACACACTCATACACACGCACGACTTACATTTTTGAACATTGATATGTGAGAAATGAAATGCAAGGAAATCAAAGAATTCTCCTGGAAAACGGTACAATTTATTTCCAGAACAGAATGTTGTTTTACAACAAAGTGAAACATACTGAAAAATGATTGTCGCATATCATCACTGGAAACCAATTCCATCGCAGTTCAGGAAATTTCACTACAAGTTCTTTCAAGAAGTAAGAGTCAATTTTTGGTGCTCTGGATTCTGAGAGTTAAACTGGAGGAGGGCTAACACCCACAGGGTTCCACAGTGACGTCACAGGGAAAACGGATGACTTGAGCACGGTCTTGGCATGTCCCGGATGCAGACTCGGTGAACTTGTGTGAGTAGCTAGGCTGCAAAGAGAGGCGGCGTCGAAGCTGGCTGCGGAGCTGGTGAGCGGTGGCACGGACGTCACGGGCCGGACGAATGCTGGGCTCGGAACCGTGGTGGGCAGTCTCGAAGGCATGGCTGGCGTCGGGATGAACGGGTGGCCGCCGACGGGAACGGAAGTGACGCCCGCGGTTGCAAGAAGAGTCGCTTCGCTATGGTGCGGTGTCGCGGCGAAGTTGTATGGGGAAAGTCCCGGTAGCATAGCTAAGTGAGAGCCGGTGACCAGTTGAGGGTAGGCGGCCATTGGCATGTATCCCATGGGATGAGGACTGGGGATACCAATCGGGTAGGCATATGGTGAGATGACCGATGCACGAACTCGGCGGCGAGCCTGACGGCGTCGGTAGTCTCCTCGGGCGAAGTCGTCGACATTGGCGGGATGGATGGCCCAAAAGTGTCCTCTGCCGTCGCCGCTGCGGCCCGCCTTGATGAAGCACTCGTTGAGCGAGAGGTTGTGGCGTATACTGTTTCGCCAGCTTCGCTCGTTGTCCTTGAAGAAGGGAAAGCGTTTCATGATGTACTCGTAGATGTCGCAGAGCAGCAGCCGCTTCTCGGGCGAGTTGAGTATGGCCATGGCGATGAGGGCGATGTAGGAGTGCGGTGGCTTCTTCGCCGATGTCGAGCCGTCATCGCTGGAAGAGGCCTCGGAACTGTTGCTCTCTGAAGGGCTAATGGGACTGACCGGGTGGCCGTCTGCTGCGGGTGACATTGGCATCGCCGCCTGCAGCTGGGGACGGGGCACTATCCCAAACTCCGCCTGTGCTCCTAGTATCGGACTGGAACGGTGGGGCCTACAGTCACTCTGAGCCAGATGATCGATGCTGAACAAGGTCATGATGGTAACTTGAGAGTTTTGAGTTGTGTGACGAGAGATGTTGCAGAGAGAACTGATGCTAAAAAGTATGATCCCGAACAACCTCGATGACCCTTATTTATACCCGAGAACCAGCCAGGCAGCTAAGGTAATCTCACGAACACTGATCCTTCAGCGATCTCACTGTTTCCCTGAAAAGAATGTAATCATCGATCATTGTCAGTCAACAATAGTAACACCAGTATTCTTACCCACTAGTAAGAGCAATCAAGGAGTTTTCAAATAGGATCATTGCTTAATTGAGCTATACACTGAAGAAGAAGCCCTACCTGTCAATCAGCTCAGAGGGTCAAGTCCATTGTCTTGGCAACCCATAGAATCGCGGAGTGATCGACGCGTGTCACGTGTGCACGTGGGAGGAGCTTAAAGTGTACTCTATTGTTACATGTTGGAGCATTACTCAATGGGAATCATGGCCTAAGTCATTAAGTTGACTGACGTGTGATCACGCTTTTCATAGGCGTGGCTTGGATCAAACCCTTCTGTTCTTAGACCAAACTTGGACAAAGGTTTTCGAGTCATTTGGATTGAAGTCAAGCATTTATCACGCTTGTCAGTCACGCCATTTGAAGAGGCTGACCCTAATAGAAATCCGTCCTATTATGTTCTGTTATGTCAAGTTCTGAGAATTTGATGGACAAATTGCAAATAAAAGAGGACACTTGAGTGTGAATTGTGTGACGTCCACTGGCTATATGGCTGTGGTCGTTGTTTTCACATCACGCCTGTATAACCTCAGACGATCTAATTAATATTGACGGAGGGAGGCTGAAGCCAGGCAGCGAAAGTTTGGAGTTTGAGACAGGAATGATTTTATTTATTTATCCTTTTTTACAGCTTCGAATGTTTTCTTTTATTCACTTATTTCTGCTTTCGGTTTGTTGAAGTACTAATCTAACGAAGTGATATTCGTAGTAGTGTATCAATTGATAATGATAAAATTTGATTTTGTCAAAATTCATGTCACCTCACAAATAGCGCACTTACAAAAATGTCGTCAGGCAGAGGAAGAGACAGAGACACAAATATGCGTTGTTTCCCAGTGATATGACTATCTTACTGTCGTAATAAAGGTCTAGTCGTGAAAACAAAACCACTTCTGAAGAAATAAATCTTTAAACTACACGAACAACATTTTGAAACTGTGTTCGGTTTTCCTTTTCCTTCTGGAGATATCTGACACATGAATTAATATCAAAGTCTTTTTGTTATGTTCTTCTGAACTGTTTTGTTGTTGTTTTTTTATGTCACTTAGATACTAAACATGAACCCACAATGCGTGTATTTCTTACAGTATCTATGCTTTTTGAACCGAAATAATCAATTTGAAAACAGAGTAATGATTAATTCAATAATGTGCATTTGAAACGTCCTGAGAGATTAAGGATTTTGAGAAATCTGTTATCAATGTTTCTCATAAAACAAAAATCTTGAAAGAAGACAAACGAAACCAAATCAATCAATGCAATCGTAAGCCTTCTATTGTGGAAATTTACAAACGCCCTTGACAAACAATATAGAATTATATATATATCTAATAGAACAATACTAAATCTTTTCATCTTCCATCACGCCGATGAATGCGAACATGACTGTCACATTTCATTCCGAATTAACTCTTATATTCACGTCAGATTTTTAACTTCTGGCACTATCGTATTTAACGGTGTGTTGTTCAAAAAGAATCAAAATCCGATCATTATTTCAATGTGGTCATGGTAGGATACTTGCATGGTTTTATGTTATCAAACGATATATAAACTTTTATAACAACTATGAATGATAGAGGCTTTGTATTGGGGGAAAAACTTCTTACCATGAATATGGGAACAAAAATCTATTACAAATAAGCGCATTAGCATGAGTCATGACTATCAATTGATTTTATTTATCAATTACTGCTTGAGAATTTCCATTTCCTTATTTCCACCAACGTGTTCTTTTCCATTGCCCATTCGTCGATCACCGTCCACTCTGCAAATGTCTTTTCTCTCGATCTTTCTTACACAGATCGCGTCACTCTGAGCATTGGTGATTTAATAACAGAAGGTACGTTGAAAAAGCATCAGTTGTTCCGTTTTGTAAGAGCACAACGATTTCTTTCTGATGATGTAGGGTCTCGACTCTCGAGGTACATCAAAATTTTTATTTAAAATACAAATCAAGAAATCATGATAGTGTATGTTAGTCCGTTTGATATTTGTAACTTAACCGCATATCAGGAGCCAACGTCTTGGAGGTTTTATAAATTCTAAGTAAAGATCACTGCAGCTACCCTATCAAAAACATACAGAAGAGATGATTGGATGTTGTTAGACTGATGTCGCTACATTATACCGTAATTTGTGGCTTGCAAAGATACTTTATGAAATGGATTCAAGTATGATAATAATTTCTTTATCGGCAAGTATGTTTATACCAAAATATCTTGGCTCCACTAACAGATGGATATTAGAAAAGGAATACAATTCCGTGGGATTCAGATACTCAGTTATACGCTTGATTATTTCATATTGATACAGATATTAGCATGTTTCTTCGTAAAATATGATGAAGCTATTCAGGAGCGAGACAATACTCTAGCATCTATATTTCCGGAAAAGATTTTGTGATTGAAAATACTGGCCTTGTTCTTGTGAAATATTTTGAAAAAAAAAAGACAATCTTTGGTGAAATGCAATATAGCAATGATCTCCTTTTTTGGGGGCAAACATCTATTAGTTGAAGAGGTCAAGTCATAATGACCATTATACAAAAACAACAAGAATAATTATTTAATGTGACGTTATGCTCAACGCATTAATCTTTGTGAATTTTATTTTTCTAGCAATGTGGATGCCTTTTTTTTTTTTTTTTTTTTTTTTTAAATACAAATCATGTTTCTAGAATGTCCACAAGAGAGTGTTCGTGTAGGCGATCTATGCCTCTGGCTCCACGAGCACACCGGATCTCCATCCCCAGCCACATTATGTTCACCCTTACCCGCATCCCACACCCTTCCCGTACGGCGCGTTCGAGATACCGTAGGCCTCCTCTGGCCCGGCGGCGGAGCTATGGAGATCGGTGTCAGAATCAATCTACAGGGTGTGTACAGTGAAGAGAACGACACGCTGCGGTCTCGTAGCAACGGCGGCGCCTCGAACGGCCCGTGTCACGTGATGACATACGTCGACAATGATTGGCAGGTAGTTAACGAGTCGTGCTCACCGGAGTACAATGGAAGCGTGTGTTACCAAGTTGTGTCTGGTAAGTGATTGCTAATTGTGCAGAAATTGTCTCTTCCCTTTTTCTTCACGCCAGCTTTTTCTCTCATTAAACAAAGCAAGCGGATTAGCCGTGAGTGACAAAACTTTTTTCGCTTAATTCAACGAAACAGGTGGAACATTGTTCAAAGTTTTCATGACAATGTAAACGACCCACTTCACCCTGGCTTGTCTACAAGACTTGCTGCGTTGATCTCACTCAACAAGCTGTCACATCCTCCGATATCAAAGACTTCTCCCTCTTTTTAAGCTTCATTGAAAATATCTTACGATTTCGCCAAAAAAGCCTCATTCGAGAAATAAAATGTCTGAAACGTTTAAGTGAGGATGATATTTGAAGACCACCAGCTTTTCCTCTTCCCTGCGAGGTACCCACATACTACAAGCATATTCGTTTGAGTCGCTGCCTCCACTTTCTTTTCGCAGAATATATGAATATGTTTACATAAATTTTGCGCCTCATATTGCAATGACTACAAACAGGAACATGTTATCCTCTGCTACCTGTGTATCATTCCACGAAATACATGTCAAATTCCACGTTTTTCATTATACAACATTCCGTTGAAAAAGTGAAAATGAAGTTTGAACTGAATTGAATTGATAATTATTTCAGTTTCAGCTGAATGGTAGTATGACTGAAAAAAAGGAACATGCAAAGTAAAAATGAAAACTGAAATTGTTAATAAAAGAACTGACAGGATATTTTTTCCTCGCCGATCCCATAACCAAACCTTCTGTCTCTGTCACAGTATCAATATACAAATTTTGAATTGGATTGTTGTGACGTCAGGGTCCCGTTTCATAAAACTTGTTATCAGTGACGACTGCCACATCTCTATGACAAATTTGCTCTTAGTCAATGAGATGCAATGATTTCAGTAGCTTGTCACATCTATGACAACTTGTCACTGATAGCAAGTTTTATGAAACGGGGCCCAGATCTGCATCAACCCAACACTTTAAACACAAAAGACACGGCCATATCAATCGTTACTGTCATACTGGCGGTCACCACAATAGTTGTCATAAACGTTATAAAATTGAAGATTTTAAGAATGCTGCGAGAGGATATTGCCAGCAGCAAAACTGCCATCTCAGTCAATTTCTGCTTATGATGGCAGTCTCTTGCATATATTTTTCCTGTACTTCCTTCTGAAATGGTACTAAGTTTCATGATACTGCATACCTGAGAATTCATGCAAACAAGTAATTAAGCCCAGCGAATTTAAAATGATTGCGTTATAATAATTCTTTGAAGTATTGCAATGCTAATAATTTGTTTCTTCGTGGTTGTTTTCGTGTGAACAATGATATAGAGAATGCGCATAAAATAAACCAGTGTCAAAGTGAACAGCATCGTACTTGTTGTTGTAGACATCCTAATTCAACAATCTCACCTCCAAAAAAATATTTGAAAAAGATATATCATATGCCTCCTCAGATTCGACGTCATCTTATTGGATGTGTGGCGCATTCATTTACCCAAACAAGGACTTCGCTAACAAAATATAAATAGTTGTTTTTTTTTTGTTAGTCGTTTAGCAAGAGAAGCGAGTTTTTGTTTGTGACATCGCATAATATGCTCGTAAGTCTGGATAACATTTCTCACCAAAGAAGTTTGGCATGTGCATTTCATGTCATAGTATCGATTAACCGGCACTATGAATAGTAAACATAATTATTATGATAGTGTTCTGTCCATAGATATAGCTGTTTATTTAGAAGAAGCATTATATGTTTTTCCGCTATAACAGAAATGTGCAACTGGACAACGCGACAAATGAAATTAAGACTTTCTTCATTAATTCTTACACCGTGCTTTGTGCTCTTCAACTCTTTATCATACATCAAACAGAAAGTCCGAGTTACTGTCCGGAAGATATGTTTGTGTGCCCCAACGGCGAGTGTATTCAATCCGTGTACGTGTGTGACGCGCACGCCGACTGCCTTGATGGCGCCGATGAGAGATCCTGCCCAAGTAAATATATCATATCTGTTATCTCTCACTATTTGAATTTCCTTTCATCGACAATATCAAATTATGACATGTATGAGGCAAAATAAAAGAAAGAAATTGGATGAGGATTTGCATTGTCGATATGTTGGATTTCATTTAATGTTTAAAATACCGCGAGGGTTATTATTTTCTACTCTTTTCTCTTGCTTTCCATTAGTTCATAACCACCATGTGCCATCACCATGATATAGAAGGCCTACTATACTACTATACTTCTACTACTACTACTACTACTACTACTACTACTACTACTACTACTACTACTACTACTACTACTACTACACTACTTCTACTACTACTACTACTACTACTACTACTACTACTACTACTACTACTACTACTACTACTACCACCACCACCACCTCCACTGTTATTGTATTGACACCTTGTACAATACACTTGTCAATTAAAGATTAAGGCTTTCTGGTCTTGTGTACTTTTTTTTCTGAGCAAAAATTGTGTGTGTTTGTGTTTGTCTATGGGGGGGGGGGGCGGTTTTACAGTCCATGTATTATATGGTTGATACAATTTCTTCACCCAAAACCGTTCTATATCCCTACTACATTGTTCGTAATGTTCATAAATCTACGTATCCGTTTTCTGTTCTTTTTTTTCTTTTTTTTTTCAACTAGATTCTCCCAGTGGCACGGCGGAATCGGGAATGAGGAGCTGTTCCCCGTCAAGTTTTACGTGTGAGACGGGTGAATGTATCTCGGCTTCCTTCTACTGTGATTTCATCCTGCACTGTCCCGACGGCTCGGACGAGGCGGACTGCAGTGAGTCGATCCAAATCCCTGTGGTTCACCCCATGGGACAAGAAGATATCCGCAAACGGGTTCCATGATGACATTTGCTCCTGCGACACTTTCTCCTATGAAATATCTTTACGCTATGAGTCAAACATGAATTCTACCCACAAGCATAACCCTGACATATAAATAGAATAGGCCCTATTGTTTCACTGCCATTATTGCATTGAATTTGATGTTTTCATTCATGCTATCACGAACGAGTGGCTATATCTCCCACTGTTTGCTAACACATTTCTTCGATATAACATTTCATGGTTTGTGTGGATGCCAAAGCATATAAAGGGATTTTTCTACATATTACTGCTGTTGACAGTGTAAAAAGAGGTTGATAAGTGCGTGATGAGTTCGATTATGCTATACCTAATCGCTGGAGAAGCCATAATCAACGTAATTTCGTCATAACACGACGTAAATGCTGCTTTTCAGTATCAAAGGGAATCTGTCAGTCTTGTGTCAAGGGTCAGTCAATCAAATAAGACAAAGATATAGTAAGGGCTATTCATTCAAGCTTTGGTAGGAGAATCGCGTTTTCAAAATGGCGGATTAAGAGCATTTTCAATGACCACGGATGTGCGCGCTGAAAAGACTAAAAGTAGTCCAGGTGCTGGTATGTCAATTAGGGGTAATTAGGCATTCTATGCCGGGTGATGATTACTTGATCGTTGTAGTCAGAAGATCATCACGCGCTTTGTTCCCAGCTGACTAATTAGACGGATAGATCGCGGATTTATGGGTTAAAATTCTCCTGGGAGTTCTTCGTACAGGGATGGTTGTTGTTAGGAAACACTGGATAGCAACGTTGTTCCATCAATGCATGTTTCCAACACTGTTTGTCCGGTGTAAAAGCATCAGCTCCTAATCTATATGTGGACCTTTATTTAATTATTTTTTTTCACTCAAAGTTAGAAATGTAAGATTGCTTTCGTGATATTGAGCCGCTTCAGTAATTAGGTCGGTGCCCTATTTTATATCTTAACAGGAGTTTCGCTCTTTTAAATTTAATTTCTCATGACTTTTAGTAATAAAAATGAAAATGAACAATCTGATGTGGAAGAAAGAGAAGGACGTTAAAGAGTTGGACAAAGACGAAAGGAGGAATGGAAAGTTGTTGTTATCCTGGATGAGACATAACATATCGAATATGAATTAACCAAGTATCCAAAAAAAAAAATAACATACAAAAACTTGAGGCTTAAATAGTTTAACGTTTAGCACTATTCAAAAAATGAAAAGAAAGTTTGAATCATTGAAAGTTGAGAGTGAAGTTTTATGGAATTCTTATTTTTTTTATATGATTTTCTTCTTAATCAATATTAAATGGAAGAAGGGAGAGCGATCGACCAGCAGCAAGTAAGTATTTAATTGTAGGAAAATTGTGCAATTACCCTACAGAGAACACTACAGGCATGTAACGAAAGCTTTGTGATACCAGATGTATGAGCTGCACTCCTCACTTGAAGTGAGCGATGTATAGTAATCTTAGCAGAGGTATATGTTATCATTGCGGTATTGCATTCAAATACTGCGTATTACTCTTCGCGTTTTCACCCCTCGCCCATCACATTTTGTTGCATGTGGGACTATCTGTTTTTGGTCATATAGGCTATCCGTCATGCGAGGAAGACGAATTCGAGTGCGCCAACGGGCAGTGCATCCCCACCGAGAAGCAGTGCGACATCGTCCAGGACTGCGTTGACGGCAGTGACGAGGACCGATGTCGTGAGTCTCGTTTTCGTGCCATGATAATCAGCATGACAAAGGAATAACAATAAGGAGGATTATAAAGAAAAGATAATAAGAATGACAGCAATATGTCATCAGTGCATGATGATAATTGCAATACATAAGAAAGGAGGGATAATGCGTAGGAAGAAAGATATTTCGGCGATTACAGTAATCAAAGAATATTTACATTTATTTTCTTACCAGGTATTTGGTTTGAGAATACAAAATGAGGGTCATTTCTATTCATTTTGCCATTTTTCGTCTTTTCCCTAATTCTCTTGTTTGAATCATTGTCATATTACCGCATGTGTTAATTCTTCGTTTCCTCCTTTTCATTATAGTTATAACAATATTTACACAAGGTACAAAGACGGGAGACAGATAAAAAAAAATAATTCATGGTATCAATGCAAATTAATGTCTGATATGACTGATTGTTATTATGGCATTGTCATCATCACTACCATTATCATCATCATCACCACCACCACCACCATCATCATCATCACCACCACCACCACCACCCAGGGCCGGCGCAGCCGTAGGGTCCGTGGGGGCTCGGGCCCCCTCACTTTTTGTGCACCATACAAAGGAATACATAAAGTGTCATCACTTTGGGCCCCCACACTTTTTTCAACCCGGAAGTACGTAAGTGGCACTAAAATAGAAATAGATAGAGATCTTGAAGTATGGCGGCGGTAAGGTTATGTGTTTTCTCTGAAGACCTTTTTTTTTTTTTTTTAATACCCGGAAATGGGAGGGGAGAGAATGAGCTGAGGCCTTTTTTTTTTTTTTTTGCTTGTCAGCTGAAGAAACCCGGAAGTGGACGGGGAGAGATGAGCTGAGGACCTTTTCTTGCTTGTTAGCTCATGAAACCCGGAAGTGGGCCCCCACACTTTTGAAAACACTGCGCCGGCCCTGCCACCACCACCATCATCATCATCACTACCACCACAACCACCATCATCATCATCATCATCATCATCATCATCACCATCACCATCATCATCATCATCATCTTCAACATCATCACCGTCATCATCGTCATTACCATCACTATCATCACTATCATCACAATCATCATCATCACCATCACCACCATCATCATCAACATCATCATTATTACCATTAATCATTTCCTTTTGATTAAAGTGGCAGAATTCTGTTCAGAGGGCTTCTTCCAGTGTTACGACGGGACGTGCATCCCTCACAAGGCAGTGTGTGACGGCTTCAAGGACTGCCAGGGTCTCACTATGGAGGACGAGATAATGTGCGGTAAGACACTAAATGGTTTGACAGTTTACACGTCATCATCTTGTTCACTCATTCTGTGCTAGGGCGGTGAGTTGGCTCAGTCGGTAGCGCGTCTGCCTCACGATCACGCGGCCCGGGTTCGAACCCGAGTCTGGACTGAGCAATGTTGTGTGTAAGCATACCGTCCCCTCTAGCAACAGGCAATACACTCTGTCCCTCGGATAGGACATAACATGGAGGTCCCGTGTAGGAGAGTATTATGCACGTAAAAGATCCCGCTTCATTCGTTCATCGCAAAGAGCAGGGTGTTTAACCCGGTGAAGTGGTCCCACCTCACATCCAACTGGACCCCATGGAAGACCAGCTTAACATAGCTGAATATGGGCTCTACAGCCATCTTCTCAGATGGAAAATGAACAAACAAACAAACAAACAGGAACTTTATACATTGTATACAATGCCATTGGGTTTTTTGTAACAATCAGCACTCAAAGCACCCAAACGGTTCATGATAGGCAGTATCGACAGACTGTGGTTATATTCAAGAGCGAAGAAATTCTTATCAGAATGAATGTATCGCAACGGTCTGTTCACTGCTACATTAAGTGATGGTTTCGTTGCGAGGAAATCCAGTGTGAGAAATGTAAAATTGACTTGGTATATAAACATCACGCTGTTTCACACTTTAATGATCATACGATGATGTATTTCATCATTCTGTGTTGAATGTTGTGGCATATTTTTCACCTTAATACTCGGGCACCATTGTCATATTTCGATAATACGCTATGTGTGTCTGTGAGACATAATTTTGCTGCCAACATAGCTGTATATCAAGGAATAAAAGTGACACCATAAAACTGTTTAATATAATCATTAGGCCGCACTGCCAGTCATTTTGTGGTATTCCATTTCCTAAGTCGCAATTCTTTATCTTAATAGCGGATTTTTTTTCTTCTCAAAGGATGTTATTTTAAGTCAGGCCGATTGTTATGATGAGGCTAACAGATAGATTCACTTGAGTGCTTCATTATATGGCCACGCATTAACAAAGAAAGATGTTTCTCCAACCGTTCGGCTTGTTTTTATGGTTACTAAAATTTCATTTCTTTGTAATTGGGCTGACTTGTGTCAAACATACATGAAGAAAAAAAATCATATGGTCTCAATTTCATATAAACAATATTCATCCATCCGTTTATGTACGAAATTATGTGGAAATCTGTTGCATAATTTTATTTCGGTTTCCAAGATGACGAAAATGAAGATGAAACTACAAGCAGTCTGAAATGCCGTAACAGTGACAGAGTCGACACGAGATGGCGCTGTTTATACGACTTTGACGCGTACGGGATTCAGCAGGGCTGCCGTGACGTCACACACTTGAGAGACTGTGGTAGGTCAACTTTTTATATCTTTCCAACTTATTGTTTATAGATGTTTGATGTTAATCGCACAGTATGATAAAACGCTAAGTTGTGATGGATATCCTTCAGTATAAAGACGAATAAAACACAAGCAGACTCCAGTGTATTTGCTATTTTTCAATCATGTTTTCTCTGTAGAACCATATCAAAATACATTATGATACATATACTTACATACATTCATACATACATACATATATACATACATATATATGTACATACATACATACATACATATACATACATACATACATATATATACATACATATTAATATAATATCAAACTGTCTGTCAGGATTTCCACCCCGTAATCATTCGTTCAATGAATACATATATGAAGGGTTTGTTTGCAAAAACCGATAAGTCCATTTTTGAAGATTTTGAAGTACAATCTCTGTCATAATGTACAAAATAATACCTTTTGAATGATATATTGGTCACTACATATAAAGGTATATTTTTAAGTTATGGTCAAAAGAAGCAAAAAATTTCTTATTATTCTCTCTATTTTTCTTGACCTTTAATCGCAAATATCTCCATTTGGCAAATATGGACTTATCGGTTTTTGCAAACAAACTCTTCATATATTTATCTGTCTGTCAGTCTGTCTCTGTGCTTATCTATGAATTAGCTAAAATAGCTATCATGGAAGCAGCTGTTATCTCTACGCCCTTTCCATAGAGTGTTCATTCATTTTACAAATTCTTCTTTTTTATCTTAAAGTATGCACCTGAAACAGCACCACAAGACTTAGCTGTTTGCCCAACTCCAGGACAATATAATAATATGTTATTCGCTCGGTCGCACGGAATATTTCGTTACGAAATTAGTCATTTCGTCAACAAAATGACCGTTTCGTTAAAGGTATTAGCCCACATTTGTAAACCTGCAGCAATTGGTCTTATAGTTAGCATGGAGTTTGGGTATGATTGCAGTAACACCTGTGCAAATTTCGTTCCAATTAGTCCATTACTTTCATAAAAATAAATGAAAATGCACCGTAATCCGTATGCATGCGTATCACGCTCGCTAGCTCCGGTCCACGTACGTGTTACATGTACAATGTACGTAGCTATAGCCCGCGCTCGTAATTCGATTTTGGGTCGGGTTGACCCGGTTTGAAAATTGATTTTAAAACGATGATTTTCTCTCTTTTATCGAATGGTATAGACAAAGAGCGACAGGTGAGGTATGTTACTGTTATAACTTGTACTTGAAGTCATATTGGACCTGTTTTATGCAGTTTTGATTTTCGTGGGTTTGCAAATGTGGGCTAGTACCTTTAACGAAATTTTCATTTCGTGGACGAAATGTTAATTTAGTTACAAAATGTCATTTCGTTACAAAATAATCATTTCGTCGACGAAATGGCTGATTTCGTAACGAAATGTTCCATGCGACACTTGGCGCTCCATGGTTTTTGTCCATGGTTTAAACCATGGTTTCATTTGTACCACCTTCGTGAATTCGGACCAATATGTTCATTGTTGTCGAATTAACGATGCGGAAATGTTACTTTTCTCCTTGAACTCGTATGTTATCATTGTGCATAGCTGACTTTGACTGCGTGGGGAACACGTTCAAGTGCCCGAATTCCTACTGCTTGCCGCTGCGTCGGAGATGTGACGGGATCGTCGATTGCCCCGGAGGGGAGGACGAATCATCTTGTGGTATGTTGTCACGTGATTTGTTGGCGCAGCTTTTTTTTTTTTGTTTCTCTTTCCCTCTTATCCCTTTTCCCCAATGGTAGGGAGAAGATGTTAAAACCCAAGTTAGAAGTGTGAGAGACCGTTTTCTCGTATGTGTCTGTATGATAAAACAACGTTAGATTTTACTACCGCTAGCAAAGCTTAATGCACCGGTATATACAATGATGCTTTGACTTGACTTTAGAGAGATGAATAAACTTAGGCTATTATCACGTGCGTATGTATGTATACGGTTTATATACATACTGAGTATACGAGTTAATCTACAAAAAAAAAAAAAAAAAAATGGCGGCTAAGATGAGTGGTTTTTGATATAAGAAAAGAATTAGATTATCGTCATTGCGATGTTGTAAATCTTTTAATGATTGTGACATTACTAAGTCCTCGGCGTGTATAAATGTTGTTTCCTGCGTTTCTTTATGTCCATTTTTTTGGAGAATATATCACATTGTAACCGCCTAATTTTATGTCTATCCGTAGATTCGTTCTCATGTCCGAGTTTTCTCAAGTGCCACTTGGCGGGCTACTGCGTCACGCATGCTCAGATCTGCGATGGAATAGCCGACTGCCCGGATGGAGACGATGAGATGTTCTGTGGTGCGTGAGCTGGAGAGTCTCCGTTTACCATTTCTAACTGTCGATTTAATTGAATATTACGATAACCTTCTGCCATAGTTAGAATACTGAGAATACCTTCTCTTCTGTTCAAGGAGAAGAATATGATAATAGATTAAAAATTTTTGTTTGTATTTGTATTCCCTTTGATGTTAGATGGAGATAAAGCACAACTGAAATATAAAAGAATTAGTAAACCGTTCTTGAAGACATTTTCAACTGGTCCTCAGTCTGTTAAGTACTTCGTCTTGCTGTCAATCATTAAAGATTTACGCTCGCGTTGGCAAAATTAATGTATTCCTCTGATTTTCAAGTGCACGTTGTTACATGGTGCGATCTTTCTTTGATTGAAATTCTTGTCGCAAAGTAAATATTTTACCGTTTCTCCCAAATACTAAGACGTGTCGTGTCCGTCTGGCTGCACTTGCGACGGGTTCAACTTTGAATGCACGTCGGTTGAAGCATGGACCCCAGAGCTCGCGGCGGAAATTTCGCCCAACTCCCGTCAGATGTAAGTGGAGAGATGTTCGCAACGGGTCTCATTCTCAGCTGATGAACAGAAATGCATATTATTATGTCGAGCATAAGCAGTTCTAAGATCGTTTTTATCTCAAGCAAGTTTCTTGTCTGTAATCTTATCTCCTGTTCAAGAATGAACGTTTATTGAACCAAGTAAAACCAGGAAAGTATAGAGCACAGAATCTGTATAATTACTATTAAAAAAAGACATAAGACGTCAAAACGTGTTTATTACAAAAATCACTTGAGCTTATACTTTTCCAACGTTGCTTTGTCAATTGTTTTCAAGATTTCTCTCGTTTTATTCCAGAGTCATCAACGACGTTGCCCGCGGCAGTAGGCGCGAAAGACGCGACTTGGCACCGACTTCAAATCAGACGACAATAGAGGACGCTGTTTACCTGAATATGTCAAACTACAAACTCCTGCTCTCGCTGTAAGCAGCATGCACGAAAATAACTTTCGTAAAGCAATCTTACTGTAAATTACCAGCAAGGGTTTCCAGATATCAGCCCTTTTTGAATTCCACATGCATTAGAATTCTCATAGGGGTCTTGGCATGCATTGCATGTCGGGGATTATTGCAAAAACAGAGCTCCATACCTCAATGTCTGAGGTTGTTTGAAAATCTCTCCATTTACATGTTCGTTTGTAGAATGAACATTAAAGTGTGATAAATACTTATTGAGTTGAAGACGTTGCTGCATCTTAAGGACCGTCTTTTCTGGTCTACACGCCGGTTATGTACGTCTAAGGAGATTCTGTGAATAGTAATTACGTCACAGTATAACATTTTGAAGAGGAATTTTATAATTTTCTTCATCTACTCTGTTTCATTCTTCCCCAAATATACAGACACCTGTCGGGAGACGGGATTGAACTCGTGGTGCCGGGGACATTCTCTCATTCTCTCAACGTAATGACCCTGTAAGTGATGATGTACAATTGCTCGATAACATACTTGGGAGTTTAAGCGACAGAACACCAAACTGCCAAAGGTCCTCTTCATGTATCACGTAGTCAATGGAATACTTTACCGTTTCCTCAATGATTTGCAATGTATGAATGACTTTTCCTTCTTGGACCTAGCTAGTTACAGTTTATTCCAACCACTGGCATGAGCTAGATGCACTGCACTTGGAATCCAGTTTGCATTGGTTGTTAATTCGTTGTTGCTTTGTCGGGCATCCTTCGGGCATGAATCTTCCCAGTTGTCAGGAACAATGTTTTTGACAAAGATATGCATTGAATACTGATATGTTAGAGTGTTATGAGATACTCCCCTGTTTTGTTTGCTCAATAATCATATTTACGTTGTGAACCCAGGTTTTTAAAGATGTTGATGTCACTGATCAACGGCTAATATAGGTCTTTTGGAATATTTTTACTTAAGCTTCGTGAGATGCAATATCATTAGTGACAAGGTGTGTGAACTGTGTAGACAGTAATAATTTTTATGTGTTATCTCTTTTTTTTTGTTCTCGTAGGGACCTCTCAAGAAATGAAATTTCCGCTCTTCATCACGATACATTCAGTGGACTGAGTCGCCTTACTTCGTTGTAAGTACTTTTTACTTTGTCATTACATTGCACCCCTCGACTGATCTGCAATTTTGTGTGATTCGGACACCACCAACGTCAATGGTAGGCACACTGCTATGAATACAGTACAGGTCGAGTGGACTACCCCTCGATAGGTTATGGGAATGGTATCCTGGGCCGAGTGTCACAGGGGACACGTCACGTTTACGACGATTGTCATAACGCAGATAAAGCAGACTGCTGTCACCGTAACGAAGAACCTTCACGTACAACCGGTATAGCTGATTACAAATCGACGAATACTGTACACTTCACGGCATATTGGTGATATGATATTTGGAAAGTTTAGATAATCATGTGAAGTGCATATTCATACATATCGTCTTATTGTCTGATCAGGGTGATGGAAGAGACGGGGGGGGGGGGGGAGAAAGAGGGAGAGAGCATGGAGAGGGAGCCATCTTAGAAATCAGTTGTCTCTTATTCGGCCATAGCAATTATCCGGACAACTAAGGTCGAACTTCATCGTTGGACAACATCGCATTGTTAAGAATCAAAGTGAGCTCACAAAGAGAGATCTGAACCACCAATCTTTCTGCGATAAACTCAAGAGCGGCCCGTTGACTTGGAATCTGTGCACTTCTTAAGGGTATCTGCTCCACTTTGCCTCATAGTAGATCTCCGTCAGTGATGGTATTAGTAGTTGGAACGCTCTCGTAGATATCATGAAAGAATATTATTGGGAAAAAAACCTTGACAATGATGCATTTTCGGTGTAACTTCACAAGGTTGATTCAAGCTCATCTGAAACAAAGTCGAAACCTCATATGATTTTTTTTTTCTCCTCGACTGACTTCACAGGGACCTGTCTTCGAACCCTTTGGTGACCATCGAGCCACAAGCATTCGTATCACTCAACAGCCTACCACAAATGTAGGTTTCACATACCTGAAAAGAAAATCCCTAGAAAAAAAATATATATATGATAAAAGGATATAACAATGATATAACATAATGTGGTATTATATAATATGATATGATATTATATGACATGTAATATGAAAATGCCATATGATCATTAATGGTATGTGGTAATCTAAAATAATATTTGATATAATGTTTATCTATCTATTTATCTATCTATTTATTTATCTATCTATAATATACATAAATATATATATATATATGCATATATATATATATATTTATAATTATATATATATATGGTATGTGTATGTGCATTTCATTAAATGTAAAATTAGAATTAAAAAAAAAAACTCGAATGGGAAATGCTACAAGGCTCTCAAACATCTCATTATATTTTCAAGACGTTTGTAGAATATTCAAACATCAAAATGTTGACTCACTCTACGTGAGTACTGAGATCGTACCATCTCGGTGATTTAACAAACTAACATTGTCGTTACTGATAATTCGGATTAAGAAAAATCTTTACTTGAATTTGTGCTGCAACAATTTGGAGCGTATAGGCCTAATAGCAAAATCGCATCTCTTTTTACTAGTACTCCTTGTACACACAACTCAGGAGTAAAAAATGTACAGTGTTAGACATATATCAGACAAGTAGTCTGAGGTGTCTTAAACAATATTTCATGACGATGTTCGTTGCTTATTAAAGCTTATCTTAAATATTTCCATTTTTATAGGCAATGCTCAGAGAGTACGTCACATTATATCATCCCGCGCAGGATTTTACTAAGAGATATTCACTTTTTTAAAAATCTTCATTCCATTTATTTCCACCTCTAGGAATCTGCAGCATCTTCGTTTATCCGCTTTAAAAGCAGGGACTTTTGTTGGACTGCAATCTGTGGAACTTTTGTAAGCCCAAAAGACAATGTACATTCCTTCCTTTGTATCACATTGAATACATTTTAATGAGCTTTTCATGACTTCTAAATGGTGTATTATTTCGAATGCACTGTTCCAGAATATTGGCACGACATATTCATACAGCTCAATTATTGGTGTACTTCGTCGAGGCTGAGGTGCGATAGAAGTTTATTGTATGAGGACGGAATTATGCATTTCGGGTGCATGTAGTCTATAGAATATTGCATAACATAGCACGCGCCATTTGTAATAATACAGTGTATGAAGTGTATGAAGGGGACATAAAAATAGGCATTATGATGGTTATTTTAGCTGACTAAACTGTGGATAACATTATCGTTTCACATCAAAAGAAGTCAACGTGTATGTGTTATGGACGTCAGAGAACCATTAAAGTTGAAATTCTTCTGTGTAAGAATTGTGGTTGTATAGTACACTATGATGAATGCAATGGATTTCCCAGTGTAAATACAATGAGTGCTAAATGATTTCCCGCAAGCACACGAAGATACACACAAACACGCACACAAATGCACACACCCAAATCATAACTCTATACTGCTTTAAATTCAAGTATCACACTTCATTTTCACCTTTCGCTGTTGTCATTTTGATCGATTTCACACGATTTTCTGCATGTAGGAATCTCACAAGAAACGACATACGAAATATTGAGTCTGGTGCCTTTGAGGGACTCGTTAAAACCCACACTCTGTAAGTATTGTTTGAAAGATAAGAAAAACCTTTCTCTGATGTCAATCCACTATCTTTTCAGTGACGTCGTTACACTATGGAACACTCGTAGAATACATAACAAATAAAGTAATTTCAATCGTTGCAAATGCATGTAGGTAAAAAAAGTGACAAGAAACTTTGTTTATACCCAAAGAAAATGGAATATACCCCCTCCCCCTCTCAGTTAAAAGTATGTTCAGAGGAAATTCGAAAAAAAAAACCCTGGCACTTACCGTAAAGATTTTCAAAAATTCTGAAATGATCACATAAAGATATGTATATATGTGTATATATATATATATATATATATATATATATATATATATATATAATATAGATGTATACATATCTTTATTATATATATATATATATATATATATATATATATATATATATATATATATGTGTGTGTGTGTGTGTGTGTGTGTGTGAGAGAGAGAAAGAGGTGTATGTTTGTGTTCTTTATTTCGTTTCTTGCCTGACATTGTGTTTGCGCATAATGACACTCGTACAGTTGCTATCATTCTCTTCACACTCTTTTGACGAACTTTATTTTTTTCTAGGATCTTGGATGGAAATGACGTCATCAACTTTGATCTTGACATTTTTGAAGACCTGACCAGTTTGCAGACTCTGTAAGTAGTAAAAAACAAGAAGAGCTTTCACTCTGACTTTGGTGAGGCACGAGGCCAAGCATGATTGGAAATATTTTGTAATATGTTACGTATGAATATTTGCATGAAATGATTCGATTTGATTTGATTTTAAATACAATCGAATCACTCCATGCAAATTATAGAATGCATTATAAATGCATTGTAAAGTGATGTCATAAAGATTTTATATAACATATCAAATCTTTACGACATCACTTTACAATTCCTTATTTTCAGTAATGTCATCAAACATGATATACATCTAAGGTACTACACACCATGGCTATTTCCTACAATGTTCTTTACACAAATAACACATTACATTTGTCACATGATTACATGCGTTATAGTTTTCCTTTCAGAACGGTTTCTGTCTGTCTACACAATGTGAATCAGCACCAACTCACAAGGCAATGATAATCTGGGAAATTTGACGTAATAATAAGTTGCTCGAATCTATGGACTGAAAATATTGATTCTAGAAATGGAAATGGGATATCAAAAATCTTTAAGTCTAAAGGGTATCAAAAGTTGCCTTTCATTATGTTCCCATTACCGAGATGACGCAAAATTGTTAGAAATCTAACAGGGATTTGATTTTTTTAAACCTCTTAAAGTACTCTTCACTTTTCCTGAAATGTCTCCGCGATTGTGTATTCGAACAGTTTCCTCAACAAATTTACGTCATTCATTTCCTTATGACATCATCAGGTCCTCCGAGTTGTTCCTGTTCTGCTGCATCGTTCCTGACTTGGAAGACTGCAGTCCGCCCGAGGATGAATTCTCGTCGTGCAAAGACTTGATGCGCTCAGATGTCTTGCGCGCGTTCATGTGGATCCTTGGCTTTAGTGCGCTCATCGGCAACGCTTTCGTCATTGTTTGGCGACTGAAGTCGCGCGAGAAATTCCGGGTCCAGTCTTTCCTCATCTTCAACTTGGCCCTGTCCGATTGCCTGATGGGGATGTACATGATCGTCATAGCCAGTGCGGACGCGCATTACAGAGATGTGTACGTCTACCACGCTGAGGCCTGGAGATCTGGTGGAATGTGCAAACTTGCCGGAATTCTAGCCAATCTCTCGAGCGAGGCGTCGGTGCTGATACTGACTGTAATCAGCGTGGATCGCTTTCTCTGCGTTACTTTCCCATTTTCGGAGCACCACCTCGGGCGGAAGTCCGTGCGCTATGTTGCTGGAGTGGTTTGGCTAGTGGCTCTGATTCTCAGCGCCGTTCCCGCGCTGCCAAGTTCCTACTTCCGCGACGAATTCTACGGGCGGTCCGGGGTGTGTCTCGCTCTGCCCTTGACGAACACTAGGCCTCCTGGTTGGGAGTACGCAACCGGTCTTTTCGTTGGACTAAATTTTGCTGCACTTTTGACTATCATCGTCTGCTACGCTGCCATCTACAGCACTGCCAAACGATCCACCATGGCCATCAGAAACAGCAGAAAAATGTCAGTTGAGGTAATAATCCTGAAATTGTGGCTTTATCAAGAGATCTATTGAAAAGTCCGAAGTTACAATATTCCGCAAAAGACAAGCTGCAAGTGTTCAGTCATTGCAACATGCCGAGGGTTGATTCCAGTTAGTAGGTGCGTGCACCTGGGACGAAACACAAGAGGTCGGTAGCATTTAACTGCTTTTATAGGACCGCTGGTGGGTTTTTATCTTACTAGCTAGGAAAGTACAGTGAGGTGCAACTTTTTACGAAAGGAACCTATATTTTCACGTTCCATCGGGAGTGGTAGGGTGTGTGGCTTTAACTAGAGGGGACGACTATCTGAATGATTACACAAATCTTCACACAGGTAGACTCTGTAGAATTCGAACCCAGGGCCCTGTTTCATAAAGCTGTTCATAAAGTTACGAACGACTGAAGAACGACTGGTGATCAGTTCTGATGTGCTATACTTATCAGAATTTCAATAATTCAGCACAAGAACTGATCACCAGTCGTTCGTAAGTCGTTCGTAACTTTACGAACAACTTTATGAAACACCCCCTGGTCGTTTAACTATACAAGGCAGATTGAGCCACTTCACAGCCTATCAATGAGTATAGTCGAAACATTATGAAACGATGATAATTTTGTTCAAATTCAGAAAATTGGTCAGCGAGTTATCTGGAGCGTATTAAAGATGAAAAGCTGTGAAACGGAAACTTGTTAGGTAATCTGAATTGTAAACTGATTGTGCTGTATACACTAAACATGGTTTGAGTCAGTTCCTCTTGTTCGGAAAATGATGGAAGGTTTATTTTTCATCAAGTTTGTAACAGTAGGCCCTTTAGCTTGCTTTCTGATTACTACCGATTTCTTATACATTGTCGTTGGGAAAGAAGAAGGTGATGCTAATCGTGATGATTATCATCATCATTGTTATTATAATGGTCATCATCATTATCATTGTGTCAATTTAGATGAAGCTGGCAATGCGAACGGTGGTCATCGTGGCGACAGACATGTGCTGCTGGTTACCCATCGTGGTCATGGCTTTCCTGGCTCTCACTAATGCGGCCGTCATCCCGCCGAGCGTCTACGCCTGGACCGCTGTCTTCATCCTCCCGATCAACTCGTCCATCAACCCTTACCTGTACACCATCTCCGCCATCGACGTGCGAGCGAAGATGAAGTCGTTCAGGGGCACGTTCATGTCGACGATATCGAGCGGGAACGGGAACCACAATTCGACGGACGTGTCGCTGCTGCGGCGGGACATGTCGCTCAACGGCGCCCGGGCTGAGAATCAAAGTAAGTTACTTGCATCAGGTCCTGCTGTTGCGGGACTGCTACGACACATTCTTTGTCGTGGCGACATGGCGAATCTGCGCATCTCACGAGACTAGATCTGCTGAAAAAAAGAGAAGACAAACTAGTGGAAACCTATGAGATAGGGGTTACTACAGGAGGACTGGAGAGAAAACCAATGCCTTAATTAACGATTATGCCAATGGTTCGGTAATAATGCTGAAAAGGACAATGGCAAAAAACAAAACAAAAACAAACAAAACAAACAACGACAGTGACACACCCAGAACCTAAAACCCAGCACTGAAAACTTACCGACCATTTAGAATTCTTGATTGATTGCAATTACAATAAAAATTCTACATTAAAGAAGTGAAGTGATATACCGATAATGATATGCATGGTGTGAGAGGAGTTAACCCTTTAGCAACTAAAGATTCCGTACATAATGGCTTATTGTTCCCTTGAACTGTAGAAGGTACAGCAATATTACTCTCATTTCGACAGCTTTCTAAATTATGCAAAATAGATCACTGCTTGTTTAATTTAGTCTGTTATAAGTTATGTTTATTTGAAAGCCTATAAAGACTTTACCAAGAGACATGTGTGTCACTATGGTCACAGAAATAATTCTAACATACTTTTGTTGATCTTTGACTTCTTTCAAATTACGTTATCATATTATATTCTATATGAAAACATGATGCCTGTCACATCTTTATGCCTTTTTGTCAAGATTCCACAAGTCCTCGGAAAACAAAGCAGGACGCTCCCATACGACTATTCCTGTCAGAGGCAATCAGGCTGGTCAAAGCGAAAAAGCTCACTCTTGAGGCCAGTGACGTATCCGCAGTAACAACCGATCTACACAGAATGCTCGAAGTCTTCAACTCTTGCTCGATAGGATACATCGTTAGCGCTGACAATATAATCATCGAGAAGAACGAGGTAATAATTATGGGATTCGCCGGACATCGCCTAAAAACATGGGTGTGAATCATGAAACATGCCCCTATACAGTGCACTTCCGTTACAACGAAGTTCGCAGGACGGACAGTTTTCTTTCATTATATTGAAATTTTCTTGTAGCCGAATAGTAATGTACATAAAGATAGATAATAATTCTGGTGACTTGAATTTTTCTTCGTTGCACTGAGAATTTTGTTCTAACCGCGTTCGTTATAACTGGAGTGCACTGTACTTGAAGACTCATCATCATGATAATTACATGATTATAATAGACATGCATACATGCTTACATAGATACATACACACACACACACACACACACACACACACACACACATACGTACGTACATGTATATATACATACCTGCCTATACAAACAAATACTTCTTTTCAGTCTCATTAGCAATACAAAAATCATACCTAGAGATATACATAAAAATTAATGGACATGGCAGAGATTTTGAAGAGTAAATTTAAAGAAAATTAATCGTTTCATCGCGTCCTAGTATGATATCATCATAATTTAAATCTAAATGGGATATCATTACGTGGTTTGTTAAAGGCATATCATATATGACAAAAAGAAGTGATATTTCTATCGTATTCTTTAGAGATATTATGCCTTGTCTAGCAATGTAAAGACTACAGATTTCTCATAAAATGTGAAAATGGCAGGGGTTTCCGTAAGTACTATTTCATATTGTATTTCTTTTTTTAATGATAACGTATGATGTTCTCCGCATGAGCTGCTCACATTTTGTTCTCTCCTGTTATTGGAATGACATTTCATTTTCTTCATCCTCCGCTTTTTAAGAAAACCTGCAAATGGAAAGGATCTTTGTTGCTGTCATGTGACAGCGCCCGCAGCGACAACGACCAAGACAAAGCGAACTGTTTCGACCACCTGGAGTTGGTCATAGCCGACTTAAACGACTCACTTGGACTTGGCACAACCGTATAGAGTATCATTCATTGTGATATCATAGCCATTCATCACCATGGAACCTGGCTCTAAGCAACCTTACCTGGCCCAAGTGTTTTCGCATGCACCTTGTTCCTACCCAAGCTGTATGAAAAGACTGTGACTTTATTATGTCAGCACTCTACAGGACACCCCATTCTTTTGCTACTGTTTGACATAGAGGGATGTGACGGAGATTCTGCCACTATGGATGTCAAAGGACATTATATAAACGGCGAAAGTATACTATTCCAGTTACGCAATTTGTTCAGACAATCTTCTCAGAGCCATGATAAATGGTCACAGATCGGCGATCAAATTTTTGAAAAGTTTGTCAAAACGGGAGGACCGAGGAAGCGTCAAAGAAATCAAAGGAAGTGAGAAATATACTGATGAGCATCACTTATTTCTTAACAAGTGGTAATATCTTAAAATGAAACTTTGCAAGTTGTTTGAAGTTGCCACATTTTCAAGAGCAGTGTTTGTTAATGTAGCTCATACTGGCTCCATCGATAATAATGGAAATGACTGACTCTTTAGCCATTTTAGTGTGTGTGCGTGTTTGTGTGTACAATATATATGCAGGGTTTGACACAAATTTTAGCGGCCATCTGCGATGACCAATAAAATCTATGAATTAGAAATTTTGGTGGCCCGAAATAAGAGGAATCATTGAAAAAATAATTTTGAATTGTAGCTGCCCGATCGGACCAACAAAAGATATTCTTATTGAAAATTTAGAGGCCCGACATTTTTTGTTTGTTTGTTTATCTTTTTTCAAGTGAGATTGGGTAAAAGAGTTCCCCATACCTCACCTTTTTTCATCATATACTTTTTTTTTTTTCAAAGCTGTATTTTCTTGTAACCTCTCAAATACACCCATTAGCCAAAATTGTCTCTCTGTCTTATCGTAAAGTTACATAATGCTGCACACTGATGTAGGATGTAGCACACTGATTGGCTGTTTGGATATACTTCTCTCTCATTGGCCGGTCCATTTTATATGAATAAATAGTGCTCTTCGTGTTGTCAATATGAATCGATATTTCTCAAGGTTTACAATCCTTAATCTGTGTGAATAAAGGCTGCAAAACTCGTGGAGTACTGGAACTGCACTCAGAAAAGAAAAAAAAAAGACGAGTAGAATGCATCCTAAAGATGAAAGAGGGCGTGCGTGAATGCAAGTGTTGTTGTTTGTGTTGTTTTTGGTTTATTTTCTGTCTCTGTGTCAGACGTCTTTAATCCGGGACCTCTTTGCTATTTAATGAAGCATGCATTGATAATATTGTACCGTGTAGTACTATGGTAACAGCACAAGAACAACCAATCAGCACTGAGCAGTCAAGGCATTGCTACGGATGGGTGTCTTCAAGTAGAGCCTACTAAAACTCATTATCAATCTGTTGTGGGCATCGCTTTGAAATGAATCTCCGGTTTGATTATCAGACATAAAACTATGGCAAAAAGAAGAAGAAAAGTCAGAGCAAAAGAGAGAAAGACATATAAAGCGTAAAGACACACGTACACACACACACACACACACACACACACTCCATCTATCTATCTATCCGTCTATCTGTCTATATGTCTATCGATCGATCTATATAATCTACCTTTCTATTTATAATTTTTTCAACTGTATTTGCAACATGAAAACAAAACTGAAACGGGCTCTCTTTTAACAAACAATCAAGTAATCATATGGTGTACATGGATGTGTGTGTGCGTGTGTATGTGTATTCGTTGTTGTGTGTGTGTATGTGTATTCGTTGTTGTGTGCATGTAAGGCGTAGTCTCTGAAATGCAAGATAGCCATTTTGTACGACTGTTCATTAAAGATGCAACACATCAGAACCTGCCACACTTAAAACAGGCTTTTATTCTCTATCCCTCGTAACAATCATGTCTGCTTGCTTGTCTTGTTATAAAATGACATTTTAATACCATCACAAAACTCATAATAGAAATGTAATATGGTGAAGAAAAGCACACAAATGAACGAAACACCAAATAAAATGGCCATCAAAGGAAAAGTCAAGGGGGGGGGGGTAATGCTCGTAGATGGTTGTGTTGAAGGATGGTAGAGTTTTGGTTGAGATGGGGATTCCGCTTTTAATATGAGATAGTGAAACCATTTTTGAAATATATATAAAAATGAGCATAGAATTCTAAATGGAAATTCAAACTTTACTTAATGAAATCGGTTTTGAAATGGCTGAGATGTTAAAAAAAGTAAAACAAAGTGATCCTCATAGAGATTGATCCCACCTTTAGTTAGGGTCACTTTTTTTGGATATCTCTCTCATTCATTTCAAAATTAATTTTCAATAAAACATTTTTGAATTCCCCTTAGATCTGTTGGCTTATAAGTGGTTTCTCATTACCTCACTGAAAAAGTTGGAAACCTGAAGCCCCGTCTCAACCAAAGCTATACCATCCCTTTAAGGCTAACTGTTCCCTTCTACCACCCTTTATGGGAGTGATCTCGAAGTGAAAAAAAAACGTCATTAGCCCCGCAGCACACCCTCCCCCATTTCACTGCCGCTGGTTAGTGCTTGGCATGGCGTATACCTGTTTTCGAAGAGGTCAGAATTCCATAGTTATTCACATATAAACCACAAGTATTTCTAGTTGATATGCTCAATGCTGCCATGAATACACAGCATACTTTTATGTACAATTCACCATGCCATTGTTGACTGCGGCGGTGGAAGGCGAACCACTGAAGCGATCCGATGTGTGTTTAGCGCTGCTGAGTGAAGTTTAGCTGTGGCGCTGATTTGAACATTATTCTCGCGCTCTCGACAAGTTGTTGACTACTCATATAAATTAAAAAAAAAAAGTTGTTGACTACTTGACATAATAAGGAACTTTAAAATACAAATGTTATGTTATGTTGTTAACTATACAATTGCTAGCAAGGTTACCAATACAGGGTACATGCACCATTGCGGTTGTTGATTTGTGGTTTTTGCCAAAATCATTTAATATGAAGAGCCTTAAATCACCAATCGCTTTCATCCTTGATAACCTCCCCAACAAACATATAGATCCTTTGTGCAGTGTACAGAGGTGAACTGTTAAGATCTTACAAAGAACAATGATGAAATGTTCGTTGTCACTGGCGAATATGATTATATACAATAAGAATACTCCTTCAAGGTGGGAATGCATAAACCGCAAGGTCACAAGTTGGAAAACTAAACACAATCATGTTTTGCACGCATCATATCAGGTCGCATTATCTCCAGCGAACTGATTTCTCTCTCTCTCTCGCTCTATCTCTCTCTCTGTCTATATATATATATATATATATATATATATATATATATATATATATATATATATACATTATATATAAATATAAATAAATATATATATATGTATATGTATATATATATTATATATATATAGATATACATGTATATATATATATATATATATATATATATATATATATATATCTTTGCATTACACTTATGTTTACGCTTCTGTCTATATGCATAGGAAGAAACGTAACTAATAGGAACTAGATCTTATTCTGAAGCATAGGCCCATCATATATACATAATTATGCAATGGGCTAGGCGCCATTTCTGCACACTGTATGTCCATCATCAGATAGAGCAGATAAAACCTTTCCAGGGATACCTCGCTTGTCTCATGCTAAGAAAAATTCTTGAAGTTATAAAATTCGTTTTTGTTATTATTTTTCTCTCTTTTTTGGGGGGGGGGGGGTTTCAATGAATGAAGTCATATCGTTTTGCGATCAGACTTTTCATATTATCAAATGTATGTGTATATGCATACATATTGTAGACATAATGCTCATGCTTAAGCTTCTGTTCGTATGTACATGGAAAGATATACTAGTATAGGGCCTTCTTTTCATACAAGTATACGTCTTGTAGATTTATGATGGTGTATATATACATGTGTACAGTAAGCAACAAGAAGAAGGTCATGCTAATGAGAAAGACTGTCCGGCACTCACAAGATCATACTTATGCCAATCAGCACTTAACATAAATAAACATCCAGGAATACCCACGTTTTAACTTCGTATCAGATCAGTAAAGCTACTGATGAAACCTACAGCGTCGCCATTCTAAAGGCGGAAACAAAAGGAACATGTCCTTGGACAATGCTTTTCAGACGTGATGGTTTCCTTTATAGATGATTGATGGAGAAGATCATCCGTGTGGACAACTTTTGAACGTCATTGTGTATATCTTCCTGCGATCAGCTGATACCAGTTGGATCCGATTTTAGTATGTAAATCATCTTCGATGGCTACCACAACAAGACACAACCATGTGGTAGATCAAGGGTCTGGTAGGAGTGTTCCACATCCAGCCCCTTGGTCCTGTGGGGTGTGGAAGAGACCAAGGACGTTAATGAGCACGAACATGATAAGGGATCCACCCAGCCCTCCTAGCTGCCCGACCACGCCCCCGCGGATGAGCGAAGTCAGACTGGTGTCGGTTACCCGCAGCATCCACAGGACGGCAACTCGGCAGTAATTTAGGAACAGTCCTTCCAATAGCCAAGCGATTGTCTGTGATTAGAGAGGACGTTATAAAAAACAAAAAGGAAGAATAATAAGAATAAGAAAATGATGACGATGATGATGATGAAGAATAGAAGGAGGAGGAGGGAAGAGAAAATGATGATGATGATGATGAAGAAGAACAGCAACAACCGCAACATATCAAAAACGGCCAAACTTTCCAGTCTTGATCAAACATGTAACACTGAACGAGTGTTCGTCTTAATAAGTTTACGAATAAAACAAGCTTTGGATTTATAACGCTACTGTACAAAAAGACATGTGAGTGCTAACTATAGGTACAAATAACACTATGACACTACACATGTGTATATTACAGGAGGTTAACAGATTGTAATACATGATAAAATAATGATAATACAATGCTCAGTGGGGTCAAGGTGTAGGGGGTGGGGGGTGGGTGGGAATGCAGCCACATCAGCCCCCCTTCCAGTTCCGTGGTTACTGTAATGTACTGTACTTACAATTACTATCCTTCCAGCCAGAGTTCCACGTAGTGGTGGCACTGCACTCGACGCTACGTACATGCAGTAGGCAGACGCCAAAATACCGAAGAATAGACAGGTGTAAACGACCCTCAGGCTGTTGCGTGGTCTCAAGAGGAAGAAGAGAATAGAGACTGCCGCAACCATGGCTCTCAGGGTCACGATCACCACGAACGTGCCGTGGCCGTAGGCGGCAGCTGAATAGCTCTCCACCGTGTCCATGATCCCGCAGGAGATGAATGAGATGAGAAACTGTGTCAGGTATAGGACGGTGATATCAAAGGAAGGTGGTCCCGGCCTGAACTTTCCCGTTTCTTCTTCCTCGTCGAGTACTTCTGAGGGGTTCAGCAGCGCACGACGGGATTCGCGGCCGAGCGGGAGATCCAGCTGCCACCCGCGATCTTCTGGGCTTGATGACTCGTCTAGGACTACCCCAGTGCAGCCGTGGTACCGCCTGTAATTTAGAGACGAATTATACTCGTGCTCCACACATGGCAGGGTGTTGAGAAATATGAAAGAAAGTTGCGATAACACGACGAACGCGAGGAGCAAGGAGAAGTAGCAAGCTGGACTAAAGTTGAAAGAATAAACACAATCTTCGTGTAAGCATGTGATGTTGTCAAATTGCGTGGTCGCTTCCACAGTGTATGGCTGCACTGTGGTGCAAGAAATCCCGAATCCTTGGACGAGGACTAACAGGGCCGGTAGGAACGATCCGAGTCCCTGTCCGATCCAGAACCAGTTCAAGTAACCGGGTTTGACCACGGACGCGAAGCGCAAGGAAGTGGATTCGGACGTGGCGCATACCGCCGCCATCACAAACAATAGACACAAGAACGCAGTGCTGTGCTGCTGTTTGATGGATCGCCATTCTGTGAAGCGATTCCAGAAGAATATCAAGAGGAGAGATGAGAGCGTCCCAAGGATACCTAGAAGGTGGTTCACTGGAATCTCAACCCTAAGAGATCCCGGAGATACGCGCTTACTGATGAGCAGGAGAGACAAGGGCGCCACCACAGCCAAATTGGTGACGGTTACGACGTAGGAGTTGATTCTGTACTGCTCGGGGATTCCTGAAAGAATGAGGATGGGCAACTCGCACCAGATCCCCGCCACAGAGACCCAAGAACCAATGCCGAGGAAGACGATGAGTGAAATGGCGAAGATTGTTCGAAGCTTGCCCGACTGCGCCATCGTCGATAACACCGCGAAATTGCTGCAATATGGATAGGGAGACAGAACAGAGAACAGGGTAATAGAAGTATCTGATTTCATCTTATAGAAGATAAAGGGCAATTTCCAAAAGAGATAATCATCTTGAAAGCAAGAAAATAGTAATCAGAGGGGTGAAGGTTCAGGTTATGTATTTTCTTCATTTTGTCTCCCTCTACAAATGAAATTGTAAGATCTCAACTGCTGATCTGATATTTAACAAACATGTCGGAAAAAAAGAACCACGGGGCTCGAACCTGTCATCTACTGGTAACCGGGCAGCGACACTACCACCAGGCTATCCCTAGTTGCCGGCAGTGACACAAATACTTTCAATTCAATTCAATTCAATTCAATTCATTTTTTTCATTCTCATTTTCTTTCCAACAAAACATAACACGAGGTAAATCAGAAAATCCATCATAAGCATGTATACAGTACAAAGTGCGAAGGATTAACGATATACAACAAACTAATAGAGATTGAATCATGTAAACATACGGGAAAATACAAAGTTATATTTTGAGGAGAAAAAAAAAGAGAACTGAGAGGTCCACTAAAAAGCAGTGCTTGTAGATTGTGGACCACTCAAGAATTTCTTACGCTCCAAATTCTTACGCTCCAAATTCCAACGCTCCAAATTCTTACGCTCCAAATTCCAAATTCCAACATTGTTATGTTAAGTAGTCCAAGGCGCACAAGGCATTAATAAAAGCAAGAGAAAACTAATCAGATAAGTGAAGATTGAGGTTCAAATATAATTCTTTATTGATAGATATATCAGATTAGTGCCCGGGTATGCCCAGTCGAGTAATTTTCATTTTTATTCCAGCATTTTTTGCTCAATTTCTATTCGCGCATCCTCGTGTCAGTACCATCTACCTTTTATAAGAAGGGATAGCGAAAAGTAATTACCATCACAAAGACATATCTTCCTTTGAGAGTGGCTGGTGATTATGCAATGAGACACGAGTCAATTAAAGACCTGAATATAAGAACGACCCAAGTCCAATTTTTGGCCAAATTCAGTTTGACATGGGAAATTGTAGCTTATGTATGGACTCATCTTGTGTATAAATGATAAATCCTAATTACCCCCGGAAGTGCCTGAAACAAAATTCAAACAGTTGAATCTTATATGAATGTAAGAATGAAGGACTTGGGTCATTCTTACATTCATATAATAGCGCCCTCCTCGTCCTTCTCTCATCTCTATAGCAGAATATCATGTACATGTATATGAATCAAAGAACGACCCAAGTCCATATGATTCAAAGAACGACCCAAGTCCATCCCACAAAATGGCCTCTTCACAATAAATGTAAATGTTAATTGTCATGATAATATGTGTTCTAATTTGTATATACAATGTTTCCTTCCCATCACAGTTAAATAGAATATTATTGGACAAATAAAAAAAAATGTAGTTTTTTTAAGTTTACACGAAATGGTTTTCCATGGACTTGGGTCGTTCTTATATTCAGATACTCAATTGTCTTCGTATCTGTGCGGCAGATTCTGTTTGACGCATGCTTCAAATATTTTTGAGCGGCGGCATCGAACATCTAAGCAAAGGAAATAAGATGGTTGTGACTCCATTCTCTTGAACGTCCTTGGTAGAATAGCTCGTCTCTATGTTCCCGGGAATGAAACATCCAGAAATTTGAATACATTACGAAAACAGTATATTGCGAAGAGGCCCCACTCTTTGATATCTTCGACCTTCCATACAACAAGATTGTACAAGAAATGTGATCTTGGAATGACACCGGTAAACAGCCCGTGGTAAGTCTATTTTCTACCTTCGTGCAGTCTCAAAGGACAGCTCACAAAATGCACTCTATTCAATCAATGTGCTTACTAAAAAACCGTGGTTCCATGCTCCCCCTATGAAAGTTTGTGAGACATTCGACGTCTATAGGTGCTCTGCAACTATTGTACAAGAAACTTTCTCTTCTTCAAAATCGGTGAAAGTATACAATTTCTCTTCCTCTTAAGGGATGAAAACAGCGCAAGATGAAAAACGCAGTGTTTGCCCGTTTTCAGGCAGATTCCAGAATCTAAACATTGCTAAACTTGGAAGTGCGCGCTGCAGTAGATAGGGTATTGTAGTAGGTGTTACGAAAAATATTTCCCACTTTTGATCCTTGATAATTCGAAAACTATAATAGTGTCAGATGACACTGTCATTAATATGAATAATAGCTGAATAGTGTACAATTTAGTTGGAGGTGATTTGAATATGAAAACCAATGATGTGTATGTGAGTGTGTGCTTACAAGGTCCACGAATACCACATTTTAGAGCAGCCACTCTGCTGACTAGGCTTCTGGTCTCTTGCTCCAAGGCACATGAATGCTTCATTAATGATTAATGATGGATTGCCCTGGGCACTGCTAGTCTGAATTCACTGTAAAGGGTAAAATGCATGCACATGAAAAGAAAAAGCACATGTTTTCATGTGTTTGCATATACTACATTTCAGGATGAGTAAAGACTAGCTGTGGAAGTGGAATTTCTCATGAATATGTAATAGAGCATTCAGACCCTGGCCATTGTTCAAGACCATTGTCTGGGTTTAAACTACACGCTCCCATACACACCAATTAACCCCTGTGCAACGTTAAAGTTTTGTATAGAGGGTTGAAAATAGAGCAAAATCCGAACCATAACTTAAAAAATAAATCTTGAATTTAATGAAACTGATTAATGCTTTGATTGTTTAATTCCCTCCAATAAAACTGTACATTGTTCAGCTATTGTTCATAGTTATTAATTACAGTGTCATCTGATATATAGTTTTTGAACTATTAAGGATAAAAAGTGGGAGGTGGTTTTTGTGACACCTAGTATAATGATATACATATGATATAAACTCATATGTATAGACGTATTCATATATATATATATATATATATATATATATAGTCATACCTTCTATAATTATAGTTTTCGTGTGTGTGTGATTTTTCTTGATCACTGCCTTTACGAAGAATACTGAGAAGTGTTTTAATTAAATCTTTTTTTTTTTCACTGATGAAAATGCGTATTTCAGTGCATTTTGTAGCCAGGTAAATTGCACTTTCAGCTAGGCGTGTACGACGTGGCAAATAATGCATTATCAGTGCTCTACAGTGTATGCGGCTGATATGATTACTATGCGGCACAACAACCTGTAAATCTGCACAAATACAATAACAATGCACCTTAAACAATACATACTATCCCAAGCGTTTTTCTACACGGGTGACATGCCACTGTAATGACAGCTACGGCTCATGTATCTCCGCAACGTGCGTTTGATATAATGCTTACCTACAACCTGTTGAAATACTCGAATAGCGTCCTTGCCAATACAAACGATGAATTCTTTATGAAATGCGGACCCTTCGCTGAGTACGAGCTGGCACTATGATATGGAAAACGCTGGCATATGCGCTACTAGGAGATATCGAGGCGCCATGATCGACTTATCACACACGTCCGCTCCACCCTCAGCGCGCCGCGGTGCCCCTTACGCTGATAACACAGTGCTTTCATCAGATTGCGCATTCATCACTACAGGACAACATACCCGAATCAACGACCTCGCTGTACGTAGATAGTCCCATGAATCAGAGCGAGGCAGCAGATCCTTTGTCGAATGCGTTGTTTCCATAACTATGTACAAATGGCACGGACCCAACAGAGCAATGAGCCATCTTCTGAGCTTGATGTAAAATCGCTCGCAGTTTATTTAGATAATGACAATCTGACAATGTTATCAAGTGACGTTATCACTATGCAGGCCTGAGGACCCCCCCCCCCCATTACTCTCACTAAATAGACTCAAATATTGCAGCTGGTATGGTCCTTTCCAGTGTCTGATAACGAAAATGATAACAAAAACCTTTCTCTGTTCATGTCAATAAACTTATTCATTCCACATCTCGAATCCCTTACATGTTGACTGTATAAATCTCAATGCAATAAATCTAATTGTAACTATTCACCCTGAAAACCTAGGAATAAAAATTGAATTGAATTGAATTGAATTGAATTGAATTGAATTGAATTGAATTGAATCAATTGCAGTGGTCAAAGAATGCATTCCTGCGATAATTGAATTGACGCATACGTACTAAATTTATTGCATAAGGCAACAGCAGTGTCCCCTCGTTTTCATCGCAGTTTTTATTCGACAGATGATTAAGGGAACATATTCGGGAATGGGCGAATTTGCAGATTTACTGACACGTGGTTCTTTCATGACAAACGGAAAGCTTGTTCAAAGTTGTCGGACATAGCAGCAATAAGCCATTTCGGAATTCTACATTACGCCCGAGCACAATTAAAATAGGCATGTGATTATGTTGGTTTTCAAATTCACTGAGATAAGCATGTGTGATATAATGATTATTCACAAAACCTAAATGGTGTTTTGCCAGCACATCCCCTTGGCAGCCAGCAAAGATTGTAACGACATTCACGGCATAACAATGAAATGGATGATTTTACGGAAATTCAGTCTCTGTTTGAACACGACCGATGAATAGTTATTTGATAAATTGCTACGTCGGGCAAACTCATGTATTCTGTCTCTTTGAAATCAAGTTAAAGTGCCTCACCAACCGAGAGAAAAAAAAGAAAGGCCATTTGTACACCGATGTTCACATGAGCTCCGAACTCGCAAACTAGATTCTCAGCTCTGAAATAATAATCATATTCATTAGGAGAAGGTGAAATGATTAATTACATTGCTACTGGGGTCATCTAAGCATCCAGGAACTGGAACGCATCAGTATATCTTCGCCCCATCCACGAAGCTGATTGGAAGATAACGATGTACGCAGGTGATATAAGAAAATAATGTCAATACCTATTGTAGTACAAGTACATTATATCAAAGCAACTCGGTTGCATAAAACAACTCTGAGTTATTACGGGCTTCTCTCCCGTTATAATCAGTAATTAGTTTCCATGTCTTCTCTATCTCCCCCCTCTCTCTCTTCTGTATCTCTCCCTCTATGTGTCTCTTTCTCTCTGTCTCCTTTTCTATCTATCTATCTATCTATCTATCTATCTATCTATCTATCTATCTCTCTATCTCTCTATCTATCTCTCTATCTTTCTATCTCTCTATCTATATCTATCTCTATCTGTCTGTCTATCTATCTATCTATCTATCTATTTATCTATCTATCTATTTATCCGTGTAATCCTTCTAGCATATTTCTTTATCTCTATCTATCTATATATATATATCTATCAATCTATCTGTCGATCTATTTATCTATCTATTCATCTATATATCCATTTATCTATCTATCTATCTATCTATCTATCTATCTATCTATCTATCTATCTATCTATGTATCCATGTACCTTTGTATCTATCTATTTATCCATCTATTTACTTATCCTTCTAATCCTTCTTTGTATTTCTTTATTTGTATATACCTATCTAAAATAATTCGTCGCTGGGGTGACAAGACCTTGTATCTGCAATTTTGGTGAAAATGACTTTTTTAGATTATTGGTCAAATAATGGGTTAAGTGATGTCCTGTCCAAATTCCAACTGTCTTACTTCAAAAATGAAGCCACCACGGCATGTTAAAGGAAAGGCTATCCCATTCGCCACAGTGCTTTGGCCGCCATGTTTTTTGGCTCTCCTGAACATTTGACATTTTGTAGATACGAGTTCTTGTCGCCCCAGCGACACTATCGTTCTATTTCTCTCTTTCTATCTATCTATCTATCTATCTATCTATCTATCTATCTATCTATCTATCTATCTATCTATCTATCTATCTATCTATCTATTTATCCCTCATATCCTTATTTATATTTCTTTACCTCTCTCTCTCTCTATTTATTTATTTATTTATTTATTTATTTATCTATCTATCTATCTATCTATCTATCTATCTATCTATCTATCTATCTGTCTGTCTGTCTATCTATCTCTAGTAATTCAGGTCACCGTTTCTTTCATATGGCATACCACAAGTACAAAGGCAATCGCCGAATTGTGACCAGCGTTTGTCTGCCATTATTTTCTGTTTTCCAAACGGAACGGAACAAACTCGAATTAGGTTGCAACTTGCTGCTTTGACGGAAAATAATAATAATTCAAGCAAAGAAAAAAAAAACTGGGTCAGACCATTTCCACTTTTAAGGGGCTTGAAACTCCTTTTTGACGTATGTTTGGTCTGAGATTCGTATGTATAGGTATGTATGTGTAAGGTTATCCATGCATGAATGCATTTTGTGCAATAAAGCAGCATTAATGAGTATGATCAAGCTGATCAAGGTGAAGAGTACGGGGTGATGGACGACCCAAAATAATTGGGGGAGGGGAGGATGCGTTCTACTGCTTCTGGTTAGGGTCAAGGGGCAAGGCGTCATTTTCTAGTTTTAAAGGGATTGAATAGTATTGGTAGATATGAGGATTGAGCTTTGACTTTTTGCAAGATACCAAGAAACAACTTATGAAATTCTAAGCGGAATTCGAAGTTAAATGGCCGAGATATCCAAACGCACAGTAAAGGTGGGTCCCACTTTTTATTAGTATTGCTTTGTTTTGGATATCTCAGCCATTTCAAAACTACATTTTTGTCAAATAAGCGTTGAATTCCTTTTGGAATTACATGCTCTTTCATGTCCAGGACTCAACCACAACTATGGATAGATATAGAATGAAAAAATGTTCCATTTGTACAGAAGGGTTAAAGAAAGATCCATCCTTGGTAGAAAATGAGATCAATCAACTTTATTAAATTGTAAATGTGTTAAAATTTAAAATGCAAATGCCGCAAATCGTGATTACTTCATAAGAGGAGGCATACTTTTAGTATCATGCTTTAACTATTTTGACGATAAAGAGGGGGGGGGGGGGGTTCAGCCTCAGCATCCCCCGGGTCAGCAGCCAATAGGCTGTTCTTGAGAAACTAGATTTTAGATTTTATTATAGAAAACGATGTCAGTCTGAGACTTATGTGTCAGTATGAAACAGTTATCGTGCGAAGTGAGGTGAGTAGAACCTTTACGCCTGAAAAATTTGTGCACAACAAATTATTCCCGCCAATATTTAATGAACCATGTGATATGGAGGAGTCTGTACAGAGAGCGGTATGATGTGTGTATATTTCTTAACTTGTCTATTGACACACGCAATGTACATGACATTTCTCTGCGTTCTGATAGTTATTTTCTGCTCTTATGATTGTACACTGTCACCAAAAGTGAGATGAGATTTTACCCCATATACCTTTGACAACCTATTTTGACCGTTGTCAATACCATATCGGGCCATCTACGGGATATTCCGTAGTTCGTCCATACGCCGCAGGGGCCATATACGGAATATCCCGTAGTAAAAGAATAACATATAAACGACGTAATTCCAAAGTTCTTTCACCTTCTAACCTTTGACAACATATCCCAGAATGCTTTGCTACACTGTCTGCGATAATTCAAGAAGGATTTGTCAGTCGAACCCCAACAATATCGTAAAAATCATCGAGAAAATGTCTGCTTACATGGAATAACGCGAATAACCAAGAAGCATCAGTGGGTGCTATTACAGCTGTACGGAATGCTCGATTTTGGATTTTCTGCCGCAGTTTTTGAGGAGGTTTGGACACTGTCTTGTCGGGCGATGATTCGACTGTGATAATAGTCCAAAATGTACATCCACGTGTATGTACAACAATTGAGGGTACATTGAGGAACACGCAAGGTGCATTCCAATGTCTTTTGTTAGTCAAATTAGTACTTTGGCAGTGTTTATAGACGAAGTCCTCGACAAAATCTTGGTTTTGAAGGATTTTTTCCCCGTAACCAAGGAGGTTCAAGAGAATGGAGTCACAACTGTCTTATTTCCTTTGAACCCATGTTCGAAGCCGCCGCTCAAGAATTTTTGAATCATGTGCCAAACAGGATCTGCCGCGCAGATACAAAGACAATTTATTGACTCGTGTCTCATCGCATAATCACCAGCCACTTTCAAAGGAAGGTATGTCTTTGTGATGGTAATTACTTTTCGCTATCCCTTTTTATAAAAGGTAGGTGGTACAGACACGAGGATGCGCGAATAGAAATTGAGCAAAAAAAAAAAAATGCTGAAATAAAGATGAAAATTACTCGACTGGGCATACCCGGGCACTAATCTGATATATCTATCAATAAAGAATTATACTTGAAGATTATTCCATATTAGTTTCATTTGTGGAAATAAAGCGGAAAAGTGATAAAACCAGCTTTCCAGGATGGTACAGTTTTAAACATTTTCACATGATACAGCTCTGATTTACACTTTTGCACAAATTTCTGGACGAGATTGACTTTTGTTTTACATGCTTTATCATTAAGTGAAATTTCATTTTATTTAATAAACAAATAAGCAAAATATGGCCAACATTATGATAAAGTTCGAAATGAATCTTCAGATTGCTCAGCAAGACGGCGGCTTCGAACATCGATCATCAAAGGCACAAGTGCACCTGTGGAATTCTTTTGTACATTAATAGAAATCTGACATCTGTTTGAATAATTACAGCCAGTTGGAACTCCATGTATAAAACCTCCTTGCCGTAACTAAGTCATCTTTCAAAACTTATTATAAAACATGTGGCACAAATCAAGAAATTCTTTTAGCCACATAGGTGATGAAACATGTGGCACAAATCTAGATATTCTTTTAGCCACATAGGTGATGATCAGAGTTTCGTAAATCAACACAACTGTACAGCATGATCTTTATTGCACGGGTCCTTTAACAAAAGAGTTTGCTGCCCAAAAGTATGGAAACGCATGGATAGCCTCTGGAAAAGCAAATTGAAGCTTGAAACAACCACAACAACAACAACAACAACAACAACAACAACAACAACAACAACAACAACAACAACAACAACAACAACAACTCCATCATCATCATCATCGGCAGCAGCAGCAGCAGCAGCAGCAACAACAACGACAACACTAACAGCTAATGTACCATTGACTGACTATTCGGAGAAGAGTATATCAAATTTCACATTTCTAAGTGAGATATTGGCATTTGTGTCATTGGTATGTTTTTGTTTTTTGGACAATTTCAGTAACATCAATCTTGAAAACGTATGTAGGACGACGTGTCAGAGCTCCCTCCCCTCCCCATTTACGAAGACCAACGCCCATAAAAGACACCTAAAAAACAAATAAACAAAAAAGCAACAAAGAAACATGGAGATCACCTTGACTTTAATAATTTGTCGCCCACTCTCAATTTGACAAAACCTTTTCAAACTTGTGGTTGCTTGGTGCAGAGGCTAATATCATTGTGTGTTTTAGGGTGTGGTATGCTAAACATTGTGTGATCTTGTAATTGAGATGGCATGCCACGGTCTGTAAATCGCTACACTGCCGCGGTCAACAATTTGTAATGAATGTTTTATAGTCCATTGGTTATCCCATTCACCGCCCATCCGCTCTTTTCAGGATAGCATATAAAGCATATTTAACCACTATTACTCCATTGCACCATTACATTTACCAGCAACAACGTCTCAGCATGCACACATTTCAATCGAAAGGGCGAATGTGAGAGGTATAAAGGCTGACAGATAAAGACTCTTTTGGTAGCCACTTCTTCAGTGTAAGCACAGAGGGCTCTGTCATTATAATTACACCAGCAGGGCCCTGTTGCATACAATGAAGTAATCAAATCAGAAAATCAACATAACAACAATAACAACAACAACTACATCAACATAAGTCAGTTATCAACCAATCAGAATTGAGTATTCAGAGACGTTTGAATTTCTGACTTATGTTTGATCTGAGATTTTATGCAACAGGGCCAAGCATTGTTAAATATGAACATTTTTAGTTACCTATTGGGCAGGGATGTGCAGAGATTATCATCGACTCGCATGTCAAATTCATCATATTGTTTCATGTACATTCTGTTGAAAAAAAAAGTGAAAATAAAGTTTGAATTTGAATTGAATTGGAATTGAATTCCCCTCCCTGCCTCGAGACGAGAGCGATAGCGTGACTGGAACATCTCCTTCAAGAAAGAAACCACCAGTCGACATTCGAATCAAGGACCTCCTACTTCGGGGGTTAAATAACCTACCACTCCTACAGCAGTGCCGGAAACGAAGTGAAGTAATATTTACTTCATTAATGTCCATATTCCTGAATATAAATGCAGTGAGGAATGACATTCCCGGCTGAACTGTACCAGTGGTACAATAAAGAAAAGTGAGATAAACACGTGTTTTTTCTATTTCTATTTCGGTAACTCTGTGAAGTTTAGTTTTCGTACTACATCTCTCCATACAAAATGCGATGATACAATGGACTCCATATCTCAATAGACACAGAGGCTGGCTATATTTCGAGCGCTTACCACTCTCATTCCTCTAATAAAAGTGACAGATATCATCTTAGCTTAGACATCAAACGTGACTAAGGTAGAATAAAACCTCTTAGGCCATATCTTATCATCCTAAAGGCCGTGCCACACCTTTCCGGGCAAGCCTTGCGTGCGACTTATGAAGAACAATTTTTACTACCCGGAAGTCCCCGGAATGAGCCGCACATGGCAGTACCTAGCACGTATCTCACCCGTAGTCACCCGGAGGTGTGCACGCAAATCTTTTTACCCGCAACCATGTTTAGGCCCTAGCTGTCACACCTTTCCGGGCAAGCTATGCAGGCTTGTTGCGTGTAGGGATTTTCCAGCGTACCGGAAATTTCTGAGGGCGAACAAGGATTTGGGCGAGTCAGTGCATGTGTCTTACTTGCTGGACGCGTTCTTCTTATATTCTCAGTACTTGCGGGTATACTGTGTGACCTTTGTACCAGTCGCGAGGGGCTGACAACTCAGTGAAGGAATTCCTCTGAAGGAATGGCAGAAGTCCCACGAAATGTATCCTGGCTGCATTCGGGGACTGCGAAGTACCTGCGTGGGAGTTGCCTGCGAAGTGCTGCCACTAAGGGCCTCCTACTGGCTTTCTGCGCGGACCTCTGCAGGCATTCCCGCGACTCACCCGGAAAAAGTTTTGGTCATGCTCAGAACTTGGCTGCGGTTAAATCGGACTTGCGTGAGCACCTCCGGGCAACTACAGGCGAGATACGCGCTAAGTACTGTCAGGTGCGGACCAACTGCGGAATGATCCGGGTAGCAAATTTGTTTCCCCGCAAATCAAGCCGCAAAACTTCCCCAGATACGGCATGACAAGGCCTTGAGCATGCTCAAAACTTGTTCCGAGTGAGTCGTGGGGTTCGTTCGCAGAGGTACACGCAGAACACCAGTAGGAGACCCTTACCGGCAGCACCTCGCAGGCAACTCCAACGCAGGTACTTCTCAGTAACCATAAGTCGCTCGTAACAGAAAACAGATCGGTTTCAAAGCTCTCACGCAGGTCACACGGAATGCACGCAAGTAGAAGCTAAGTAGCACGCGTCTAGTAGGTAAGAAACAAGTGCAAAAATTGCAAACATTCTTGTTCGCCCGCGGAAAATCTTCTACGTGCTGGAAACTATCTCCTCGCCACAAGCCCGCGTAGCTTGCCCGGAAAGGTGTGACACGGCCTTTATCTTCTTTTTTTTTTTGGTCGGCCGAACAGCGAGAGTTGCGCACTAACCGTCTTCATATCGCCCACATAACATTGCCAGTGACAGATTTGTCGGTAAAAAAATATGCAGTCTGTAGTTGCGGTAAACGCTGAAGCTTATTTATCTTGAATTTGTTTTCCTTTTTTTCATACCTTTGTGATGCCATGCACTCTACTTCGACAACAAAAGAAGAGAGAATAATAGACAACAGAGATATGGGTCTTTTATTAAGGTGCAAATGAATATACGATTCTCTTTGCCATAGCCAACAATGAATACCGAGGGAGTGGTATGTAGGTGTTCTCAGGTGTAGGCCTACTTCGCTGTGCTCCACTGGACCGAGGCATTCATGGGCCCAACCAGTGTGTACTGACGGCAGGGAGTGGGCACCTGCTACAGTTCGACTTTGAACCAGGCGGGAACAGCTCAAAACGTTCACTCAGATAAGATGATAACTTCGTCTTCTAATACTTCTACGACGAGGACACAGAAAGTGGTCACACACACACACACACACACACACACACATTCATATCAGATGTTGTTTATGTGTACTCGCATGTATGACTATAGAGCTACGTTTCATTTTATTTTCAATATATTTTATATATTAAGATTCCTTACAAATTACATAGTATTGTAATTTAACATCCATCAAATATGACGATGAAAAGATACTCATATTTTGTAAATGCATTATCATATATATATATATATATATATATATATATATATATAAAGACTGTAATTATACGACATGCACAAAATGAATTCACATCAGTCTTAAGTACTACTATAAGGTTCCTCAATTATGGTATAGTCTTTTCATTCTACAATGTTCTGTTTACCTTATTGTCTGTTATCAAAGGAAGTGAAATATATATATTCTGTCGAAAAACGAAACAAATTTTGAAAATGAAATTGAAAAAAAAAAGTACGTTACATTCATCATATTTACATTAGATGATAAAGATTATTTGCGGGGAACCTATACATGGTATGGGCTTTTGAAAATGCACCAACGCGCCTTTGTCTTTCAAGTTGTGTTCATTCTGTACCTGGATGGAAATCTGAAATTGTTTGTGGATGTGGCTTGGTAGATGTCTCATTCATTGCTATGAAGCGTACGCGATAAAGGTCGGAATAGAGAAGATAACGACACAACAACTGTAGAATGGGACGAAACAATCGCGAATTGGTAGAGTGCACATAGAGAAATACAATTTAGAAAGTCTTAAACAATCCGTGTTACGGACATACCTTTTCACTTGTGAGAGTTTAGGGCTTAGTCTGGGGGAAAAAAAAATCTCATGCGTTTGGATGTCTTTTCCGCGGTATTTGAATCTGTAATACGACATTTCAGTCGGCGACTAGTGGACGGAGTTATAGGAAACCAAAGCCCAAATTTACATATCAATGAAAGTTTGAGGAAAATCGATTGAGGTGACTACTACACTTCAAGTCGTCATTATACATAACAATATAAAGAAAATGTAAAGAAAATTCAACATAATTATTTTCAATTTCCTATCTACATGACAGAGTTTTTCACTTTCCTCTTTCATAAAGCAGGGGGTAAATATTACCCTTAACATTATGTCAGTAGCAAGTCGATGGAATGTGTGCTTTTCACGAAAAATGTGAAATTTGTTCTTTTCTTTACATCGTTGTCCGTAATGACGTCACGAAGTGTATAGCTGCAGTCTCCTTTAACGCGGCGCCTGAACTTTGAAAATTAAACTTTTTTGACAGATTGTCAGAGTTGTATTAAATTTTCATGAATGTGTTCTTTTAATATTGCTGCTTTTACTCACTCCACATTTATAATTGGGCTTTGGTTTCCTTTAAATTTGGGTAAACACGACTCAGGATCTGCATGGTATTACCAGTTACCTGGTCACACGTCGTTGCACAACGTGAATTCAATTTGAGGCGCAGTCAGACACTTCACCGACCATCAGACCATGGACGGACAGAGCTCTCTCATTCCAGAGCCATATGCAAATCAAGGCTACTGAAACTGCGAGACTATAACTGATTGGTTACTGTCACATCACAAAGCTATTAAAACAATGGAAAGCCACCGATTAGTGATTATTACTTCATACTTTGAACGGACTGCTGTTATATTGCCCTGTGATATGTTCATGACTATATTGTTGTTAGACTATACACTATCTACTTGATTATGGCAAGATTTCTTTTATTATAATTTTCACTATTCGTTTATTTAAAGGGAAAGTCGAGGCGATTTTCATAATTTCACATCATATGTGACCGTGCACCACAAAACCAACAAAAAGTCACGCCTACTGATTTTGTGTGAGGAATGAAAATAGGTGAAATGGGTCAATCTTGTTCATTATGATTTTGTTATAAATTTTGAATCCCATTCCTTTTCCCAACTACCATGAATTCTTAAACTCTATACCAGTATAACCAATTTATATACAATGTAGTTGTTCAAATGTAAAAATCTGAAAATTATTCGGAGTTCTCCTTTAAAAGGACCATGCTATGCAAATGCATGTTGACTATAGTATTGATCCATAACACCCTGATCATCACTTATGTCACCAGAAAATTATTTAAATGCGAGCAATAAATAGTTCTACTATTTTTCTTCAGATTTCTTGGATACGCCCCTAAGAACTTTCATAGCCAAGATTCTGTCAGTAACATGATCTGTCAATCACTAATGTTATCAACAAAAGACATTGGAATGCATCTTTCTCTTGACTGAGCGTACAATAACGTGCGTTCTTTCTTGCAATGCCTTTTGTTTATAATCATATCAGTAACATGGAAACATGGAAGCTGTGCTCAGGTTAGGAAAAGGTGCGTTGTGATCGCTATACGATGTCATCGATAACGTCGTGATTTTGAAGACTTTTTTTCTTGAGCGCACACAATTAATGGGAAGAAAAATAACAGAATATTGTTATAACGTATGTGACACATGTTCAGGTATTCATTTGGCCACATAAGTGATGAGGTGAAGGTAAGTGAAGATACTATGAATCAAAACAAATCAACGTGCAATTGCATTGCATAGTTCCCTTAAATTTGGTATAAACCTTGTCAGAGGTATATGCTGTGTCGCTGAAACAACAAACTATACTATCATTATTATACTTTTTACTTGTCTTTGAAATAGCATTATCCAAGTAGCCAGTAGAAGGTATTTATTTCACAAGCAAAATATTAAACTGATAATGAGCACTCTGATAAGGCGGTATATTTATATCATCATTTTACAGTAGTGAGCTTTCTTGCTTGCCCATCAGGTCGCCTGCAGCAGATTGCGAATATATTCCGTCGATTCTCTCATTGTATCCGTCGTTATAGTCCAGGCTAGGCTCCATAGAAAGTGCACCTAACCTTGTTTTTTGATATATACAATGTTTTTTGATGGTTTCTTGTCAATTCGAGGGTGCTGATTCCAAATCCGATTGATGCCACTCGCGTAACCTTGAGCATTTTCGGCAAAATGCAAAAATCCAAAATGGCCGCCATATATGCTAATTTGGCCATGATAATCCCAGTTATGTCAATTTTATGACCGATTATTCCATCAAAGTTTTTCAAATTTTTGTTCCTTGAGTAATTCTACTTACACATGCAAGAAATTTTTCATTTGAAGAGGTACATTTAGTATCTTAAGCTTATTTTCAATTCAAAATGGCCGCCACTCCTATAATCATGTACTATATGAATGGCAAAAAATATGCATAGAAATAGAAGACGAATTTTCAGTCACATACCTTCACTTTTATCAAGTTTTGCATGTGCAATGCAAATCTGATGAGTGCCAATAGCAAAACAAGGAAACAAACAGAAAATCTATTGTTTTTAGGCTTATTATATTCTTCTCAATACAAAACTTCAAAATGGATGCCACTCATATACCCCTGCACAATATAAACGGCAAAGTGTACATGGAAATAAACACATTTTCTTCTTTTTTTTTCTGTCACTCAGGTACACTGTTTATCAATTTGTGTGCTGATTGTAAATTAGAAGGTTGTTAGTAACAAAAGCTGTTTTATTTTTTGATGCAAACATTTGAATTTGCTGTGTACCTCAATCTGAATTTTTCCCCAGGAATTTGGAAAAATCCCCCAAAGCTTGAATTGACGCCAACATCAAGATTGTATATCAGGAATTATTAGATATGAACATTTGATACTTACTTGCCTTGAGATGTTTGACAGCATAATATTCACTCTGATTTACTAAATTAAAAGGCTGAATCCTAGATGATGACACAAATGAAAATTCCAATTACCTGTCCTGTTCTACATTATCTAAAAGCGATATTTTACAAACTTTTCAGTCCCCTCATGCGAGAAAGAATATGAGGCAGGGGAAAAAAAAAACCGGACCACCTCACTTCCTGTCGTCAAATCTCTGAAATGAAAAAAATTGCCCCAAAGTTTTTCATGTTAACCCAGATGAATTATATATGGTAGATGAATTCTATCACCATATTTTCGAAGTGAATGTGTTTGCGTATATGATGTCAAGGGAGACTCTGAGATCTGTGCAGTGCTGCCTCATTCTGAAAGCAGTGTTATAACAACTTCACACTGCTTGTCTTTAATCTTCAGCACTTGCAGATTCAGGATTGCTCTAGGTAACCAGACCAGCTGTGTTAGGAATCTGAATGATGGCCTCCTTAATGGTGGCTGTAAACTAACTCCACTAGAGCTCTTTTTAACATTTACATGGTGACATAACATTCGCTTCACGTAGGAAGTTTGGAGATGATCTCGCCTGTACGTCTCATAGAAAGTCCTTGGATGACATCAGCCGAGTACTGACCCATCTCAAGACAATAGAGGAGTACTTCACCTTCTAGCGACTTAGCCCCAACCTTTATAAGATTATCATCAGACCCATGCCTTCCATCTTGATAACCATCTTGCCAACGCTATGTTCAAGGTAGCCCTCTGTGGCAAGCCTTCCAAGCATAGGCTAAGGAAGTCCACCCTTCTTCACTGGCTCTCGGTCACTCTCCCTCACGCTGGAAGGAAAGGATGACAAGTGTCACCACCTCACCAGTGCCGTCAACGCATACCCTGACCTTCTAAACACGATAGCATGGGGGCATTTCATGAAGCGTTTCGTCTGACAAATTTGTCTGACAAATTTGCTCTCGGCCAATAAGATGCAAGGATTTTAGTAGCTTATAACAGCTGTCAAAAAGAAAAGATCTGACAAAGCGCTTCATGCACTCTAAAAAAAAAATCTGTGTCAAAACTGACCCGGAACTGGGTCCGTTGGGGTCACACTCCTGATGACTTGGAATTTGGTCATGAAGACCCGGAATGGGGTCACCCTGACCCAATCATGACTTTGGATGGGGTCATATCTGACCCATCCCTTGTCATTTCTGACCCGGAACGGTGTGTGACCCCAACGGACCCAGTTCCGGGTCAGTTCTGACCCGGATTTTTTTTTGAGTGTGAAATGCCCCCTTGAACAACCTGCCATCAATGCGTCTGAAATCCCACAAACCTAGATTTCCCTCCCGTAACTTGAAAGCTTTGACCCCAAAACAGGTTGGTGTAGATGCTGGTCTGATGCCATCTCTGATACCACCCAGGTTACCTACAACTGTTTGATGTCTCTGGCCTGGCAACAAAGCCATAGGGCTTCAACGGGTGGTGATCAAGCAAGTCTTCATGTCTTCATTCAGTTTGTATGGCAAATAATTGCCCTCTGACTCCTGAGGAAGTGCTGAACATCACCAGATGTGGTTGCAATTAAAGCAATTGCAGGACTAATATACATCTTTAGCCTGAGAATTCTTCAAATTTGGGGCTGATGTCGCCTGCTACCAAACATCCAATTAAAGGGTTCTTTAAAGACAATAAAAATGACAGTTTTATTTTCAAGACAAGACTGAAGGAGATCATGATGTCAAAGTGTATTATTATCAACTCCTGGGAACTGTGAGAGAACTGAAAGAGTATTTACATTGCTCCTTGGTTGATGTTTAATGAATAATTTGTACGGTATTTCGTTTGGACAGTTTCGTTTGTGCCTCCACCAGTTTTTGTTGTTTTAATTCAAGAAGAAAATCAAGTTTGCTCGATAATATCAAGACGGTACTTCTAAATTATATCATATCAAAGTGATGGAGGTTATGATCCATTTCAAACTCGCCTCAGGACTCCTCCCTCCCCCCCCCCCCCCAACTCCTTGCTGGTAAAAACAAAAATGTACAATGTAAAGGGTTTTTAGTTTGGTCATTAATGTCCGATGTGTTTTTGTCTGCAACCATGTATCTCTGCACTTACTGTATAGGATTTTTCTGTACTTTGTTGATATGGTTTTAGGGGAATGCATATTAGAAGCTTTGCTTTCTAGCTTCCCCTCTATTTTTAACATTATTTGATAAATACCATTCATGTAAACTTCTTATTATATTGTGTTGGTATTACATTTCTATATTCAACTTGCATGTAGAATGTGATGGTATATTGATTTCTTGCGAGACGTTTAGTGAACTTGAATTCGTTGTTGAGACAAAATGAAGTATATAAGATATTGTGTTAAACATCGTGAGGTTTATGAATATTAAATGCTGAAATATACATGAAGGCCCTCTATATTGTAAGTGACACCCAACATATTTGTATTACACATGCAACACTTCATGCCAGCGTAGGTATACGGGACTGGAAATACAGTAAATTTGTTCTATATTTCCATGCATATGTTTTGCCATTCATATAGCACATAAGCATAGGAATGGCGGCCATTTTGAATAAGAAATGAGCTTTAAATACCATATGAACCTATATGAAATGAAAATTCTCTTGCAAATGCAGATGGAGTAACTCTAGGAACAGAAATGTATAAAGTTTGGTGGAATAATTGGTCATATAAGGCACATTATTGTGTTTATCACGGCCGAATTAGCATATCTGGCGGCCATTTTGGATTTTTGCATTTTACCGAAAATGCTCAAGGTTACGCGAGTGGCATCAATCGGATTTGGAATCAGCACCCTCGAATTGACAAGAAACCATCAAAAAACATTGTATATATCAAAAAACAAGGTTGGGTGCCTTCTAGCCTGGACTATTAAACTACAATGTAGTTTGAAGACATTTACTCTATGGTGATATATAGTGTATAATTAGTCTACAAAACATACTTCTACACATAAACACCTACACATATATATACTGTACGCACACACACACACACACAAACAATCACATACACTTTCACATTGCTTTGGAAACATGCAAGAACAATGCATTCCATTGGGTGTAATCCGAAAAAAAAGATCTTTCATGGTTCTTCTAATAACAGTATGATTTCAAATTATCAGTGGATTGATGATAAGAACACACACGGGAAAACACTAAACGACAGGAAATAAACCCTATAACATTAAAATAAAACAAACAGAGAAATAAACGAATTTCACAAGAGGTTGCTTTTTAATATATTTGAGGTTAAGTTCATTCGTGTATAGAAAGTGAAAAACATCATTTTGAAATTCCTACTGCTAAATTGCATCCACGTTGGTGCTCTCAGAGACATCCTAATAAACAATCATTAAAGCACCGTGCGTAGTTTACAAACTCTTAACATTTTAGGTTTAATTCTCAGCATCCTATAGGGCATTTAATTCATTATCAAGATCAAGTTTGTAATGGTCACACCATAATCTAACTCATGCAGTCTTTGACTCTCTCACTGTATATCTGCCCCCTCCCCTCTCTCTCTCTTTCAATTATGCAGCGGTATATCATGCTGTATATCCATTCATTTCTCACACAAATTTTTATTCAGAGGTGATTGTCAGCATGACAAACCCCCAAAGATTGAAACATGAATGGAGTCATTCATGCAAAGAGTTGAAGTTGTGTGGGTTTATTTTTCTCCGTTTTCTGCTTCGGCAACCGTGGTAGTTCACTGCCGCTTCTTTATGTGGTGAAATTGCTGGATATTTCGCTAATAACAGTTCGCATTTCTCGCCCTAAACGTGACAAGCGCTTTATGCGCCCTCTCTGAATTCTACGTCTGGTTTTGTAAGAGCGCGGAAATTTCCTGAATACTGGAAGACACCAGGGATATAGCAGAATGGACTACAGGAGGGACCCGAGATCCGTAAGGGATAACAATTATTCAAGTTTGTTTCTCTTCATACGTATAAGTTTGTAAATTGTATCATCTTTTTTTTTTTTTTTTTTTTGCCAACAATGCGCAGAAGCTCACGGTAGTTAACCTGCTTTTGAAATGTGTAACAGAGCTGTTCACCAATAATGTCACTGCCCTCGGTATTTTATCCAAGTAAGATCAAAGAATGTTCAACAAGGATGGTAATGACATGGGCCTAATTTGTTGTGCCTAAAATAGTGACGCTGATGTTCGGAATCAGTATGAAGACTGATTTATCCCATCCCTTACATTTCGGTATGCATGGGTGTGGCGCACAGATGGGGTGTTTACCTATTATACACACTGTACAATAGCGCTGACAAAAGCTGTGTTGCTATGTCATATAAGATATACGAGTACTTGCGGTTTTATTTTTCTTTTTGGAGGCTGGTGGCGTATGGGGTTGGGGTTTATGGGATTAATCTGAGGGTCCATGTAATAAGGGCCTTATATGCTGTAATTTTCATCAGTTCATATCACAAAATACAGTTATATAAATTGTTCTCCCTTCATGGTGAGACAAATGTATAGAACGAGAGCGTCGTGTGCAGAGTTTGACTGCAAAGAAAATACCTCAGTTCTAAATCGACCATATTGGTGGCATCTTGCCAGATACTGTTAAATGACGTCCAAGGGAGAATAATGTTCGGTTCGTTCGCCTCGGTTCACATGCATGTCTTGGCCTTTTCTCGTTCCGCAACTCCTTTCCTCGCAGGTAACATTCTTTCACTGTATACATAGCGGAAAAGTCAAGTGCCTGCACAAATCTTTGAAAAGACCAAATCGAACAAAATGTGTCCTTTGGTTGTGCGGTGATCATGGTGATTGTACGCTGAATGGGCACTGTGTGTGCATTTTGTAAAGAACTCGTTCCTGTATTTTTAGTGGCATATCCGTTGATGTCATGTAGATTTCATTCTGGGCTGGAACACTCCCTGACATTTTGCTTCAGGACAAAATGAACAAATCCTTCGACGTGCGCCTCCACTCTTTGATAAAGAGCATATGAGTATGAAATCAAAAATCTTCATCAACGGAATGGAATAAATTCAAATTAGGGAATTTTAATGTTTTACCTTCTTTATTTTCCTGGAAATGATGACACCATATTAGTCTACTATAGGAAAATTGACGTCAGAAACGTTAACGCTATATCATGAAATAACTGACGCAAAACCATACATTCTGGTCTTCAAAAAATGAAATATTTTCTTGAAATTCAAGTCATATTTAGGATTAAAAAAAATGGAAAACTGGGGTGAAGTAATATTGTCGTGTTAACGTCATGAAATTTGTATATTTATCGTGATCTATGACTGGTTAACTAGTTTGATGTTTTAAGACGTTATCCTATCGTTAAAACATTATGAAGGTGTAGAAAATGTTCTTGTCACAATCAGACGAACTTAATTTGTTTAATTCTTACCGTTACTGTCACGTCATGATTATTATGGTCATGAAATAACCAGACGCCATATCATATATGTAATAAAGTTATCACCTATATGAATTATAATGAGTTGACAAGTTCATGGCCAGCTTTAGGTGTATTAAAACATCAGTGTGCTCTATGGATATTCAAGTAAAAACACGTCACTATGGACTTAAAAACGTAAGAAGTGGAATATTGGACCAAAAAACATGTTTTATTCTGGTTCTAATAACACGTATCTATATAACTAGTTAAATACTAGTAATCGACATTAACGTATGTCATGGTTATCAAAATAACGAGAAAATATTGTTCCTTTCAAGACCCTATATGAAAGTGATAAAATCGTCACCTACATGAGGTATACCGAGTTTACCAGTTTTTTACCAACTTAAAACGTCTACAAACATGAGTCTGCCATGTGGGAATAGACATAAAAACATGTCATATTATGGACATCTTGAATGTAAGAAGTGGAAAAAATAACACGTAAAAATGACGTCTTATTCTGGTCTTAATTGGAAATAATAAATATATTAAATATTAAAAGTCAATTTTATGTCATATTATGGTCATCAAATAACGAGTTAAGATTGGTCATATAAAGAACTCATATGGAAAAAGGTGACGTAAGAAATACATCTTATTTTCATCTATTACGTCATATTGTAATCATGTGTATAACGAGGAAACACTGGTTTTATAAAGAGCATATTGACGTCATAACGTTGTCATCGACATGACGTATGACGAATTGACCAGTTTATGACCATCTTATGATGTCTGTAAGACGTCAGTCTGCTATCAGGGTATACATATTACTTACACGATAAAATAATATTTTACCAGTGACAACTACAGTGTTAAGGATTGTGTCTCGCCTATGATGGCCTTCTCCACAAGGATATTTGGGACACCTTTACCGCAAACCTAGTTTGTTTTTATTTTCCATTTGACAAGATGGCTAGATAGCCCATATTCAGCTGCACTAGCTGGTCTTCCATGAAGTCCATATATGAACTTAGGGCGTCAAAGGCTTACCACATGACTAGGTTACATACCCTGATCTTTGCGATAAATAAAGAGGAATGATTTCCGTGCGTGGGTTGTAACTTTCTCGCATACGGAATCTCAATTTTATGTCCCATGCGAGGACATAAGTTTTGCCTCTATATACTAGAGGGCACGGCATGACAACCTACAGCATTGCTCAGTATAAAAAACAACAACAACAACAACAAACAAACAAACCTCACTGGGATTCGAACCCGAGCACGAACCCGGACCCGAAACCGAAACCGAACCCAACATACATACAGAGCTTGTATGGGATGAATACTTCCCATAGACTTGTATGCATTGCGTGCATTCTCTATAGGGCTCACACGGGTAAATAATTCCCCATAGAGACGTGTGCTAAAATTCAAATTAAAAAAAAAAATGTAAAATAGCTGGGAGAAATGAGGTGTTTCATCTTCACTAACCTGGATAAGTGAGATACCCTTTCATCCATCAAATTTCCAGGATGGGTTCTTCTGCTCAAATTCTGTCCAAGGGTCCGCAAAGCCAGACTACGAGTTCTTGTCACTCAAAAAAATCACCTATTTTCCGTACACGTACCCATTGAAATATAATCCCCTCAAATTCCATCAGAGAAGCTTTTATCTTCCAACCAATATGTAGTTTGTAGACTAATACTTATTCATACTCAGTATCTACAGCTGTTCAGGTTTTTTTTTTTTTTGCCAAACTACATCATTGCATGATTTTTAATTAATTTTTTTTTCTTCATATATTTTGGTATCTTTGGTACGAATTTGTGAAGGGGTCTGGGACAGTCCATTTTATGTACAGGTGTGAGCCCTATACGAACAGAGCCAATATGCCTCCCCTTTGTTATTTGACACTACGATGACTCCGAAGTAGAACTGACATGGCCGCTCTCTGTGTTGTGTGGAGTTAGCTTGATGGAGCGGAGAGTGCAAAAATTCAGGGTGTCCCCTGCGTTTATTATTTATTATTTTATTAAGTCTTCTCTAAAAGCAGGGTAGTCCCATTCAGTGCCACAAAGGCCTGCTTTACAAGGGAGCCCTGCGTGTCTCTGAGAAGAATTTCATTCGCACTCGTACTCAACAGATCAAAGTGCAAAATAATACTTCACGTTCAGTTTCGCTAAGAGAGATGGGGTGCACTGTAAAAGCAAACAAAGTGAATACATTCCGGCCTCTCCTATCCGGCCCTCTTTATCCGGATCTCTCTATTATCCGGATGCGATCTCAGCTTGTTTGTTTGTTTGTTTTTTTAAATATAATAATTACGGGGAAACGGGGATTTCAAATTCAAACAAAATTTCTGCACAAACTCACATAAATTACACATTATTCCCAACATAATTATCATACATTCACATCTAATTTTCATCTAAATAACATGCATTCTATCACTACCCAAATATCATCGCAAGAACATGAACAGAAAACTTTTCATTATTACTAAAAATCAGGGCACGGTTCAGGCGATTGTTCATTGAGCAAATTATCAGAGAATTCTGATAGTCCAAGAGTATTAGTTTTAACCTGGACATTTTTGGTAACAAGCTGATTTTTTCAGGATAGGTCCAGAAAAATGTCTAGAATAACATACTAAAAGTCCTCATAAATCCTCCTTGAGCGTTTTCCGCAATCCAAGATGGCGTCCAAAATGGCCGCCATTTCCAGAAATTTTTATATCTTTTCAACCAGACAACCCAAAAACAAAATTTAAATGTCTAAATATATGTTTTGAAGCATGAAGAACTCAATAAAATACATATCAAGAGATGTTGATGCACGCAAGTACCAAAATTCAAGATGGCGTCCAAAATGGCCGCCATTTTCTGAAATTCTTATAACTTTTCAGCCATGTAGCCTAAATACAAAATTTAAATGTCTACATATATGTTTTGAGGGATGAAGAACTCAATAAAATACATATTAAGAGTTGTTGAAGCACACACGTACCGTAATCCAACATGGCGTCCAAAATGGCCGCCATTTCCTGATTTTTTTTTTCTTCACAATTTTGCAAGTACATTTCAACTGCACACACTTGGAATGTCGAAACATACGTTTTGAGTCACAAGGAACCAGATATAACACTTATTCAGAGATTTTGAAACACAAATAAAGTACTTAAGCACTTTCAGAAATCAAAAATGGTGTCCAAAATGGCTACCATTTCCTGTTTTTCTCATAACCCTGCAACTAGGAAACCGCGATACGCAGTTAAATGTATAAATATATATTTTGAGACATAAGGAACCCACCGAAATACTTATTCAGAGATCATTAAGCACGTAAGTACAAATTAAACCATGTGAGTTCTTCGCGAAAACAGAATGTTGCCCAAAATGGCCGCTGTTTGTTTATCAAAAATTGTTGTTTTTAGCCTGTTTCAAAGAGACAAAGAAATTCAACATAATGTTCGAGATTCAACATTTAACTCAGAAGGTCCAGTGGAATCTTTCCCTTAAATGTGCGCAAAACAGGTATAGGTTGGGTTGGATGCACCCCCCCCCCCCTCCTTGGGGAAGGTGGTGGCCTGTACAATTATTATTTTCCAAATATTCACCCTGAAGTATTTGCACTTTGACATGTCATTGAAATGGAATCATAAAAATGCTAAACGTCCCTTGCTTGGCCCCTTTCCATAGACTTTGTACACTTTTGAGATAAACAAATTTCCGAATCTGTCATCAAAAAGTGTGTAGATCTTTCACTTACAAAATGCAAAAGTTAGTTCACTCATATTGAAGGGTAATTTGCCCTAACTCTTCAATTGCTCACTTCCCCCAATTTGAATTAAATACCTCTTTGATTAACAATTCCCAAATATTCCATCATTATTGTGTGTAAATGATATAATTACTTTCATTACTATTCAAGTGTAAAAGCTCCCTCGTGTTGGGAATGGGGATGGGATATTGAGACTATTATTATCTACTCTGAGGATGGACAATTTTCTCGATATAACACCAGGGGTGCCTTAGGCCGTTTAATGACGATCATCGAAATGCAAAACTCCCTCCAGTCGAAAGTGATCCCCCCCCCCCCATCCTCTACTACCTCATTGCCTTGAATATACTAGTCTTTATTCTACTTTGACTTTTTAATAGAAACAAAAACCTAGTATTTCATCAACAGAGCGCACCACTAAACCCGTAACCTGAAAAAAATCTCCATTTTGTGGGATGGCGCATCACCTCATTCACCTCCCTCGCATATTTCCATAGATATATATTTTCTTACTTAAAGAACAAAAACAAATCTCAGATTATTCACCAAAAGAGTGCGCTAAATCTCTGAATTTCAAATTGGAAAATCCCAAAATTTCCATCGTATGGGAAGGAGTATTCTCCTCTCAGACTTCTCCCTCCCCGGCGGTTTCCTGAATTTAAATTTTCCCTAACGTTATCAAGTAGAAAACAAATATCGGATATTTCACCAAATGGGTGCAACAGCTCTGTGAATTTCAAGTCCGAAAATACGAACTTTTTCCTCGTGTGGGAGCAGGCAACCCTATAACCACGCACTTCCATGATTATATAGCTTTTTGTTCCTTTTTTGATGGAAATAAAATCTAATATTAATTCACCAATAGGGTGCATCAGATGCCTGAATATCAGGTCTCGAAATCTCCCTCATGTTGAGGGGGGGGGGGGGGGAGGGGAATCCCCCTTCCACACCCTTCCATAATTATATTGTCCATTTCCCTGCATACTACTTTATATCCAATTTCCTACTCTTTGATGGAAATAATTCAACATCTTACTAAACGTATGCCCTATATGTTTCACTTTCGAGTAAAAAAGAAACGAAAAAAGGTCCCTCGTGTGGTACAGGAGTATTCCTCCTTCATGTACCAATATCTATGAGTGCCATATTCTCTGATTTCTATTCATTACATGTATATAATTTTACCTAATCTACAGGAAATGGATAAGATAATTTATGACACTTATGTCTAGGTAAGCAATATACTGCACCAAAGAAATTCACTGTCATGACAATGTGATGAATTACACATTATTTTGTAGCACATGTTGACACTGATTTATTATTAGTGTCTACATTAATATGAGCACAGATGTCAAAAAGAATTGTTTTTACTTCTCAAAGAATTGTTATTACTTCTCAAGTGATAACTGACAGTTTCAACTGGAACTCACCTCATGGCAGAGGTGCGTTGGTAATAAAAAGGGGCTAGCCCTAAATCTTCATCTAATGCGCTTGAGGTGACGAAAATAAACCATGTGGTAAAAAGATATTGCCTTCTACAAGGCTCTCTGTTTAGCAACAAAATCTGTTGGTGAAATATTTTTCTCGTAACAAGGACACACTCCTTGAGTTTAAAGGGTGTGTACAGTTCTGGTCGAGGTGAGGATTTAGCTTTTAACGTTTTGCGAGATATTCAGAAACCACTCTATGAGATGTCAAAGAGCATACAATTCTAAGGGGTATCGAAAGTTTATTTGATGAAAATCGGTTTTGAAATGGCTGAGATATCCAAAGACAAGGTGAAACAAAGAGATCCTAATAAAGTTGTGGCCTGTCGCCTTTTATTATTATCACTTTCTTGGATATCTCAGCCATTTGAAAACCAATTTTCATCAAATCGTCGGGTGCCCGTGCATTGGCCGCTAACGCAATACAATTTGTATTGCGTTAGCGGCCAATGCACGGGCACCCGACGAAATAAACGTTAAATCCTTTTTAAAATTACATGCTCTTTCATATTTCATAAGAGGTTTCTCATTATCTCACTTAGGAATGTTAAAACATGAATCCCCACCTCAACCAGTACTGTACAGTCCCTTTAACATCCAAGTACTTTTATTTGTATACTTTACACATAAGAACTTTATTTTAACTAAAATGTTTCTTATAAGCTATACTGACATTTATTTACATAATTGTGAGATAAAATTGAGACTGCCGGCCATTTTGCACCCCATTTTCCATATTAGGAAGAGCTCGAGCGGTTCAATCAGTACATGCGTGCGTCAAAATCTCTAAATATGCATTTTATTGAGTTCTTCGTGTTTCGAAACTTGTAAAGAGGCTTAAATTGTGTATCGGGTTCCCTAGTTGAAAGGTTATAAAAATTTCAGGAAATGGCGGCCATTTTGGATGCCTTATTGGATTACTGTACTTGTGTGTGTCGACATCTCCTAATATGTATTTTATTGAGTTCTTCATCCTTCAAAACATACATCTAGACACTTAAATTTTGTATTTGGCTTCTCTGGCTGAAAAGCTATAAGAATTTCAGAACATGGCAGCCATTTTGGACGCCATCTTGGATTTCGGTACTTGCGTGCATCAACATTTCTTGATATATGTTTTATTGAGTTCCTCATGCTTCAAAATATATATTTAGACAGTATAATCTTGCATTTGGGTTACCTGGCTGAAAAGTTATAAGAATTTCACAAAATGGCGGCCATTTTGGACGCCATCTTGGATTTCGATACTTGCGTGCACCAAAATCTCTTGATATGTATTTTATTGAGTTCTCCATGCTTCAAAACATATATTTAGACATTTAAATTTTGTATTCGGGTTCTCTGGTAGAAAAGTTATAATAATTTCTGGATATGGCGGCCATTTTGGACGCCATCTTGGATTGCGGAAAACGCTCAAAGAGGATTTATGAGGACTTTTAGTATGTTATTCTAAACATTTTTCTGGACCTATCCTGAAAAAATCAGCTTGTTACCAAAAATGTCCAGGTTTAGGCATTTTTTGACCTAATGCTCTTGGACTATGAATGCAGACCAGCTTACGACGACGTGACACGTTCATGCAAAATTGATACATGTGCCGGTATATCTCAACTAACATTGGGTTGCCAAATCCCTTATCCGGATGAGCGCCGGTCCCGACATGTCCGGATAGGAGAGGATGGACTGTAGTACCTTCAAAAAAGAAAAAAAAACACACACACGAAGCTTAACATACTTTCTAAGAAGTTTGGAATCGAACAGTTGTACGCATGTTCGCGAAACAATAAAATTAAGAACAATCAAAGTTTAGATAAGATAAGGTAATGACATTACACCCTGATTAGACTCTTATTGACTTTGTTGACATAGAATCAAAAAATGAATAGAATCGTTCGCCTAAAATCTGAGTTACGTTGTGGTAAACTAACAATAGGGACTTGTAAGAAGAAAGGGTTGTTTTATAGTGCTACATTATTGACCCAAAAAGCTTATATTTCAATTTAGAAGAGTTGTGAGTTAATGATATCTTTACATAGCTAATTTGCATATGTGATTGCGACCAACACCTCTTCACTGCGAAAACGCCTAAATTTCCATGGATATTTAATGAAATTTGTACCATTTTGCTCGTGTGTGTGTGTGTGTGTGTGTGTGTGTGTGTTGGTTATTGGACGTTCTGTATAGAAGCCTAAGGTTATAGAGGCTTGCAATACAGATTGTTTTGGGGTCAGCCTAGGTCCGTGAAGTGTCGCGCTTAAGATCGCACTGCAAATGTAGCACAATGACGTTATTTGATGAAAACAACTACGAACCCATGATTCTATAGCTATCTGGTTAGCACCATTGTAATGTTTCTTTAGCTAAATAGTTCAGCTGTGGAACGCCCTTATGGCAAGCCTTTTTTACATTTAAAGTTAATTTTTGATACCACGAATTCCATTTTGTGATATTAAAAAATCAAATTTTTGATATCAAAAATTCAATTTGTGAAATCAAGAATTAAATTTGTGATATCACAAATTCCCGTAGGTGCAGCACATGAACTTAATTTGTGATATCAAGAAATTGAATTTGTGATATCAAAAATTCAATTTGAGATATCACTGAATGAATTTGTGATATCAGAAATTCGAATTCACAGTTGAATTTCAGCGCAAAACTAACGCTCGAATTCACTTTATATTTCTGCGCTAAACTAATGCTCGAATTCACAGCGATTTTCTGCACTGAACTAACGCTCGAAATCCCTGCGTATCTCTGCGCTAAACTAACGCTCGAACTCACAGGGATTTACTGCGCTGAACTGACGCTCGAACTCCCTGCGTATTTCTGCGCTCAACTAACGCTCGAATTCATAGTTGAATTTCAGCGCAAAACTAACGCTCGAATTCCCTGTGAAGTACTGATATCACATATTCGAATTTGTGATATCAATAATTCAATTTGTGATATCACAAAATGGAATTTATGATATCAGAAATTCGCATTTTTGATATCACAAATAAGAATTCTTGATATCACAAATTCAAATTAGTGATGTCACAAATTTATTTCGTGATATCACAAATTCGAATTTGTGATATCAAAAAATCATTTTGTGATATCACGAATTACCATTGGTTTTTCACGTGAAACCTATTTTTGATATCAAGAATCGCTGTAGTATAGCGCAGAAATACAAAGGGAATTCGAGCGTTTGTTTTGGGCTGGAATTCAACTGTGAATTCGAGCGTTTTTTTGTTTTTGTTTAGCGCAGAAATACACAGGGAATTGGAACATTACTTTTGAGCTGATATTCAGATGGAATGTATACTACTGCTAACGTTTTTTGGAACAATGTTCAAAATACAAATAACTATATATGAGACGTTTACACATCCATCATTCCCTAAATGATCATCAAGGTATATTCGATGAATTATTGATACAAATCAATTGTTTTGCAACATGTTATCATGAATTCAAAGATACTATGTTCACTTAGGGCCTACATTTAATTCATCGTTTTGGTCCTCAAATTGTCATCTATTACGACATTATTGTTAATTATGATATATTTTTCATGTGGTAATCCCCTTTACAGTAAGACTCTTCCACCAAATCGATGATAATTATGTGTGGTTGTATGTGTATGTGTGTTATAAAAGCATACCATGTGTTTGTATTGCGGAGGACCGACCGAGGGCAATCACTCCTCTAATCTGTGTATGTCAGCAGCGGAGAATAAGATAGAGAGACTGTGACTCATGCAGGGTGCGAGAGGGAGTCGTAAACTTGCCAAATGTCCACCACTCGTGTCGGCTGGTGGTCACATAAAGCAACGTGTTTCTCCTAAAGACGTTTTTTCACTCCTCAAAAAATCAGTCCTCCAGAACCATCTTCTGAGGAGTTTATGCAGCAGTATGCATGGCAAACAAACAGTTAGAATTTGTAGTAAGAAAAAAGCAGTGGTACGAAGGACTTCAATTTTGTTAATCTGCGCAATGAGAAATTTCTCTTATTAACTTGGAGGAGTAACAGGGGGAGGTCGGGAGAGAGTATCTTTCACGTGACAGAGTAAAGAGAAACGCAAACAAAAGTTGTAAGTCAACCAGTCTCTGCCAAATCAGTGGCGAGAAATGGAGAAAAATAAGAATATAATAATATGTGACTTTGAAGTAATTGACAACATATCGATAATGGCATTTTAGATATGTTGCTAAACGATTTATTTTTATCGATTCTTTTAAAACCAATTCCTAATCACTCTAAATGAAGACGAGTTGCCAAAACTCTTCATTTAGTTTTTTTTTTGTAACTATCGTTATATACTATGTAAAGATAAGACTGAACTTCCATAGGAATTTCTTCGCTAAACTAATGCTCGAATTCACAGTGTATTTCTGCGCTCAACTAACGCTCGAATTCACAGTTGAATTTCAGCGCAAAACTAAAGCTCGAATTCCCTGTGTATTTCTGCGCTCAACTAACGCTCGAATTGACAGTTAAATTTCAGCGCCAAACTAATGCTCGAATTCCCTGTGTATTTCTGCGCTCAACTAACGCTCGAATTCACAGCTGAATTTCAGCGCAAAACTAATGCTCGAATTCCGTGTGTATTTCTGCGCTCAACTAACGCTCAAATTCCCGTTGGTTTTCTGCGCCGAACTAAAGCTCGAATTCCCTGTGTATTTCTGCGCTCAACTAACGCTAGAATTTACGGTTGAATTTGCTCGAATTCACAGTTAAATTTCAGCGCAAAAATAATGCTCGAATTCCTTGTGTATTTCTGCTCTCAACTAACGCTCGAATTCACAGCTGAATTTCAGCGCAAAACTAATGCTCGAATTCCGTGTGTATTTCTGCGCTCAACTAACGCTCAAATTCCCGTTGGTTTTCTGCGCCGAACTAAAGCTCGAATTCCCTGTGTATTTCTGCGCTCAACTAACGCTAGAATTTACGGTTGAATTTCAGCGCAAAACTAATGCTCGAAATCAAATGATTTCTTTGCGAAAGATATGTGCTGAAATTCCATGTAAATTAATGATATCACAAAATGCATTTCTTGATATCAAGAATGTGAATTCGTGATATCTCGAATTGAATTTGTGATATCACGAATTGAATTTGTGATATCACTAATTCGATTTCGTGATATCAAAAATTGGTTTTACGTGATAAACCAATGGGTATATAATCAACAATTGAATTTGTGATATCAGAAATTCGAATTTTTGATATCACGAAAGGGAATTCGTGATATCAGAAAATCTTTTTAAAAAGTAATTAGGCTTGCCATACGCCCTTCACAAATACATACGGAGATTCACAAAACGCGTTTGAAAATTGAATAAAGACAATAAGCTACTACAACAATGCACAATGATTATGTAAACAGCCTTCTCCTCTGATTACTGTAGAGGAAACACAGCATAAACAATAAAAGCGAAGTATTCGTTAAAGATGTTGAAATACCGGAGTTCCATGTGACAAAAACCCAGTGGTGTTCACCATAGGTTACCTGAGGAGTAAAAACGGTGCAGGAACTTTTCTTTCTTGACGAGACGTTTTCTAAGTTGACCAGTAGCGATAGATATGGCTCTACAATCTGATGAATATGCATCGAAATTATCCTAGAAGGTCACACACTAAAATGTGAATTTTGCAATACACTAAATTCCTGTTACGACAGTTAGTATTGGCACTATCAAGTCTGCTTACCTTGAATCTCATAATGTCACGATATAGAGATAGATCGATTTGCATGCCGTATGTTGCCACGGGGAGAAACTTCCATATGCCGCGTTGACTGTAGCATAAGGTTTGCAAAATCTGTATAATATCAATTTGAGAATGTTTTAACCAAATATTGCGCAATGAATAGTTTGTTTTTATAGATATCTGGTATCAAATAGGGAACAGTTAGTCGTCGACAATTTTCCATGACTATTTAATACCCCTTTTTCCAACTTTATCGTGAATGAGATGTATCTGATCTGCCCTCTTATATTGCAGAAATGCATGCCCACATTATTCTTGTTGACATATCATTAAATATATATGTTTAAGAAATTAATGATTGTATATGTTACGTCGAGCGCATAGAGAATTAATGATAATTGTTATGCGCGTTATGACTTTGAATTATTATTATCATTATTATCAGTATTACTCCGAAGCATGGCTGTGAAAGGATGTGAGTCAGAGTATTAAAATTCAATGTTATAAAATTTTGAGCGTCATATTAATCGATGGTTATACACAACACAATACAACAAAATAGATTTTCACCCTCTTGTAATCGCTTTACTTTGGAAACAAATTTAACTTCCCTCTTTCTTAAAAACCTTTGTACACAATTACTCCGATTCATCCAAAGACTGAAAGCATCATCCAGCAATTTACTTAGAATGATGAGAGTTGTGTCTTCCCTTTGAATAGAGCAATGTGCTGAATGACGGTTACAATTCGTTCGAAAATGAAAAGGGTTCGTTCATCCGGACATTTCTGGCTTTTTTCCAAAGGCTCGCTTTTTCGAATGTTTGTAGATCAGAAAATGAAACAAGTATCGTTAATCCGAACATTTGTGGCGTTATTGCAAAGGTTCATTATTCGGAAAGTTCGTCATTCCGACAATAAAGCAAGGTCCGTTATTCCCAAGGATCGTTAATCCGAAAAAGAGATAAAGCTTGTTCATTCAGAAGGTTCGTTAATCCGATAACGAAATGAGGTTCCAATTCCGGACATAAATGATATGCCGGAGGTTCCTTTTTTACGCAATGTTTTTACATCTTCAGATCAACGAACCTTATGTCAACGAACCTTATGTCAACGAAGTTTTGGAAAAACCGAACATTATATTATCATTTTCGAATTAACGAAACTTCGGAACAGCGTACCTTAAGTCATTTTCGGATCAACGAACCTTCGGAATAACGAATTTTATTTCGTTTTCGGATTTACGAACCTTCGGAATGACGAACCTTCGGAATAATGCCTCTAATGTTCGGACTACAGAACTTCTTTTTTTCATTTTCAGATTAACAATTTTCCAGGTGTGAGTAATTTCTGTGTTTTGAGATAACTAACCGTGGGAATAAAGAACCTTATTTCCTGACAAGCAAACCTTTGGAAAAACGAACATCACCAGTGCATGTCGCATATGTCCCAAACAGCTAGACGTTTACAATTAAAATGCGTACGATTTTGCTTGTTGAGACCTTTTAACTTCAAAATAGTTTGTGGAATTACACGTCATGCCTGGTAGAAAAAAACAATAACAAACAATGTTCCCCAAATTGATAGTGTATGTGAATGTTTAAAACGTGTCTGAAATGTTGACAGGTTGCTCGGGATCTGTACAATGGATCCAGCTATCACGAATCGCGGAGGAACGGCTCCACCCCACGACAACCTCTGACAAAACGACCCCCAAGCGCGCGGCAGGATATGTTCTTCGGCGTGGTGCACGATGGTTTCCCCAGCGACCAAAACGGCGACGATCGACTGTTCCGGAGGGGCCAGAATGGCAGCTTCGATGGATATGACCACCGAGGATACCACATGTACGGCACGGAGAGGCGCATGGACGGATTACGCAAGACGCGGATGCTGTGTTTCGTTGCGTCTACCATTGCCTTTCTCCTCCTCATTCTCATGGTCGTCGCAGCCGTGCTTCTGGCCATATACAGTAAGTTGTTAAAATCCCACGAGCTATAGACACTTACGAGACATACAGTAACTGCCCAGGAGTCATACAGCCCATGAGCTGGACACCAAATAAAACAGGTTCACAAGCTTTACACTTAAAGTTGAGCATGCCTATTGGGGACCTATACGCAGGGCGTTTTATCCTCAATGCCTAGTCCTTTGGAATGAACTTAAAGACGAAATCCGCCCTAAAAATAAATAAACTCCAAAGGAAAGAGAAAAATGCCTTACAGAAGGTTCCAAAAATAATGAAAATTGGATAAGATTTAAGGAAGGTCTAACACATTAAAATGACTTTTTTTTTTTTTTAAATCGGAAAACATTTCTTGACCAGTCCTTATGAATATTAAATTGAGCGAGTTGATGATGTCACGCCTTTACAATTTTTTCACGTATGATACAAATGAAGTTTGGAAAAAAAAAAGATTTCAGCTAATAAGGGTCCTACATGAAAAACATATTTTCGTACCAAATATATCAGAAGTAGTATTCGTTCTTTCTTTAGTTTTTGTGTTTTATATCAAACAGCTGATTTAAGAGATTTTTGTCATTTCTGTATATGAAGTGATATAGATTACAGAATGTCATAACTCCCTTATTTCTTCTCTAATTTCGATTATTTTTACACTATTCTGCAGGGACTTTTTCCGTTTCTTATCACATTGATGATATACAATTTTTTTTTTAATGGATTTCTTCTTCAAAGTCGCAGGCCCTGTTGGGAAATTTTCATTGACTGCTCAATTCAGGTATATTCCTTGTGGCTTTGGGCTCTAACAAGGAAAGCCTGAGTTTTCAATCTTACCTAATGCACACATCGTTGTTAAAAGGGATGGTCTAGTTTTGGTTGAAATAGGGATTTAAGTTGTAACTTTTTGCGAGATAATTAGAAACCTCTCATGAAATACAAAGGAGCATACAGTTCTAAGAGGAGTGCAAAGTTTATCCAAAGAAAATTGGTTCGAAATGGCTGAGATATCGAAAAACAAAGGGGTCCTCATAAAAGGTGGGACCCACCTTTTATCACGATAACTAAGACATGTTTTATTTTATCTTTTGATATCTTTCCCATTTCAAAACCGATTTTCATCAAATAAACTTTAAATTCTTCTTGAACTCCTCTTTCATATTTCATAAGAGGTTTCTAATTATCTCGCAGAAAGTTACAACTTGAATTACTATGTCCAACAAAACTAGACCACCCCTTTAACCCATTAAGTCCTTGGCTGTACTTGGTGGTATAAGTGGCTGCCTGGCAGTAATACTTGGGAAGATAATTTTATTTGGGCAATAGGGGAGCGTAAAGCTTAAAATGAAGAGCCTGACGTTGGTATCGAAGACCACAGTGATTGTAATGGCAATTAGTTCTATTTTCTCTATCAGGTTTTATTATCTTTAATCACCGCGCAAAATAGCTGGGATGTTGCCTTCAACGGCATATGTGTGATTTGCTCAATCATTGTGCCACTGTTGAGATATATGCCTAATCCATGTACAATAACCTGTATAAATTTTGATAAGATTCAATTTTTGTGCAGCTATCTCTCGCTATATTTATTTACAATAGTACAAGTTCTCTAGGAGACGCTTTAATTCATTTTAGCGTTCTATACAAATAACCAATTAAAAAAGTGAATGTATATTTTGATTCGTGTAAAGATAAAAATTACTCTACCATGATGATATAACTTTACTGTAAGTTGTCATTCAGATATCTTCCTACAGCAGTTTACTTTTTGAGATATAAAGTCGATCGAAAGACCTTTAATTCATCTTAATTGTTCTATCACATCTCTCTCTCTCTCTCTCCTTTCCACGTACCAGTTCCGAGACAGAATTCTAGCAGTGACTCAAGTGAGTAATTTTGCTACCTTGATGCTTTTGGTGTTCAATGGAAAATGAACTATTCCGATCTGAGAAAAGGGGTAATATTTTAAAGATCTTACCCTGCTCTCACTTTCATATCATTGAGATAAAATCTGACTATTTGGATAAATTCCTCTGTAAATATTTTCCTGCTTTCAAAGTTTTATTGTCTTGGCATGATAAGATCAGTTTGTAATCAATAAATGACAAAATTTTTTCTTTACATTTTCAGATTCATAATAACTTCACGCTCAAATTTTTCACTCTTCACTTGGAAAAACACGTTTTTTTTTGTTTTTTTTTTAGTAATAAATGATCTGACATAACTTGGTCATCATAATTAGCCTGCATGGAATCGATATCACGTATATCAAGAAATGTTTTGGAGATGTCTTCATTTTAAAAGTCGCTTTATATTTCAAGTTTGTTCACTTTTGGTAGAGTTTCCAACTGAAGTAAGTTATTTGATAAACAACAGGATTCTATTTACACATTAATTTCTCAAGCTTACCCGATGAATATGACGATTATCTTACTCAACTTCCTAACTGATATTTTCAGAAACAATCAAAACTTTGGTCTCTAAGCCTATTCATCTCAACAATTTCAGCATTTTTTTTATATTATTTTTAAAACGGTCATGTTCGCCATCTGCATAATTACGCAAAGTGAGGGATTGTTTTTCAGTTTCTTGCAATCATTGTATCAATACCGATGTCTCATTACAATTATTCAGTCCTTGTGGCATTACCCTTAATTTTCTATGTTCCCCAGAAACTGTCATGACAGACTGCAATCTAGACTAAACATAATATCTTGAATAACCTGTTGCTATCATGACCCCTATATCGAATAGAATCTTGCATACTTAGGTTACTAGAGAACGATTTTGTTTACGGAGAAAAGGATGTCTTTCACCGTTACATTTCGTTGCATCTAGTACAAATCAAAAGAAAAGGACACTATGTCATGTCTTTTAAAATGTATCACTTCAGAGAATACCGGACTAGTTGAAATGTATAAGTGGGTGAATTGTGTAGCATGATGACGTCATTGTATTAAGCATCCGATTTATTTTCACAGATTTCTGCGTAGTTACCAACTGTCTGAACGGCGCCACGTGTGAAAATGACGCCTGTCAGTGTGCCCTTGGCTACACGGGGGTTACCTGCGATACACGTAGGTCGACTTGAGTGCAAAAAATGACTTTGTCGGCATTTCTTGACATCATTTTGGCCAATCGTTGGTGCTATGTACTCGATTGAAAATAAAACGATCAAATTGGCACTCGTGCCATTCAACTTCAAACATTTATCCAGTGATCAGATAATAGACAATTATTCGAGTAATGACCGTTATGTGTTTTTTTTTATTATAAGGTCTCAACTTTAATCGTTACCTTGTAATTAAGGCCTTAGGCCTTCATCAAAGTTACTAATGTTGTATCACTCTCTACAAACAACATCAAGTTTATGGAGTCTACTCACTGAGTATACTCACTGAGCATTTTTTTTTTGCACCTTGCACATTGCTCGCTTCGATGACTTATTACAACGTTGTGTTACGACAATATTTCGCTGGTGTTGTATTTGTTAATTCAACAATGTGTCGTCTATATCCTTTATTTGTTTAGATGAAGGGAGTGAAATGCTTATCATATTTGGTCGAATAACGAAAATAAAACTTGAATTGATTGTATACATCTGTAAACAAGAAAAGGACTGTCCAAGCCAGCACAGCTATCTGTTCAAGGAAACAACAACAGTCATGACAGTTAAATATGAAAACCGGTTGTCAGTGATTATAATTCAAGATTTTGTTTTCTCATTAGGAATCAAAAGAGAACAAGAAATTAAGAGGAAATAATTCCTAACATTCTCATCTTTGAACAGCAAACACTGTCACCGTTAATGCTGCCATTCGCCTGAATGGGGAGACTTTCACCCAAGACTTGATGGATCCTTCGAGTGCAGCTTACCAGAACCTCGCTTCAGAAATCGAGCGCGAGGTAAAATTTTCAAGTCAATCCTGATTCGCTTTAAAGGGGCATTCCAGACGATATAATTTCACATCATGTTGTAGCTCCATGCCCATATTTGTTATGTTTATAGTGGTCATTGAGCAGAGCAACCAACACTATGAAAAATCAAAAATAAATTATACTGTACAGTGTTGATGACATAGGAGCCTCACATATTTCAGAAATTTTAGCATGTTTAGTAGTGTAATTCCATTACAATACAGCTTGCTTATCAAGTTCACCTTTGTACAATCTATGCATGCCTTCTTCTTTTGTTCTGTTTCCTCAAGCCCCAACTCATGCAACTTTATGGTGAGGCTGCCATGTCATCATCCTTGTTCATTGCAATTTACATGTATTATATTTTGAAAACATTCTTATTTCTCATCCCGATCACTATAAATTCTGAAACTTTGTACTCCGTGTAACTGATTTGTAGTTGTTCAAGTGCAAAATTCTGAAAATCATCTGGAGGTTACTTTTAATGACAACAAGATGACCTTTGACCTCTATGAACTTAGATTTCGAATTTCAAACATGAAGTCTGCAAGAGGAAAAATCCCCAGGTTACATTCGTTTTTATTCTGTTGTGTCAGTGTTTATATCCGGGATGAAGGAAACGTGGAAATTTTCATCATACTCATCCACTCTACAGCAGACATGATATATGACCAGTGTGTCTTTAAGGAAATACTGCGTCGACACAAACTCAAAGAAAAAACTTAATAAGCTGCATTAGGCCAGAATAAAACAACAAAGTAGTCATTCATTATGTATCTATATCATCATAATATTGATGGCATCATTATGCACTGCATTCAAACTTAAAATATACGACTCAACTGACTCCTTGCTTATGGATGATATAGACTAAATCGTAGGAAAGTTTGCATTAAGAAATATTTAAAAATATCTCCTTCAAAAAACCGAACAAACCAGAACACACCCATTAATTCATTTGAAGTAACAATGGCGCAGGGGAGGGGCATTTTTAACAGAAATCATTAATTCTTGTAAAACTTTTCCTTTGATTTGAACGGGATATCGGCAGTGTTTTAAATGGCAGCATACAGTGATAATTACCGAACATTATTTTTTTTTTCAGCTGAATTCTGGGCTCTCGAGTACCGCAGGCTACAGTGGAATTCAAGTGACGGGTTTTGAGTAAGTGTGAAATAACGTGTCAATCCTCATGGCTTTTGAAGCCACCCTCACTGAAAGACCTAGCATTATTTTTTTTTTATTCTAACAATATTCAAACTAGCCATTAGCCATTGCTCATTATTCCACACAAGAGGGCAGGGGCGGAGGAACGTGTTTTTGTTTTTTCGTTTCTGTTCCATTCCTGTTGCTCTTCTAATCACCACCCGGCTCATATGGGGGTCATCCCACGAGCTAGACATCGACAAGTCATACGGCCTACGAGCTAAAGACACCAACCATCACCATTAAAGCAGGCCCACGTACTGGACACATAGAAAATAAGGCCCAAGAAATTGAGCTAAAACTGGTTGACTGTATGACTCGTGGACAGTATATAGGATTCCTGGGCTGTAATACTATGACTCGTGGGTTTCGAGCTCTTGATGTGCACCCCTGATATCTACTTCCTTATGATTTCTTTTGCAGGTCCGGCAGTGTGATAGTCTATTTCATCGTCCACTTCTTGAATGTCATTACCAAAGTGACGGGGGAAACCCGACTGAGGAATTCCCTGCCGCCTGTCCTCCAAAACAGCCAGGTCCTGTCGAACAGTGGTGTGGATTTAAACTTCGTCGGCATCGAAAACACCGCGTCAGGTAAGTTTATGCAGTGTGCACAAGGCTGTGTGCACGCCATACTCCATGTACTCTGTATTCATGTTTGTAGACAATGCACATGCGTCATTATCTTGTGGGACACAGGACAGTAAAGGCTGCATCATGATCGAGAAACTAAATTTTCGGTGATAAAAATGAGATTATCAAGATCAACTTAGTTTTTTTTTGCTTGAAAAACAGAATTCATCGATAAACCAAGTTTCTGGCTTTAATAAACTTACTTATTTTCCCCAGTAAACATACTTTACGGGTAAACTTTTTTTTTTTTGCTCAATATACAAAGTTTCTCTAAAAGTCTATCGACAAATAAACTGAATTTTACGCCTTTATGAGACATTTTGCTTGCCATAGCCATACAATCGTTTTATGATTTTCGACTGGGTACTACAAAATAACGAGAGAACAGATTTTATAAACAAAGGAACAACTAAAATACGAAGGTGTTCATTAGAATGATTGTACTCTTTTAGCACGCAGTCACAAAATATTGGCACATTCAAAAAGTGTGATCTCAAATTAAGCGCACTGTGAAAGAGTGTTATACACAAATCGTTTGTAATGTTTCAAGAGATATAAATGCCAATCACCCTCAAAAAAGAAGTCATATATCATTTTTTTTGGCACTAGAATGCCCCATTTTTAGGTGTTTGACACTTGTACAAAGCACCTCTCAAATCAATTCAAAGACCTCCTTGGACAGTTGGATCCAATTTTGATAATTCGGTTTCCTTGCTTATCAGTGATTCAGTTAATACAAGTTTGTGTAAACCTTGATGACAGCAAACAGACTTCTCCTTTCCTTTTTCCTTCTTTTTTTCCTATCCTATCTCTACGCAAGTCATTCCTTCCTTCTGTCTATTTTTGTCGGTATGTATTATGTGCAAGGGCTGCATTGTTGCAGGTGAATCAAGCTTTGCATAACCCGTAGATATCATGTATTATTCATTGTATCGCTGATATCGATGTTTTGTTGTACACCTTGTTAAACAAGTGGACACAAAACCGCTTTGTAAATAACTTCGATATATATGACACCAACAATATGTGTACACATGTACATGTATTATGTGCATGTAAATGCAGTTATAACAAATCAAATCAAATCAAATCAAATCAAATGATGCGTCCATGATGATGTCGGCTGACGTGAATAGGTCATCACATCACAAATTAAGGTACTGTTTGAATATGTATGAAAATGTTTTTAATCATTTAATTTTACTTTCCTACGATCATTATTACAAATTCACCCCTCAAAATAATCTGTATCGCATTCGTGATAACGTTTCATCAAGAGCGTCAACTAATAATAGCAAGGCCTGTTTCATACAATGCACTTCCATACCTTTTCTTGCACAATTTGCACAACAATGATCATATTGCGATGCTGTTTCACCCGAACTTGACTGTCGATGACATCACGAGAGGGAAGAGGAGTTGCTTTTTTAAGGGGCAGAGCTTAGTGGGGGCAGAAAAGAAGAAAAATGAAATCATCAAAAACCTGCGATACACGTTTTGATTGGAAAGAAAATAGAATCTTTGAATTTGTGATTTGTTTTACGTCAACATGTGATGTATGCCATGTCGTGGGACCTTTAACATTGTATAATGAGCACTATAAAACAGTGAATGTAACGCTATTTATTTGTGCTTGTTTTTTCTTGTGTGTGTGCATGTGTATGTGTGTGTGTGTGTGTGTGTGTGTGTGTGCTTTGCCTCTGAAAGGCTCACCCTGCACCAGCTCGTCTTGCAACAATCGTGGCACTTGTCTTGATTTGGCGGACAATGCGAACGGAGTTACCTGCCGGTGTCAGAGTCTCTATACTGGTGATCAGTGTGAAGACGGTGAGAACTTATGTGTGATATCCTCTTCCTAAATCCTCCTGCTGAATCCACCGCCCGGATTGGGATGGCGGGACCGGTGTGTGGGTGTCGGGATTGGCTTTTAAGAAGATGTAGTTTTCTCTCCTCCCCAAGGGTCAAATCAAGTGTGTGTTTGACTTTTGGGGTAGGGTCTGTAATCCTTTCATAAAGATCAACAACAGAACATTATTGCAGAGTGTACGTATGGGCGTACAATGCCATAATATAATCGCCAGTCGGTGACTGCTGGTGCGGATTCTAGGTCCTAGATTTTCCGGGAAAATTTTGTGAACGATGGTCGTGATCAAATACTTTATCATATCAATTTACGGAGGACATGAGTCGAACAAACAGGAAGAAGTAATTTCACTGTCTTCGCTGTGGGAGTAGCATCCTATTATTTCAATTCAATGGAATTCAGTTTTATTCAACCATTCAGTGAAAACGTAAATATGTACATGGTACATGCAAACAAGGATATACATGCAATGATATCAGAAAGTGTACATATATAAAAGACATTTGAAGCATATATATATATATATATATACATATATGTGTGTGTGTGTGTGTATTTATATATATGTATAAACAAATATATATATATATATATATATATATATGATTAATATAGTTGAGACAATGTAGATAACAGAAGATGTCGCATGATTAATGATTAATATATATATATGTTAATCATGATATGATTAATATATATATATATATATATATGTTAAGCATGCATGTATATCATGTTTCGTTTAAATTATGTTTATATGTAATAATTCCCATTTGATTATTGAAGCAATTATGGCATACAATTTGAGATTGGAAAGACATGTTACAGAACTTGAGCTCCTTTTGATTTGCATCCACTGAGGTTGTTACATTTTCCTTCCTGAAAAGAAATTAACCAGTGTACAGCCAGTACGTGCCAGAACGGGGGTACTTGCCAGCAGAGTGTGGGGTCTTACACGTGCGAGTGTGTAACGGGCTTTGCCGGAGTCAATTGCGAAACAAGTAAGTTGTACCCATTTTTTCATTTCAATCTTGTCCTTTCTTCTTTTTTTCAGGAGTTCTTTATTTCGTAATATCTTAATTTTTCTTCGAAGGACGAATAGTTTTACAAGCATCACTTATCAGGAAGTCCAATACATTTTCGCAGAACATCGTAATTCTTATGAAAAAGAAAATAATAACAAAGGTAATAACGTGCATATGATATCATTATTCAATTCACTTCATCTATTTCATTTTTCGTTTTTCCACAGAACATAACATAATATACGAAAATTACAAATGGTCTGAAATACACTGTAGTTGAATGTAGGATAAGAATTAGCGGTATATCGAATTAAACGCATATTATAAAAATAGTTTCCAACAAATTATAGTGCAGCGTAAAGCATAAAAGTGACAATATTCAATCAATACCACAATAAGATTTACATCTGATAAGATATAACACATTCCAATCAAAATCAAGTAGATCTTACAAGCGAGATTAAATAAACAAAACACGGAATTGGCACCATTTTACACAGCAGACCGATTTTTCTCCTGACAGACGTTGATGACTGCAGTAATGATCCGTGTCAGAATGGCGGTACATGCGTGGATCTAGTTAACGCCTACGAATGCAACTGCCCAGCTGGCCTACAGGGGACGAACTGTGAAACAGGTTCGATTATTTTCATCATTCTGCTTAAAACTTTCGACGCCGTACCGATACTGGTGCACAGTGGAGGAAACTCTTTCATCGAATCAAAACACTAGACACGAGTTTCTCTCTTGTTTTTTTTTGTGTTAACTTGCACCAAACATTAAACAGAAGAAAGAAAGGACTGCAGAACATTCTTAAAGCATGCGCACATGTGCATGTATGTGTGTGTGCGTGTGTATGTGTGTGTGTGTATGTGTGTGTGTGTGTGTGTGTGTGTGTGTGTTTCTACGGGTCTATAGTCTTGTTTTATTTCCGATAATTCATAGTCTTATTAATGTTTGACAGAGAGTTGTTGGTTTCCGTTTACCCAATAGTATTTGAACAATCGTTTACGGAGTGAAATAGAATTATTCTATGATCATGATGATGCTACCTTTTATAAAGGGTAGCTATTTACCTATTCCAAAACGCGCTAGAGATTCCATTGTGTTTCAGTGTTAGTGAAGTGTTAAACCCATAGTATTATCGAGTTAACATTCATTTGTATAACATTGTTCATTTGTTTTCTAGAAATTATGTAATGTTGTGCACATTCTGCGTGTATAACATGTGAGTCTGTGCGTGTATTATATGGGATAGTGTGCGTGTGAGTGTCAATGTTGTCCGTAAGCATGTGATAAGATTGGTTTCCCATTTCTTTTCTATACATTCAGATATAGACGAATGTCAAAGTTCTCCGTGTTTGTTCGGCGCTACTTGTACAACAGATCCAAACATCAGGGACGCTTACATGTGCACCTGTGCTGCTGGTTTCAGTGGTGACAACTGTGGAACAAGTATCTAAAGAGAGATACCTTTTAAAAACTTTTCTAAAGAACCACGCTAACTGAAAGTAAAAGAGTAGATCAATCACCTGTCAATATGTTAGGAATATAAAGCGTCAATGTCCATTTTCTACTTTGTTGCCATGGTAATTAAGGTTGTTAAATTGTCAGTGGCTTAAATCTCAGTCAAAAGATATTTTCTTTTATCCGTTTCCCTATTTAATAACCATATTTTCTCTCCTCCTTCCCTCCTCCTCCTCCCCGTTCCCTCTAGTATTAGATATAAGGTACAACTCAACACTGATTCTACTCATCGGAAATAGACTCAAAAATTCTCACGCTGATTTTTTTTTTTTGCTTTTTCTTCCTTGTACCCCATCGACGACTCTGATCACCTAATATCAAAACTCTTAAGTCGTTCCTGAAAAAGTTTTCTTATCTGCTGCTTGAATTTTTCTCAAAGAAGCCAACCTGCGGTCATTTTCTTATGCAAACCGGGAATGGTATAGGCAACTAGGCAGCAGACTATTGATAAATTGACTTCATGAGTATAACACCTCACTGACTAAGCTAGTTACGATGTCTATATCAAATTCACAGCTACCAATGGCTACCCCTAAAGCTCGTGTTTCCCTCTTGCATCCCTGACAATTAGATTTCTTTAATAAGGTGGTAAATTGTACAGGTAGGTAATTCAGACCTTTACCATGTTTACTCAGAATACTGAAACTGGCACCTTCGTTTTCTGGTTGTGATTGCTTGGGAACAAATACTTTAGATTTCCAGTGAATTATATTTCAACCTCGAAAAAAATCCCACCGTTATTCTTGGTACGTAAGTATAGCGTGTTCTCGAGTGTCACGGGGCAGGTTTAATTTCGTTTGCTAAAACTCTGATTTTTATTACCGTAAGGTTTTATTCACAATATTACGAGACATTATTCTGAAACCATGCAAAATTTCATGACGTTTGCGAAATGGATATTCGACCTGTAAGTTTGTTAACTAGCGTTAAAGTGAACAACAACACACAGTCATTCAGATAGTACGGGAGTGTGAGTTTGTTATTAGTGTATTAAAAGGTAAACGTACATATATGAGTTACAATTGAATGGACGGAGACATAGTCGCTTGTTGTCAATATTGGCAGATTTGAACTGCAGCGCTTTCCCTGTTTAAAAGGGAAAGCATTTTTCCAAATCCATGTGTCATCTTATAGCATTTAAAGAGACCCAGACTTCCATGAACCCTGAGAGGTATTACTGATGTTTTTAATCTTGCCTTGATGTACAAGAAGCGACAATTTTTGCCTGTGTATAAACGTCTAACAGAGGAACATATTCATATTAGCACGAGGAACCCAGAACCCTATTAGACAAAACAAAACGTAAAATATATCCTATTCTATTTACCTCGCAGATACTGACGAGTGCGCCAACAACCCGTGTCTGAATGGTGGCACGTGTAGTGACGGCGTCGATTCATTCACATGCACTTGCGCGTCTGGCTATGACGGAGCAACGTGCAATGAAGGTAACATTTTGAGTTATTCTCAGGTCAGGGTATCATGAATTATTGAAGCCGGCGGGAATGATCAATTTCGTGTAGTCACAATTTGTGGTAAAAAGGCACATGAATGTAAATCATTATGAAATAATCTATTGTATATTCCTATCTCCCTCAAGGCTGACAGCGTAAAGCAAAGGACGATGCCGTGACGTATAATACAAGGGATAGAACGTTATTCGCAATCTGGCTGTTTTTATCAAACAGGAAAAAAGGTGCCATGGCAATCATGCTCATGGAGAATAAATATTTTTTTTCATTTATTTTCATGCTTCCAGATATAAGATTTATAAGATAAAAAAATACAACAAACATTTACTGCAAAGAAGAACAAAAAGCTACAGAAATGATCGATCAAAAAAAATATTGGGATCGGAAAGAAACAAAACATTCAATGGGGATATTGAAAAGAAGCTTGTTCAACTGTTGGAGATTTCAGGTATGGACGTAGAAGTAATAGATAAAAAACAAATAACAAAGAAGGTTGAAAATACACATGAAACCTGAAGATGGACAGTGCTGTTGAAATCATGTAAAACAGTCTTAGTTTCATTTTTCATACAAGGTACACAAGTTTACGTATTATCAAAGAAAACTCATGTTAACAAATCTGCAAGGAAAATGTATTGTAGTACGCAGAATTTACTTTCTGAATGGTATTTGGATGTCACCCCTGCATAAATTCGAACTTTATTCAGAGTCACGAAATACACCGCAAAACAACAGCAACAAAAGAACTCGGAAGAGCGTTGGGTTACCTGTAGGTCAGTATTACAGTGAAACTAGTTTTTATCTAAACGAGTCACTCTTTAATACTGCTTTCTTCCATGCCGTCGGAAGATATCAACGAGTGTGCGTCGAACCCCTGTGCCAGTGGAGGAACCTGTACTGACGAGGTGGACGGCTACAGATGCACGTGTATAGACGGACTGACTGGAGACCGTTGTATTGATAGTAATTCCAGCCTTCATACCTTTTACTTGGAACGATGAAGGATCAATTTCCATCAGTGCTGGTTTTGTTTTTGTTTTTGATTATAGCACACAAAATGTAACAAATTTTGAAACCATTAAAGAAGCACTTGTATGTCACCAAGGACTACTAGCCCCTGTTTTGTGGTGCATGTTGATGTTACCATTCAATGCGGTTTATTCTGAATTTTTATATTCTTCAGAGGGCGTATAAAAGTCAAGTAATCTGCAGCAAAAATGATAAGAAACAATGATGGCATATACTAAGATATATTTTTGGCTTCACAAGGGATGATCAAATTATGCAAGTCACCATGCTTTTACATTGCACATTTGTATTCTACAGACCCTTGATTTCGGTAAAGAAAGATTGATAACTTTTACGGTACTTCTCAGAAGAGTTGACAGTGTACGTACCTAATCTTTTGCAACGAAACTTCTTCGTTAGGTTGGGACACAAATTAATCGGGGATTTTGTGACACTACGGATGGTCTGAGGAGAAAAATGAAAGTCGTTACTTCAGAAAATTCTAAACTGAATCACTATCTTGTCGGGTTAATTGAAAATCATCCAGTGCCTTCATATTTTTTAATTCTCTAGATATCAATGAGTGTGCCAACCAGCCATGCCGAAACGGAGGAATATGTACTGATGGGTTGAATGATTTTTCTTGTTCCTGTTTTGGAGACTACACCGGACCCACTTGCGCTCTGAGTGAGATCCTCATTTTCTTATATTTTGTATGTTATCGAATTATAACTCTTATAACTACGTTAATGAAATTAACAGGGCTAGAAATGTTCCTGCTAGAAATGTAACACGCATACGATAACAAGTACAGAATTTTTTTCTTTTCCTTGGAAGAATATTTTACCTATCAGTTTCCTGTCTTGCTTTAACACATCAGGTTTGTTAATGATATACTCACTGTAGAGGGGAGTTCTTAAAGAACTTAGTAAGGCCTCATATTAGATAAGTCTGCTCGTATGATACAGGGGCCGCGGATTTTGTTTTCTTTTTCCACCTTTTTTGTGTAGTTTTCGTGTTTTTATGTGGGATGGGGTCAGTGGTCATCCCATGATATCTTCACCCCTAATCCTAACGATGGAGAGAATATCAGGGCAGAACCGAGGAAACGAATTTGTTTTCGTCCTTTTCCATCATCTTATTTGGATAGGCTTAAATAATATTGTTTGATGTCTATTACCGTGCCCATGCCAACGGATATAGCGTCTGGCAAGAGCTCTACATGTGTTGCGGACCCTTTCTTCCTTTCCAGTAGTCCTTCTTTCCTAACTTCATTCTATCTCTAACTACCCGTTCCCTTGGACTGTTGGGGTTTGACCTGTCTCTGTCTTTGTTTTTCCCGAGTGGCTCTGTGCCTGTTTGTGCATGTGCTTCCCTTCCTTTACACTTTTTTTTAATTGTAAGCTCAATTTGATGCAATTTTCACAATCTTGTTCTTTGCGTCGGCTGTCTTTTCCAATAGCACAATGATTTTGAACGAATACTTTATATGTTTATATGAAGAGTTTGTTCGCAAAAACCGATAAGTCCATTTGCCAAATGGAGATATTTGAGATCAAAGGTTTAGAAAAATAAAGAGAATAAAAGGAAAATTTTTGCTTCTTTTGACCATAACTTCAAAAATGTACCTTTATATGTACTGATCAATATCATTTAAAAGGTATTATTTTGTACTTTATGACAGAGACCGTACTTCAAAATCTTCAAAAATGGACTTATCGGTTTTTGCAAAGAAACTCTTCATATATTGTTGTAATATACTGTTCTGTTCCCTTCCTGGAAAATGTGTGGAAAACAAAAATGTGATATTGAATTAAAGTCATTTTACATTTTTGTTTTGCTAAGTTTAGTATGTTTTTGCTTTTAAACTGGCCCAGTAATATCAGACTTCATGAAAAATCATGAAGAAAGTTTAGTCTGACTTCTTGCCTTTCATTACAGACATCGACCAATGCGAACAGAACCCGTGCATGAACGGGGCTACGTGTAACGATGGCAACGGGGTCTATACGTGTACTTGTGCAAGTGGGTTCAGTGGAACGAACTGCGAAGAAGGTAATTGTATGAAGCCTTATACTATTATCTTGTGCCTCGCATATGGCATGATATTTGCTGACACTATATGCACCGCTGGTGCCACGTTTTCAAAAGGGGGGAAAAGTGGGAAAAGGCTTTCGCCGCAACTTAATTCTGGTGCCACTTCCGGGGTTTCTTCAGCTGACAAGCAAAAAAGAAAAAAGAAAGAAAAAAAAAAAAGGTCCTCAGTGCAAAAGAGACTTACCGCGCTCACACTTCAAGGTTTTTCTCTATTTCTTTCTAGTGTCACTTACCCACTTAGGCTGTTAGGGGGTAAAAATAAAATGGGGGCCCGAAGTGGTAACACCTATGTATTCCTTTCTATGGTGAAAAAAAAGTAGGGGGGGAGAGCCCCCCCCCCCCCCCTGTTCCGCCGGCCATGCTATGTACTCAATGGTATAACTCAAATAAGTTCTTATATTACACTCTAAGAGATATCGAAAATATTGAGTTGGTTACATGAAAATAAAATATCGACGTCGTTATCTGTTGTATAAATGCAGTGTATAGTCATATTGTTTTCTCCTGACATTTTCAATAGAAACTACCTTACATCAGTTTGATTGTTCAGTGAATAATGCCGTAAATACATTTGCCCTGTGTGATTGGTGTACGGAGCACGTTCCTTACCAGCATCACACATCATCTTGCTGGTTGGCGTCAATTTGCTCTTCCGCCGTTTCCATTGAAACATTCTTGTACTATTAGAGAGAGGGAAATCTGGTGGCCCAACAACATGTCACACATTCTGACAACAAAACAAATCATCACCGCCACGAAATAAAACTTAAAGTAACAAAAACTTTATAATCCCTCCAATCAAACGACATCGTCCCAGTCTCGATCCATCTTTTCTCTATCAACGTGTGCCAAACAGGCCACACCCACTCTGCACAAATACATATTCATGACAGTGCAATGTATGTCATGTAACTGTGTTGATTTCTCCTAAAAAAATATAATGCTTTGAATAGCGCAGTGGGAAGTGAACATCTGAATGACAGTTTTGCACTTCAAATAAAAGTTTTGAGAAAGTTATCTACCTTGAATCAACATCAAAAGTATTTGGCATGTATTTCTAAAATTCTAACTTACAATAATATAATTATTATTTTATTCCTTTTGATCGTAAAAGACAAATTTTTTTATCAGAATTAAAAAAAAAGAGTTTTTTTGACTTTTCAGCTGTCACTACTGTAAAGGTAACAACTACACGACAGGTATCGATTGTGACGTCATCAACTGCTACCTCCAGCACAGCATCGACAAGTAAACTCAAATACCGACTTGAAATTCAGATGGTTATAGTTATAATGTCATTTATCTGCTATAGGGTCATCTGCTATAAAGTCATTTGTAAAATCCAACATCATTTTAATTTTGCCCATGAATACTCTAGTGCATCTGCATAGAATATATGAAGAGTTTGTTCGCAAAAACCGATAAGTCCATTTTTGAAGATTTTGAAGTATTAAGGTCTCTGTCACAAAATACAAAGTAATACCTTTTAAATGATATATTGGTCACTACATCTAAAGGCACATTTTTGAAGTTATGGTCAAAAGAAGCAAATTTTTTCTTATTATTCTCTTTATTTTTCTTGACCTTTAATCGCAAATATCTCCATTTTGCAAATATGGACTTATCGGTTTTTGCAAACAAACTCTTCATATGATTATGTCCTTCAATATTGCCTGTAAATGCATTTTCATCCGTAGTATCATCCGCACGATTCATTGCAATACATGTACTTTTGTATAAAATTGTGGGGGCGTGGTTTTGATTCGGCCGGCCTGTGAGGCTAATCATTCACTTTTGTAACCACTGTCGCACGGTTGAACGACTGCAGTGATTGAGGGTCGTTTGGATTCCTCTTTTTTCTTCTTTCTGTTGTATTTCTTTCCCCCTTCTTTTTCCTCTTTCTTTTTTTTTTCAAATTGAATAGTCACACCCCCTGTGGGGCGGGAGGGCGGTCGCGCTTTATGCTGCATACTCATAGGACAAGTTCACCTTCAAATACATGTGGATTAAATGAATGGAGAAATACTAGTAGACACATCAGTGAAAGTTTGAGGAAAATCGGACAAGCTGTTCAAATGTTATGATTTTATCAACGTTTTTTCGCAGTCACTGCAGGATGAGAACACTGCTACTGCTTGTGATGCCACACGCGTACAACGATATAAGGAAAAGAAAAGGAGAATTTCACAAAATGTAATATTATCTTGGAAAAAATATGTGCATTCTCTTGACTTATCACTGACGTATGTTAAGGGTCATATTATCTCTGTTGTCTTCTGAAAGAGGGAAGTCAAGTGTTCTGTCACTATGCGAGAAAAGTGAAAATATGCAGAAGTTTCGGTATATTTCCTTTATACCGTTCTACACACGTGACATCACAAGCTGAAGCAGTCTTCTCATCCAGCGATGGCGGCTCTGAAACTGCAAAATATCAAAGCATTTGAACGGATTGTCTGATATTCCTCAAACTTGCACTAGTGTGTCGTGATTGCTGCATTCTCTCATTTCACATGTATATGAAGGAGAACTTGCCCTTTAGTGTGTAGAGTTGGGGCGTTCTCGTGTGGACCGCGCTGCGTGGCTGTATGTTAGGGGACTGGCATTTTTTTTTATTTTGCCCCAGCTAGCTATGGAATCATGGTTAAGCATAGTGAACTGCAATCTCTTCTTAGGACACTTTATCGGAGCATTTATACTCCTGTTGCAATTTTCACCCAGTTAATTAAGTATGCTTTACTCATCTTAACGTTATATTCTACTCTCAGTGTTCCACGACACACGCTGCTGAAACATTAGCTGCCATTTGATTTTGTATTTGATTGCTCTGAGCCGATAGCAATTCGATTAGCACAATATCTGCAATTTCAGCACGCAGCATTGTTACTGCTTTGTATCGCATTTTTTTGTTCCTTTTATTTCAAGAGATCCTGCAGCTACACCTCTTTCTCTGTTCTCTTCTGTCTGTTTCTTAGTCATGCTGTGTGCTGTTTTATTGAAACTCTTTTACTGATTAGCTTTGAACATTGTTCAAAATGGCAATGACGGAACCTTCTTTAGCATGTTCACCAGATCAAACTTATGATAATGCTGTTGATGTTACTGATTTAGAAATGGATACGGACTTGCGTGATCTTTTTTAATTTGAAAACACAAGATTATTTAGGCCCCCTCCTTTTCCTTTATTATATTAATGATGAATCACATTCTTTCAAACTTTTGACATGTATTCTATTCGCTGATGATTCGACCCTTTTGCTTTCTCATAAAGACCCAAAAAGACATTTTCATATTTTTAATAATGAATTTGATTTTTAGAACAATTTAAAAAAGATAAAGTGACATTTAAACGATTCAAGCGAGTAAAGTATCGTTGAAAATACAACAAAAAAAAATCATTGTTTGTTACTTAGTAATTCCTTAGATTATCTGGTTAAATTGTACTTAATCTAACACCCATAAATAGTGTACATTCAACAAAATTTTGGAGGCTTTTTAATGACGATCATTTCAGTTGAATATTAATCTTGTTCATTTGAATACACTGATTTCAAGAAATGCAGGAGTTATTCAAATTCATGAAATTCTTCCGTCGAGATGTTTTCATTGCAAATGATTGACAAAATTGCCCTACATCGACGTAGATAAGCACTGAATTGATCAGTGTTTTAGTAGTAGCCATGATAAAAAATCATGGTTATCATGGCTACTACTAAAACACTGATCAATTCAGTGCTTATCTACGTCGATGTAGGGCAATTTTGTCAATCAGTTGCAATGCAGGGGTTAGTTATGAATTAAAGCAGTTTCCCCAATGAAAATACTTCTGCTGTTATATTCAACTGTAATTTTATCATATTTGAATTATGGAATACTTGCGTGGGAATGTTCGGCCATGATTGATATTGATAGGTTATTGGTCACCCAAAAAGAGAGGTTTAAGATGTACTCGGTGGCATAATTTATGTGCACATACTGATCTCCTTTTTTTTTAAAGATAGTAACATTACTTAAAAAAGAATTTGTCTTTAATCAATTTAGAAGTTTTGATTGTAACTTAAAGAAGTTGTGTTTTGCTACGAGATTAGGAGATTTTTTTTGTTTACAAGAAAAATGAAGGAATACATAGATATCCAACACGACAGGGTCACATGTACCATAAACCGAAAACTAGATTACGAATACAGCAAAATGCTTTTATTTATAATGACCCCATAAAGCTTTGGAATTTTTTAGATAGTGAAGTACAACGAACAAAGGATGTTATTCATTTAAACGCAAGCTTAAAAACAAACTCCATTCGCAATACTCTGGTGAAAGCATGATTTAACATGATTTAGCAGATGATTTGAATTGATTGATATTGATGTAGATCCTTCGGCATGATTGTAGAACAGGCATACGTGGTCTCATTTTCAAATCTTTTCTCTCGCAGCTGCAGGCACCGTCATTGGTCCTGTCCCTATGACGGTCTTGTAGATGTTTTCTCCTTCTGCTTCTTTCTCTTTCTCTTCTTATTTCTTGTGTGCGTGCGCCTGTGGACGCACACTTGTCAAGGCGCAACGTGCGTGCGTGCAGTGTGAGTGTGTGAGTGTCGGCCCTAACTGATAGTGTTTGACTTTTTTTCCCCTTAGGACATACTCCCACAAGTATCTGCCTCTAAGTAGGTTCCCGCCGCACATAATCTTTATTATTCATTATAAATGTAATATACTCTAGATTGATTTCAATTCAGTTTGTGTCGTGTAATATTATTATAGTCTTTATAATGCTGAATTTACAAAAAATATGTGTTATTTTTCAGTGTCATGAATGTATGTTGCAAAAACAACACTAAACAATTTGTGTGAAAACTTATTAAATGAACTGAAATGAAATTAAGGAGAATGAATCAAAAGGCAGGTAGTCAATGTACCATAAATAAAAAACAAACAAACAAACAAACAAAACAAAACCCGGAGATTTATCAATTAGCACTTTTAGTTTAAAGTCAACTTATGATACATTGAGAAAAAAATCCGATTAAAGGTCAGAACAACGGGGTCATTCTACGAGTCAGACACCCATGAGTCTTACAGCCCACTATAGTCTTACAACTCACAAAAAAAAAAGAAAATCCATTTTAGTCATACATTCCAAGAGCAAGACGCCAAGTAAGACTGGCCAACGAGCTAGACACGATGCATATAAAACCCACGAGCTCGACACTGGGTAAATTAAACCCACGAGTTAATGTCGAGGTCATGGCCGGTTATAGCTCTTTTTGGACCGTACAGCTTGATGGCTCATTTTAATTGCTAGTCGATCTCATGGGCCTTGTTTACCTAGTGGCTACGGTAGCCATACCATCAGATAGGCACTGGCTACCTCATGGGCTGTGTGACTCGTGAGCTGTAGTCACGGCTTGATGGCCTATAACTCGCGAGCAGTATAACTCGTGGACTGTATAACTCGATTGTCTTTGCCTCTTGAAGTGCACCCAAAAAACCGTGGGATAGCGAGGATCAATGAAATGTACCCTTCTGAAATACTATTTTGTATTCATTACCTCCGCCAAAGAAGGAGGTTCATCGGCGTTGGTTTGTTTGTTTTTTGTTTGTGTGCAAAATAACTAAAAGAGTTGAGGACGGGTGTGGATGAAACTAGCAGGACGAGTTGATAATGACACATGAAAACAGATTATTAACTTCAAGTATTGATCCGGAATTTTTTTATGGACGGTGATGACGTAAACAAAAGGCTTCTATATTGGGAAATTGGACGGTTTTCAGTATGTGTATTGGCAGTGATGGGTGGAAATGAGCCACTTGGCGGAGATCTGCGCTCTCAGAGTGCTTTACTAGTTGTAGTTTTGATGGTATCAGCGAATCTGACAATAGGGAGCTTTAGATTTTCGGGACGGGGACGTTCAGAGGAAAAAAAAAATGTTCTGAGCATGCGCAGAAGCGCGCGTCAAGTCGATCTATTTTTTAGCTTGCGTCGCCTGAGTTTTTCACTACGTGTACTGGGCTATCTTTAAGTTTGCAACGTAGAGAACTACTTCATGCACCGATCCTATGGGGGCGCCAGCGTAATCTAAAGCTATTTTTCAGCACGACGCAGGGAAGAGGGGAACGTCCAGCGCAAGCGTCGTCTCAAACGTTCGCGCGTCAAAATGTACCCTAAAGCTTCCTTATAGTGTGGTCAGGAATTCAAAAGAAAAGGTGATAGATTTATTGATCAAAAACTTAATGCTGTGATGATCTGCAGACACACATGTATACGCATAAATAATATGCAAGCATTATCTATATTTTACGGCAATGTCAAATGAAATATCGTCGAGAATAGCATATCATTATTCTAAGAGTGTTTGTGTTTGTGAATCTTGGAGGGGTAGGACCTTGTTTTACTTAAACTTTGATATCATGGATGAGATAATATAATATTTTTATTTTCCCCATGCAGCTACGACGGAATCCACTCCTGAAGAGACAACTACTGTGACTACTACAGATGTTGTCACTACAACAGCCGCTGAAGGTATGTCTAAAGCAACGTTAAGAGAACGCTAAATGCAGGAATAAATTGCTATTCTTTTAAATAATGCTATAGCCTTCAACTATCATGACTATGGATGGCATAAATCAAGAGTTCCCCCTTTCGCATGCAGATGCGACCCAGTCTGCCACTGAAGAAACAAGTACTGTGATTACTACAGATGCTGTCACTGCGGCATCCGCTGAAGGTAGGATCTTGTCTTCATTATAAGCGACTGTAATGTCTAAATTTGATAACGTTAAGAGTATCCCTAAATACCTACGTAAATTATAACCTCTCATAGAACAATTTTACCTGCGATTATATTTAATTGACATTCGTTCGCTTGTTCGTTCGTTAGAATCCTCTCTACTCTTTCGCTCGAATATTCTTTACAATGTTTAAAAGTCCAAAACCATGAAATGCGTAGTTGAATTTTAGTGTCTGGATTTCAGTTTTGCTATCAAAGTGAACGTTTGAAAGGGTATTAAGCTTCCTTGTGTCTGACTATTCAGACATATTTGTCTACTGAAATCACGAAGTACATGTATTTTTATCTATCATTATTTTTATTATTATAATTATTATTATTATCATTATTATTATTGTTATAATTATTATTACTATTATCATTATCATTATTATTATCATGTGTGTGTGTCTCTCTCTATCGGTGAATCTTAGAGTAGAATTACTTGGTGTACTGATATATGTTTTGATGAACGGATGAGATAAATCCAGCGTTCTCTGTTTTCTTTGTAGCTACGACGGAATCCACAAGTGAAAAGACGAGTACTTTGATTGTTACTGATGTTGTCACTATGGGAACTACTCAAGGTAGGATCTTGACTTCATTAAGCCTTTCTGTCCAAATGAGTTAAATATGCACCAATTTCATATTATCACCTGGTAGTACAATCATCTGGTTATAAGTGTAATCATCTGGTTATGAAATAATGAATTTGAATTCTTTATTAATATTGTTTCAATATGAAAGATTTAAAAAAGCATTGCCACAGGTGTGGTTTGATTATCTGTGTAAACGGCAATGTACCCGAGATGTTTTGCTCAATCAAGAATTGTTTCAGAAAAATACTGGGGATACAAGTGTTAACTTAAAGGGCATTTGCAAATAAGAGACAATACAGCGTGTATGTCAATTTTTACCGTTTTTACTTTTGTCAGAAATGTCTTGAACTGGGTTTGCTATAATTTTCTAAGAGTGCAGGTACACATATTTTGGGAATTTTGGGGAAGTTTTATGCATTGAGTAATTTCCAAGATATGAAGAAAGAGTGTGATGACGGTACAAAATAGATTTTTTTTTTTTTTTTTTGGGGGGGGGGGGTATTGAAACCTGGCCTTTGACCCTTAACCTTTGACCTTCTGGCTGGAAATTTCCCGGAGAATCTCCATTAGGTAATTATGCATTTAAGTTTTGAAACTAATAATGCAAGCATTGCATATACTAGTATATGAGGGAAATAGTAAAATTTTGAGGAGTTGACCTTGACCTTTGACCCCCTGACTATTGACACATGACCCCTATATTCCCTAGATGATAACTGTCAGACAATACATGTGTATATACCAAGTTCCACGAAGATACATTGAACCATTTGCGAGAAAAGTGATATTGCAACATTTTCACCTAACCTTTGACCTTATGACATGAAACTCTCTCTGGAGAATCTTTACGCAGTAGTACATGTCCACACCAAGTTTCAAGAAAATACCTTTGGGCATTGCATAGATATGGGGGAAATTGCAACATTTGTAGCATTTGACCATGACCTTTTGACCTTTGACCTCTTGCCAATGTCACTAAAATCCATTCAACTAATTGTCCCATCATACATCATCCTTGGACCAAGTTTGGTGAAAGCTGCTTCATCCAGTTTTGAGTTATCACGTAAACATATAAATTTTAGGATTTGACCTTGATCTTTGACCTTTGACCTCTGTCCGATTTCACTGAAAAACTAATCAAGTAATTGTCCCCTCATACATCATCCTCCAACAAAGTTTGGTGAAATTTACTCCATCCAGTCTTGAGTTATCGCGTAAACGGATACAATTTCATGATTTGACCTTGACCTTTCACCTTTGACCTTTAACTGAATTCAACCAAAATCTAATCAAATAATTGCCCCATCATACTTCATACTTGGACCAAGGTTGGTAAAATTCCACTAATTATTACTCAAGTTATCGCGTAAACGAAAGCGGACGGACGGACGGACGGACGTACGGACGGACGGACAACCCGAAAACATAATGCCTCCGGCACCACTTCGTGGCGGAGGCATAAAAATAACAAATTTTATGTGCACCTATTTTCATATTGATATTACTGTGGATGAGCGAATGATATTAAGAGGATTGAATGTAAGAGATAATTCTTGGTGTTGTTGAATTTGATGTTAGTTTTTGCCCAATATACGATTTTTCGTTTGTACATATACACTCAGCAAAAAAAGAATGTAAACACTTTTTCAAGTTTATATTTCTCATAGAACTTCTGGCTAAATATTAATGTATTGAATACCAAATGAAAGATAATTTAATTGGCTATCAACTTGGTAAGTTAAGTAAAAGGGAACCTTTACGCATGAGTGAACATTTTTGTCTTTCTCTTCTAAGGCACAAAAGTAAAAATTGCAAGAATGAACAAGTTGTCCTTCATGCGTAAATGCTCTTCCATGTAACAAAAAGAGCAAAAGACAAATTAAAACACAATAAAAAACGTGAATTCAGTGGCAAAATTATACCTACGATCTCTATGACATGTTTGAAGCTCAAAACGTCAATAAAGGCTAAAAGTAATGGAGGAAAATGAAGAATTTTCTATCACATCCAAATTCAAATGAAATGAGAGAAGGAATATTAACAAAAAGGTAGGATTTTGAAATGATTTCTCAAATGAGGAAAATTGCAAATTATATTTGGTTCTTGAATTTGCCTCATGAATTCTTAAATTTCTAAACTGACTGAATGAAATAAAGATATTTTGTTCATTTAATCATCTTTGTGCTCTTACTCCCTATATTATTTGAAGTTTGAGTTGACAGAAAATTCCAATTTTTTTCTTAAGTTTTCCACTTTGATTTTGTTTAAGGTTTGAAAGAAATAAAGAGAACGAAAACTAATTTTTGCTATTCATTCATGTCTCTCATTTTGTTAAGCTGGTCTTTTGTTATCATTGTTAACTTAAAGGGCATTTGCAAATAAGAGACAATACAGCGTGTATGTCAATTTTTACCGTTTTTACTTTTGTTCTTTGGAGGACAAAAACTAATGTGTATGTGTTCACTCATATGTAAAATTTCTTATTATATTGACCTACTAGGTTGATAGCCAATTAAGTTACCTTTAATATGGTATATAATACAATTATTTTTATCAGAATCTTCCATGAAAATTCTGAACTCGAAAAAGTGTTTACTTTCTTTTTTTTTTGCTGAGTTTACTTAGCAATTATACAACAAAAGCAACGATTGTATACTCATTATTGACAGATTTTAGACAAGAGCTCATTATAAATGTGAAATTTTTGGTTTCAAAAAAGTCACTTGATTTCACGAAACGATAACTTTATGAATTAGAGCAGAAGATGAATCATAAGAATTATATTTGATTACTGTGGATGCAGAAATTAACTTGTTGAGTTCATCATGAAGTATCTAAAAAACACTCATGAAGCATCTAGGATATATTTAAAGTATACTTTAATCAGAAGAGTCGAAATTCATGTGATGATAGGGTTTTGACAAATAATTGTTCCTACCTTTATTTTCTATATTCTAACATGTTTCTCTCTGTATGTTTTTGTGAATCTTTTTTTAAATATCTGAAATGAAATAAAATCCCTCGAAGGAGGATAAAGAAAAAATAATAAGCATCTGGTTTTGCTTTCAAAGTGAACGTTTGTTAGGATTAGCTTCCTTGTATCTGACTATTCAGACATATGTGTCTACTGAAATCACGAAGTACATGTATTTTTATCTATATCATTATTATTATTATTATCATTATTGCTATCATGTCTGTGTATATGTGTGTGTCTCGCTCTTTCTCTCCCTCTCTCTCTCTCTCTCTCGGTTAATCGTAGAGTAAAATTACTTGGTGTACTGATATATGTTTTGATGAATGGATGAGATAAATCCAGCATTCTCTTCTTTTTTTTCACTGTAGCTTCGACGGAATCCACCAGTAAAGAGACGAGTACTTTGATTGTTACTGATGTTGTCAGTACGGGAACCACTCAAGGTAGAATCTTGACTTCATTAAGCCTTTCTGTCCAAATTAGTTAAATATGCACAAATTTCATATAATCAACCTGTGGCAGTATAATCATATGGTTATGAAATGATGAATTTGAATTCTTCATCAATATTGTTTCCATATGAAAAAATTAAAAAAAGCATTGTCATAGGTGTGGTTTGATTATTTGTGTAAAAGGCAATGTACCCGAGATGTTTTATTCAATCAAGAATTGTTTCAGAAAAATACTGGGGATACAATTGTATTGATATCTTGAAAATCAAAACAATTTTATTCGTTACTGCTCGATGAAAAGAAATCTGAGTTAAGTGTGATATATTCTTGGACAAAAATATCACATATACCTCCAGAATTTGATTGGAAGGTGTTGCTTGATTTCAGGTTTACAAAATCATTTGATAATAAAATAAAGCAATATAGTTTTATGTTATTACATAGAATCTTACCTTTTAAAGAAAATTTAGTAAAATGGAAAATTACGTTTGACATGATTTGTAAGAAATGCAGCGAAGCTGAATCAATTTGGCATGTTATGGTATATTGCTCAGATACGAGGTTATATTGGGAAAAAATAACAAATTTTATATGCACCTATTTTCATATTGATATTACTGTGGATGAGCAAATGACATTAAGAGGATTGAATGTAAGAGATAATTCTTTGGGGTTGTTGAATTTGATGTTAGTTTTTGCCCAATATACGATTTTTCGTTTGTATATATACACTCAGCAAAAAAAGAATGTAAACACTTTTTCAAGTTTATATTTCTCATAGAACTTTTGGCTAGATATTAATGTATAAAATACCAAATGAAAGATAATGTAATTGGCTATCAACTTGGTAAGTTAAGTAAAAGGGAACCTTTACGCATGAGTGAACATTTTTGTCATTCTCTCTTCTGAGGCACAAAAGTAAAAAAAATGCAAGAATGAACAAGTTGTCCTTCATGCGTAAATGCTCTTCCATGTAACAAAAAGAGCAAAAGACAAATTAAACACAATAAAAAACGTGAATTCAGTGGCAAAATTACACCTACGATCTCTATGACATGTTTGAAGCTCAAAACATCAATAAAGGCTAAAAGTAATGGAGGAAAATGAAGAATTTTCTATCACATCCAAATTCAAATGAAATGAGAGAAGGAATATTAACAAAAAGGTAGGATTTTGAAATGATTTCTCAAATGAGGAAAATTGCAAATTATATTTGGTTCTTGAATTTGCCTCATGAATTCTTAAATTTCTAAACTGACTGAATGGAATAAAGATATTCTGTTCATTTAATCATCTTTGTGCTCTTACTCCCTATATTATTTGAAGTTTCAGTTGACAAAAAATTCCAATTTTTTCTTAAGTTTTCCACTTTGATTTTGTTTAAGGTTTGAAAGAAATAAAGAGAACGAAAAGTAGTTTTTGCTATTCATTCATGTCTCTCATTGTGTTAAGCTGGTCTTTTGTTATCATTGTTAACTTAAAGGGCATTTGCAAAGAAGAGACAATACAGCGTGTATGTCAATTTTTACCGTTTTTACTTTTGTTCTTTGGAGGACAAAAACTAATGTGTATGTGTTCACTCATATGTAAAATTTCTAATTATACTGACCTACTAGGTTGATAGCCAATTAAATTACCTTTAATATGGTATATAATACATTTATTTTTATCAGAATCTTCCATGAAAATTTTGAACTCGAAAGAGTGTTTACTTTCTTTTTTTGCTGAGTTTACTTAGCAATTATACAAGAAAAGCAACGATTGTATACTCATTATTGACAGATTTTAGACAAGAGCTTATTATAAATTTGAAATTTGTGGTTTCAAAAAAGTCACTTGATTTCACGAAACGATAACTTTATGAATTAGAGCAGAAGATGAATCATAAGAATTATATTTGATTACTGTGGATGCAGAAATTAACTTGTTGAGTTCATCATGAAGTATCTAAAAACACTCATGAAGCATCTAGGATATATTTAAAGTATACTTTCATTAGAGGATTCGAAATTCATGTGATGATAGGGTTTTGACAAATAATTGTTCTTACTCTTATTTTCTATGTTCTAACATGTTTCTCTCTGTATGTTTTTGTGAATCTTTTTTTGAATATCTGAAATGAAATAAAGTCCCTCGAAGGAGGATAAAGAAACAAAAATAATCATCTGGTTTTATTTCAAAGTGAACGTTTGTTAGGATTAGCTTCCTTGTATCTGACTATTCAGACATATGTGTCTACTGAAATCACGAAGTACATGTATTTTTATCTATATCATTATTATAATCATTATCATTATTGCTATCATGTATGTGTATATGTGTGTGTCTCGCTCTTTCTCTCCCTCTCTCTCTCTCTCTCTCGGTTAATCTTAGAGTAAAATTACTTGGTGTACTGATATATGTTTTGATGAATGGATGAGATAAATCCAGCATTCTCTTTTTTTTTTCACTGTAGCTACGACGGAATCCACCAGTAAAGAAACGAGTACTTTGATTGTTACTGATGTTGTCAGTACGGGAACCACTCAAGGTAGAATCTTGACTTCATTAAGCCTTTCTGTCCAAATTAGTTAAATATGCACAAATTTCATATGATCAACCTGTGGCACTATAATCATCTGGTTATGAAATGATGAATTTGAATTCTTTATTAATATTGTTTGAATATGAAAGAATTAAAAAAAGCATTGTCATAGGTGTGGTTTGATTATTTGTGTAAAAGGCAATGTACTCAAGATGTTTTATTCAATCAAGAATTGTTTCAGAAAAATACTGGGGATACAATTGTATTGATATCTTGAAAATCAAAACAATTTTATTCGTTACTGCTCGATGAAAAGAAATCTGAGTTAAGTGTGATATATTCTTGGACAAAAATATCACATATACCTCCAGAATTTGATTGGAAGGTGTTGCTTGATTTCAGGTTTACAAAATTATTTGATAATAAAATAGAGCAATATAGTTTTATGTTATTACATAGAATCTTACCTTTTAAAGAAAATTTAGTAAAATGGAAAATTACGTTTGACATGATTTGTAAGAAATGCAGCGAAGCTGAATCAATTTGGCATGTTATGGTATATTGCTCAGATACGAGGTTATATTGGGAAAAAATAACAAATTTTATATGCACCTATTTTCATATTGATATTACTGTGGATGAGCAAATGGCATTAAGAGGATAGAATGTAAGAGATAATTCTTTGGTGTTGTTGAATTTGATGTTAGTTTTTGCCCAATATACGATTTTTCGTTTGTACATATACACTCAGCAAAAAAAAAGTAAACACTTTTCAAGTTTATATTTCTCATAGAACTTTTGGCTAGATATTAATGTATTCAATACCAAATGAAAGATAATTTAATTGGCTATCAACTTGGTAAGTTAAGTAAAATGGAACCTTTACGCATGAGTGAACATTTTTGTCTTTCTCTTCTAAGGCACAAAAGTAAAAAATGCAAGAATGAACAAGTTGTCCTTCATGCGTAAATGCTCTTCCATGTAACAAAAAGAGCAAAAGACAAATTAAACACAATAAAAAACGTGAATTCAGTGGCAAAATTACACCTACGATCTCTATGACATGTTTGAAGCTCAAAACATCAATAAAGGCTAAAAGTAATGGAGGAAAATGAAGAATTTTCTATCACATCCAAATTCAAATGAAATGAGAGAAGGAATATTAACAAAAAGGTAGGATTTTGAAATGATTTCTCAAATAAGCAAAATTGCAAATTATATTTGGTTCTTGAATTTGCCTCATGAATTCTTAAATTTCTAAACTGACTGAATGGAATAAAGATATTCTGTTCATTTAATCATCTTTGTGCTCTTACTCCCTATATTATTTGAAGTTTCAGTTGACAAAAAATTCCAATTTTTTTTCTTAAGTTTTCCACTTTGATTTTGTTTAAGGTTTGAAAGAAATAAAGAGAACGAAAACTAATTTTTGCTATTCATTCATGTCTCTCATTGTGTTAAGCTGGTCTTTTGTTATCATTGTTAACTTAAAGGGCATTTGCAAATAAGAGACAATACAGCGTGTATGTCAATTTTTACCGTTTTAACTTTTGTTCTTTGGAGGACAAAAACTAATGTGTATGTGTTCACTCATATGTAAAATTTCTAATTATATTGACCTACTAGGTTTATAGCCAATTAAATTACCTTTAGTATGGTATATAATACATTTATTTTTATCAGAATCTTCCATGAAAATTCTGAACTCGAAAATGTGTTTACTTTCTTTTTTTTTGCTGAGTTTACTTAGCAATTATACAACAAAAGCAACGATTGTATACTTATTATTGTCAGATTTTAGACAAGAGCTTATCATAAATTTGAAATTTTTGGTTTCAAAAAAGTCACTTGATTTCACGAAACGATAACTTTATGAATTAGAGCAGAAGATGAATCATAAGAATTATATTTGATTACTGTGGATGCAGAAATTAACTTGTTGAGTTCATCATGAAGTATCTAAAAAACACTCATGAAGCATCTAGGATATATTTAAAGTATACTTTCATCAGAGGATCCGAAATTCATGTGATGATAGGGTTTTGACAAATAATTGTTCGTACTCTTATTTTCTATGTTCTAACATGTTTCTCTCTGTATGTTTTTGTGAATCTTTTTTTAAATATCTGAAATGAAATAAAGTCCCTCGAAGGAGGATAAAGAAACAAAAATAATCATCTGGTTTTGCTTTCAAAGTGAACGTTTGTTAGGATAAGCTTCCTTGTATCTGACTATTCAGACATATGTGTCTACTGAAATCACGAAGTACATGTATTTTTATCTATGTCATTATTATTATTATAATTATTGCTATCATGTCTGTGTATATGTGTGTGTCTCGCTCTTTCTCTCCCTCTCTCTCTCTCTCTCTTGGTTAATCTTAGAGTAAAATTACTTGGTGTACTGATATATGTTTTGATGAACGGATGAGATAAATAGAGCATTCTCTTTTTTTTTCACTGTAGCTACGACGGAATCCACCAGTAAAGACACGAGTACTTTGATTGTTACTGATGTTGTCAGTATGGGAACCACTCAAGGTAGAATCTTGACTTCATTAAGCCTTTCTGTCCAAATTAGTTGAATATGCACAAATTTCATATAATCAACATGTGGCAGTATAATCATCTGGTTATGAAATGATGAATTTGAATTCTTTATTAATATTGTTTGAATATGAAAGAATTAAAAAAAGCATTGTCATAGGTGTGGTTTGATTATTTGTGTAAAAGGCAATGTACCCGAGATGTTTTGCTCAATCAAGAATTGTTTCAGAAAAATACTGGGGATACAATTGTATTGATATCTTGAAAATCAAAACAATTTTATTCGTTACTGCTCGATGAACCTTTACGCATGAGTGAACATTTTTGTCTTTCTCTTCTAAGGCACAAAAGTAAAAATTGCAAGAATGAACAAGTTGTCCTTCATGCGTAAATGCTCTTCCATGTAACAAAAAGAGCAAAAGACAAATTAAACACAATAAAAACGTGAATTCAGTGGCAAAATTACACCTATGATATCTATGACATGTTTGAAGCTCAAAACATCAATAAAGGCTAAAAGTAATGGAGGAAAATGAAGAATTTTCTATCACATCCAAATTCAAATGAAGTGAGAGAAGGAATATTAACAAAAAGGTAGGATTTTGAAATGATTTCTCAAATAAGCAAAATTGCAAATTATATTTGGTTCTTGAATTTGCCTCATGAATTCTGAAATTTCTAAACTGACTGAATGAAATAAAGATATTTTGTTCATTTAATCATCTTTGTGCTCTTACTCCCTATATTATTTGAAGTTTGAGTTGACAGAAAATTCCAATTTTTTTCTTAAGTTTTCCACTTTGATTTTGTTTGAGGTTTGAAAGAAATAAAGAGAACGAAAATTAATTTTTGCTATTCATTCATGTCTCTCATTGTGTTAAGCTGGTCTTTTGTTATCATTGTTAACTTAAAGGGCATTTGCAAATAAGAGACAATACTGCGTGTATGTCAATTTTTACCGTTTTTACTTTTGCTCTTTGGAGGACAAAAACTAACGTGTATGTGTTCACTCATATGTAAAATTTCTAATTATATTGACCTACTAGGTTGATAGCCAATTAAATTACCTTTAATATTGTATATAATACAATTATTTTTATCAGAATCTTCCATGAAAATTCTGAACTCGAAAAAGTGTTTACTTTCTTTTTTTTTTTGCTGAGTTTACTTAGCAATTATACAACAAAAGCAACGATTGTATACTCATTATTGACAGATTTTAGACAAGAGCTTATTATAAATTTGAAATTTTTGGTTTAAAAAAAGTCACTTGATTTCACGAAACGATAACTTTATGAATTAGAGCAGAAGATGAATCATAAGAATTATATTTGATTACTGTGGATGCAGAAATTAACTTGTTGAGTTCATCATGAATTATCTAAAAAACACTCATGAAGCATCTAGGATATATTTAAAGTATACTTTCATCAGAGGAGTCAAAATTCATGTGATGATAGGGTTTTGACAAATAATTGTTCGTACCCTTATTTTCTATGTTCTAACATGTTTCTCTCTGTATGTTTTTGTGAATCTTTTTTTAAATATCTGAAATGAAATAAAGTCCCTCGAAGGAGGATAAAGAAAAAAAAATCATCTGGTTTTGCTTTCAAAGTGAACGTTTGTTAGGATAAGCTTCCTTGTATCTGACTATTCAGACATATGTGTCTACTGAAATCACGAAGTACATGTATTTTTATCTATATCATTATTATTATTATAATTATCATTATTGCTATCGTGTCTGTGTATATGTGTGTGTCTCGCTCTTTCTCTCCCTCTCTCTCTCTCTCTCTCTTGGTTAATCTTAGAGTAAAATTACTTGGTGTACTGATATATGTTTTGATGAACGGATGAGATAAATCCAGCATTCTCTTTTTTTTTCACTGTAGCTACGACGGAATCCACCAGTAAAGACACGAGTACTTTGATTGTTACTGATGTTGTCAGTATGGGAACCGCTCAAGGTAGAATCTTGACTTCATTAAGCCTTTCTGTCCAAATTAGTTGAATATGCACAAATTTCATATAATCAACATGTGGCAGTATAATCATCTGGTTATGAAATGATGAATTTGAATTCTTTATTAATATTGTTTCAATATGAAAGAATTAAAAAAAGCATTGTCATAGGTGTGGTTTGATTATTTGTGTAAAAGGCAATGTACCCGAGATGTTTTGCTCAATCAAGAATTGTTTCAGAAAAATACTGGGGATACAATTGTATTGATATCTTGAAAATCAAAACAATTTTATTCGTTACTGCTCGATGAAAAGAAATCTGAGTTAAGTGTGATATATTCTTGGACAAAAATATCACATATACCTCCAGAATTTGATTGGATGGTGTTGCTTGATTTCAGGTTTAAAAAATTATTTGATAATAAAATAGAGCAATATAGTTTTATGTTATTACATAGAATCTTACCTTTTAAAGAAAATTTAGTAAAATGGAAAATTACGTTTGACATGATTTGTAAGAAATGCAGCGAAGCTGAATCAATTTGGCATGTTATGGTATATTGCTCAGATACGAGGTTATATTGGGAAAAAATAACAAATTTTATATGCACCTATTTTCATATTGATATTACTGTGGATGAGCAAATGACATTAAGAGGATTGAATATAAGAGATAATTCTTTGGTGTTGTTGAATTTGATGTTAGTTTTTGCCCAATATACGATTTTTCGTTTGTACATATATACTCAACAAAAAAAAAAGTAAACACTTTTCAAGTTTATATTTCTCATAGAACTTTTGGCTATATATTAATGTATTCAATACCAAATGAAAGATAATTTAATTGGCTATCAACTTGGTAAGTTAAGTAAAAGGGAACCTTTACGCATGAGTGAACATTTTTGTCTTTCTCTTCTAAGGCACAAAAGTAAAAATTGCAAGAATGAACAAGTTGTCCTTCATGCGTAAATGCTCTTCCATGTAACAAAAAGAGCAAAAGACAAATTAAACACAATAAAAAACGTGAATTCAGTGGCAAAATTACACCTATGATATCTATGACATGTTTGAAGCTCAAAACATCAATAAAGGCTAAAAGTAATGGAGGAAAATGAAGAATTTTCTATCACATCCAAATTCAAATGAAATGAGAGAAGGAATATTAACAAAAAGGTAGGATTTTGAAATGATTTCTCAAATAAGCAAAATTGCAAATTATATTTGGTTCTTGAATTTGCCTCATGAATTCTTAAATTTCTAAACTGACTGAATGAAATAAAGATATTTTGTTCATTTAATCATCTTTGTGCTCTTACTCCCTATATTATTTGAAGTTTGAGTTGACAGAAAATTCCAATTTTTTTCTTAAGTTTTCCACTTTGATTTTGTTTGAGGTTTGAAAGAAATAAAGAGAACGAAAATTATTTTTTGCTATTCATTCATGTCTCTCATTGTGTTAAGCTGGTCTTTTGTTATCATTGTTAACTTAAAGGGCATTTGCAAATAAGAGACAATACTGCGTGTATGTCAATTTTTACCGTTTTTACTTTTGCTCTTTGGAGGACAAAAACTAATGTGTATGTGTTCACTCATATGTAAAATTTCTAATTATATTGACCTACTAGGTTGATAGCCAATTAAATTACCTTTAATATTGTATATAATACAATTATTTTTATCAGAATCTTCCATGAAAATTCTGAACTCGAAAAAGTGTTTACTTTCTTTTTTTTTGCTGAGTTTACTTAGCAATTATACAACAAAAGCAACGATTGTATACTCATTATTGACAGATTTTAGACAAGAGCTCATTATAAATTTGAAATTTTTGGTTTAAAAAAAGTCACTTGATTTCACGAAACGATAACTTTATGAATTAGAGCAGAAGATGAATCATAAGAATTATATTTGATTACTGTGGATGCAGAAATTAACTTGTTGAGTTCATCATGAATTATCTAAAAAACACTCATGAAGCATCTAGGATATATTTAAAGTATACTTTCATCAGAGGAGTCAAAATTCATGTGATGATAGGGTTTTGACAAATAATTGTTCGTACCCTTATTTTCTATGTTCTAACATGTTTCTCTTTGTATGTTTTTGTGAATCTTTTTTTAAATATCTGAAATGAAATAAAGTCCCTCGTAGGAGGATAAAGAAAAAAATAATCATCTGGTTTTGCTTTCAAAGTGAACGTTTGTTAGGATTAGCTTCCTTGTATCTGACTATTCAGACATATGTGTCTACTGAAATCACGAAGTACATGTATTTTTATCTATGTCATTATTATTATTATAATTATTGCTATCATGTCTGTGTATATGTGTGTGTCTCGCTCTTTCTCTCCCTCTCTCTCTCTCTCTCTTGGTTAATCTTAGAGTAAAATTACTTGGTGTACTGATATATGTTTTGATGAACGGATGAGATAAATCCAGCATTCTCTTTTTTTTTTTCACTGTAGCTACGACGGAATCCACCAGTAAAGACACGAGTACTTTGATTGTTACTGATGTTGTCAGTATGGGAACCACTCAAGGTAGAATCTTGACTTCATTAAGCCTTTCTGTCCAAATTAGTTGAATATGCACAAATTTCATATAATCAACATGTGGCAGTATAATCATCTGGTTATGAAATGATGAATTTGAATTCTTTATTAATATTGTTTCAATATGAAAGAATTAAAAAAGGATTGTCATTGGTGTGGTTTGATTATTTGTGTAAAAGGCAATGTACCCGAGATGTTTTGCTCAATCAAGAATTGTTTCAGATAAATACTGGGGATACAATTGTATTGATATCTTTAAAAAACAAAACAGTTTTATTCGTTACTGCTTGAAGAAAAGAAATCTGAGTTAGTGTGATATATTCTTGTACAAAAATATTACATATACCTCCAGAATTTGATTGGAAGGTGTTGTTTGATTTCAGTTTTGGAAAATTATTCAATAACAAAATAAAGCAATATAGTTTTAAGTTATTACATGGAATCTTACCTTTTAAAGAAAATTTAGTAAAATGGAAAATTACGTCTGACATGATTTGTAAGAAATGGTATATTGCTCAGATACGAAGTTGTATTGGGAAAAATAACAAATTCTATATGCACCAGCCTATTTTCATTTTGATATTACTGTGGATGAGCGAATGATATTAACAGGATTTCAATTCATTTATTTTATTCTTCTCCTTTTTCCAACAGAACACAACACAGTATAAATTAGTAACTATATCACAAACGTATACATACAAATTTGCAAAGGATATAAAATGATACAAATAAAGTTATATGCATGCATACTTGCAAAAATACTACAATATTATGTTTCAGTTGAGAAAAAAAAAAGAATTGAGAGGTCCACTAAAAAGGAAGCTTGTAGATTATGGACCACTCAAAGGAAAATCTAATGAAATTCCTATTTGAAAATACTTAACACAAATATGATTTAAGACAAGACGGAACAAAACAGGAGACACAGAGCAACATGACGCGACTAGACAGAATGGATGGAAAAATGGAAGGAAAGAAGAAAAAAAAGAGAATGCCTACACGCTGATCAAGGAAACGAAAGAGGGAATTGAAGAGGTGCTTCAAACAGCTGGTGGCTGCACACAGCCGTGCAAAGATTATGATGGCTATTTCATTATAATGAATTCAGAGATTAATTGATTGATGGTTGGATGATGAACCCTGTGGTTGATGAGACTTAGCTAATGAAAGCGAAACATCAGAGAGGGCTTAACAGAGAGGATTCGCTTAAAGGAATACAAAGATGTTTTTTTTTTATTTCGCAGCTTAATGAATTCCAGAATCTAGGGCCTGTGTAAATGTATTCTGAGCCGATAAAGTTCTCATGAGGGGTAAATGAAACTCATTAGATTGCCTCGTGGGATAATTATGAAAAAAACTGGTTCGTTTAAACATTGAATTGAATACACAGGGAAGTGCATTTGCGTTGAAATTAAACATAAACTGACCAAGTTAAAAAAAAATAAAAATCTTTATCTTTTTTTAAATCTTATACTTAGTAAATAATGGATATGTATGGGAACGTGACAAATAACACGAAGTGCCTTTTTTTGTAATAACAGTAGTCTATCTAATAAAGTTTGATGGGCGCTACCCCATGCTTAATGTCCGTAATTAAGATAAGGTAAAATTAGAGAAAAATATGCCAGCAATGAAGACAATGGAACATGAAACTAGAATTACTTGAGTCTATTAATGATACCAGTATTACTTGAAATTATTGTACTAATGTTAGTAATATGTGGCCTCCATGAAAATTATTTTATCGTCCACTGCAGTCCCGAGGAATTTTATATGAGATACACGTTCTAACTGAGTGTCATCAAAAATGATATCTTTGCGTAAAGCTTCTATGGAATTGCTAAATAACATACTTTGTTTTCAAAAAAAAAAAAATAAGCGATAATTTATTTGCCCTTACCCACTGGGTCACTTTTTTTCAATTCGGAATTAATGTGTACGAGAGTATCTGGATTTTGATGTGAAAAGAAAATATTTGAATCATCAGCAAAAAGTATAAATGACAACACGTCGGATGATCTGCAAAAGTCACTGATATAAATGGAAAAAAGTAAAGGTCCTAATAAGCTACCCTGTGGGACGCCACATTTAATGAATTCGAAACTTGAAATGTTCTCGTTCAGAAATACGTATTGTTTTCGGTTTTGCAGGTAGCTCCTGAACCACTCCAAGCCTTCCCCCGTATTCCATAATGAGACAATTTGTAAAGTAAAATTTCATGATTAATTGTATCGAAGGCCTTGGAGAAGTCCAGGAATATACCAATAAGATGAGAATGATTATCAATAGTATGCGCGGCGTGGTCGATAAACTTCAAAAGGGCATAAATGGTACTGTCTTTCTGACGAAACCCAAATTGAGAATTTGTAAAAACATTACGTAAATTTAAAAAATTGATTGCTCTTTTAGATATCAATTTTCCCAAAATTTTAGATAAAGATGAAAGCAAAGAAATGGGCCTGTAATTACTCATATCAGAACCATCTCTTTTTTGAATAAAAGAAAAACTTAAGCTGTTTTCATAAAGTCAGGAAAAAGACCACATGATATAGATCTATCAAAAATAATTATTTGAAAGTGGATCAACAATTGAAGATTCCCTTTGAAATAAAATTACTTATATCATCATAACCAGCACTTCGCTTATCAGTCATTGCAGTAACAATATCAATGATTTCATATTTCGTAGTTTGAACGAAAAAAATAGAACCAGAATTAGATTGACCTAAAAAATGTTAAACAATGCGTATTTGATTGTAGTAATTTTCTTGCCAGATTCTCCCCAATCATGGAAAAATAAGAATTAAACATGTTAGCTATATCACTGGGATCTTCAAATATTTTGTTATCATATCTTATTTTTGTAATATTTGATTTCTTTTTTGATATATTCATGGCCTGTTTCAATACCTTCCATGTATTCTTCATATCATTTCTATATTTTTCTAACTGAAACATTTAATATTTCCTCTTTTCTAACCGCATAATCTTAGTAAAAATATTTTTATACGAAGTGAATTTTTCTTTTGACTTCTCAGTTTTTTTTTTTCATTTTGAATGTATAATATAAACTATTTTTCCTATTAATTTAACGAAGAAGAGATTTTGAGATTCATGGAAATCTGGGGGATGTTTATGATTAACTAACTTATCTTTTAAGTTAGGTATATATTCATCTAAATGAATTTTAATTATCCTTAAAAATCATTAAATGATATATTAACATCATCAATATCATAAACACTAGACCAATTAGCCCTATCTAAGATAGCACCAAGGCAAGCCAAATTTTCTGGTGTAACTGTACGTCTGGTTGAAAAAACAAAACAAATCTTATTAACCGAATACCTGAGATGAAAACATACTATAATAGGGAAATGATCAGTCATATGAGATAAGATTATAGAGGAGTTTAACATTTTAGTTCAAAACAGTAAAAATATTATCAAGGAGGATGGCGGAATGATTTGTAAGTACCGGATGTGTGCAGTAATCGGTTCTTCAAGATCACTGACTACAATGTTTGTTCTGTTTATCCTAAAACATCAGCCATTAAACATATTCTTCCCCGCAATTCGAATATATTTCTTTTTTTCTTCATATACAAGCGCATTTATACTTATAATTATGGTAGGCATGATACACGTTTCATTTAACCATTGTACAAAGTGACTCGCTGTCGACTTTTCTCCGTATTCTAAATGTATTCTCAAAGGTGTTCTGGTGTTCAGTAAAGCTGGGTAAATAGGCTACAGAAATGTCCGCCCTCAATTATGATACTTGTATCACATGATAATAATCACAGTACACCCTCGTAAAGATGAATTTTTCCATGCTTCATGTTTTTTTTTTTTTTTTTCAAAAAGTAGTATTCTTACTCATACGAACATTGCTTTGGTCCCTGTTATTGACGATTGTATCTACTTACCTGGGCAAAGCAGTCGGCTCTTTAATCAGTGATTATGAACCCTACCCCATAGTTTTTGTCTGCCGAGGTTGCTCCTCGTGACACTGCAATGACGAGGTCCCTCTGATCTGTATTGTCATACGGTTCTTTTGTTTGTTGGAATGTCGTTTGGGAGTGCGGGTATGCTGGCTCTACCTCGTGAATGAGCTTCGATTTTGCAAATTCTTATTTCGTGCAAGCCTCTACTTATAAACAACCTAGTATTTGAAGGTCGTTGTATATGAACCCATAAATTATCACATGATCGGATGTTTTTCATTACTATTATCATTATTAGTTTGTCAACCTGCCACAAACTATGTTCAGACGGAGGCAGTTTTGGTCGGAGTAACTTCGGAGGAAGGATCGGAGGAAGCTTGGTCGGAGTAGCTTCGGAGGATAGGTCGGAGTAGTGCCCGTCTGAACAAGGTCCTGGTAACTTCCTCCGATCGGAGGAACTTACCACGACCTCTTCCTCCGAAAAAGATACTCATGAGTTTTCTCAGGCGTTCAACTACAGGTGTTACCCATGTGCTTTGACAAAAGAGAGCATCAATAATCGGGACTAGCGCTCTCACATCTAGAAATACTTGCTCCTACTGCAATTCGCTCTCTCTCATTTGAAAGATCAAAATATCCCAGATTAAAAGATAGAAAACTAACATGCGGAAATGTGCGCATTATAGAAAAATATAAGGTTTTTAAGAGGGCCTAATTTTCATTTCATTTCGATTTGCGCATTACGAAGAAACTAGAAATACATGTTTATAATATTGAATTCTTTCTTAAACTATTCTAAATCAATTCGAGTATTTCATTCAAAATTTTACGGTGAAATAAAGCTTGTAATTCATCGAAAGGTGAAATGCGTTCTTCGTCTCCGAACTTTGTCTTTAAAGCGTAGTGGAATGCTAGACATCCCATTGTAACGCCTTGAACCTAAACATGTGTTTGCATGAATTACGAAGAGTTGCCACTCCATCTCTGTAACACCTCCCTCCTGTCATAGTGGGATTTCTCATGAATCTACGTATAGAGCATTAAGACCCTGGCCATTGTTCAGGACCATTGTTAGGGTGTGAACCACACACTCCCATTATGTACACACCAATTGACCCCTGTGCAAAGCTAAAGTTTTGTACAGAGGGTTGAAAATAGAACAAAATCCGAATCATAACTTAAGAATAAATCTTGAATTTAATGAAACTGATTTATGCTTTCATATTTGAATTCCCTCCGACAAAATTGTAAACTGTTCAGTTATTGCTTATTATTATCATTGTCATATGTTATCTGATATATACATGTAGTTATTGAACTATTAAGGATCAAAAGTGGGAAATGTTTTTGTAACATCCAATATGATGACATGCATGTCTATACATATTATGTAACTTATGTATAAGCATATACATATATATTGTTATAGTAATACATAGTTTTCGTGTTTGTATGATTTTTCTTGATCCCTGCATAGAAGCACATTGACAAGTGTTTTAGATCTTCTTTCACTGATGAAATTGCGTATTTCAGTGCATTTTGTAGCCAGGTAAATTGCAATTTCAGCTAGGTGTGCACGACGTGGCAAATAATGCCATTATCAGTACTCTACAGTGCATGCGGCTGATATGATTACTATGCGGCACAACAACCTGTAAATCTGCACAAATACAATAACAATGCACCTCAAACAATACGGAATATCTCATGCGCTTTTTTTTTACACAGGGTGACATGCCACTGAAACAGCAGCTACGGCTCATGTATCTCCGCAACGTGCGTTTGATATAAGTATGCTTACCTACAACCTGTTGAAATACTCAATTAGCGTCCTTGCTAATACGAACGATGAATTCTGTATGAAATGCGGACCCTTCGCTGAGTACGAGCTGGCACTATGATACAGGAAACACTGGCGTATGCGCTATACTAGGAGATATGGAGGCGCCATGATCGACTTATCACAAGGGTCGTACGTTCGCTCCACCCACAGTGCCTTACGCTGATAACACAGTGCTTTCGTCAGATTGCGCATTCGCCACTAACAAGACAATATTCGAATTGACGACCTCGCTGTATGTACAAGCGATGGCCCACAGAGCGAAGGCAGCTTCGAAATAACATCATTATCCTTTGTCGAATGTGTTGTTTCCATGACTATGTACAAAGGGCTCGGACCCAACAGAGCATTGAGCCGTTTTCTGAGCTTTATGTAAAATCGTTCAGAGTTTAAGTCATCAGAATCTGACAATGTTATCTAGTGATGTTATCACTATGCAGGCCTGAGGACCCCCCCCCCCCCTTACTCTCACTAAAGAAAGTCAAATATTGCAGCTGTTAGGGTCCTTGATGATGTCTGATAAGGACAATGATAACAACAACAACAACCTTAATTCATGTCAATGAATTTATTCATTCCACATCTCGAATCCCTTACAAGTGTACTGTATAAATATCAATGCAATAAATCAAATTATAACTATTCACTCTGAAAACCTCAACTTAAGAAAAAAATTGAATTGAATTGAATTGAATTGAATTTATTTGAACTGAACTGAATTAATTTGAATTGAATTGAATCTATTGCAGTGATAGAAGAGGGCATGCGTGCGTTAATTGAATTGACGCATGCGTACTAGATTTATTGCATAAGGCAATAGCATTGTCCCCACGTTTTTATTTAAGTGCAGTTTTTATTCGACAGGTGGTTCAAGGAACATTCATTATATATCAGTTAATGGGCCAATCAAATTTACAGACTTACTGACACTTGGTTCTTTCGTGACAAAGGGACAAAGTTCGTGACAAAGTTGCCGGACATAGCAGCAATAAGCCATTTCGGAATTGTACTTAACGCATAGGCAGAATAAGGTCGATTGCACCAAATAGGCATGTGTTTATGTTGGTTTTTAAATTCACTGAGATAAGCATGTGTGCTATAATGATTATTCACATAACAGCGCATAACCTATATGGAGTTTGTCAGCACATCCCCCTGATAGCAAGTAAAGTTTGTAACGACATTCACGGCATGATATGATGAAATGGATTCTTCTACGGAAATTCACCCTCTGTTTGGGCACGACCGATGAATAGTTATTCGACAAATTGTTACGTCGGGCAAACTCATGCATTCTGTCTCTTTGAAATCAAGTGAAGTGCCTAACCAACCGAGAGAAAAAAGAAAGGCCATATGTAGAGCAATGCGAACATGATTCTCAGCTCTGAAATAATATCATATTCAGTAGAAGGTGGAATGATTAATTACGTTGGTACTGGGGTCATCTTCAGGGCTGAACATCCAGGAACTGGAACCTATCAGTATATCTTCGCCCAATCCAAGAGGCTGATTGGAAGATAACGATGTACGCAGGTGATATAAGAAAATATTGTCAATACTCGTACACATTGTGCAAGTACATTTATATTGAAGCAACTCGGTTGCACAAAACAACTCTTAGCTATTACGGGCTTTATATGCTCTCCCATTAAAATCGGTAATTAGTTTACTTGTCTTCTTTATCTCCCCTCCTCTCTCTTCTGTCCCTCTTCCTCTATGTCTCTCGTTCTCTCTGTCTCCTTTTCTATCTATCTATTTCTATCTACCTATTTCTTTATCTCTATCTATCTATCTTTCTATCTCTATCTATCTATATATCTATCTTTCCATCTATCTGTATATCTATTTATCTGTCTATCTATCTATTCATCAATCTATCCATCCATCTATCTAGCCATCTATGTATGTATGTATGTATGTATGTATGTATATATGTATGTACTGTATGTATGTATGTATGTATGTACTTATTAATCCATCTATTTATCCTTCTAAACCTTCTATATATTTCTTTATCTCTATATACCTATCTTTCTATTTCTCCCTTTCTATCTATCTATCTATCTTTCTATCCATCTATCTATCTGTCTATCTATCCATCCATCTATCCATCTATCTATCTATCTATCTATCTATCTATCTATCGATCTATCTATCTATCTATCTATCTATCTATCTATCTATCTATCTATCTATAGTATCTGCCTATCTATCTCTAGTAATGCAGGTCACCGTTTCTTTCATAGGGCATACCACAAGTACCAAGGCAATCGCCGAATTGTGACCTGCGTAATTGCAATTTTCTGCCATTATTTTCTGTTTTCAAAACGGAAACTCATGCAATATATCTCTCTGAAATGAAGTGCCTAACCAGCCGAGAAAAAAGAAAGAAAGGATATTTGTAAACTCATATGCACATGAGCTCCTAACTCGCAAAACGAGATTCTCAACTCTGAAATAATATCATATTCTGTATAGAGGAGAAGGTGGAATGATTAATTACGTTGGTACTGGGGTCATCTTCAGGTCAAAGCACCTAGGAACTGGAAGGTATCAGTATATCTTCGCCCAATCCAAGACTAGTAATGGATGTCACCGTTTCTTTCATAGGGCATACCACAAGTACAAAGGCAATCGCCGAATTGTGACCTGCGTAATTGAAATTGTCTGCCATTATTTTCTGTTTTCCAAACACGCATTTGGGTGCAACTTGCTGCTTTGACGGAATATAATAGCAATTCAAACAAAGAAAAAAAATGGGTCAGACCATTACCACTTTTAAGGGCCTTGAAACTCCTTTTTGACGTATGTTTTGTTTTGTGGGGCGTATGTATACGTACAGTATGTATGTGTTAAGCTAGTATCTCACCACCGGAGACGTCTCCGCAACGTCTTCAACTTACCAGTCACAGCAGTCGTAGTATAATATAGTATTGGTATATGGGGATTGAGTTTTTAACTTTTTGCAAGATACCAAGAAACAACTTATGAAATGCTACAGCGTATACTATTCTAAGAGATATTCAAATTTAAATGGCCGAGATATCCAAACGCGCAGTAAAGGTGGGTCCCTCTTTTTATTAGTATTGCTTTGTTTTGGTCTCGCGTCCAACAGTGTATATGCGTGTGGGTAATTGAATGTGTGTACGAATGTATTGTCCTTGTCATATTTTCCCGGTACACGTGGTTCAATGAACAGTGTCCGGGCACTATAGCATTGGTATTCTTTATTTTTTTCCCCACCTGTGTATCTCAAAATAACTATATGTATATTGTTATAGAATAGTATATCATTCACTCATTATTTATCTAGCGATCCACGTCCGACAAGCTTTGCTTTTTAGTGGATCACTATTTTCCATGATCGAATTTATTTTCCGCTCGCCCACGTAGTATTTGTACAGTGTTCCTCTTTATTATTGTACATATATGTTGTTCTATTATTTGTCTCGTATATTACATGAATCTTTTGCAAGCGTTTGAACAATATTATTCAATGACATGTATACATTGTACTATGTTTTTGATTTTCGTTGATTGGAAATAAACTATGATTGAATTGAATTGAATTGGATATCTCAGCCATTTCAAAGCCATTTTTTTTTTGTCAAATAAACGTTAAATTCCTCTTGGAATTACATGCTCTATTCATATTTCTTGAGAGGTTTTATCATCTCACAAAAAAATGTTAGAAACCTGAAGCCAGGACTCAACCACAACTATACCATCCCCTTAAATGTAATGGACAGAGATAGAATGAAAAAAAAAAAAATGTTCCCTTTGTACAGAAGGGTTAAAGAAAGATCCATCCTTAGTAGAAAATGAGATCAATGAATCCTGATTACTTCAGGAGAGGAGGCTTACCAGTCAACTGTGCCGGAGTTGTGTTCCTCAGTATATCTTGTAGTATCATGCTAGAACTATTTTGATGATAAAGGGGGGGGGGGGGGGGGGGGGCTGCAGCCCCAGCATCCCCCGGGTCTGCAGCCAATAGGCTGTTCTTGAGAAACTAGATTTTACATTCTGTGAAGAAAACTATGTCAGTCTGAGACTTGTGTCGTCAGTGTCGTCAGTATGAAACAGTTCTCGTGCGAAATGAGGTAAGTAGAACCTTTATGCCTGAAGTGATACCAATTGTTAAATTTGTGCACAACAAATTATTCCGGACAATGTTTGATGAAGGCGATCACTATGAAATCAGTGCCAAGGACGGATTATTCAACCGCGTAATACGGAGGAGCTTATACAGCGAGAGGTATGATGTGTGCAGATTTCTTAACTTGTCTGTTGACACACGTAATGTACATGACATTTCTCTGCCTTTTGATAATTATATTTTCATTATTGCACACTGTCATTAAAACGATTTTACTCCATACAAACTTTGACAACCTATTTTGACCGTTGTCAATAACCAATTGCGCTAGAGGAATATTCAAAATGGCACGAAGAAAGTGTTGTCATTTTACCCGTCATTTACGTCAAGAATTGTTCACTCAGTTGTAAAAACTCAATGACTCTGAATATTATTGGCTAATATATATATATATATATATATATATATATATATATTATATTATATTATATTACATATGTATATATATATATTATATTATATTATATATATATATATATATATATATATATATATAATATATATATATATATATATATATATATATATATATATATATTGAGGGACAGATCAAATGCAGATGACTTGTCTCCCTCTTGGTCCCTCTTGAGGTAAAAAAATAAGCAATGAATTTGACATCGTTTACTGAAATGACAGGCATGAATATCCGATAATTTTGTTCAACTCACATTAACTGCATATTATCGAAAAGTTTGGTACAAATTTTGGTATGTTTACAATATTTTAGTAAAGCTACATTCATAATGTAAAAAAGTTTCCCTCGAAAGGGGTCGTATAGTATCATTTCGATGACTATTATTTAGCCTGTATAATGTATCATCTTGGGTTTTCTTCCAAAATTCCATAGAACACACTCGGAAGAAATCTGCTTGAAAAATAGACGATTTTCGATGTCCATCCACGTAAAGTTAAATACCCCCTCCTCATAGTGTTAGAAGGCTGTTTAAATGACCTGTGCAATGTAAATGCATGTTAACTTGTGTTGATTTATGATCCTCCACATCACTTAGTTATGTCACATATAATTTTCAACTACTCTTCGTAAGACTACTTGGAGACGCCCACTAAAAACCTTCCGAACCAAGATTCTGCCTCTGACATCATCACATCATTCACAGCTAAAGAGCTAAAATGATTTACAAAAAAAAAAAACAAAAAAAAAAACTTCGGAATTTATACCTTCCTCTAGATAGGCATAACTTGCATGTTCCATTGTTGCTGATATGATTAACAAAGGACATTGCAGGGAAACATGGAAGCTAAGCTCGGTTGAAGGAAGGTGCATTCTAATGCCTTTTGTTAGTAAAATTAGTACTTTAGCAGTGTTTTATAGACGAAGTCCTCGACAAAATCTTGGTTTTGAATTTTTTTTCCTCGTAACTAAGTTATCTTTCAAAACTTATGATAAAACATGTGGCACAAATCTAGATATTCTTTTAGCCACATATGATCAGGGTTTCGTATTAATCAACACAAATACAGCATGATCTTTATTGTACGGGTCCTTTGACAAAAGAGCTTGCTGCTCAAAAGTATAAAAACTCACGGATAGCCTCTGGAAAAGCAAATTGAAGCTTGAAACAACAACCAACCAACAACAAAAGGAACAACAACAAGAACAACAAGAACAACAATCTTAAACGACAAGACTAACAGCTAATGTACCATTGACTATTCGGAGAAGAGCATATCAAATTTCACATTTCTAAGTGAGATAATGGTATTGGTGTCATTGGTAGGTTGGTTTTTTTTTTTGACAATCTCAATAACATCAATCTTAAAAACGTATGTAGGATTACGTGTTAGAACTCCCACCCTTCCCCACTTACGAAGACCAACGCCCACAAAACACACCTACAAAAATAAACAAACAAAAAAGCAACAAAGGAACACGAAGATCACCTTGACTTTAATAATTTGTCGCCCACTCTCAAGTTGACAAAAACCTTTTCAAACTTATGGTTGCTTTGTTCAGAGGCTAATATCATTGTGTGTTTTCGGGTGTGGTATGCTAAATATCGTTACACTGCCGCGGCCAACAATTTGTAATGAATGTTTCTAGTCCAATGGTTTTCCCATTCACCGCCCATCCGCTCTTTCCCGATCAGAGGACAGCATAGTACATTTAACCACTATTACACCATTGCACCATTACACCATTGCATTCACCAGCAACAACGTCTCAGCATACACACATTTCAATCAAATGGGCAAATGTGAGAGATATAAAAGGCTATCAGATAAGTAATGGTGTGTATAGAAAGGAAGCTCCTCTAAATATTCACGTATCAACATTTTTAAATGCGACAGGAAGTGCAAACTCAGCAGGCCTACTTAGGCTTTGGGTGATTTCAAGTTCGGTGCTACTGCTAGTGCTAGTGCTAGCCCCAAAATAACAGCGTTAAATCGAACTCCAACACCGAAGGTCAGATTAACGAGGCGATACCGATCAAAATGATCGATCACCAGTACTAGGTGTTGGAATTACAGCATCGCGAGCTCCGCACGAATTGCGCGACGAAAAAAGTGATGGCGCGTGATTACAGTCACTTATCAAAATATGTACAAGTGTAGTTAAAAATGCCTAGTTTATGACACAAAGTGAGGAAAACGGATTAAAATGCCACAAATTTCATCCATTCCCCAAAATACAACTATCTTAAGTTTGCTCTCAGGCTCAGATTTATAAAGACATGTCTGAAGTGTTCGTGTTCTTTACGTGGGCGACCACTGCATTAGCATAGACTTTGCACGTAAAACGTGCATCTTTTATGGAAGTGAATACGGGTCTCGCACGGCAACGCTAACACCAGCACCGAACTTGAAATGAAGAAAATGATAATCCCTAGGGGCTAGTGTTTAATAGTCAATGGGGAAAAAAAGCACGTAAAATGCTAACACAAACGGCGGAGCTCGGTTCAGCAGACGACATTCAACACCGAGCCTAGCACCAACTGCCGGAAATACGTCATAATTTTGACGTCAACTCCCAACACCGACGTGATTTCAAGTTCGGTTTTATCGCCGGTGCTAGTGCTGAGAATAGCACTAGCACTAGCACTAGCACCGAACTTGAAATCACCCATTGTGACAGAGAAAGGGACACGTGAATAGATCTTTTGGTAGCCCTTCTTCAGTGTAAGCACAGAGGGCTCTGTCATTATTGTATATTACACCGGCATGGCCCTGTTGCATAAAAAAGATGCGATCAAACATAAGTCAGTTGTCAGCCAATCAGAATTGAGTATCAGGGACTTCCGTTTGATTTTCTGATTTATGTTGATCTACACATTTATGCAACAGGACCTGGCATTGTTATGTATGAATATTTTTGGTTACCTATTGGGCACGGAGGTGAAAGTTCCGCCTCCATTTCTTGGAACAAGAGCGATATCGTGAATGGAACGTCTCCATCAAGAATGACACCACCAGTTGACATTCGAACCAAGGACCTGCGACTTCTTAAACGACCTATTCCTCTTACAACAATGCCAAAAACAGACGAAAACGAAGTCGTATTTAAAAGTCCATGCTCCTAGATATGAAAGTAATGAGAAATTACATTCCCAGGTGAGCTATGACAATGGTAGAAGGAAGAAAGTGAGATAACTACGTGGTTTCTCTATTTCGGTAACTCTGTGATGTTGAGTTCCCTTTATACATTTCTCAGTGGAAAATGCGATGATGCAATGAACTCAATTTCTCAATAGACATTGAGCCTTGACATAATTTGTATTTCAAGCGCTCACTACTCTCATTACTTTAATGAAGTTGACAGATTGCCATATCTTATCGACACTTGTCTTTCTTACGTTATCGGGAAAGGCCTTATCATGTACTACATATAATTATATATATATATATATATATATATATATATATATATATATATATATATATATATATTTATGTTGATAAGGTAGTCCACATGTTGGCAAGATAAAAAGATAAGTAACAAAGCTGCAACAAAGTTCATTTGTGTGAAGAAATAAACCGTTGGTGAATACAGCATGAACTTTGTTGCAGCTATATATATATATATATATATATATATAAGTAACAAAGCTGCAACAAAGTTCATGCTGTATTCACCAACAGTTTATTTCTTCACACAAATTTTCGAGCGTCTCGCCGCCCTTTCTCAAGTGTTGATACTGAGAGAACAAAAAAAAAAAAAAATTCGGCGAGACGCTCGAAAATCTGTGTGAAGAAATAAACCGTTGGTGAATACAGCATGATATACCATACATATATATATATATATATATATATATATATATATATATATATATATATATATAGGGTAATAGAAACGTTCCGTTCGGATAGTCACGCACACAATCAAACTTTGGTAAACTCAAGCAATCCAAGCGTCCACCTCTTCTCTTCGTGTTTTATAATATAAAGGTCAGAATATGTAGCACAACACCCATTTTGTGTGTTCGATAAAGGTACGTTAGCACGTGATACTAGGGTGGCTTTGTTGTTCTTTTTTTTTTTTTTTTTTTTTTGGTCGGCCGAACAGCAAGAGTTGCGCACTAACCGTTTTCATATCGCCCACAGACAATATTGCCAGTGACAAACTTGTCAGTAAAAACAAATGCAGTCTGTAGTTGCGGTAAACGCTGAAGCTTATTCATCTTGAATTTGTTTTTCGTTTTTTTTTCATACCTTTGTGATGCCATGCACTCTACTTCGACAACAAAATAAGAGAGAACAAAAGTAAACAAAGGTATGGGATTTTTATCGATGTGCAATGAATATTACGATTCACTTTGCCACAGCTAACAATGAAAACCGAAGGAGTGGTAATGAGGTATTCTCAGGTGCAGGCCTACTTGGTTGTGCTCCGGTACTGGACTGTTGGACAGAGGCATTCATGCGCCCAACCAGTGTGTACTGACGGCGGGGAGTGGGCACCTGCTACAGTTCGACTCTGAACCCGGCGGGAACAGCTCAAAACGTTCACTCGGATAATTTGATGACGTCATCGTGTAATACAGCTACGACGAGGACACAAAAAGTGGACGCACACACACACACACACACACACACTCATATCAGATGTTGTTTATGTGTACTCGCATGTAGGACCATGGAGTTACGTTTTATTTTATTTTCATTTTTGTCCCCGCCGAACGAGTTCGAGCAGGGGACTATGAAACGGGCTCCGTACGTGTGTGTGTCCGTGTGTGTGTCCGTCCGTGTGTCCGTGTGTCCGTGTGTCCGTGTGTCCGTGCGTCCGTGTGTGATCAAAATGTTCAATTTGCTACTTCTCTGTCATTTATGAGGCAATTTTGATTCTGTTTGCTTTATATGATAGCACTACATGGGAGCTTTGAAACTTCTACACAGAATTTCAGTTGTGACCTTTGACCTATATTGTACATTTTGCTTCAAAATGCTACTCCTTCGCCATTTCTAACCCGTTTTCGATTCCGTTTGCTTTATGTGATGGCACTAGGTGAGGGCTTCAAAACTTCTACACGGAATTTTGACCTTTGACTTCTTTGACCTTTGACCTTGATTTTTGACCTATATTGTACATTGGGTACAAAATGCTACTCCTTCGCCATTTCTAACCCGATTTCGATTCCGTTTGCTTTGTGTGATGGCACTAGGTGATGGCTTCAAAACTTCTACACAGAATTTTGACCTTTGACTTCTTTGACCTTTGACCTTGATTTTTGACCTGCATTGAACATTTTGCTACAAAATGCTACTCCTTCGCCATTTCTAACCCGATTTTGATTCCGTTTGCTTTTTGTGACGGCACAAGGTGAGGGCTTCAAAACTTCTGCACAGAATTTTGACCTTTGACTTCTTTGACCTTTGACCTTGATTTTTTTTACCGATATTGTACATTTTGCTGCTAAATGCTACTTCCGGCGGGGACATATTTTACGCACCGCGTAATTTCTACTTTTCCTTGTTTTTAATTTATTAAGATTCCTTACAAATTAGACAGTGTTGTATTTGAAGAGTTTCTTCGCAAAAAAACCCCGATAAGTCCATATTTGCAAAATGGAGATATTTGCGATTAAAGGTCAAGAAAAATAAAAAGAATAATAAGAAAATTTTTGCTTCTTTTGACCATAACTTCAAAAATATATCTTTATATGTAGTGACCAATATATAATTTAAAAGATATTATTTTGTACTTTATGACAGAGACCGTACTTCAAAATCTTCTAAAATGGACTTATCGGTTTTTACGAACAAACTCTTCATTTGTACCATGCAACCACCATGACAATAAAAAGTTACACATATTTTGTACACATTTAGAATATATATAATTATATATGTATGTAATACTAAAGGCTATAATGAAATGACACTACACAAAATGAATTCGAATCAGTCTAACGTACGTTACATTCATTATATTCATGTTAGATGATTAAGATTATGTTCGGGGAACCTGTACATGATGTGGGCTTTTGAAAATGCACCAACGCGCCTTTGTCTTACAAGTTGTTTTCATTCTTTACCTTGATGGAACCCTGAAGTTGTTTGTACTGTGTGACTTGAAGGGTGCGTTCGAGCGCTCTCCTAAAGCGAACTGTACCGTACCGTACCCGCGCCAGAGGAGCGCTCGAACGCTCCTAAAGTGTACCGTACCGTACTGTACCGAACCAAAAGTGGACCACTTCCCGGGGCCCGTTTCATAAAACTTGTTATCAGTGACAACTGCCACACTTCTATGACAAATTTGCTCTCAGCCAATCAGATGCAAGGATTTCAGTAGCTTGTCACATCTATGACAACTTGTCACTGATGACAAGTTTTATAAAATGGGTTCAAGAATGTAGCCAATAGGAAGCGCTGAAATGAGACACACCTCCTTCCTTTACTTCAGTACTATTGCACTGCCTGTAATCCTATGGTAGATTGCCGATCGTCTGTGCGCGCGGCGGCTCCTTTGATGAATTGCATGCATACGCGTACGCGCTGTCAATCCTGTAAACAACTTCTAGTTCGGGCTGCCGGCCGGCCGGCCTGCGCCTGTCTTCCCTTGTGCATAACATATGTGGCGTACGTACGTATACTGTTTATACGTACACTTTGTACAGTACAGTAGACCAAGCGTTATGGCTGGGACCGGACGCGTACATGGAGTCACTTTGAAGAGCAAATCCAACGATTTATCAGGTTAATTCTCACGCCGTTTTCAGAGTATGTTGTCTAGTAGGCCTATATGAGGAGTCTATATCAAGTCTTTAAGGTAAAGGGTGCATATTCTATGTAAAATAAGTAAGTTTTCATGCGGGTGTCCGGAAACCCAACCCCCATTATACTTATACTGTTTGTGCGGGACTTCCGCGAGTGCGACGTGCGTAAAAGTTTGGGACGAACATCTTCGGACGTCTTGACCCACAAAGGTACGTGAAAAACGCTGAAAAATGATGTTAGTTTTCGAATTTTCGACCCATTTTATAAAACAAATGATGCACAGGATTATTTCGTGGCGTTAGTGTAGGCGTAGCTCACTCTCGGGTATTTACAATGTAGTGCAACATGCACTCGGCTTCGCCTCGTGCATGTTTCACAATTGTAAATACCCTCGAGTGCACTACGCCTACACTAATGCACTCTATCCTGTGCATCATTTGTATATTATGAAATGGGCCCCCGATGTGCTCCAAAAGCGTACCAAAAGTTCGCTATAAAGAATGTGCGTATCATGGGCATACGTCAAAATGCAAAAACATTCTCTTTGTTCGGGACAGCTGTAAGTAGTTCAAGCGCAGGTGGATGACATTCTTGCTACAAAAGTGCGTGACCTTTTCTAAAAATAACTCCTGAGGTACGCTTTCTCTACAGAGCGCTCGAACGCTCCAAAACTGGCACAGTTCGGTACGGTACGCTTTGGTTCAGTTCGCTTTGGTTCGCTTTAGAGCGCTCGAACGCACCCTTGGTAGATGTCTCATTCATTGCTATGGAGCGTACGCGGTCAAGGTCGGAATAAAGAAGATAACGACACAACTTACTGTAGAATGGGACGAAACAATCACGAATTGGTAGAGTGCACATAGAAAAAGACAATTTAGATGGTCTTAAAGGGGCCCTGAAATCCAAATGCATGTTGATTAGTGTTGATTTATGATACCCTCAACATCACTTTTGCGGTAAAACAAAATTAATATCTAGAAACATTCCATATATATTTTAACGATTTTTTCTTCTATATTTCTTCAGATTACTTGCGAACGCCCACAAAAAATCCTTCCAAACCAATCAATATTAATATTCTTGAGATGACATCATCTGTCAATCATTGCTAAAGTACTGAAAAGACTGAAAAGACATTGGAATGCACCTTCCTCTCGACTCAGCATAACTTGCATGTTTCTGTCATATTAATGTGACTAACAAAAGACATGGCGAGGGAACATGCAAGTTATGCTGAGTCTAGGGGAAGGTGCATTCCAATGTCTTTTGTTGAACATTTTTATACTTTAGCAATGATTGACAGATGAGGTCATCTCAAGAATATTAATATTGATTGGTTTGGAAGGATTTTTTTATGGGCATTCCCAAGTAATCTGAAGAAAAATAGAAAGAAAAATCGTTAAAAATATATGAAATGTTACTAGATATTCGTTTCACCGCAAAATTGATGTTGAGGGTATCATAAATCAACACAAATCAACGTGCATTTGGATTTCAGGGCCCCTTTAAACAATCGGTGTAACGGGTATACCTTTCGGCACGTGAGAGTTTAGGGCTGTGTCTGTTAATGGGGGAAAAAATCTCATGCGTTTGGATGTCTTTTCTGGGGTATTTGAATCATTTCAGAGTCCGACTAGTGGCCGGAGTTATAGGAAACCAAAGCTCAAATATACACATCAGTGAAAGTTTGAGGAAAATCGATTAAGGAGACTACTATACATATCATGTCGCCATTATACACAACAATATAAAGAAAATGTGAATAAAATTGAACATATTTTCACTTTCCTAGCTCCATGACATAGTTTTTGACTTACCTCTTTCAGAAAGCAGGGGGTAAAAATTACCCTGAACATTATGTCAGTAACAAGTTGATGGAATGTGTGCTTTTCAAGAAAAAAGAAAATTATGTGGAGTTCTTTTCTTTACATCGTTGCCCGTAATGACGTCATAATGTGTACAGCAGCATTCTCCTTTATCGCGGCACCAGAACTTTGTAAATTAAACCGTTCGGACAGATTGTCAGAGTTTCATCAAATTTTCACAGGTGTGTTCTCTTAATATTGCTGCTTTTAATCAATCCACATTTATTTATTATTTGGGCTTTGGTTTCCTTTAAATTTGAGTAAACACGATTCTGGATCTGCATGGTGGTACCAGTTACCTGGTCACCCGTCGTTGCACAACGTGAATTCAATTTGAGGCGCAGTCAGATACTTCACCGACCATGGAACTCTCTCTTTCCAGAGCCATATGCAAATCAGGGCCACTGAAACTGCGCACTATTAAAGGGGAAGTCCAGACGATTTTCATAAATTCACATCACGTAGTACATAAATCGATAACTCCATGTATAGACTTGTGGAACTTACTGTAGTTCTTGAGCAGAGAAACAATACTTCGAAAAACCTCAAACAAACTACACTGAACAAGGATGATGACATAGGAGGTTCACATATTTCAAAAATGTAATCAGTGTAATTCCATTACAATACCGCTTGCTTTGCAAGTTCACCTGTGTATAATCTATGTACGCCTTCTTCTTTTGTTCTGCTTCCTCGAGCCCCTGCTCATGCATTCTTATGGTGACTCTGCCATGCAATCATCCTTGTTCATTCCAGTTTGTTCTAAATTTTGAAAAAAAAAATCTTATTCTTTATCGAAATTATCATTTATTCTGAAACTCTGTCCTCAGTATAACTAATCTATATTTGTTCAAATGTAAAAATCTGAATCATCTGGAGGTCTCCTTTAACTGATTAGTTACTGTTACATCACAATGATATAAAAAAGGAAGCCACCGATTAGTAATTATTACGTCACAATATGAACGGCTGCTGTCATATTGCCCTGCGATATGTTCACAACTATATATTTAGACTATACACTATCTACCTGATAATGGCATGATTTCTTTTATTATGATTTTCATTATTCGCTTATTTAAAGGGAAAGTCCGGGCGATTTTCATAACTTCACATCATGTGACCGTGCACCACTAAACCAACAAAAAGTCACACGCACTGATTTTGTGTGAGGAGTGACAATAGGTGAAATGGGTCAAACTTGTTCATTGTGATTTTGTTATAAATTTTGAATCTTATTCCTTATCCCGACTGTTATATATTTTTAAACTCTATACAAACATAACCAATTTATATACAATGCAGTTGTTTAAATATAAAAATCTGAAAATCATCCGGAATTCTCCTTTAAAAGCACTATGCAATGCAAATGCATAGTATTGATCCATAATACCCTGATCACTTATGTCACCAGAAAATTATTTAAATACAAGCAATAAATATCATAATTGTTCTACTATTTTTCGTCAGATTTCTTGGATACGTCCCCAAAGAAACTTACGTAGCCAAGATTCTGTCAGTAACATAATCTGTCAATCACTGGTAAAGTATTAATGCTATTAACAAAAGACATTGGAATGCATCTTTCTCTTGACTGAGCGTACAATAACGTGCGTTCTTTCCAGCAATGCCTTTTGTTTATAATCATATCAGTAACATGGAAACACGCAAGCTGTGCTCAGGCTAGGAAAAAGTGCATTGCAATGTCTTACTAATCATATTAATACTTCACCACAGTGATTGCTATATGATGTCATCGATAACTTCGTGATTTGGAAGACTTTTTTCTTGAGCGCACACAATTAATGTGAAGAAAAATAATAGAAATATCATTATAACGTATGTGACACGTGTATAGATATTCATCATGAATCAACACAAATCAGTATGCAATTGCATTGCACTGTTCCCTTAAATTGGGTATAAACCTTGTCAAAGGTGTGTTGTGTCGCACAATCAACAAACTATACTGCTGTTATATTTCTTACTTGTCTTTGAAATAAAATAGTCCAAGTAGGCAGTGGAAGGCATTTATTTTACAAGCGAACATTAAATCAATAATGAGCAGGGTGATCAGGCGGTATAATTTTATATTATCATTTGACAGTAATGAGTTTTCTTGCTTGCCCATTAGGTCGCCTGCAGCAGATTGTGAAAATGTTTCGTCAGTTTTGGCCTCATAGTTAATATTCTCATTGTATCTGTCGATACAGGGCGTTTAATTAGTTTGATTGCATTTTACCTTATGAGAAATATAGTCAGTCTACAAAACATACTCATACACATACACACGCACGCACACAATCACTTATACTAGGTGTTACAAAAACATTTCCCACGTTTGATTCTTAATCGTTCAAAAACTATGTATGATACATGTATCAAATAACACTGACATTGATTATGTGCAATAGCTGAATAGCGTACAATTTTGTCAGAGGTAATTCAAAAACAAAAGCATAATTCAGTTTCACTAAATTCAAGATTAATTTTGAAGTTAGGTTTTAGATTTTGCCCTCTTTTTAACCCTCTGTACAGAACTTTATCTTTGCACAGGGGTAACTGGTATGTGTGTGGGAGTGTATAGTTAACACCCAGATAATCGGAATAGACAATGGCCAGGGTTTGAATGCTTTATTATTCATTCATGGCATCTTGCACGAGAAATTCAACTGTTACAGCTAGTCTTTATTGAACTTATTCATCCTTAAATGTAGTGTATGCAACCACATAGAAACATGTGCTTACTTTTTTTTCATGTTTTTCACTCTTTACCATGAATTCAGACTAGCAGTACCCAGGACAATCCATCATGAATTATTAATAAAGCATTCATGTGCCTTGTAGCAAAAGACCAGAAGTCTAGTCAGCAGAGCTCTGAACAGGTGGTATTCATGTCCATTGTTCAGGGTCATTGTAAGCACACACTAACATAAACATCATTGGTTCTTGTGTGAAGTTCAAGTTTTGTACAGAGGGTTACATTTTGACCAAAATCTGGAACCTAACTTCAAAAATAATCATGAATTTAATGAAACTGATTTATGCTTTCATAACCCAAAAACCTCTCCTACAAATTGTACACTATTCAGCTTTATTATTCATGTCAATGACAGTTTTATCTGGTGCATAGTTTTCGACCTAGTAAGGATCGAATGGGGAAATGTTTTTTGTAACACCTAGTACATTTCCACATCGCTTTGGAAACGAGCAAGAACAATTAATCACATTGCATTGGGTGTAATCCGAACAGGATCCACATATCAGTATAGTGTCAATACGCAAAGGAAAACACTAAAACGACAGGAAACAAACCTTAACATTTAAATAAACCTAATAGAAAAATAAATCTCACAAGCGGTTGCTTGGTAATACATTTGAGGTTAAGTTAATTCGTGAACAGAAAGTGATAAACATCATTTTGAAATTCTTACCGCTAAATTACATCCACGTTGGTGCTCTTAGAGACATCCTTATAAACAATCATAAGTTCTTAACATTGCAACCATTAATGCACTGTGCGTAGTTTACAAACTCTAACATTTTAGGTTCGATTCTAATAAAGAATTGTTTTTAAGCATATATATATATATATATATATATATGAAGAGTTTGTTTGCAAAAACCGATAAGTCCATAATTGCCAAATGGAGATATTTGCGATTAAAGTTCAAGAAAAATAAAGAGAATAATAAGAAAATTTTTGCTTCTTTTGACCATAACTTCAAAAATATACCTTTACATGTAATGACCAATATATCATTTAAAAGGTATTATTTTGTACTTTATGACAGAGATCTTACTTCAAAATCTTCAAAAATGGACTTATCGGTTTTTGCAAACAAACCCTTCATATATATATATAATATAATATACTAGTGTCCATGCTCAGCTCATAATATGTATCCCTGTTCAGTATCCCATAGGCCATTTAATTCATCGTCAAGAACAAGTTTGTAGTGGTCAAACCATTATCTAACTCTACCTCTCTCTCTCTCTCTCTCTCTCTCTCTCTCTGAATTATGCAGCGGTATATTATGCTGTATACACGTATTATATCCATTCATTTCTCACACAAATTTTCCTTCCAGGGTGATTGTCAGCGTGGAACGATTCCCAAAGGGATGAAAAATGTATGGGGTCATTCAAGCAAAGAGCTGAAGTTGTGTGGTTTATTTTTCTTTGTTGCGCTCCATAATTATGTACTGATTCGGCCACCATGGTACGTCACTGCCGTTTCTTTATTTAGGGTGAAATTATTTGATATTTCGCTGACAACAGTTCGCATTTCTCGCCCTAAACGTGACTAGCGCTTTATGCGCCTTTCTCGAATTCTACGTCTGGTTTTGTAAGAGCGCGGAAATTTCCTGAATACTGGAAGACGGCAGGGATATAGCAGCATGGACTTCAGGCACGACAGGAAGGACCCGAGATACGTAAGGGATAATATTTCAAAATTGTTTCTTCTCATACGTACAAGTTTGTAAATTTTATCAGCTTTTTCTGCCGACCATGAGCACGAGCTCACGGTAGTTAACCTGCTTTTCAAATGTGTAACACAGCTGTTCACCTATAATGTCACTGCCCTCGATGTCTTGTCCAAGTAAGATCAATAAATGTTCAACAAGGATGCTAATGACATGGGCCTAATGATGTTCGGAATCAGTATGAAAACTGGTTTATCGTATCCCTTTCATTTCGGTATGCATGGGTGTGGCGCACGGATGGGATGCTTACCTACACACTATACAATATCGCCGACAAAAGTTGTGTCGCTATGTCATAATAAGATATACGAGTACTTGCGTTTTTTTTTTCTTTTTGGAGGTTGGTGGCGTACGGGTTTGGGGTTTATAATGAGGGTCCATGTAATATGGGCCTTAGATGTTCTAATTTTCATCAGTTTATATCACAAAATACAGTTACATAAAGAGTTCTTCCTTCACGGTGAGACATCTGACGAACAAGAGCGTCGTGTGCAGAATTTGACTGCAAAGAGCATACCTCTGTTCTAAATCAACCAATAATTATTGGTCGTATCTTGCTAGATAGTGTTAATGAACATCCAAGGGAACATAAAATGTTCGGTTCGTTTGTCTCCGTTCACACGCTTGTCTTGGTCTTTTCTCGTTCCGCAACTCCGTTCCTTGCCAGGTAACATTCTTTCCCTTTAGCATATGTTTAGCGGAAAAGTCAAGTGCCTGAACAAAAATCTTTGAAAGGACCAAATCGAACAAAATGCGTCCTTTGGTTATGCGGTGATTGTACGCTGAATGTGCACTGTATGTGCATTTTGTAAAGAACTCGTCCCACTCCTGGTCCTGTATAGGATTTTTAGTGGCATATCCATTGATGTCATGTAGATTTGATTCTGGGCCGGAATGCTTCCTGACATTTTGCTTCAGGACAAAATGAACGCATATTTGGACGTGTACCTCCATCCTATGGTTTGATAAAGATCTTATGAGTAAAAAACGGATTGGAATAAGTTCAAATTAGGGAATTGTAATTTTTGACATTTTTCCTGGAAATGATAACAACGAAGTTAGTGTCCTCGATTGTCAAATTAATTATCAAAAAGTTATCAAATTCGATTGGGTACAAAGCATGAATTCCCTTTATATCGAATCCCTTCGAAAGGAGTTTAGTGAAGAATATTATCCTTGTCATGTTTGTCACTGTGAGAAGCGCATAAAACGAAGAAATCTGTGAAGTAAAGACGAATGGCTATTCAGGCATTTGCAAAATAGTTCGAGAACATTTCATATTTGAAAGAACATTTTATTTCTCATTTTTTCAGTCATACTATCATGATCGAACTACATGTATGCACATATATGGTTAATGTCAGAATGTCAGAAGGTAACCAAATGTAGCAGTCTGTAATCTTACTAAAACTGACGCATTCCCTGATAGCGGAGAACAGTAAAAAAAAATACGACCTGATTTGTCTTTCTAAGTCTTATCAGACGTCACATTGACGTCATATATTTACGTGTTTAAGACAACAGTTTGCACCAGCGTATGTCTTAAAGTTAAGACGTTGTATTTTGACGTCTTTCATGCATCTTATTGGTTAAGAATGACGTCTTTATGACGTCTCTATGACCAAGCACAAGTATTCAGACTGGTAAAAAGCACGTCATTTTTACGTCTTTTCAAAGTTCGTGTCGACGTCATGTTGACGTCATATATTTCCGTCTTTTTAAAGTCATGTTAGACGCTTGACTAGTTGATGCTAGCTGATACCATTAACAATTTCAACTGTTTTTCGACTCGAATGTTGATGCAACATAAAAACTATTGTCTACTTTTGAAAGTGCCATGGTGGAAACCCCCTATATGTGGCACATTGTTATGAGACACCAACGTAGCTTTGCCTTGAGAAAACTTTCTGTTTTTTCAAATCTGTGTAACTTTTATAGATTTCTGTTAAGCTGGACATGTAGTGAGCAAAGTTGTAGAGAAAATGCCAAGCTTTGATTTGATGAAAATTGTATGACAACTCGATGATTATTTTTCTTTGAAACGACGAGTACTTACATCTCTGCAAAGGCATGACTTTTGCAGGCACAAAAGTGCCAGAAACGTAGGATTTACACATATTAAATCTATGAGGGAACACCGCTTGATAGTGAATCGCCACATAAAATGCAAGCTATATGTGAGATCAACGAAGCGCTAGAAACTCTTTCATTGTACTGCGCCATTTGGCGATTTATCGATCGGTTTGGGTTGGTTTGTGGGTTTGAGCAGAATATGCGAAGTTGGCACGCCGTCGACTGATTCTGACGTGCGAACATGGCAAATAAAGAGTTAAATAAAGTCGAGCAAAAGTGACCTAAAACACGTAGGTCTACAGGTCATTATTTTTTTTTAGCTTAATAATTTACGAAAAATAGGCCATATCATCATGGCCATGAATAAATGAGTACATTGTTTGTCCATATAAAACCATATTAATGTCACAAATAGCTTAAATGACGACTGAAGATTTGACTATTTTATGACAGCTCAGATGTCAGTTTGCTATAGGAAAATTGACGTAAGAAACGTTAATGCTGTATCATGAAATAAATGTCTCAAAATCATACATTCTGGTCTTCAAAGACGTAAAATATTTCAAGTCACATTGAGTACATAAAAACAACAGGAAAATTTAAGTGAAATAAAGTTGTGCTAACGTCATGAAATTTGTCTATGTGATGTATGACTGGTTAAAGGGATGGTACTGTATTGGTGGAGATGAGAATTGGGCTTTTAACTTTTTGTGAGATACCAAGAAAGCACCTATGATATAGTACAGAACATACCATATTAAGAGGAATTCAAAGTTTATTATATGAAAATCTGGTTTGGAATGATTGAAACATCCAAAAACAAAGTAAAACAAAGCAATCGTAGTAAAGTGTGGGTTCCACACTTTATTAAAATCGCTCCTTTTTGGATATCTCGGTCATTTCAAAACCAATTTTCATTGAATAAAAGTTGAATTCCTCAAAGAATTACATGCTCTTTCATATATCATAAGAGGTTTCTCATTATCTGACACACACACACACACACAAAATGTTAGAAACCTGAAACTAGGTCTCAACCAAAACTATACGATCCCTTTAACTAGTTGATGTTTTAAGACGTTATCCATCTATCATTAAAGCGTACCAAGGAATGGAAAACCTTTGTTATTTTCATAATCAAACGTAATCAATTGGTTGAATATTCAACGTGACTGTCATATTATGGTCATAAAATAACCAAATTAAATTTGTCATACAAGGGTGTCAAATTGTAGAAGTAATGAAGTTATCACCTATATGAATTGTAATGAGTTAACAAGTTCATGACCAGCTTTAGGTGTATTAAAAACATCAGTATGCTCTATGGTAATTCGCTTAAAAACACGTCATAATGAAAATTATGGACTTAAAACGTAAGAAGTGAAATATTGGACCAAAAGCATGTCTTTTTCTGGTTCTAATAACACATAATCAACTAGATAAATAATTGACATTAAACGTATGTCATCTTGTTGTCATGGTCATGAAACGAGAAAACATTGTTCTTTTAAAGACACCGTATAAATGTCATAAAATCATCACCTAAACGAGGTATAACGAGTTTACCAGTTCACAACGAGCTTAAAACGTCTCAAAAACATGAGTCTGTCATGTGGAAATTAGGGAAAAAAAAAACACCCGTCCTAATATCATGGACATTTTGAACGTAAAAAGTGAGAAGATAAGACGTAAAACTGGCGTCTTATTCTGGTCTTAATTAGAGGTTGATAAATATATGGAATATTAAACGTCAATTTTATGTCATATTATGGTCATAAAACAACGAGATAAGGCTGATCATATAAAGACATCATAAAATGGAAAAAGTAGACGCAAGAAATGCGTCTAGTTTTGGCCATAATAAGACGTCAGTATTGATTGAATAATTGACATAAACCTATACGCCATATTATGATCATGTGCATAACGAGAAAACACTGGTTTATAAAGTTCGTATTGACGTTACAACGTTGTCGTCTATATGACGTATGACGAGTTGACCAATTTATGACCATCTTATGATGTCTGTAAGATGTCAGTCTGCTCCCAGGGTAAACATATTATTTACACGATAAATTATATTTTACAAGTGGCAATTATACCGTTAAGGATTGAGTCTCGCCTATGATGGCCTTCTCCACAAGTGGAAGGATATTTGGGACACCTTTACCGCAAACTTTGTTTGTTTTTATTTTCCATTTGACAAGATGGCTAGATAGCCCATATTCAGCTGCACTTAACTGGTCTTCCATGAGGTCCAATTGTATGAAGTTAGGGCGTTAAACGCATCACTAGGTTACACAGCCTGATCTTTGAAATGAATAGAGCGGGATGATTTCGTGGGTTGTAACTTTCTCGCACACGGAACCTCCATTTTATGTCCCATGCAAGAAACCCGAACTCGAGTCCAAACCCAACTGGGATTCGAACGCAAACCCGAACCATTAGATTGCAAGGCAGATACGCTACCGACTGAGCCACCTCGCCGCTCCTTTGTAATTTGACACGGCGATGACTCTGAACTGGAACTGACGTGGCCGCTCTTTTTGTGGTGTGGATTTAGCTTGATGGAGCGGAGAGTGCAAATATTCAGCGTATCCCTTGCCGTTGTTTCTCTGAGAAGACTTTCATTCGCACTCGTTCTCAACAAATTAAAGTGCAAAATAATACTTCACGTTCAGTTTCGCTAAGAGAGATGGGGTGCACTGTAAAAGCAAACAAAGTGAATACATTCCGGCCTCTCCTATCCGGCCCTCTTTATCCGGATCTCTCTCTTTGATATCCGGATGCGATCTCAGCGTGTTTTTTTTTTCAATCTAATAATAACGGTGAAATGGGGATTTCAAAATCAAACAAAATTTCTACACAAACTCACATGAATAACACATTATTCCCAACATAATTATCATACATTCACATCTAATTTTCATCTACATAACATGCATTCCATCACTACCCAAATATCACCGCAAGAACATCAACTGAAAACTTTTCATTATTACTAAAAATCAGGGCACGGTTCAGGCGATCGTTCTTTCAGCAAATAATCAGAGAATTCTGAATGCAGACCAGCTTACGACGACGTGACACGTTCATGCAAAATTGATACATGTGCCGGCCGGTACATCTCAACTACCATTGGGTAGCCAAATCCCTTATCCGGATGAGCGCCGGTCCCGACATGTCCGGATAGGAGAGGATGGACTGTAGTACCTTAAAAAAACCCCGAAGCTTTACATACTTTCTAAGAAGTTTGGATTCGATACTTGTACGCATTTTCGCGAAATAGTGAAATTAAGAACAATCAAATTTTAGATACAGTAAGGTAATGACATTACACCCTTATTGACTTTGTTGACATGGAATTACAAATCCAATAGAATCATTCGCCTAAATTCCGAGTTGCGTTGTAGTAAACTAACAATAAGAACTTGTAAGAAGAAAGGGTTGTTTTAGTGCTAAATTATTGACCCCAAAAAACTTACATTTCAATTTAGAAGAATTGTGAGATGATATCTTAACATAGCTAATTTGCATATGTGATTGCGACCAAGAACTGCGAGAACGTCTAAATTTTCATCGACATTTGATGAAATTTGTACCATTTTGCTTGTGCGTGTGCGTATGTGCGTGTGTATGTGTGTGTGTGTGTGTGTGTGTGTGTTATTGCACTCCTTGTTGAAGCCAAGGTTATAGAGGCTTGCAATACAGGTTGTTTTGGGGTCGGCCTTGGTCCGTGAAGTGTCGTCCTCAAGGTCGCACTGCAAATGCAGCACAATGACGTTATTTGACGAAAACAACTGCAAACAAACCCACGATTCTACACGCTATCCGGTTAGCACCATTGTAATAGCGCTTTTAGTTCAGTTGTGGATCGCCCTTCACCAAAAACAAATTGAGATTCACAAAACGCGTGTGAAGAATGAATAAGGACAATGAGCTACTACAACAATGCACAATATGTTTACAGCCTTCTGATTAATGAAATGTAAACACAGCAGTAACAATACGAGCGAAACATCATTAAAGATGTTGAAATGTCGGAGTTCCGTGTGACAAAATCCAGTGGTGTACACCATAGGTTACCTGAGGAGTAAGAACTGTCGATGCAGGAACTTTTCTTCCTTGAAGAGACGCTTTTAAGAGTTCACCAGTAGCGATAGTTATGACTCTACAATCTGATGAATATGCATTGAACTCATCCGAGAAAGTCACACACTAAAATGTGAATTTTGCATACAATAAATTCCTATTACGACAGTTAGCATTGGCACTATCAAGTCTGCTTACCTTGAATCTCATAATGTCGCGATATAGACCCCGTTTACAGTGCAAGGCTCGGCCGCGGCTCGGCCGCGGCTAGGCCGCGGCTAGGCCGCGGCCGAGCCCACCTTAGCGCAAAAGGCCAAATGCGAGGCCAAAATTGGCCGCGCATTTGGCCACGCTCTGGAGGTGGTCTCGGCCGCGAGTCAGGCCTTTTCTCAGTGTAAACGCAAACTGGGCCAAATGCGCGGCCAATTGTAGTCTGGCTTCCAAACCCTCTGCCTGTACTATTTCGCTATTCAGGATATTAACCCCCTCGACGTCGAAAACTAGTATAATTTGAGGTGGCTTTGTCGTGCAAAGGATTTTTCCTTCGGCAAAGGCTTTTGCGGTCATAGACCCCGTTTACAGTGCGGGGCTGGGCCGAGCCGCGGCCGAGCCCAGCCTCAACTGCCCGGCAATTTTGTCCGTTTACACTGCCGGGCTCGGCCGCGCTTTTAATTCAAACCTTTCAATATTTTGTCTTAGTGGCGCTCTGCTTGTAAACAAACGCAATTTGGTATAGCCTGGTTTTCAGACCCTTTGCCAACTGGACTCCGTGGCGACGAAGTCGCCGTTCGGGCAAAGGCCTTTGCCGAAAGAGAAGTCCTTTGCAGGACAAAACAACCTTAAACCATACTAGTTTTCGACGATGAGGGGGCTTTATCTCTTTTTCGGGAATAACGGACCTTGCTTTATTGTCGGAATGACGAACTTTCCGAATAACGAACCTTTGCAATAACGCCACAAATGTTCGGATTAACGATACTTGTTTCATTTTCTGATCAACAAACATTCGAAAAAGCGAGCCTTTGGAAAAAAGCCAGAAATGTTTGGATGAACGAACCCTTTTCATTTTCGAACGAACTGTAACCGTCATTCAGCACATTGCTCTGTACAAAGGGGAGACACAACTCTCATCATTCTAAGTAAATTGCTGGATAATGCTTTCATTCTTTGGATGAATCGGAGTAAATGTGAACAAAGGTTTTTAAGAAAGAGGGAACTTAAATTTGTTTCCAAAGTAAAGCGATTACAAGAGAGTAAAAATCTAATTTTTTTTATTGTGTTGTGTATAACCATCGATTAATTTGAAGCTCAAAATCTTATAACATTCTAATGATGTGCATGACTCACATCCGTTCACAGTCATGCTTAGGAGTAATTGTGTAGTGATAATTAATTATCAATTATCACTAATTCTCTATGCGGTCGACATAACATATACAATCATTAATATCTTAGACATATGTATTTAAATATGTCAAAAAGAATAATGTGGGCATGCATTTCCGCAATTTTCCAGGCATGAATAATCACCAGTGCGTGTCGCTTATGTCCCAAACGGCTAGACGTTTACTATTGAAATGTGTACGATTTTGCTCGTTAAGACTTTTAACTTCGAAATAGTTTGTGGCGTTACACGTCATGCCTGGTAGAAAAACAATAACAAATGTTCCCGAAATTGATAGTGTATGTGAATGTTCAAAATGTGTCTCAAATGTTGACAGGTTGCTCGGGATCTGTACAATGGATCCAGCTATCGCGAATCGCGGAGGAACGGCTCCACCCCACGTCAACCTCTGACGAAACAACCCCCAAACTCGCGGCAGGATATGTTCTTCGGCGTGGTGCACGATAGTTTCCACAGCGACCAAAACGGCGACGATCGACTGTTCCGAAGGGGCCATAATGGCAGCTTCGATGGATATGACCGTCGAGGACACTACATGTACGGGCCGGACAGACGGATGGACGGATTACGCAAGACGCGGATGCTGTGTTTCGTTGCGTCTGTCATTGCTTTTCTCCTCCTCATTCTCATGGTCGTCGCAGCCGTGCTTCTGGCCATATACAGTAAGTTGTTAACATCCCACTAGCTAGGCACCCACGAGACATACTGCTGCCCACGAGTCATACAGCCCATGAGGTAGACACCATCTAAAATAGGTTCACAAGCTCTACACTTATCTATTGTGGACCTATACGCAGGGCATTTTATCTTCAACGTCTAGTCCTTCGGAATGGACTTAAAGACGAAGTCCACCCTAAAAATAAATAAACTCAAAAAGAAAGAGAGAAAATGCCTTACCGAAGGTTCCAAAAATAACAAAAATTGGATAAGAAATAAGGAAGGTCTGACATTTGAAAATGTCATTTTTTTGACATTTTTTTTTGACATTTCTTGACCAGTCCTTATGAATATTCAATTGAGCGAGTTGATGATGTCACGCCTTCACAATTTTTTCACGTATGATACAAATGAAGTTTGGAAAAAAAATAATTTAACTAATAAGGGTCTGACAGGAAAAACATATTTCCGTACCAAATATATCAGAAGTAGTATTCGTTCCTTCTTTATTTTTGTGTTTTATATTAAACCGCTGATTTAAGAGATTTTTGTCATTTCTGTATATGAAATGAATAAGAAATTGAGAGAGCATCACATCATCTACTTGCTGATTTGAATATTCATAAGGAGTGGTGAAGAATTGTATGACAAAAAGAAATAGATTACAGAATGTCATAACTCCCTATATTTCTTCTCTGTTTTTGATTATTTTTACATTGTTTTGCAGGGATTTTTCCCATTTATTTTGACATTGATGGAATATATATATATATATATTTTTTTTGTGTGTGGATTTCTTCTTTAAAGTCTCAGGCCCTGTTGGGAAACTTTCATTGGTTGCTCAGTTCAGGTTTATTCCTTGTGGCTTTTCGCTCTCACAAGGAAAGCCTGATTTTTCAATCTTACCCGATGCACACATCATTGTTAAAAGGGATGGTCTAGTTTTGGTTGAAATAGGGATTCAAGTTGTATTTTTTTGCGAGATAATTAGAAACATCTCATGAAATATAAAAGAGCATTCAGTTCTAAGAGGAATGCAAAGTTTACCCAAAGAAAATTGTTTTGAAATAGCTGAGATATAGAAAAACAAAGAGGTCCTCATAAAAGGTGGGACCCACCTTTTATCAGGATAACTAAGACATGTTTTACTTTATCTTTAGATATCTCTCCCATTTCAAAACCGATTTTCATCAAATGAACTTTTAATTCTTCTTGAACTACTCTTTCATATTTCATAAGAGGTTTCTAATTATCTCGCAGAAAGTTACAACTTGAATCGCTATGTCAAACAAAACTAGACCATCCCTTTAACCCATTAAGTCCTTCGCTGTACTTGGTGGTATAAGTGGCCGCCTTCCAGTAATACCAGGGGTGATAATTTTAGCTGGGCAATAGGGGAGCATAAAGCTTCTAGAGCCTGATGTTGCTATCGAAGATCACAATGATTGTAAGGACAATTAGCTCTATTTTCTCTATCAGGTTTTATCATCTTTCACGACCGCGCAAAATAGCTGGGATGTTGCCTTCAACGGCATATTGTGATTTGCTCAATCATTGTGCCACTGTTAGCAGTGAGATACATGCCTAATCCATTTACAATAACCTGTATAAATTTTGATAAAATTCAATTTTTGTATAGCTACGTCTCGCCATATTTATTTACAATATTCAAGTTCTCTAGGAGACGCTTTAATTCATTTTAGCAATCTATACAAATAACCAATTTAAAAAAGTGAATGTATAAATAAAAAATATTCTACGATGATGATGTAACTTTACTGTACGTTGTCATTCAGATACCTTCCTACAGCAGTTTACTTTTTGAGATATAAAGTCGATCGAAAGACCTTTAATTCATCTTAATTGTTCTATCACCTCTCTCTCTCTCTCTCTCTCTCTCTCCCTCACTCTCCATTCCACGTACCAGTTCCAAGACAAAATTCTAGCAGTGACTCAAGTAAGTAATTTTTCTACCTTGATGCTTTTGGTGTTCAATGGAAAATGAACTATTTTGATCTCAGACAAGGGATAATATTTTAAAGATCTTACCCTGTTCTCACTTTCATGTCATTGAGATAAAAATCTGACTTATTTAGCTAAATTCCTCTGTAAATATTATCTTGTTTTTAAAGTGTCATCCTCTTGGAATGATAAGATTAGTTTGTAACCATTAAATGACTCATTTCTCTTTACATTTTCAGGTTCATAATAACTTGTCGCTCAAATTTTTCACTCTTCACTTGGAAAAACACTTGAAGTGACATTTTAATAATAAATGATCTGACATAACTTGGTTGTCACATTGTATATTAGCCTGCATGCAGTTGATATTATTACGTTTATCAAGAAATGTTTTTGGAGATGTGTTCATTTTAAAAGTCGCTTTATGTTTCAAGTTTGTTCACTTTTGGTAGACTTTCCAACTGAAGTAAATTATTTGATAAACAACAGGATTCTTTTACACATTAATTCCTCAAGCTTACCCGATAAATATGACGATTATCTTACTCAACTTCCTAACTGATATTTTCAGAAACAACCAAAACTTTGATCTATAAGCCTATTCATCTCAACAATTTCAGCATTGTTTTTTATTTTGTTATTGTTCGCCATCTGCATAATTACGCAAGATAAGGGATTGTTTTTCAGTTTCTTGCAATCATTGTATCAATACCGATGTCTCATTACAATTATTCAATCCTTGTGGCATTACCCTTAATTTTCTATATGTTCCCCAGAAACTGTCATGACAGACTGCAATCTAGACTAAACAAATCTTGCATAACCTGTTGCTATCATGACCCCTATATCGAATAGAATCTTGCATACTTAGATTACTAGAGAACGATTTTGTTTACGGAGAAAACGATGTCTTTCATCGTTACATTTCGTTGCACCAAATACAAATTAAAAGAAAAGGAACACTATGTCGTGTCTTTAAAAATGTATCACTTCAGAGAATACCGGACTAGTTGAAATGTATAAGTGGGTGAATTGTGTATCATGACGTCGTCATTGTATTAAGCATCTGATTTATTTTCACAGATTTCTGCGTAGTTACCAACTGTCTGAACGGCGCCACGTGTGAAAATGACGCCTGTCAGTGTGCACTTGGCTACACGGGAGATACCTGCGATACACGTAGGTCGACTTGAGTGCAAAAAATGACTTTGTCGGCATTTCTTGTCATCATTTTGGCCAATCGTTGGTGCTATGTACTCTATTGAAAATAAAAAGATCAAATTGGCGCTCGTGCCATTCAACTTCAAACATTTATCCAGTGATCAGATAATAGACAATTATTCGAGTAATGACCGTTATGTGTTATAGCTTTTTATTATTAGGTCTAAGCTTTAATCGTTACCTTGTAATTAGGGACTTAGGCTTTCATCGAAGTTTCTAATGTTGTATCATAGTCTACAAACAATATCAAGTTTATGGTGTCTACTCACTGAGTATTTTCCTTTTTTTGCACCTTATACATTGCTCGCTTAGATGACTCATTACAATGTTGTGTTACGACAATATTTCGCTGGTGTTGTATTTGTTAATTCAACAATGTGTCGTCTGTATCATTCATTTGTTCAAATAAAGAGAGCCAAATGCTTATTATGTTTTGTCAAATAACGAAAATTAAACTTGAATTGATTTGAATTGTATAGATCTGTAAACAAGACGAGGACTGTCAAAGCCAGCACAGCTATCTGTTCAAGAAAAAAACAACAACAGTTGAATATGAAAACCTGTTTCAGTGATTATAATTGAAGAGATTTATTTTTTTTTTGCTCATTAGAAATTAAAAGAGAATAAGAGATTAAGAGGAAATTATCCCCAACATTGATATCTTTGAACAGCAAACACTGTCACCGTTAATGCTGCCATTCGCCTGAATGGGGAGACTTTCACCCAAGACTTGATGGATCCTTCGAGTGCAGCTTACCAGAACCTTGCTTCAGAAATTGAGCGCGAGGTAAAATTTTCAAGTCAATCCTGATTCGCTTCAAAGACAAAGATATGACTCTTGACCTCTATCGACTTAAAATTTTGAATTCAAGACATGAAGCAGACCCGTTTACAACCGGCGTCTGCAAGAGGAAAAATCCCCAGGTTACATTCGTTTTTATTCTGTCGTTTTTGTTTATATCCGTGATGCAGGAAACGTAACAATTTTCATCATACTCCACTCTACAGCAGAAATGATATAAGACCAGTGTGTCTTTAAGGGAATACTGTGTTGACACAAACTGAAAGGAAACAACTTAATACGCTGTATTAGGCAAGAATAAAACAACAAAGTAGTCATTCATTATGTATATCATCATAATATTGATGGCATCATTATGCACTGCATTCAAACTTAAAATTTATGACCCAACTGACTCCTTGCTTATGGATGATATAGACTAAGTCGTGGTAAAGTTTGTATTAAGAAATATATAGAAAAATATCCTTCAAAAAACCGAACAAACAAGAAAACACCCACTAATTTATGTTAAGTAACAATGACGCAGGGGAGCGCACTATTAACAGAAATTATTATTATTTTTTTTTTTTTATAAAACTTTCCCTTTGACTTGATCGGGATATCGGCGGTGTTTTAAATGTCAGCATACAGTGATAATTACTGAACATTATTTTCTTTTTTTCAGCTGAATTCTGGGCTCTCGAGTACCGCAGACTACAGTGGAGTTCAAGTGACGGGTTTCGAGTAAGTGTGAAATAATGTGTCCATCCTCATGGCTTTTGAAGCCACCCTCATTTGAAAGGCCTATCATTATTTTACTCTAACATTACACAATATTCAAGTTAGTCATTAGCCATTGCTCATTATTCCACACAAGAGGGCGGGGGAGGGGGAGGAACGTGTTTTTTCCGTTTCTGTTCCATATTTGTTGCTCTCCTAATCACCACTTAGTTCATTTGGGGGTCATCCCGAAAGTCAAACGGCCCACGAGCTAAAGACACCAACCATTAAAGCAGGCACACGAACTGGACACTTAGAAAATATGGCCCACGAACTTGAGCTGTTAAAGGGAATGGCTAGTAACCGGATCAGTGGGAATCAGTGGGAATGCTGAGGGATGATTGTTCCAATCCTTGTGGGATTCATTTAAGAGTGCATTATATATCTCCTGTTGCGTGAAAATTATTTGCTTCAGAACGGTCTCATATTCAAGTAATGTGCAGATTAATGCCCCGTCACTGACCAGGCACGCTAACCTGGAAATAATAAACTGCACATTACTTGAATATGAGACCATTCTGAAGAAAATAATTTTCACACAACAATAGATGTATAATGTACTGTTAAATGAATCCCACAAGGATTGGAACAATCATCCTCCAGCATTCCCACTGATTCCCACTGATCAGTTACTAGCCATCCCCTTTAAACTGGTGGGCTATATATGACTCGTAGGTGGTTTAAAGGACTCATGGGCTGCGTGACTCGTTGTCAGTACGTAGGACTCGAAGGCTGTATGACTCGTAGGCTGCATGACTCGTGGGTTTCGAGCTTTTGATGAGGATCTCTCATATCTACCCCCTTGTGATTGTTTTGCAGGTCCGGCAGTGTGAAAATCTATTTCATCGTCCACTTCTTCAACGTCATCACCAAATTGATCGGAGAGACCCGACTGAGGATTTCCCTGCCGCCTATCCTCCAAAACAGCCAGGTCCTGTCGAACAGTGGTGTAGATTTAAACTTTGTCGCCATCGAAAACACCGCGTCAGGTAAGTTTCTGCAGTGTGCACATGGCTCACATGTGTGCATGCCACTCTCTGCATTCATTTTTGTAGACAATGTACCGAACAGCAATTTCGTATGGAATAAAGCAACAGCACACGCGTTATTTCTGGGACACAGGACTATGACTAGAGGGTGCATCACCATCGAACGTAGGGAGATAGGGCTTACATTCTCGCTAGCGATATGCTAGCCATGTGTCTTATCTTTCGATCCATCAATGTAGGTTTCCTCCAGCGGACTCATTAATAGGCCCTACATTAATATGCATACACGTATTTGCATATTCAATACACGTTTTTGTGACTGCAAAAAAAAGTTACTAAAATAAAGCCTGTTTCATGGCCAGCGAAAATGTCCCATAAACTATATTTTCGGTGATAAAAATAAGTATATCAAGATAAACTTAGTTTTTAACTGGATTAACAGAATTTCTCGATAAACTAAGTTTCTCGCTTGATAAACTTTCTTATTTCCCCCGACAAACATACTTACGGGTAAACCAATTTCTTTTTTGCTCGATATACAAAGTTTCTCTAAAAGGTTATCGACAAATAAAAAGAATTTTAAGCGTTTATGGGAGAATTGGCTTGCCATAGCCATAAAATCATTTTCGTATTTTCAACTGGGTACTAAAAAATAAAAACACAAACGAGAGAACAGATTTTATTAACAAAGGAACAACTAAAGTACGAAGGTGTCCATTAGAATGATTGTACTCTTGAAGACGCAGTCACAAAAAACTGGAACAATCAATGTGCCCTCAAATTAAGTGCATTGTGAAAGCATGTTATACAGAAATCGTTTGTAATGTTTCAAGAGATATAAATGACAATCACCAAAAACAAAAGTAATATTTTTTTTTTTGCACTAGAATGCCCCCATTTTTAGGTGTTTGACACTTGTACAAAGCAACCCTCAAAATCAATTCAAAGACCTCCCTGGGTCCAATTTTTATAATTTTATTGTCTTGCTGATCAGTGATCCAGTTAGTACAAGTTTGTCTAAACCTTGATGAAAGCAAACGAGACATTTTTTTTTCTATCCTATCTCTACGCAAGTCATTCCTTCCTTCTATCTATATTTTCTGTATGTATCATGTGCAAGGGCTGCATGGGTTGCAGGTAAATCAAGCTTTGAAAAACCCGTAGCCCTCTTGTATTATTCATTTTATCGCTGATATTGATGTTTGTTGTACACCTAGTAAAGCCTTTGGAGACAAAACTACTTTGTAAATTACCTCGATGTATATGGCACCATTATGTACACATGAACAAGTAATATGTGCATGTATATCGACAATGAATGCAGTTATAACAAATAAATCGTATCAAATCATATCAAATCAAATCAAATCAAATAATGCGTCCATGATGATGAGGGCTGATGAGAATAGGTCATCACGTCACAAATTAAGGTACTGTTTAAATGTGTATGAAATGTTTTTAATCATTCAATTTTTCGCTTTCCTACGATCTGCACACATTATTACAAATTCATCCCTCAAAATAATCGGTATTGCTTTCGTGATAACATCAAGAGCATCAGCTAATAATAGCAAGGCATTTCATACAATGCATTTCTACACCTTTTCTCGCACGAGATCCAGGAACACATTTTGCACAACAATGACCATATTGGGATGTTATTTCACCCGAACTTTACTGTCGATGGCATCACGAGAGGGAAGAGGAGTTGTTGTTGTTGTTGTTGTTTTTCAGCGGCGGAGTTTAGTGGGTGCGGAAAAGAAGAAAAACTAAAATCGACAAAAACCTGCGATATACGTTTTGTTTTGAAAGAAAATAAAATCTTTTAATTTGTGATTTGTTTTTATTCATCAGCATGTGAAATATGCTATGTCGTGGGACCTTTAACATTGTTTAATGAGCACTATAAAACATGGAATGTAACGCTATTTATTTGTGCTTGTTTGTTCTTATGTTTGTGTGTATGTGTGTGTTTTGCCTCTGAAAGACTCGCCCTGCACCAGCTCGTCTTGCAACAATCGTGGCACTTGTCTGGATTTGGCGGACAATGCGAACGGAGTTACCTGCCAGTGTCAGAGTCTTTATACTGGTGATCAGTGTGAGGAAGGTGAGAACTTATGTGTGATATCCTCTTCCTAAATCCTCCTGCTAAATCCACTGCCCGGAGTGGGATGGTAGGACGGGTGCGTGTGTGTGTGTGTGGGGGGGGGGGTGGGTGGGGTGGGGGGCGATGGTGGGAGGACAGACAGCGGGGAATGTGCGGGGTAGGCTTTAAAAAAAATGTAGTTTTCTCTCCTCCTCGAGTGTCAAAATCAAGTGTGTGTTTGACTTTTGGGGTAAGGGTCTGTAACCCTTTCATAAAGGTCAATAATAGAACATTATTGCAGAGTGTACGTATGCCATAATACAATCGCCAGGCGGTGACTGCTGGTGTGGATACTTTTTAAATCTAGGTCGTAGTTTTTCCGAAGTAACTTTGTGAACGTTGGTCGTGATCAAATACTTTATCATATCAATATAGGGAGGATATGAGTCGAACAAGTAATTTCACTATCTTCGCAGTGGGAATAGCAATGTAATATTTCAATTCAATTCAATTTTATTCAACCATTCAGTGAAAATATACATTAGGTGTATGGATATACAAACAAGAATATACATGTAATGATAAGAATATCAGAAAGTGTACATATAAAAGACATAGAAAGGTCATGAACACTTTTGAAGCAGGGCTCGTATCAATGGGGCCCATTAACAAAATCGTATCATCACAGATATTTCCGTATAGGCCTATACTAGGTGTTCCAAAAAAAAAGAAGCCTGTCAGCAGAGATCTGAAAAGTGGTATTCATGGTATTCATGTCTATTGCTCAGGGTCATTGTATGCACACACTCACGTACACATCATTATTTCTTGTGTAAAGTTCAATTTTGTACAGAGGGTTCAAATTTGGGAACTTAACTTTAAAATTGATCATGAATTTAACGAAACTGATTCCGGCTCACATATTCGAATCACATCCAACCACATTGTACTTTATTCAGCTACTAGCATTACTCATATCAATGACATCTGATGTATAGTTTTCGAACTATCAAGGACCAAAAGTGGGGAATGTTTTTTGCAACACCTAGCATATGAAAAGTTTGCTCGAAAAACGGGTACAAAGTGCTATTTCCAAACATCTTAGAGAAGTCCATCATCAGGTAGAGCAAAATCAATCCTCTCCGTTGATATCTCACTATATTATTGTTGCCCTACAAGGAACATTCTCGCAGTTATGATTGCAAATATTTTAAATTTACAAGAACGGAATTAACGCGTTTTGCCATTAAGCTCTTTATATTGAATTGAATAACTGAAACTGCACCGGTCTTACACTCGAGACACAGTAAACAGTTCCAGCATATTTATTTTCATATTTCACATGAGATATACATTTCATCAAAATGCACTAAAAAGAATACAAACCAAGCAAGATACAAAATATGTTATAAATCGGGGCTTGGACAGAAAGTGTGTCAGCGTATATAATGTACATAAGACAATTCTCTATAACTTGTGAAATATGATGGAACCGCAAAAGCAAAGCTTGTAAACGCAGGTTCCAAGAAAATATACCAGTGTAAATTTGATATGCATTCAATGGAGATAGGACACAAAGTAATAATGACGAAACTATATAAAAACTAGATTATCAAGGTACAAAGAAAAAGAAAATAAAAGAGATGAAAAAGAAAAGGAAAAAAAAAACCAAGAACCTAAGGAATAACAACAGGGTAAAAAGTTAATTTAGCATATAGATACACAAGTATATACTCACACATATCTAGAATCAAATTCATAACGAGTACAATATGTTACTACAATGGTACGGATGCAGTGATTATATAATGGGAGCATAAACCAGAAGCAAACAATCATAAACTGCAGGTTGATTCATCATACATTAAATAAGGATACTGCAGATAACATATCAAAGAAAAATTCTAATCAGATTGATTATATTCATTTATTAACTTTGATTTCAATTTTTGTTTGAATATAAACATACTAGAGCAATTGATTAAATCGGTGGGAAGATCATTCCAGAATTTAGGCCCGGTAAAAACAATTGTTTTTTGAGCAAGGAGTGTACGAGTACGTGTATATATTTATGTACATATATAATATATATATATGTATATATATATATATATATATATATATATATATATATATGTACATATATATATATATATATATATATATATATATATACACTGATCTTAAATTATATCTATATGTAAGTGGATTAAAATGGCATATCAAAGAACATGAGCTCCTTTTGATTTAACTCCATTAAGGTTGTTATGTTTTCCTTCCTGAAAAGAAATTAACCAGTGTACAGCCAGTACGTGCCAGAACGGCGGTACTTGCCAGCAAAGTGTGGGGTCTTACACGTGCGAGTGTGTAACGGGCTTTGCCGGAGTCAATTGCGAAACAAGTGAGTTTTTACTCTCTGTACTGTCTCTCATTATTCATTTCGATCTTGTCCTTTCTTTTTTTTTTTGTTCGGAAGTTCTATATTTCGTCGTGTCTTAATTTTACTTCGAAGGACGAACAGTTTCACAAGTATCACTTTGTAATAAGTGCAATGTTTTTTCGGAGAAAGTTGCAATTCTTATGAAAAAGAAAATAATAACGAAAGCAATAACGTTCATATGATATCATTATATAATTTAATCTGTCTATTTCATTTTTCGGTTTTCCACAGAACATAACATAATAAACGAATATCATAAATGGTGTGGAATACACAGTAGTTGACTGTAGCAGTGGCGGATCCAGGGGGGGGGGGGGGGAGGAGGCCCAAGAGGCGCACGCCCCCTTTATTTATCGTTAAAAAAAGAAAAAAATGAAATGAAATCCGGAAGTGGCACCAAAAATATTTGTTGCGCCATTCTTTTTTTACAGAATTTCTGGATCCGCCCTGCTGTAGGATGAAAATTAGCGGTATAATGAATTGAAGGCATAGTATCCAACGAGTAATTGTGCAGTGTGAAGTATAAAAGTTATAATTTTTAATCAATACCACAAGAAGATTTGCATTTGATAAGATATAACACATTTTATTCAAAATCAAGGAGATCTTACAAGAGAAGAGAGCATAAAAATGGTAGAATTTTACACAGTAGACCGATTTTTCTCCTGACAGACGTTGACGACTGCAGTAATGATCCGTGTCAGAATGGCGGTACATGCGTGGATCTAGTTAACTCCTACAGATGCGAATGCCCAGCTGGCCTACAGGGAACAAACTGTGAAACAGGTTCGATTATTTTCATCATTCTGCTTTAAAACTTTCGGCGCCGTACCGATACTGGTGCACAGTGGAGGAAACTCTTTCATCGAATCAAAGCACTAGACACGAGTTTCTCTCTTGTTTTTTTGTTTTTTGTTTTTTGTTTTTTGTTAGCTTGTACCAAACATCAAACAGAAGGAAGGACTGCAGAACATTCTTAAAGCATGCGTACATGTGCAAGTGAGTGTGTTTGTGTTTGTGTGTGTGTGTGTGTGTGTGTGTGTGTGTATGTGTGTGCTAGTGTGTATGTGCTTCTACGCGTCTAGACTCTATATATAGTCTTGGTTAATTTCCGATAATTCATAGTCTTAATAATGTTTGACAGATAGGTGTAATACAGTTGGTTTCCGTTTACCAATAATATTTGAACAATCGGAATACTTACGAAGTGGAATGGAATTATTTTATAGTCATGATGATGCTACCTTTCACAAAAGGTAGCTCTTTACCTATTCCAAAATGCGCTAGAGATTCAATTGTGTTTCAGTGTTTTTAGGCGTTTTCACATCAGCCCGATGTTTCGAAATAGCGCGCTATTTTCTGACTTGGGAAATTAACCCGATCACGAAATAGCGCGCTATTTGATAATGTGAACACAAATTAGCGCGCTAATTGCATCGCTCTGCTCGAGAAAATTTCTCGAGTCCATCTCGGGAAATTTCTGAAATAGCAAGATAGTAACGCGCTATTTGATAATAGGCGTTTTCATATCAGCCCGATAAAAATCCAAGCTGGAGATATTTTCCAATTTCCCAAGTGACAAAATAGCGCGCTATTTCGAAACATCGGGCTGATGTGAAAACGCCTAATAGGCGTTTTCACATCAGCCCGATAAAAATCCAAGCTCGAGATATTTTTCGCAGAAAATAGTCAGCAAAATAGCGCGCTATTTAGAAACATCGGGCTGATGTGAAAACGCCTAATGTGAAAACGACTCGAGAAATTAGCGCGATGCATCCCATCATGCCTAGCGTGTGTGACCCGATCGATCGAGGTAAACTGCACACAAATCATGAGGAATTTTTGAGAGGGCACACACATTACTGATGCTGTTTGCACATACTCAGCTGTCGAATTAGCTCGACAAATATTCGGGCTAATTCTCTTCGGGCTGATGTGAATAAGAAATGAAAATTCGCAATCGCGAAAATTATTTCGAGCTTGGATTTTTATCGGGCTGATGTGAAAACGCCTAATGAAGTGTTAAACCCATAGTATTATCGAGTTAACATTTATTTTAATAACATTGTTCATTTGTTATTTTGGAATAATGTAATGTTGTGCATATTCTGTGCTTGTATAATATGTTGTTGTTGTTTTATAGAAAGAAATAGAGAGAAAAATGGGGCCCTATTCAAATAATTTGCCCCCAAAATATGATACGGGATAGTATAATATGGAATAGTGTGCGTGTGATTGTACATGTTATCCGTAAGCATGTGGTAAGGTTGGCTTCCCATTTCTTTTCTCTACATTCAGATATAGACGAATGTCAAAATTCTCCGTGTTTGTTCGGCGCTACATGTACAACAGATCCAAATATCAGGAACGCTTACATGTGCACCTGTGCTGCTGGATTCAGTGGTGACAACTGTGGAACAAGTATATGAAGACAGATACCTTTTAAAACTTTCTAACTGATAAAGACCCATGCAAACTAAAAGTAAAATAGTAGATCAATCAAGTGTCAATATGTAAGGCATATTGAGCGTCAGTGTTCATTTTCTACTCTGTTGCCATGACAATTATGTCTGTTGAATTGCCAGTGGGTTAAATCTCAGTCAAAAGGCATTTTCTTTTATCCTTTTCCTTATTATCCTATTTCTCTCCCCCTTCCCTCCTCTCCTCCCCGTTCCCTCTAGTATTAGATATAAGGTAAAACTCAACTGATTCTACTCATTGGAAATAGACTCCAAAATTTTTACGCTGATTTTTAGGTGATCCGAGTATCCTCTCGGATCACCTTCTGTATCTGTACGGATTCTTTGTTGGGTGTTCTTCTTCTTCTTCTTCTTCTTTCTTTATTTCTGGACAAAATTTGTGTATCGATTAGCTCAGAAAGTGTTCTTCCTATCAATTCAAACTTATACCATATATGTATCATGTCCCAAAGACGACGGGTCTAATAAAATCATAGTGATCAGTCGACCGTGACGTCACTATGACGTCATTATATGAAAACACATTCTCAAGCATATCTCATCAATGGAATGGAATTTTTCAATGAAATTTACGTCACATATATTTCAAGTTATGCGCATTCTACTCCTATTGTCAAAATTCATATTTTCTCTTAAAACGCGCGCGTACGCGCGCGTCGAAATATTTGTATGCTCAAATCGAGCTCAAATTTTTTTTGCACACGTTTCAGACCATTTGGAGCATTTTTTGAAAAATTGAAAAAATCGGACGGACGCGTACGCGCGCGCACATATACGCACGCACAGCTCATATGCAACTGAAATTTCCCGTTTTTTTACGTTTATCGGATGCCTGAAATGTCAAGTAATATTTCTACCAAGTTTCAAGTCAATCCGACTCAATATGACGTCATACGGGCCCGTCAAAGTTGAAATTCCGCGCGCGCGTCAATGGCGATATACAGTGCAACAATGCCAAAAAACCGCCAATTTTAAATCCGAATTTACTCGTCAGGATGGACGGTGACCCCCCATTTTCTTTACATATTCTGAAAGCTGATGAGTTTTACATGTTACTTCATGGGTTGGCAATGCTGGAAAAATGATGAAAAGATATCAAATTTCTTAATAAAGTAAAAAAAGCAAATTTTCAAAATGACGTCATCAAATTTTAAGTTCACTCAAGCGTATCTCACTATTCTTTTGTTGATTTTCGTCCAAATTTCAATATGTTGTAGCTTATTAAATGGTCTTTTAGTCATATATTAACAACATTTTGATTGGATGACGGCATCACCTCCAAAAAATGGATTAAACGTAACATTGTCAAATTTGACCAGTTTACGTGTTATCTCTATGGGAGTGCAGTTTTTCTGGAAATGAAAACTGACTTGACTATCTTTATCGAGCACTAGCTCACTTATGCTTCGGTGAATTTCTCCCATATTTTAGTATGTTGTAGCTGAGACTTTGGGCTATCGTGAGTGTGCCCTTTGTATTTTCATACGGAGTCGGCATCACATCCAAAAACTTGGTTGAAATTAAAGCTTATCTTCGATGTATTGAAATATTTCTTCCTTTCTGCAACTTTCTTTGCAATAACTCAAGAAAATCATACCCTATCACCACCATATTTTGCATACGTTTAGTTCATGTCACGAACATTATTTTACAAAATAACAACTACTTGATCAGACGCCATCTTGGGTATGTAAATTAGGGTCAAATGTCATAGATGTTTCATCCTGTATCTTGGTGAATACATGTCCTATCTTTCCCATATTTTGCACACGTAAAGACCATGAAACAGGGATCATTTCTTCAAATAATCACATTTTGCTCAGATGCCATCTTGTCTGTGCAAAGTGGGGTCAAAGGTCATAAGTACTTCTTTTTCTATCTTCGTTATGACGTGTTATCTCTATGAGAGGGAATTTTTTAGATGTGAAAATTGACATGACTCTCTTCATCGAGCACTATCTTACTTATGCTTCGGTGAATTTCTTTCAGATTTTAACATGTTGTAGCTGAGACTTTACACTATCAGGACTCGAATCAGTGATTTAAAAAAAAATCGGATCACCTAATTTGTCAGTGTTGACAAATTCCGGTTCTAGTTTTTTTTTAATGCTTTTCCTTCCTCATACCTCATACCCCGCCATCGACGAGTTTGATCACTTATCAAAACTCTCAGCGCACACAAAACAAAATGTAAATGACCTTTCTATTCACTTGGCAGATATTGACGAGTGCGCCAACAATCCGTGTATGAATGGTGGCACGTGTAGCGACGGCGTCGATTCATTCACATGTACTTGCGCGTCTGGCTATGACGGAGCGACGTGCAATAACGGTAACATTTTGAGATATTTTCAGGTCAGGGTATCATGAATTATTGAAGCCGGTGGGAATAATCAATTGTGTGCTAGTCACATCTTAGGTAAAAAGATACGTGAATGGAAATTATTATGAAGTAATCTATTTCATATTCATATCTCCTTTAAAGGCTTACAATGTAAATCTATTAAAGGACAATTCCGTGATACGGAATACAAGGGATAGAACGTTATTCGCCATCTCACTGGTTTTTATCAAACAGGTAAAAGGTGCCATGCCAATCATGCTCATTGGAACTAAAAATTTTATTCCATTAATTTTCATACTTCTCGATATAATATTCATGATATAGATAAATAAAAACAAGCATTTACTTCAAATAACAGAAATGATCAATCGAAGAAATAATATAGAAAAGGAAACAAAATATTCAATGGAGATATATCAAAAGAAGCTTGTTCAACTGTTTAACATTTTGGAGATTTCAGGCATGGGCCTATAGACGTAGTAGATAAGAAGCAAATGACAAAGAAAACTGAAAATACACATGAGACCTGAAGATGTATCAGCGCTGTCGAAATCATGTCAAACAGTTTGACTTTCAATTTTTCTACAAGATATGCAAGTGTACGTATTGATAAACAAAATCTCATGTTAACAAATGTGCAAGGAAAATGTATTGTAGTACACGCAAATTCTACTTTCTGAATAATGACTGGATGTGACTCCTGCATAAATTCAAACTTTAATCAGAGTCACGAAAAACACCGCAGAACAATAGCAACAGCGAACTCAAAAAAAAAAAGAAAAGCGTTCGCTTACCCGTCGGTCAGCATTACAGTGAAATCGGTTTTGTCTAAACGAGTCACTCTTTAAAACTGATTTCTCTCATGCCGTCGGAAGATATCAACGAGTGTGCATCGAACCCCTGTGCTAGTGAAGGAACCTGTACTGACGAGGTGGACGGCTACAGATGCACGTGTATAGACGGACTGACTGGAGAACGTTGCATTGATAGTAAATACCACTCCTCATAGTATACTTTAAATTATAAAGGTCGAATTTCCAGTAGTGGCGGTTTTGTTTTTGTCTTTATTATTTTGCTATAAAACACAAATGCAACAAATTTTGAAACCCTTAAAGTAGCGCTTGTATGTCACTGTGGACTACTAACCCCGGTTTTGTGGTGCATGTTACCATTCAATGCGGTTTATTCTGAAATTTTTATATTTTTCAGAGGGGGTATCAAAGTATTCTGCAGCAAAAATGATAGACAATTATCATAAGATATAATGATGACAGATATCAAAATATTGTTTTGGCCTTTGGCTTCACAAGGGATGATTTCGTTAAAGAACGATTGATAACGTTGACGGTACTTCCAAGGAGGTTCAAGTGAATGGAGTCACAACCGTCTTATTCCCTTTACTAGATGTTCGATGCCGCCACTCAAAAATATTTGAAGTATGTGCCAAACAGGATCTTCCACGCAGATAGTAAGACAATCGACTCGTGTCTCATTGCATATTCATCAGCCACTTTCTAAGAAAGATATGTTTTTGTGATGGTAATTACTTTTCGCTATCCCTTCTTATAAAAGATAGGTGGTACAGACACGAGGAAGTGCGAATAGAAATTGCGCAAAATATTCTAAAATAAAAATGAAAATTACGCGACTGGGCATAACTGGGCACTAATCTGATATATCTGTCAATAAAGAATTATACTTGAAGATCATTCCATGCTAGTTTTATTTGTCGGAATTAAGTGGAAAAGTGATAAAACCGGCTTTCCAGGATGGTACAGTTTTAAACAGTTTCACATGATACAGCTCTGATTTACACTTCTGAACAAATTTCTGCACGGAATTGACCTTTTTTTTTACATACGTTATCATTAAGTAAAATTTCATTTCATGTAATAAATAAATAAGCAAAATATGGCCAATAGTATGTTAACGTTCAAAATGAATCTTCAGATTGCTCAGCAAGACGGAGGCTTCGAACATCAGTCATCAAAGGCACAAAATAATGCCCCTGTGAAATTCTTTTGTACATCAATAGAAATGTGACAACTGTTTGAATAATTACAGCCAGTTGGAACTCCAACTCTTAAACCTCCTTGTTGGGGGCCTAAGGGCTCAAAATGGGTTGTTTGGTTCAGATTCTTCCAAAAGCACCAAATTTGGCTTATAGATCCCTTGTACCATACTCTTTCGATTTTTGATGGGCGCCAAGACTAAAAACCCTTGGGGCCGCCATATTGGTGGAATCCAATATGGCCGTCATCCGGGTTAAAGGTCAACTGCAGTTACAAATTGAAAAGGTTGATTAATGTTATGAATCCCATGTGGAAGATTTAACGGGGTGAGAGAATGTGATTCTAAATATCATTTTTGCTATTGAAGGTCACTATCACCTCTCAAGGTCACTTTAAAGGTCAAATAAGGGTAAAATCAGGCATTTTGTGCATTTTTCGAAATGGCGTCTGTGAGCATTCTACAGCAATTCACTGGTACCCCTATTTTGAACCATTTGTCATCTCTTCCATACTCCTTCAATGGTCAATTAGGGCCAAGAGGGGTTCCATATCAATACTAATTATGACAAATAAATGAAACAATTATTTTAAAGATATATATGCATACATATATATATATATATATATATATATATATATATATATATATACATAGTTATGTTGAAATTTTGAGCACAGAAAATAGGCTTCCATCGGTTTCGTTTTCTTTTCTCATTTTCTTTGCTCAAGGTTTTCACTATTATCAATTGTTTCTGGTCAGTCTTTCCTTTCTTTGTTTCAATATATGTAGGCCTATGTATATATATATATATATATATATATATATATATATATATATATATACATATATATATATATATATATATATATATATATATATGCTTAAATACGGCCGCCATCCTACTCCAAGGTGCCGAATCAGGGTGCAATGGCAAAGAGGGTGATAAACACGCCTAATCTTATTTTGTCTTCGTTTTTCCTTCTGACGAGATAGCTGGATAGCGTTTGCAACTAGCTGGTCAGTTGTATGTACTTGGGGTGGACCACTTTACCGGTTTATGCACCTTGAGTTTTCCGATAACGGAATGCCGATTCAAGATCTTTTCATGTGTCTGGGTTTGTGATTCTTTCACACAAGGGACTTCCACTTTTTATATCCAAGTGATGAGATGCAAAGTGTTCTACCTCTACTAGAGGGGACGGTATGACAACACACACCATTGCTCAGCTAGACTTGAGATAAGTGGGATTCGAACCCGCGCCGGAACACTAGTCTTTAGACCGCAAGCCATACGCTACCGACTGAGCCACCTCGTCACCTTTCATGATCAATTATATAACTTTCCAGCTGGCAAGCGATATGATTCTCCTCCTGCTGAAATTGGTGTATGCCTGCTCTCCCTTTCTTACGGGGAATCGAGCTCCTCAATCCAGGTCAGAACAGTATTCTAGGGGCACTTAACTAAATTCGATCATTAAAGTCCTTTAATGGCAGTATCGTATAAGAGTAGGTGAAGACAATTCAGCTGAAGTTTTTTCTTATCTTTTTTTATTCTCTTTTTATCAAACGAAACCGTTTCTTGTGATACTGAAATGACTAGGAAAACTGAACACCTATTGATGTTGTATGTGATACTGATCCTGAAGAAAATAATCTTAACATTTTTGCGCAGCAACACTGTGAAGTCCTCTGACAAGAGATGGTGATGGCACCACTCAAATCTCAAATTACGATTGGAAGAGCGTAGCGGCTTCCTGAAAATTAAGATTGAAAAATAAAGAACTGCCCTCATTTATCTTCGCACAGATATCCAAGAATAAATGAGCACCTGATTCGAGACGGAAATATCCAACAGGAATTGTGATCTCACAACCCTTCAGCTTTCCATCAACTTAGATGCGATCTAAGCAAAGATATCCTTACAATGGATGACATAATGTTTCCTGAAAGCATTTTCTGAAAACAGTATCGCACGGATGATCAAAACATCACATTTTCGGTAGTGTGCTTTTTTTTAAGCCCTTTGATCTGAGGGAGTTACGGGTGGGTCGTGGTATTGAAAAGATAAAGGCCTTTTCAGCTCTTTCCTGTACACCATACCTCTCTCCCAAAGCCCAACATCAGGCACTGACAGGGTGCGACATTACTTCAGACTTGCTTTGATGTGGCATGCAAAATGCCTAAGAAGTATGGGTCAGCAAACCAGAGCTCACTGACACTGACATTAACTACTTAAATAATCGTGCTCATGTCCAGCAAGGACTGATGAGCAACAAGGTTTATGGGGCAGCCTGCGTCAACGAGGGTAGGCATCATCTCGTCATAACGTGGGAGCAGATCATCAGAAACCACCCTATGTGATGTGATCCCTGACTTCAGGGAGTGGAGTTGGAGGAAAGATGGCACAGGTACATGGCAATTATTAGTACAGTACTATCAGCCACTCTCCGCAATGCTTCAGTAGGAAATTTCATTCTTCTGCACCACAGCTGTTTTAAGGCATGCATTGGGAGGTGGAAAACATGGGAAAGGAAAAAAAAAATAATGAAATGAAATGAATGAATGAATGAATGAATGAATGAATGAATGAATGAATGAATGAATGAATGAATGAAAGGTGAAAATGCACAATGTACAGCAGGTGTCAGACGAGCCATGGTCAGTAGTTTGATATTGCTGCAAACTTAAAGTGGGGGGGGGGGGGGGGGGGAGGGAGGGGATTGAGGGCCTATCTGACGGTAGGAGACATTGTCGCAATGCCAGCGTCTCGAAGAAATTATTTTCGCTGTCACAACTAACGCGATTTCATGACCGTCATGTTCTCTGAACGGCATATTTAACTGTGGAGGCACATAAATTTCCTATCGAAGGACTTTAGAATCGAACTTTCTTACACAAGTTCGAAAATAGCAAATTGATGCCAACCTGATGTACTAAAAACTCTCTTCAACACGACAGATTTTTTTTTTTCATCCAGATTAGGAGTGATCTTCATAATTATTATTCCAGCGAATTTAAATTTGAATTATGAATATATGTTGTGATTTAGGATCCCTGAACTGCAACAGGGAAGATAAAAACACTTCTCTTTTAAATGGCAACGTCAAGAACGCTGGTAATATAGAGAGAAGCGCCCCCCTATTGCTAACGATTGATATATTAGGTAGCGATAGGATTCTATTTCTCATATATGTATGTTTTATTACATTCCCTGCAGATGAAGATGAAAATAATAATCCAATAATCAAATCTTGAAAACTCTTTTAAAGGGCATTACCAATGATTCTAACTAGCTCTTTTTGCTGTCATTAAAGCAAATTCCATGTTCCTAAAAAACCAATCATTTCATGAATATCCCAATAGGCGTTCCAATGAATTTCATTTACCCCTCTTACGCACGATTCTTGCTAAAAATACACTTATTTATATCGGCCCAAATTATTGGAATTCTCTGAATCATGATATAAAAAGCGCCCCATCCATACATTCTTTCAAGAGGAGACTGAAGTCCTTTCTATTGCAGTCGTATGACTTTGCAGGACACAACTAGCCATTTGGCCTTCTTTCTCACATACAGACTTACTTTTTCCTCTGAAGAATAAATTGTAATCTTTTGGATGTCTGCTGCTATCTACGCTTTCGCCAAAAGAGTCAAAGACATGAATGTCTGTCTTATTCCTGTTTTCACGTCCCTTCATTTCCTTGATTTTCTCCTTTCAGACGCTACAATCACTTTTTTCCCCTCCACAACCATTATCTATTTCTCTTGATACGCTTCTGTCGAAGATCGCTGTCTCTGTTGTGCATTTCCGTTTGCTTTTTTGTCTTCTATTTGTTCATCGTTTCCATTCCGTTTTGTCCCGTACAGCCTTTTCTTCAGTAGTTGTTTTGCTGTCTAGTCTTGTTTCATGTTTGTTCGCGTCTGTTAGTCTTGTCCATCCCGTTTTGTCCCGTACAGCCCTTTCTCCAGCAGTTGTTTTGTTGTCTTACAGTCTTGTCCTATGTTTTTCACGTCTATCATAGTAAGTGTATTTATCTGTGAATCTAGTTCTCAGTGGGCTTCCAGACTTCTTCCTTCCCCCCCCTTCTCCTTTTGTATTTATGATGCTTCAATTAATCTTTCCATTGATGTTATCATTCCAGAGGGGCCCACATTCTACAAGCTCTGTCTTTTTAGTCAGTGGGTCTCTCCATTTTTCGCACTTTAAGCGAAGTTGTACATGTACTTTATTTCGATCACTTCTGTTTTTTTTTACTACAATGCATAATTACTATAAGGTCCTCCTCAATTGTTTTACATTCTTTTCGATACATAATGTTCTGTTTACCTTATTCTCTGTTGTCAAAAGAAGTGTAACTGATATGTTTTGTCGAAAAATGAAATAAACTTTGAATTGAATTGAATTGAAATGCAAATATATTGAATTCCGTAAATATGACCAGTCGGTGAGGACATTTCCTCTTAGCGCCTGCAATGTAAAAATAATTAATGGAATGATTGTGACATGAACTATGATATTCCATAGCTTTGTTCAGAACCCACTTAAAAACTTGTGTAGCCATATTATAACAGGCCATAATTGAAATGATGCAGAAAAAAAAATTACCGTAAGTAATCATTGAAAATGAAATTGAAGGGTTACCAAGTCTTCAAATTTGATTGTGAAATAAGGATCTGAGTAAGATCCATTAAACCTAATTACTCTCAGAAAGGGGTTCTTATTATAATTCATGAGAGTATACCTAGTTTTTGAAATCTTGACACGAAAGCAGATATTTTGATGTTACTCGTGAGAAAGCCCACCTCTCCCTCTCCTACAGCCCTCAACAACTGTAATTCTATTAGCAGGGTTGGCATTCCTCCTATATTGACTATTGGCAAGCCATTTTCTAAATTACCTATTGTGATAATGGTTTGACCCCAAATGACCTTTAGGGAGACCTTATAAGGAAAAGTTGACATCAGACCATAAAAACAACTTCAGAATCGAATTCCTTCACCCATAAAACCTCTAAAGCTGACTTTTCAAATTATTGTAACACTTTAAAGTTTTTTTTTTTTGTTATGGACTGGCCTTTAAACGTAGGTGACAGCCATATTGGATTTTACAAATATGCCGCCCCGGAGGGCGCCCTTCACAAGAAATACGCCTTTTTTTCAGCCGTCGACAACTGCAATTCTATTACTAAGGATGGCATTCCTGGAATATTGACCATGGGCAAGCCATTTTTTCAATAAACTGTTATGAATACAATGGCTTGACCCCTAAATGACTTTAAGGTGACCTTATAAGGAAAAATTGACTGCAGACCATAAAAACAACTTCAGATTCGAATTCCTTGACCCAGAAAACCTCTTAACCTGACTTGTTACATTATTGTAACCCTTTTATGTTTTCAAATGCAAGTGACCTTTAAACCTATATGGCGGCTATATTGGATTTTGCCAATATGGCCGCCCCAGAGGGCGCCCTTCTTGGCGCCCATCAAAAATCGAAATAGTATGGTTTGGGCTACATGTGTGCAAATTTTGGTGCTTTTGGAAAATTTTGAACCAAAAATCCCTTGCGCCCCCCCCCCCCCCCCCCACTATTGGTACTTCTCAGAAGAGTTAATAGTGTACGTACCTAATCTATTGCAACGAACCTCTTCGTTAGGATAGGACTCAAATTACTTGGGGTTTTCGTGGTACTGCCGATGGTCTGAGGAGAAAAATGAAACTCGGTCCTTCAGATAAATTCACGATTTAATCACTATCTTTTCGTGTTAATTGAAAATCATCCAGTGCCTTCATAATTTTTGATTGTCTAGATATCAATGAGTGTGCCAACCAGCCATGCCAAAACGGAGGAATATGTACTGACGGGTTGAATGATTTCTCTTGTTCCTGTATTGGAGACTACAGCGGACCCACTTGCGCCATGAGTGAGATCCTTGCTTTCTTTTATTTTGTGTGCTGTTATCGAATCATGACTCTTTCATGACTTTAACAGTGCTTGTAATATTCCTGCTAGAAATTTTACATGCATATAGTAAAAAAGTACAGAATGTTATTTTCCATGGAAGAATATCTTTACCTTCCAGGTTCTTGTCTTGTTTTTACACATCAGCTTTGTTAATGATAGTCATAGTAGAGGGGAGTTCCTAAAGAACGTAGTAAGGCCTCATATTAGACAATTCTGCTATAGTCAGTGATAGTGGGGTCGCGGATTTGTTTTTTTTTTTTGGTTTTTTTTTTGGGGGGGGGGGGTAGTTTGCGTGTTTTTATGTGTTATGGGGTCAGGGGTCATCCCATGAAATCTTCGCGATCTTAACGATTGAGAGAATATCACGGCGGAACCAAAGAAATGTTTTTGTTTTCAGCTGGTTTTGTTATTTTCCGCCGTCTTAATTGCATAGGCCTATTAAAATATAAATCGTTTGATATCTATTTCCGTGCCTATGCCAACGGATACTAGTAGTGTCTGGCAATAGCTCTGCATGTTTTATGGACACCTCCCTTTTCAGTAGTCCTTCCTTCCTTCCTTCCTTCGTACCTTCCGTCTCTCTCCAAATACCAGTTCCCTTTCACTGCTGTTGTTTGACCTGTGTCTGTCTTTGTTTTTCCCGAGTGGCTCTAAGCCTCTCTGTGCGTGTATTTCTGTTCCTTTGCTCCTTTTTTTTTATCGTAAGCTCAATTCATAAAGAGGCCGAAATGTCCACAAGCTTGTCGTTTACTATGTTTATGTCGGCATGTCTTTTTAAATAGCACAATGATTTTGAACGGATACTTGATATGTTCATATGTTGTTGTAATACAGTGTTCGATTGCTTTTCTTGAAAATTTATCGAAAGCATTGAAGTCATGAGTTTTTCATTCTTTCATTTTTGTTTTGCTTAGTTCAGAATGTTTTGGCTCTTAAACTGGCCAGTAATATGTGACTTCATGAAAAATCATGAAGAAAGTTAAGTCTGACTTCATGCATTTCTTTACAGACATCGACCAATGCGAACAGAACCCGTGCATGAACGGGGCTACGTGTAACGATGGCGACGGGGTCTACACGTGTACTTGTGCCAGCGGGTTCACTGGAACGAACTGTGAAGAAGGTAATTGTAGAAGCCTCATGCTATTATCTTGTGCCATGCATATGGCATGATATTTGCCGACACTATGCACCGCCGCACAGTGGACCAGTCGTCGGAAGCAAAGTTTTTTTTTTTCTTCCGACAACCCACAAAGTGTATGGGATCACAGTCTGATGAATCCGACTTGTATTGGTCGCCTATCAGATCAATGTTAGACAGGTCGGGCATGATCCGACGAAGCAAGATTGTCCGATGAGGATTTGCTTTGAAACTCTCAAAACATTGTATTTTGCTACTTCAGGTAGGAATATATATATCCCTTTAATGTACATACCTCATTTAAATATTTTAATGATATATTCTTCAAAGTATTGCCTATCAAGAGCGCATGTCAAAAAATTAAAGAATCCCAAGTGCCCAAAGTGACTTTTGGCGCACTTTGGTATCTCTCTGGCCCACTGTGCGCCGGCGCCACGTTTTCAAAAGTGGGGGCCCACTTCCGGGTTCCATGAGCTAACAAAAAAAAAAAAAAAAAAAAAAAAAAGTAGGTCTTCAGCTTATCTTTCTCTTCCACTTTCGGGTTTCTTCAGCTGACAAGAAAAAAAAGAAAGAAAAGGTCTTCAGCTCATCTTTCTCATTCAACTTCCGGGTTTCTTCAGCTGACAAGCAAAAAGAAAAGGCTTTAGCCCCAAAAACAAAGCCTTACCGTGCTCACACTTCAAGGTTTCTGTCTATTTCTTTCTAGTGCCACTTACCCACTTACGGGGTAAAAAAAAGGAGGTACACCCAAAGTTGTGACATTGTATGTATCCCTTTCTCTGGTGCCAAAAAAAAAAGTAGGGGAGGGGCGCAGCCCCCCCCCCCCCTCTTCCCGATTCCGCCAGCCATGCTATGTACTGAATGGTATAACTCAAATAATTTCTCATATTACACTCTAAGAGATATCGAACATATTGAGTTGGTTACATGAAAAGAAAACATCGACGTCGCTATCTATTGTATAAATGCAGTGTATAGTCATAATGTTTTCTCCTGATATTTTCAATAGGACACTATACATCAGTTTGATTGTTCAATGAATAATGCGTATGTACATTTTGCCCTGTATGATTGGTGTACGGAACACGCTCCTTGCCAGTATAACACATCCATCTTCAGCCTTCTACATCATATTATTAGATTTGCTGGTTGGCGTCAATTAGCTCTTCCGCCGTTTTCACTGAAACATTCTTGTACTATTAGGGAAGAGATGGAAATCTGGGCCCTGTTTTATGAAGAGTTAAAATTGATTATATAGTTGATTTCATCTGTAGTCTATGGCAGCCTGTGTGGTAAGATATTTAAAATCGATTTTTATCTTCTGATATAATGGGACCCTAGTGGCCCAACAACGTGTCACACATTCTGACAATAAAACAACTCACCACCGACAGGAAATCAAACTTATTTAGTAACAAAAACTTTATTCTTCCCTCGCCTCGAATGGCATCATCTCAGTCTTGGTCTATCTTTTCTCTATCAACGTGTGCCAAACAGGCCACACCAACTCTGCACAAATACATATTCATTACAGCACAATGTATTTTATGTAACTGTGTTGATTTCTGTTAAAAAAAATCTAATGCTTTGAATAGCATAGTAGGAAGTGAACATCTGAATTGCAGTTTTGCACTTCAAATGAAAGTTTGGAGAAAGTTACCTACCTTGAATCATCATCAAAAGTATTTGGCATGTGTTCCTAAAATTATGACCTACAATAATATATTTATCATTGTACTCTTTTTGATCGTATAATACAAATATTTTAATAAGAATTAAAAAAAAAGTTTTGTGAATTTTCAGCTGTCACTACTGTAAAGGCATCAACTACACCACAGGCATCGACTGTGACGTCATCAGCCGCTACTTCCAGCACAATATCGACAAGTAAACTCATATACCGGCTTAGTACTCAGATATGGTTATTGTTATTATGCCATTTATCTACTGTAAGGCCATCTGCTATAGAGTCATTTGTAAAATGCAACATCATTTTGAATTTGCCCATGAATACTCTAGTATATATGCATAGAATATCTGAGTCTGGTAGAACAGTGGCAGCAGTAAAAATGCTACAATGGCTAAACAAAGCCCTGTTATTAACATTGGCTATTAGTTATAACAAGAATTCCAAACATCAGGATTAATGCCAGCGTGTTTTCTCCTGACTTTTCTAGTATACGACACTTCTTTTTCATCAATTTGATCATTCGATAAATAATGCCGTACATACATTTGCCCTGATTAATTGGTGTACGGAGCACGTTCCTTGTCAGTATCACACATCCATCTTTAGCTTTCTACATCATCTCATTAGATTTGATAGTTGGTGTCAATTAGCTCTTCCGTCGTTTTCACTCAAACATTCTTGTACAATACATATTATGTCACTGAGTTGATTTCTTTAAAAAAACCCAAACAAACTAATGCTATGAAAAACACAGAAGGAAGCGAAGATCTGAATTGCAGTTTTGCACTTCAAATGAAAGTTTGGAGAAAGTAATCTACCTTTAATCACCATCACAAGTATTTGACATGTATTTCTAAAATTGTGACTTACAATGATATAATTTTCATATTATTCCTTTTGATTGTATTAGACAAATATTTTTATCAGAACTTAAAAAAAAAAAGAATTTATGTGGTGTGGCTTTTCAGCTGTCAGTACTGTAAAGGTAACAACTACACCACAGGCATCGACTGTGACGTCATCAACGGCTACTTCCAGCACAGTATCAACAAGTAAACTCAAATACCGGTTAAATACTGTTTGTTATTGTTAATATGCTATTTATCTGCTATAAGGTCATCTGCAATAAAGCCATTTGTAAAATGCAACATCATTTAGGATTTGCCAATGAACATTCTAGTATATCTCAGGGGCGGATCCAGGAATTCCGTAAAGGAGAGGCGCCTTTGCAAAGTTGATGGGGGCCCACGCGCCCTCCCCCCCCCCCCTCCATGTTTTTCTTGTTATTATCTTGTTTTAACCAAAAATTAAAAGGGAGTGCGCCCCGGTGCGCCCACCTCTGGATCCGCCGCTGTAACTGCATAGAATCTATGGTCATTTTATTCAATATTCCTTGGAAATGCATTTCTTCTATAGTATCATCCGCACGAATCATTGCAATACATATACTTTTGTATAGAACATTGTGGGAGCGTGGTTTTGATTCTGTCGGCCTGTGCGGCTTATTCACGTTTGTAACGACTGCCGCAACAGTTGAACGATTGTAGTGACTGAGGTTGTTTGGATGCCTCCTTTTTTCTTCTTTCAGGTCTTTTTTCCCCTTTTTTGCTTTTCTTTTTTTTTTTACATTGAATAGTCACATCCCCTTTGGGACGGTCGGGCGGTCGCCCGTTTGCGCGCTTGGTGTGGCTTGTGAAATTCACCTTTATATACCTGAGAATTGAATAAATGCGGCACGAAATAAAAATCAGCGAAAGCATAAGAAAAAAAAAAGGACGAACAATTAAAAAGTTATGATTGTTATTTTGTCAGTTTCTGCACAGTCACTGCTACAGCTTTTGATGTCACTTGTGTACAACGATATGAGGAAAAAATAAGGAGAATTTCCACAAAATGTAATTTCTTGGAAAAAAGGTGCATTCCCTCGACTTGTCATTGACGCACTATTTTAAGGTTCGTTATTATATCTGACGTCTTCTGAAAGAGGCAAGTCAAGTGTTCTGTCACTATGCGAAAAAAGTGAAAATATGCTGAAGTTTCTGTATATTTTCTTTATGCCGTTCTACACATCAGCTGCACATGATTGTGACATCACAAGCTGTAGCAGTGTTCTCAACCAGCGATGGCGGCACTGAAACTTTAACATAGCACAGCTTTTGAACGGATTTTCCGATATTCCCAAACTTCCACTGGTGTGTACTATTGATGTTGCTGCATTCTCTCAATTCACATGTATATGAAGGTGAACTTGTCCTTTAGTGTGTAGAGTTGGGGCGTTTTCGTTTGGACCGCGCTGCGTGGCTATATTATTTAATTGGGGACTACCGTATTTTTTCTTTTTGCCCAGCTAGCTATGGAATCATGGTTAAGAACAGTAATCTGCCATTTCTTCTTATGATACTTATGATACTGCATTTCTACTCCAATTTTCAGGTAGGGTAAGGTAATTAAGTTTGCTTTACTCATCATAACGTTTATTCTCCTCTCATTCTTCGGCACGGCACACGCTGCTGTAACATTAGCTGCCGCTTGATTTTGTACTCTCTAAAAAAAAAATCGAGTGAAAATATTCACTCTTAAAAGAGTGAATACAAAAAGAGTGAATTTAGAGTGAAAATGGAGTGAGTTTTGAGTGAAAATGTTCATTTTCACTCATTTTGGAGTGACCTAAGGGATCACTCGAAGATTCTAAATTCACTCTTTTTTGTATTCACTCTTTTAAGAGTGAATATTTTCACTCGATTTTTTAAGAGAGTAATTGGTGAACTGAGCTGATAGCAATTCGATAAGCACAATATCTGCAATTTCAGCACGCATCATAGTTACTGCTTTGTCTCACATTTTATCGATCCTTTTTATTTCCAAATATCGTGCAGCTGCACCTCTTTCTTATGTTCTCTTCTGTCTGTTTCTCAACCATGCCGTTTTATTGAACCACCTTTTCTTGATCTGTTTTGAACATTGTTTAATATGGCAATGACGGAACCTTCTTTAGTCTGTTCACAAGATCAAACTTATGATAATGCTGTTGATGCTACTAATTGAAAAATGGATACGGATTTGAGCGATCTTTTAATTTGAAAACACAAGATATATTGAGCCTGCTCCTTTTATCTTATTATATTAATAATGAACACATTCTGCCAAACTTTTGACATTCATTTCATTCGCTGATGATTCGACCCTTTTATTTTCTCATAAAGGCCCCTAAAATACCTTTTTTCATAAAAAATCCCAAAATTACTTTTTCATACTTTTAATAGTGAATTAGTTTTTAAAAACAATTCAAAAATATTAAACAACATTTAAACGATTCAAGCGAGTAAAGTATCTTTGAATATACAAAAAAAAAAAATCATTGCATGCTTTTTAGTAATACCTTAGGCAGATTTTCTGATCGAATTGTATTTAACCAAACACCCATAAATAGTGTTTATTCAACCAAACTTTGGGGACTTTTTATTGACGATCATTTGGATTGAACATTCATCTTGTTTATTTGGATAAACTGATTTCAAGAAATGTAGGGGTTACTTGCTAATTAAAGCAGTTTCCCCAATCGAAAAAAATTCTGCTGTTATATTCAACTATGAATTTATCATATTTAGATTATTGAATATGGAATGTTTAGCCATGATTGATATTCATAGGTTATTCAATTCAATTCAATTCAATTCAAATTCATTCCGTTTTTCAACAATAAAAAATAACATGGCATACATCACTCTTTCTTCAGTGACAGGAATCATATAAAAGAACAAACAAAGTGAGTGTAACAAAGTAAATCAGTCCTTATTATGCTTACAGTAAAGATACATTGCAATGCCTGAAGTAAATTGAAATAAATTGGAATATCATTATCGTACACAAGGCGAAAAACGGAGGGACCCACTAAAAAGACGGAGCTTGTAGAGTGTGGGCCCCTGGGGAGAGAAAGATTCAGTGGATGATATTGGTAGCAATCGGCATCAGAACAGAACAAGAATGACTGAAGCAATTACAACAGGAAATAGTTGTAACAGCAGAAAAAGAAAAAGTAAAGAAAGAAGAAAATAGAAAAAAATTAGAACATTTGACAAATTAAAAATAGAAATAGACAAAATGAAAATAAAAATGGAGGCCCACACAGTCAGATAGAAAAGGAAAAAAAAACCAACAAAACACACATACTGACAGCACTAACATATAAACAGACATGAAGCGACAAAGGGACATCGACGAGGCTAGTTAAGAGCAAAAGACAGGCTACGACAGGAAGCAAGACTAGCACAAGGAAGATAACGATACATGGGGTTGGACGATGGCAAACAAAATTTAGACAAAAAAGGGACAAGACGGAAAAAACTCCCTCATTATATACGCGTACAGAGAACAGATCTCGAAGAAAAGCCTAATTAATTTAACCCAAAAGTTTATTCACGTACTTTGTGATAGCCATCCAGTGCGAGCGACAATGTAAAGAAACTATGCGGTTATTGGTCACCCAAAAAGTGAGGTTTAAGATATTTTGTAATATTGTATGAAATTATATACATAATTGAATTATATTAATCTATGTGCTCATACTGATCTCCTTTTTTGATAGCAACATTAATCAAAAATTATTTGTATTGAATCAATTTAGGAGTTTTGATGGTATTTTGAAAAATTGTGTTTTGCCTGAATTTTAGGAGATATCATTTGAGAAAAAAAAAAGAAATACATAGATATCCAACACGACAGAGTCACTTGTACCATGTACCGAAAACTAGATTACGAATACTGCAAAATGCTTTTATTTATAGTGACCCTAAGTTTTAGAACTCTTTAGATAGTGAAGTACAACAAACAGCAGGATGTTATTCATTTAAACGTCAGCTTAAGAATAAACTTCGTTCGCATTACTCTGGTGACAACGTGAATTAGCATAATTTAGCAGATGACTTGAATTGATCAATATTGATGTAGATTCTTCGGCATGATTGTAGAACAGGTTCACGCGGTATCATTTCCGATTCTTTTCTTTTCATGGATACTGTTCCTATGACGTTCTTGTTTGTGTTTTCTCCTTCTTTCTCTTTCTCTTCTCTTTCTCGTGTGCGTGTGTCTGTGCACGCACGCGTGTCAAGATGCATTTGCGTGTGTGCAGTGTGGGTGTGTGAGTGTAGGCCCTACGAGCCCGACACTGGGTAAATTGATCCCACGAGTTAATGTTGAGGTCATGTCCAGTATTTGCCTTGTGTCTTTTTAGCTCTTAGGCCGAACAGCTTGAGGCCTGGGCTCATTTTACTTGCTAGTCGATTTCATGGGCCTTGCTCACCAAGTGGCTAGCCAGACCATCAGATAGCCACTGGCTACCTCATGGGCCGCAGGCCGATGACTTGCGAACAGTATAACTCGAAGACTGTATAACTCGATTGTCTCTGTATCTTGAAGTGCACCAACAAAACGGTGGGATAGCGAGAATCAATCAAAGGTACCCTTTTAAAACACTATTTTGTATTCATTTCCTCCGCCAAGGAAGGAGGTTCATCGGCGTTGGTTTATTTCTTTGTTTGTTTGTGTGCAAAATAACGCAAAAAATTGTGAACAGATTTGAATTTGTAGATTTCAATTTCAATTTCAATTCATTTCATACTTCTCGTATATCAATATTACTTCCAGAAATAACAGCGCAAGTTATTTTTCCTAGTAAACAATTACAACAACAACAACAACAAAAAAAAAACAACCCACACATCGATATATACATAATAACGATAACTGGTCAAAATCGAAATGGAGTAGTACAAAGAGAAGTATGATGGGACCTATATGAAAGCAAGCTTGTTTTGAATGAAACTTGAAGAAAAAGTTGATGCTGAAACATGAAACAGATATATTAAATTCAAGTAGTGATCCAAAATTTTTTATGGAGGCTGATGACGTAAGCAAAAGGCTTCTTTGCTGGGAATGTGAACGATTTTCAGTAGGCCCTATGTGTATATGGGTGGAATTTAGCTACTTGGCGGAGGGCTGCGCTCTCAGCGTGCTTTACTAGTTCTAGTTTTAATTGTATCAGACAAATCTGACAATATTGTGATCGGAAATTAAAAAGAAAAGGTGGTACGTTTGTTGATCAAAAGCACAATGCTGTGATGATCTGCAGACACACATGTATACGCATAGATAATATGTAAGCATTATCTATATTTTACGGCAATGCCAAATGAAATATAGTCCAGAATAGCATATCATTATTGTGAGTGTGTTTGTGTCTTAGAGGGGTAAGACCTTGTTTTACGTGGAAGAGATGATTTAATATTTTCCTTTTCTCCATGCAGCTACAACGGCTTCCACCCCTGAAGAGACTACTGTGACTACTACAGATGCTGTCACTACAACAGCCGCTGAAGGTCGATTTGTCTTTACCTTGTCTTTATACTGGTATATTCAAAGCAAAGTTAAGAGAACGCTTAATGCAGAAATAAATAGCTTTTCTTTTAAAAAATGCTATATAACCTTCGCCTAAGGATGACATAAATCAAGTGTTCTCCCTTCTTTATGCGGATACGATTTTGATTACTACAGATGCTGTCACTACAACCGCTGAAGGTAAGATCTTGTCTTCATTATGAAGACTACTGGTATGTTCAAAGCAAGTTAAGAGAACGCTTAATGCAGAAATAAATTGCTATTCTTTTAAATAATGCTGTATAACCTTCGACTATAAGGATGACATAAATCAAGTGTTCTCACTTCTTTATGCAGATACGACTGTGATTACTACGAATGCTGTCACTACAACAGCTGAAGGTAGGATCTTGTCTTCGTTATAAGCAACTGTAATGCCTACATTTCTTAAAGTTTAGAGTACCTTCCATATATAAGTAAATTATCATCTTTTATAGAACGTTTTCACTCTGTTCACCCTCGATTATCTTCGATTGCATTCCTTGATCGGAGTCTTTAGAGTCCACTCTTCCAGTCTACCGCTTTTGATCAAAAACATTCTCTCACAATGTAGCATCCGAATTTCTGTTCTGCCTTAAAAGTGAAACTGTGAAAGGGTTAGCTACCTTGTATCAGAATATTTGAACATTTTATTTGCGTGTCGAAATCACGAAGTACATATATTTTTCTCCAGATGAAAATCCCGAATTATCATCAATTTTATGTGTGTCTGTCTGTGTGTCTGTCTGTGTGTCTCTCTCTCCATCTCTCTGTGGCTCTTAGAGTAAAATTACTTGGCGTACTGATGTATGTTTTGATAAAGGCATAATATAAATCAAGCGTTTTCCGTTCTCTCTGTAGCTACAACGAAATCAACCACTGAAGAGACAAGTACTCTGATTATTACTGATGCTGTCACTATGGGAACCACTCAAGGTAAAGAAAAAGATGTTCTCAAGAAATTTGACTTCATGGAGCCTTTCTGTCCAAATGAGTCAAATATGCATAAAGTTCATGTGATTACCTCCGGAAGCAGGTGGAACCTACGGAGGGCGGATGTTATGTTTTCGCTTCCGGTTTATGTTTGTCTGTCGGTATGTCTGTTTGTCTGTCAGTCTGTCTGTCTGTTTGTGTACAAGATAACTTGGAAACGGATTAACGAAATTTCACCAAACTTGTAGGGTGTTTATATAATAAGATACGAAAGATGCGATTTATCTTTTGTTACAAGGTTAAGGGTCAAAAGTCTAGGAATAATCGGATTTTCACCACACTTTCAGACGCTTTTCTTAACGAAGTAAGAAATTAAGAATTTAATTCTGGGGGTCATGAGGTCAAAGCCCAAAGATCGTAGGGACATCAAAGGACATGATATAAATTACTCTGCCAATAACTGAAGAACGGATGATGAGTGGATTTTCACTAAACTTGGGGTAATGAGGTCCAAGAACACAGGTGTCATAAAAGGTATAAGTTATTTTAATATCCCAATAGCTCAGTAACTGATTATCAGATTTCACCAAATGTATTGTGTAGAGGTCCCTATACCCCTATATTAAACATGCAAAATGGTGGTATTTTAATCATAGCTACTTGGCAGAGGTCTGCTCTCTCAGAATGCTCCTGTAGTTACACCTATGAAAGGAGATAAACGTGGCACCAAAAAGGTTATGCTACTATTTTGCAACTTTGTGCTATTTTCACTGCTGCCTTCATACCTCTTTGTAGACGATTGATCCTACATTCAAAATCATCCTACATATGCCCTTATAAGGATAAACATTCCAGACAAATCGGGGATCTAGGATACTCCTTCACTTTCTTTTGCTCCTTCATCTATAGTACTGTAGAATCTACACTGCAAATTGAAAATTACCGTATTAGAGAAAATTTTAGGCTGATGCCCTTTCTCTATTAAAGAGAGGTGATTTCTAAGGGGTAAATCTGCAATCCCATTTTATTATTTCACAAAATGTAAGAAAATGTCACGAAACCTATTTTTGATGGGGGGGGGGGAGGGGAGGGGCAGGGCACCGCGGCACAATATAAAGCATTGGCTCAGACAGCATACGATGCGATCAGTTACACTTTCACAGATATTTTTCATTCTCCTTTTCATTAATTTGTTCAGCGCCAAATTACCCTTTTTAAGGGGATAATTAATCGCGAAGTGTTGGACGGGGAAGATATTGCTATGATAAACACAGGAGAGACATGAACCTGATTTAAGAACATCCAAATTTGTCGTAATTAACATCGAATTATCATAAAACGTCATTAAAAATTCTCATGAAAAGTTGAGGGGAAAAGCAAACTAAAAAACAAAATTTTGTGTGTGCTTGCTTTTGTTTTTGCGTGCGTTTGTGTGGGCTTGTGTGTTTTGACGTGTGTGACGCATCTCACAAATACAGGGATTAAACAGTATGAAGACATGTTGTGATAAATTTCTAAGGTGCCCCAATGCTTCCTGTGGCACCTGATTTCCGGTACCTGTGGATATTTTGTACTTTATATTTGCAATAAGAAATAGTAGCAATAATATCGATAATAATAATGCTGAAAAGAATTCATATCTTATCCCGCTTAAAACAAATTTTCTAGAGGTTTAACGAACTTACAATTATGCATTATTTCCACTACGTATCGTATCATTTGTTATCAAACACCAACTTTGTCATTCGTTAATTGTTTAATAAATTAATAAAAGTGTTTGCGCAGTTGCCTTTACCTATTCCAGCTTTGTTTTAAAAAGGAGGTTTATATACTTTTGTTGAAAACCATCGCTTTAAGTTCCCATTCAGCATTTCATTCTTCTGTTGCGTATATCCGGAGTGACGTCACGTTTCAATGGAACTAACGATCATGAGGAAAGATTAATCATAGAAAATAAAAATAGCTTACGTGAATACACCAATGACAGTCCAAATAGTTCTGTGACTTAACATAACGATTTTGATGATAAATTCAATAAATGATATTGAGGATTGTAATAGAAGGTATGTCTTTAAATAAAAGTATTTTGATTATCCAAGTACTAGCTAAGAGATGAATTGATGGTGGATACTGAAGACATCCTATTCCCCTCACCTACCAAAATCAAGATCCTTTTTAATATTTGCAAACATACACTTCATTTTTAAGTAGTAGAACCTTTATGATTGCCATTTCCTCCAGAAATTGACGTGTGCTTCTCAAATCCATGTTTCAACAACGGTACCTGTGAAGTTACAGATGATGGATTCAATTGCACGTGTCCGGATGGAGTCACTGGCGGTACATGTGAAAATGGTAGGCCTGTGTTGTCTAAGTGTCTTATTCCTACTCAACATGTAATGATTGGTCATGCTTTAATGCTTTATCATCATAACTGAATCCTCGGAGACATTTATCTGTCTTCTTCTGGAGAATGGAGAGCACGAATCAGATAAGTATGGAAGGACTATTGGAGGTCGTTAAGACAACAAACTAAATTAAAAAAAAAAAACATAAAAAAATCTCTATACTGATGCCTCTACGCTCGTAGACAGTCAGTTACAAACCAGTCATTCTACAATCACATTATCTCATTCAAGAGTATTGTATCACTGATCTTTAATGGAAGGGGGGAAATTGGCATAGTGTATGCATTGCACGTTGGGCTGTATACACATTTCTGCTGTCCGCTACGAATCGAGCGCGCGCGCAGTGACAGGAACGCACATATAATTTTGCCAACACAAACACAGTTTGACGCGCAAAGATGTGTAAGCAGGAGTAAATATGTAATTTTGTCATAATCGTCGTTTTGTTTAACTTTACAAGCCCCCGTTGATATCGACGTCCAGCTGACTCTAAACGAAACGTTTACCGAAGATCTCAACAACCGGTCATCTCAAGCCTTTCAGGACCTTGAAGACAGGATTAATTCGGCTGTAAGTCAGTCAATATTTGACGAAAGTGAGATGAGTTTATGATCATCCGATGTGTAAACTTACTCTAGTGCCTTTTTTTTTTTTTGGTCAGTATACATTAACCTACATCTTCTTTATATTCCTACGTTTTTCAAGTTTTCTATAAAATTTTCCTTATCAGGCCAGGTTCTTCGTTCTGACCAAATTGACTTCAAAAAAATCGGATTGACCCGACAGTTATGGATAATAATGAGATTGTTTAAGCAATGAAACCGCCCAAGCGACTTACAAAAGCGAAATAACAGGCAATTAATCCTATTTTACTTGCTTTGCATGATTTTTCTTTAAATTGCAAAAAGTGAAAGTTTGAAATTTAAGATTAATATGTTGCCCTTATTTGAGAAGAAAAGAAAATACTCTTTGAATCTTAATCTTTATTATAATAACGTTAAAGGCATTAAACTATGATATGCCTTATTCCATCTATTTTTTTCAGTTCAATTCAATTCAATTCATTTATTTTTCATGGTTTTAACGTGATAAAATGCTTCTAAGAGTTAACTAGGGGGATATTATGTTACTGTGTCAAAAAGCTATTACTCTTGTACCATGTTTTTGGTAGAACGTAACAAGAAATCGAATTCAATACGGCACTCATACTGAATTATAATGTATTTTCTGTATTTCTTGTTTCTTTCCAAAGTTTGAAGATTTGGCAAACATGACGACGAACACGACTACTCTTGTCTTTGACGGTGCTGAGATAGTCAACGTGAGGTAAAGAAGCTGAGATGATGTCAGGTGTTTTAAATATTTTTGATGCGTGAAGGATTTGGTACTGGAGATTACAACCCATGTATGTATTCCAAGCGTAGCGTAGGCATTACACCAATTTGTAGAAGTTTTTTTTTTTGCTTTGAAGGTGTTCACATTCTTGTTTCTGCAAAAATGTTGTGTTGCTGTAGTTTTTACAAGTGTCAGACAGGCGAGCTATGACAACGATGATATATCATTATCTACTTGTATGTGTGTGTACGTGTGTACAGATTGCTGCATCGGTACGACGTGGTACATTTAAATGTATCTGTGAAGTGCGTAAAAATAGCTACGGCAAAACGGGTAACATTAAACGTGAAGAAAACTTGCTGCACCCGTCTGCAACCTGCCGACATTATTGTATATGACAGATGTATATGCAGTACTAGTACTTGCTTCGAATCATTTATGTAGTGATTAAGTTACGATTGGTTGTATCAATTTGATTGTGAATCATTATGTAGATATAATGATATCCGTGTTTTTGTGATTTTCCATAACTCGCTGTAAGTATCCAAACGTGCATTTACTGATAGATATACGCTTTTTTTTTGATAATGCACCGAATAGTTTGAAAGAATCAGCATGCATAAAGTAATTAATCATTAATTGTATGAAATATAAGTTATAGACAGATAGATAGATAAATAGATAGATATTGATATACAATAGAAACACTGAATAGACATACACGTACTATGTGTAAAACTGTTTCATAATATTATCATCATGTGTCGACTACACACACGGACGTATTTGACACTTATGCTCACTTCATAATAACTTTCTATAAATATTGCTATTGTCTTTTCCACTTATCTTCCAGTGAAGGGAGTATAATAGTCTTTATTCGGCTTCGATTCCGAGTGATCGTTATATTCCTGACATTTGATGACGCAAGAGATGAAGTGGAGATCCAAATCTTTGAGGACAGGATGAGCCCAAATTCTGTTCTAGAGCAGACACTGCCAACCCTCTCATTTATAGAAGTCAACGACGGTGAGTAGACAGCAGCGACCAAGAAATAGCAACGAGAATGACGAGTATATAGCTATACCAGTTACGGTTCACATGAGATGCGACAACCAGATTGCTCCATTCTTCGAGCAGCATCCATAATCAGCTCTCTTCCGGAAGACAACATTCCTTTACATTCAATATTAGCTGAAATTGAAATCATATTATTTAGACTGTTTGTACCTGTATGACCTGTCTGTCAAATAGTAGTCATATTGTTTGTTTAATGTATCATATGATGTGACATTTGTTTGTACCTGATTGTTGGTAAGCTCACAGAATTCCTTTCTGAAAGAAAAAAAAATCTACATCAATGCGATGCCTTTGATATGTCTCTCTCTGGCCTATCATGAAGATACGATATCAAATTACCTTTTTCCATTTCTCCGCATGATGTTCCATGAATTATGAATACATTTAATTTTATTTTCTATTCAGTAAAGGTATACTGGTCATATAATGCGGAGGAAAAAAAAGAGAAAAATCAAAATACAAATGCCACCAAACTATTATCCTATGAAGCGAAAAGCCTTTCAAGAGTGCGTTTCGGACACGATGTGACTGTGAATTAATATTCTACGTCTTCATATTCTTGCTGTGCAGTTGATCCGTGCGAGAGCCGAAATCCCTGCCAGAATGGCGGAACGTGTGTAGACGAAAGAGATGGTGTAAGCGAGCTGTCTTGCCTGTGTCCTAACCGTACCACTGGTGCGATGTGTGAAACAGGTATATCCGTCTCCTAAAACATTGTTACAACACTGCATAATTCATCTTTTTTTAAATAGTCTAATGATAAATGATTTATTCCTACCATGCTTACCTTCACACTGGTTAGCATTTCATGAATTAGATACCTGGTAGAACGCTTTTAAACGTGAAAACAATTATTACCTAGTTATTGCTATTGCCATCGGCATTGTTATTAGGTTACAGTTTGTTCTTTTCTAGTCCGAATGGTCAGTAATCCGAAAATTGAATGGCGTTATTTATTCCAAAGGTTTGTAATTCCTTAACTAAAATGAGGTTAGTTGTTCAGAAGGTGCCATAATCCCAAAGCGAAAAAGCGTTGGTTATTCCGAAGTTTCGACACTATACCCACCTTCTTTTCATTTTCAGATTATCGAATCTGTCTTCATTCTTAAATTAAGAAACGTTCGAAAAACGATTTTTTTTTTTCATTTTCTTTACTAGGATCCTTCGGAAAAAGCCACTTATATTTAGAATAATGAAGAGCTAGGTAAACAAAATTTGTGTGTGTCGGAATAACAAATATCACCGTCATTAATATCAACATTATCATAAATTTTTACTAACATCAGAATAATATTTTTTCCTCTTGATGAAGTGATACAAATTTTTATTGTAATGAATTGGAACTTTTCTGTTTGTGTTCTTTGGAGGTGGCTTTCATTGGCACGAGAACATCTTTTATTTCTTAACATTTGAATGCAAACTAAGATCAAAATTACAAGAGGTAGTTCCTTTGTTCTTTCAGTCCTGACCGCATGTCAGCCAAATCCATGTCAGAACAACGGAACATGCGAGCTAACAAAGATTGCAGGTAAATTCACCTGCAATTGCAAGCCTGGATTCGGCGGCAAGAGATGTGAAAAAGGCATGTATAGCACTTTCCTATTGTACTAGGTGTTTCAAAAAACATTTTCCACTTTTGATTCTTAATAATTCATAAACTATATATCAGATAACACTGTCATTGATATGAGTGATAGCTGAATACTGTACAATTTGGTTGAAGGTGGTTTAAATATGAAAGCATAAATCAGTTTCATGAAATCCATGATTAATTTCACAGTAAGGTTCCAGATTTTGCTCTATTTTCAACCCTCTGTACAAAATTTCACTTTGCACAGGGGTCAATGGGTGTGTATGAGAGTGTGTGGTTAACACCTGACAATGGTCCTGAACAATGGCCAGGGTTTGAATGCTTCATTATTTATTCATGAGAAATTCCACTGTCACAATTAGTCTTTATTCAGGCTCTGGCAGTATCTGTGTAAAGTCAAACACCTGCCGATACTGTCTTTGAGTCGCGACAGTCCTCTCCCTACTTCTGAAAAACGAAATTACAATGAATACCTTCTGTTCTCTTGTAAACATGGTGACAGGAAGAAAAGAAAATCAATTAGATTATACACTCTTGTGTATATGGAGCCTTAAATAAATCTACTGTGAAACAAATCGCCCCAATGATAAATGCTGCTGAACTCTTTACCAAAAATGATCTCTTTTTATCGAAAAAGCAAAAATTTGTCAGACTGTTTAATTAGTATACATAGACAGTTGTATAAAAATGAGGAACTTTAGATCATTATTTAAAATGCTTAATTATATCCCAAATTTAGTGATACACATTGTGTGTGAAGCAAAATTTGAAAATGATTGCCAGCTGGAATGAAATGTGGTGTTTGCATCCATGTGCTTACTTTTTCCATGTGCATGCATTTTACCCTTTACCGAGCATGAATTCAGACTAGCAGTGCCCAGGGCAATCAACATGAATTATTGATTAAGCACACTGACGCCCAGTCAACAGGTGGTTCAGGCATGTCCATTGTTCAGGGCCATTGTCAGCACACACTCACATACACATCATTGGTTTCTGTGTAAAGTTTATTTTTGTACAGAGGGTTAAAATTTGACCAAAATCTGAAACCTTATTTCAAAATCAATCTTAGATTTAATGAAACTGATTTATGCTTTCACATTCAAATTACCTCCAACAAAATTGTACACTATTCAGCTATTTCTCATATCAATGACAGTTTTATCGGATGAACAGTTTTAGAATTATTAATGATCAAAAGTGGGAAATGTTTTTTGAGACACCTAGTATTTGCATGGTGCAGGGTATTATTCATTACTTTGAAAATCGATCACTTCAGAATAGTCATGGTTGGGAGATCGAGATGGAAGCCTCGAGGGTGGATGGAGAGTCATCGTTCTGTATAAAGAAAATGAAAATAAAGACATTATGCCATCTGCTTTGTTTCAGCAAATTTCGATATTTGGAATGCACAATAGCAGGTTATGATGTACGAGGGCTGCATGCAAATCAAACAATGCTTAAACTGATATGTTTAAGATCGATTTTATGATCGCTGATATGTTTTGTTGTACATTGTAAAAGAAATGAATAAACTGTATTGCTGTATAGGCAATGAAGAAACTTACTTTGTTAACAACTAATGTTTATGCATATGTATGACACCAACAATGTATCTAGGCCTAATACATGCAAGACATGTGTATGTATCTGCATTTGCAATGATATAATGCAGCAACCAATAAGTGATATCAAAAATATTCAATCAAATCAGATCAGATCAAATCAAATCAAATCAAATTAAATCAAATCAAATCTTTCCTTTAATATGTAGCTATACTACATTCTTATTCTGACCATCAACATTTCAAATATTATTTAAGTCGTCCGAAGGAGCTATCAGGGAAAAAAAAAAGAATTATTGTTGAGCAGTGATATATATCATTATACATCATTTTTTGCAGAAATAACCGCGTGCTTCCCGAATCCATGTTTAAACAACGGCACATGTCAGATAACAGACAATGATGGATTCAATTGCACGTGCTTGGATAGAATCCACGGGGATACGTGTGAATACGGTAGGTCCATGCTGAAGTATTCTCTGACTTCCATTTTCGCCTTTAATTTCTTTACAACATGATGTAGTCAGTTATCATACTCTATTATTCTTGGAGATCTCACAACGATGTTTTGTTTTCCAAAGACAAAATTTTAAAGATAATCGATCTTTATTATTATCATCTTCAGTTGATCTTGGCCAGTTTATGTACAAACTCAGTGATAATCTATTACCGTCCGTTTTCTCCAGTGTGTATGCCAGAAATCACTCCTGATATAAAATTTAATACTCAATACGTCACTTCAAAGGCGTCCGAAATTTAAGTTCTTTTAAGAATAATTTGAAGAAAAAAAAAACCCGATTATTTACAAGATTTTATCTGAGTCTCATCGCCAGATTAATGTTTGTATATCAACATCATGAAATTGTAAAATTGTGCTGATCCTTTAATGGTTGCAGAGAACTGGAAAATCCAACTTTATTTTCCGTTAAAATTAAGCAATGACTGTCGTGTTATTACAGTCATCTATCTTTTTTATCTTTTATCTTCACACCACGTAATAAGTCCCCCCCCCCTCTCTTTCTATCCCTCTATCCTTTCTCCCAACATGACCGCGACTTAGTGTAGGGATTTGTCTAGAGTCTTTATTGTTTCGGGCTAGTTAGGTTTCCATACTTCATAGTTTCTTTTGTATTTTGTCTTTTTATGCATAACAGTATATCAATCATATATTGTTGTATTATGTGTGGCGGGAATGCACCCTACAAGCTCTGCTTGTTAGCATTCCTCCCCATTTCCAGCATTTCCGCACAATTCAAAGTATTCTGGAAACTTATTTTATTATGCATTGTGATGTCATTTATGTATTCAATTTCTGTGAAATGTACATATGTTTCTGTTGGAAATGGAAAAATGAATGAATGAATGAATGAATGAATGAATTATTATTAGTGATGTGCCTGGGACAGGAAATATTTCTGATTGAGTAGGCTGGATGAATACGGTAGTCCTGGTGCAGTGTGTGCACAGCACGAGTTTGACACCCACGAGCCGTATAGCCCACGAGCGAGACACGAGACAAATGCAGCCTATGAGTCTGACACAGGCCTGGCAGTGAATGAGAAATGTGTGAACAAGCATTCATATCAATCAATCTTGTTTTGTTTTCTATTTTCAAAGCCTTTTTTGATGTGGCGATTACCGTGACTTTGAACGAAACGTTTAGCCCCGATTTCAATAATCGATCATCTAAGGCCTACCAGGAGCTTGAAGAGAGGATCTTTTCAGCTGTAAGTCAACAAACATTTCCTGAATATTACAGATGTGTGTATTCACCTTATGTATTTTCCGTCAGTACACATGGGATTTCTCATTCTTCTAATTTATCCATGTTTCTAAGTTGTCACATGTATGATCTGTCAGATACTTCACTCAGACCACTGACACAGTTCAAAAATAACCTACCTATTAATGCAGTAAAATATCGAATGATCTATAGCATTCATTATATGCATCATAAGAAACATGCATATCTTCATGAAGTTTCGGAATTCAGACTAGTAAGAATTACTGAGAAGATGTGATTTCACACAGGGACAGCTGTCTGCGTGTAATGAATTTCCTGTGTTCCTCTGGAATAAGTGGTCATGTTTATCATTGCTGTTGTTTTGATTGAGCAAACATGAAATGATGTATGTTATGACTAAATGGAGGGGGGGGGGGGTCAAAGAGTCGGATGTACTTGTTCATTGTTTTCTACATTATTCATTATTTATCTTTGCTTTCACTTTGCCAGCGCCTAGGAACTTGATATTAAGGGCTTCATATAGCCCTTATGTGTATATTTCCATTCATAGATAACACAACACAACTTCGAAGTTATCGAGGTTTAAAAAAAAATACTTATTTTTTCCCCTGCTTTTCACTTTGATGTTCTCAGCATTGACCCTCAATATGCTTCATGATAACTTCATGTCAATGAATTTCAGAAATCAAAACAAACCAAAGTCTACAAAGAAGATTATGTGTGATAAGATCTTCAAATTTGTTGCCACTTTAGCAGCGGGTATGATTACACTTTGGCTGTTAGGTCAGAATCCCTTGCATTTTTCACATCACTGGTGGAGGAATGATATTCGTATTTTTTCTCAATGTCTCTCCCCACAGTTTTTGGACTTGGCAAACATGACGGGGAACACGAGTGATCTTGTCGTCGTTAACGCTGAGATACTGAACGTCGGGTAAAGATTTAGTAATGGTTAGACCAGTTACTGTGTGTGTATGTGTTTGTGTGTGTTTGTGTGTGTGTTTATGTGTGTGTGGGTGTGTAGTTTGTGTGTGTGTGTGGGGGGGGGGGGGGGGGAGGGAGGAGGGTCAGAATGTTGGAACGAAGCCCCCTCCCCTGGTAAACAGGGTCCCCTTACCTCTTAGCAAGTGTATGTTTTCTTAGATCACACAATAATCAGCAATTGTTTGAATATTCAATTCAAGTCCATTCAAATCAAATCATTTTATTGATAATCATAAAAGCAGAAATAATTGTACCCAGTATAAAATGTCTCGGGGAATTAGAACAAATGTGATCCCTTTGTAGAGTACATAAAAATACAAATAAAATAAACCGACAGAACAAATTCAACAAAGATGGACGGATACTTACATATATATATATATATATATATAACTTTAATAATGGGCATCTAAAAGATATTTTTCATCCAGAATTAAATGCACCTTGAGTGGATACATTCTTAAAAATTGAGTCTCAATCTTTCCAGAACTTAGCACTTAAAAAAATAAAATAAAATATTGATCTTGTGTGTGTGTGTCTGTGTGTGTGTGTGTGTGTGTGTGTGTGTGATACTCAGGTGACAAAAAGGCAACACTTTATTCTCCTTATATTGAGTATCAATGCCTTTTAATGTGCAGTTCATTGTAAAACAACCTTTGAAGATATCAGGTAAAATTACATTCAAATATTTATAAATAAGCGACATGCGATCATATGTGAACGTGGATCACAAAAACCAACAAAAAGTCGCACGCACTGAATTTGTGTGAGGACTGAAAAATAGGTGAAATGGGTCAACCCAGCCAAACTTAATTTTTTTCATATTTTCTGAAAGAGGAAGTCTTCTGCATTATACTTGATTTTAGGATCATAAGACGAGCAGGAAATTGTGTTTTTAGCAAGTTTTTCTCAAACGCTTTTCGGTAGAATAGTGTGATTAATTGTGTCTTATTGAGTCCCCTTTTCATTTCTTACTTTTTCTTTCTTTATTACTTTCTTGTCCATACTCTTCACTTTCAAGTCTAAAAACTTTAGAAAGGATAATGCTACTGCTTTGAAAGTTGGCATAAATCATTTACAGAATGTGTTAATAAAGCATGCTGAATTTCAGCTTAATCTTATAATCTTGTTATTGCTATTGCTCCAGTGGTTTACATCCTGTTTCTGTTCCATTCATCGCACAGCACGCCTTGGGAAAGATTAAGCGCTTGAATAGACCTAGTAAATCAGAGTCTCTTTTCTCAGTCCACACTTTCCTGAATGGGTGCTTTCTTTCCAATATTAGGGTAGGTTAGGAGAGTCCAATTGAATTGAGGTATACATCATTTTGAAGGTTAGAGTCTGCTCTTTTACAATCTGTTTGTGATTCAGGGTCATATATATATATATATATATATATATATATATATATGTATGTGTGTGTGTGTGTGTGTGTGTGTGTGTGTGTGTGTAACAGGTATACCTATTTTCTTTTCTTATTGAAACATTTCACAACATCTCCCTCAATTTGTGTATCGGACCGTTGAATGTTTAGTGAAAATTTTATCAAAAAGCTCCAGGATGTGAAAGGGGGACATCCCTTTGAATACCCTTTCACACTCTCCGTCACTGACAACCTAGGTATGGTCTCATTTAATTTCTAATGAAAATTCCAGAGCTCTCTTGTGTAGACCCCTCTCCAACACCCTCTTCTTGCTTATTCGCTGTCCTTAGGATATTGGATTTCTGAATGATTTGATCTGAAATTAAAGAATTTAGTGTATACCGGAGATATATTCTTGTTTGGAATCGAGACATTCTTGTCACCATCGTGTACGAATTATTTTATTTTATCTGATGAAGAATATCCATATTTAGAAAACAAATTATTATAATATATATATATATATTTTGCATTCCCTCGCTATCAGTAAATATACATTAAATGACTTAGGTTGTGGTCATGCTTCAGACAGACAAAGGGACCACGAATATGTACTTATAACGATACACGCATATATCTAGGTATGTATATAAACGTTTATAAAGATCATTAACATCATTAAGATCATTAATGATTAACGATCATTAATGTTTATATTAAGGTCATTTTATACCAAAAGCCCGATTCCCTTTTCTTTATCTTCCAGGATAGCATCTGGAGGAATCACATCTGTCTCTCTTCTACTGGAATTCCGTGCCAGGATCCCTTTGTTCTCGCATCAGGACGTCATAGATCTAGTGGAGATGCAAATCTTCGAAGACATGGAAAGCTCCAGTTCCGTTCTAGAACGGATAATTCGACCCACCTTAGTCGTTGTCACGAACGGTGCGTACGAATTAGGGAACAACAAGAAGTAGAGCTCTGTGTCGCATGGCCTATTTCGTTGCGAAATCAGTTATTTCGTCGACGAAATGACAACATTTCGTCCACAAAACGATCATTTCGTCAAACGAAATGGTCATTTCGTTACGAAATGATCATTTCATATGTTTCATTTCTCCACACAAATTTCCATGGTTTAAACCATGGTTTCAATTGTACCACCTTCGTGAATCCGGGCCTGAGAGTTATGATGGTGATTTCAATATTTCACAATCTTGTACGATATGAAAATAGGAAGAAGATCTTCAAACTTATTTTTGCATGAAATCAGTTGGTGTGGTTACATGATTTTTTTTTCAAAGTCAGCCAGTCTTTCATCATATAACGGCAAGCAAACACAACAAAAATACAAATACGATTATAGTCTTAATCGTTCAAGCTGATATCAAAAGTAACAATTTACAAAGGTACCTTTTAGAGATACGATGTAACACGGATTTTGATATTTTATGTTCTGATATGCATACTACACAGCCAATCCTTGCGAGAGCCGGAACCCCTGCAAGAATGGAGGGATGTGTTCAAACCCAAGTAAAGGTGTCAGTGAGCTGTCTTGCATATGTCCTAACGCCACCACTGGTGAGATGTGTGAAACAGGTAAATTAATACTCCAGTTTATTGTGAGCACTTTTATCTAGAAAAAAAACCCCAGAAATAACGAAATATTTATCTTACCATGACCTCTTGATCGTTTCATGTATTACATAAGGTGTGTAACGGTATTCAAAATAAATATGATTTTTTTTTCCAACCTACATTTATCTTTTAATGTCATCCCTTGTATTTTGATCAATCATCACGTTTAATATCAGAATCACATATGTCCTTTATTTATTTATTCATTTACTGACGACCCTTATGTGATTCACTGGAAATTTTCATATTCATAGAAGATAGTGGTTAATGTAAAAAAAAACCAACAACAAACAAACATATTTTCTATTTCTTATTAAAAAAGTCTCAAATCTCACGAGGTACCCATTTTCTCCTTTCAGTCCTAACCGCGTGCATGTCAAATCCGTGTCAAAACAATGGAACTTGCCAGCTTACAAACGATGGTGGATTCCACTGCAATTGCTCGGATGACTTCGGCGGCTATAAATGTGAAAAAGGCATGTATATATATTTTTTCTCTGTTTAATTTGGACTCTGTATAATATTATTCGTTTCTGTATAATTGATCATTTCAAAAGAACCAAAAAGGGACTGGAGAGGGGGATGTAGGGTAGGGAGTCATTTTGATTTGAACAAAAGGAAAAAAAAACAACAAACAAACAACAACTCACACAAAGCCGAAGACCCAAAGGCCATCAACATTCTTTCGGCACATTTCACTGTTTACTCAATGCCCCCCCCCCCATCGACGCCCTGCCAATCTTACATAAATATTGATAGTAGAAATCGTAAAGCTACGTCACCAGATCATATCAAATTATGTGATTCTGCAAAAAAAAAAAAAAACTGTCATGGAAAGAATATATCGCAATTTCATGGAGAGACGAAATGACCTTGGATTATAATTCGCCCCAATACTACATGTGCAGCAACAGAAGACTGCATCTCTTTAATTATAAATTCTTCACTATTATGTTCCTACATCTATACTTTCACTTCGACATATCTTGCATTTTACAAAAAAAAGTGACTTCTTAGATGCTCGTAGTCATTAAAGAGGAGGTTTTGTGTTTTAGTTGAAAATCAGTTCCTATCTGATACTCTTCATTCTTCTGTTGTTATATGCGGAGTGACGTTACGTGACGTTACGTTTCAAAGGGTAGGCGTAGGCCTAATCAGTAAGATTATCGTTTAATCAAGGCAGCATGCATGAAAACATAACCATGAACTTCAGAGCACGTTGACAAAAAAGACAAAAAAACAAACACTTACGTGAATACACCAAGTACAGCCCGAAAATGTGCTGCGACTTACCACTAAGATTTTTTTTCGATTTCAATGCATAATACTGAGTATAGTAACAGACAGAATGTCTTCAAATCCACCGCAAAAGTTATTCGAATTATTCAAGTACTAGCTAAGAGAGATGCATTAACGGTAGATACTGAAGACCATCTGATCCCCTCATCTACCAAAAAAGTTTTAGTATTATCATTGTTGAGTGTTTGTGTTTATTTGTAACATACAATTAATTTTCTCAACTAGTAGAACCTCTATGAATGTCATTTCCTCCAGAAATTGACGCGTGCTTCTCAAATCCATGTTACAACAACGGTACCTGTGAGGTTACAGATGATGGATTCAATTGCACGTGTCCGGATGGAGTCAATGGCGGTATTTGTGAAAACGGTAGGCCTGTGTTGTCTAAGTGTCTAATTCCTCCTCAACATGTAATAATTGGTCGTGGTTAATACTATATCATCGTAACTGAAGCCGACGGAGACATTGTTATGTCTTTTCTGCAGAATGGAGAGTATAAATTACTTCAGTATGGAAGTGCTACTGCAGGTCGTTAAAACAACAAACTAAATATGTCTTTATACTGATGCCTATACGCTCGTAGACAGTCAGTTATAAACCAGTCATTCTACAATCACATTATCTCTTCTATGTGAGAGTATGACATTGATCAAATTTTTAATGGAAGGAGGAAACAACTTGATATTCATTGCACATTGAATTGTACACACTTTCCCGCTCTCTGCTACAAATCGAGCGTGCATACAATGATAGGAACGCACACGTAATTTTTCTCATATAAACACAATTCGACGTGCAAAGACGTATAAACATGTGAAATATATTCAAAATTTGTTGTCATCATTATTTTGCTTAATTTTCCTAGCTCCCGTTGATGTTGACGTCCAGCTGAATCTAAACGAAACATATACCGAAGATCTCAACAACCGATCATCTGAGGCCTTTCAAGAACTTGAAGCGAGGATAAATTCGGCTGTAAGTCAGTTTATATTTGACGGAAGTACGATAAGTTTGTGATCAACCAATGCGTGCACTTACTCCATTTCTTTGGTCAGTACACATCGACCTATTTCTTCATATTGATAGTCTAAGTTATAACTTTTCTAAGTTTTTCTTTTACTACTAGCATTGGCAAATACATTTTATATTAATTGACATCAAACGAAATTTTGAAATTAAAATTCACGCGACAATTATGGATAATGTGTTAATGAAATTGTTCAAGAAAATGAAAACGCCGAAGAGTCTTGAAGAAGGAAAATATCTGTCAAGTAAACACCAAATATATACTTACTTCGCATGATTTGATGATTTTTTTTTTTGATTTGAAAGTATAGCGTTATACAATATGTTGCCCTTGTCTTAACAGATACAAAAAATATTCACTGAACTTTAAACATTTTCTTTTTTAAACAAAGACGTCAAGGGTATTGAACTCTGATATACTTCATTTTAGGTGCCCGGTTTTAAGTAATAAACGGTTTTTATCAGTTAACAAGGGATTATTATGTTACTGTGTCAAAACTATTACTCGTATTCTAGATTCTTGGCGGAATATGTAAACAAATCGAATTCATGACAGCAATGATACTGAATAACAATGCATCTTCTTTATTTCTTTTTAAAGTTTGAAAATTTGGCAAACATGACGACGAACACAACTACTCTTGTCTTTGAGGGAGCTGAGATAGTTAACGTGAGGTAAAGAAGCTGTTATGATGTCAAATGTTTTAAATGTTTGTGAAGTGTAAAGGATTTGGTACCGAAGATTGAAAAACCTTTAATATTTAAAGCATGGGCGTTGCACAAATTTGTAGAAGTCTTTTTTTGTTTTCTTTGAAAGCATTCCTAAAAAAATATCGTTTCTGCCAAACATGTTGTGCTGCTCTAGTTACCTCCGCCCAAGTAGGAGGAGCTATAATGTTTTTTTTTCCATCGAGGTCGGTTTGTTTGTTTGTCTGATTGCAAAATAATTCAAATATTATTAAACGGATTGGAAAGAAACATGCAGCAAAACATCTGATAATGACACAATATTAACAGAATTATGCAATTTTGGGAGTGATTCTGAATTTTGAGGGAATTTTGTTCATTTATTTTGGCAAAAGTCTGGGTTGAAATCGGGCAAGCTTCGGAGGCTTAATGAGTCGAAATGAACCGCGGGGGGGGGGGGGGGGGGGTCTGCGTCCTATGAGTGCTTTTATAGTTTTTACAAATGCCAAACAGACGAGCTATGACACAATGCCATATTCTGCTCTGTGTGTATGTGTGTGTTTAGTATGTGTGTACAGATTGCTGCATCTTGAGTGTTTGGTATCTGTGAAGTGCGTAAAAACAGCGACCCCCACTAACGTGAGGAAAACTTGTTCCGCCCGGCTAACAAACAACCTGCCCGACATTTTTGTATATGCCAGGTGTATTTGCTTCGAATCATTTACGTAGTGATTAAGTAACGGTTGTTTGTATCAATTTGAAAATAAATATGTATATAGATGTACAATTTACACATGTTTCGTGGTTTTGTTTTGTTTTTGCGTTGTAAGTATCCAAAAGTACATTTACAAATCTACATGTTTTTGCGATAATGCACTGAGTAGATGGATCTTCATAGAATAGTCATAGAAATACACGTATGTGTTAAAATTTTTCAAATCAAATCTAATGAAATCAATTTTGTGCAGACTACATACATGTACGTAGGACACTTATCACTGCTTATGTTCATTTCATGCTGCTTTTGTCTGGATATTGTATTTGTTTTTTCCTTTATCTTCCAGCGAAGGGAGTATAGTTGTCTTTATTCGGCTTCGATTCCGTGTGATCGTTATATTCTTGACATTTGATGACGCAAGAGCTGAAGTGGAGATCCAAATCTTTGAGGACAGGATGAGCCAAAATTCTGTTCTAGAGCAGACACTGCCAAGCCTCTCATTTATAGAAGTCAGCGACGGTGAGTAGATAGCAGTGACCAGAATAAGGCAACGAGTATGCCGTTACGGTCCACATGGCATACAAAAATTGAATTGCTAAATTGCAGAATGACATCCATAATCAGCTGTCTTCTAGAAACTACACACACCTTTATATCAATGCGGTGGCTTTGATGTATCACTTTCATGAAGATAAGATCTCAAATTATCTTTTTCCATCTCTCCGCATAATGCCTCATGAACCATGAATACACTTTTTTAATGATCTTTCCTATTCAGCAAAGGTATTTGTTATAAAAGGCCGAGAAAATGGAAAAACCAAAATACTGATTAATGCCATCAGATTATAATCCTATGAAGTGATAAACCTTCCAAAAGAGCGCAGTTTGGACACTACGTGCCTGTAAATTATCATTCTATGTTTTCTTGTTCTTGCTATGCAGTTGATCCGTGCGAGAGCCGAAATCCCTGCCAGAATGGCGGAACGTGTGTAGAAGAAAGAGATGGTGTAAGCGAGCTGTCTTGCCTGTGTCCTAACCGTACCATTGGAGCGATGTGTGAAACAGGTATAATGGTCTTCTAAAACATTGTTTCGACAGTTCAAATACGAATCATTCTTTTTTTTTTTTCGAGAGTCTAATGATAAATGATTTACTCTTACCTTGCTTACCGTCAAACTGTTTAGCATTTCATGGATTAGATACCTTCTGGAACGCTTTTCAAAGATGAAATCAATTATTATTACCTAGTTGTTTCTATTGTCATCGGTGCTGTTATCTCCCCCCCCCCCCTAAGAGTGAGTAATCAAAAAACTAAACAAGGGTAGTTATTCTAAGGGTTTGCAATTCCTAAACTAAAACGAGGTAAGCTGTTCCGAATGTACACTAATTCGAAAATGAAATAACATTCGTAATTCCGAATTTCGATAGAACGCACCTTCTTTTCATTTTCGGATCTTTAGAACCTTACTTCATTCTCGGATTAAGGCACGTTCGAATAAAGATTTTTCTTTTCATTTTTATCATTGAAATATTTGAAATATATTTGAAATAACGCCACCAGTGTTTGAATAATGACCATCTATGTAAACGAAATTTGTGTGTTTTAGAATAACGAACATCACCGTGATTAATATCATGTATCTTTATTATCATCAGAATTATTTGTACCCGGTTGGTTTTAAGTGATAAAAACATTTATTGTGAGAAATTAGAACTTACGTGTTTATGTTCTTTGGAGGTAGCATTCATTGGCACGAGAGCATCTTTGATTTCTTAAGATTTGAATGCACACTAAGATCAAAATTACACGAGGTAGTTCCTTTGTTCTTTCAGTCCTCACCGCATGTCAGCCAAATCCATGTCAAAACAATGGAACATGCCTGCTAGCAAGGAATGCTGGTGGATTCATTTGCAATTGCTCGGCTGAATTCGGCGGCTATAGATGTGAAAAAGGCACGTATATCTCCATTTCATTATATTTCTACGATGCATTGCATTATTTGTAACTGTGATAATCGATCACTTCAGAAGAATCAAGGTGGAGGTAGGGTGGAAGATAGTCACGAGGGTGGATAGTCATTATTCTGTATAAATAAAAAAGAAAATAAATACTGACATGTCATGAGCTTTCTTTCAGCATATAAAGATTAGTTTAGTTTACCGACCCTGATACATACAATTCAATGAAATCCATCATCGGGGACACACGTAAAGAAATAATCACAGATTCTAACTTTGGGCCATCAAACAACTGCAGCTAAGATCTTGTTGATTGTTTGGGTTCCGTCCCAAATTTTAATTCTCTTTTTGAAGTCTATTGCAGAGAATATTATGAGATGAATTATTTCTTTGATGAAAGGTAGATATAACACGAATTCGGAAACAGAAAGATTTGAAATAAAAACAAACTGGAATGTAGATGCAGAATTACCTCCAAACCTTTGTGTATATACATTTGGAAAGGGTAGAACTTCTCGTGAACGACAGTTTTAGTAATTGTACATCAAACTTGCTCGTCAACCTAATTTGAATCACATGTACTGAAGACTTGAAAAGGGCGGAATTCCGAAAGCTTATTTGACGGATAATGTAGCACAGCAATATCCATTGGTGTCAAGTTTATCGAATATTACTCTGTGAATATGATATGTATATACATATATAACGCTCCAGTCATAAGGGGATCTGCGAAATACATGATAATCAGGGGGAGTTTTGATTAAAAGCATTATGATATTCAGAAAAGAAAATGCAAATATTTTTGAAAATTGTTCTTTAGAAAAATGAAATTGTGTTGAGCCATTATATATTATGATACATTATGTAGTTATCTTCTATCATTTTGCAGAAATAACCGCGTGCTTCCCGAATCCGTGTTTAAACAACGGTACCTGCGAGCTAACAGACAATGATGGATTCAATTGCACGTGCTTGGATGGAATCCACGGGGATACGTGTGCATACGGTACGCTTATGTTGAAGTATTCTCTGACTTCCTTTTTTGTGTGTGTTATAATTTCTTCAGAGCATGATGTGACCGGTAATCATACTTTATCTGTTTATCATTATTATTAGTGATGTGCCGGGGACAGAAAATATGTCTTATCAGGGAGTTTCAAGAGATGTAGTTCCAACTGGCCATAATATTCAATCAAGTCGTCAAACTATTGGGCCTTGTCTGCTTAGCATCGAACGCAGGGACCATTTTTGCCTAGTGTCGAGCTCATGGGCTGTGCGACATGTTGGTGCCGGTCTCGTGGGATTATCCCGTGACAATGTATTCAACAACAAGTCAGATATTTTAGCTAATACAAGACGAACAGAAAGGCGATTCCTGACGGTTAGGTCTGGAATCACATTATGTCACAAATGTTAGACTATACCATTGAACCTAATTTACGCTGGGGGAGGATAAGGGAAGGGGTGAAAAGTAATAATAAAATAAAGGTAGAATCCAACGCTCTCAGTTAATTTCTGATACTCGTTACAAATACAACGGGCACGGAGGGAAACGAATGCTCCCATAATCAATCACACGGAACGGAAACCCGTTTGGACGCGCACACACCTAACAGCGAAAGAAAAAGGTGTCAACACGCATAAATTTCAAGTTTGTTTTGTGTTTCATGTTCAAAGCCTTTTTCGATGTGGAGATTTCCGTGACTGTGAACGAGACGTTTAGCCTCGATTTCATTAACCGATCATCTAAGGCCTACCAGGAGCTTGAAGCGAGGATCTTATCAGCTGTAAGTCAAGAAGCATTTTCTGATTAACCGATGCATATATATTCACGTTATAATACACTGCAAAAAGTTCGGTGTTAAAAATGAAACACCGACCTGGTGTTAAATTCCCGGTGCTCATTTATGGTGTTAGATTAACACCTCAGGGTGTCATTTTAAAATATAAAATTGTGTTTTGAATAGTTCCTTAGTTACTTTTCTTCTTGTTGATTTTAATCTTCAACAAGACGATCACGAATTTTCCGATAAAGTACTTGATTTAAAAAAAAGTGTAAACACATTTTACACCACAGTAACACCAGTTGGTGTGGTCTCCTATTGAAGCTGGACGGGTGTTATAACATTGGAATTAACACCAGCAATGTCAAATCAACACCATGCGGTGTCATTTTTGAATTAACACCAGCGCAGTGTCAAAAATATCACCAGGTACAGTGTCAAATTAACACCACGAAGTGACGGGTGAACACTTTTCAACACCATCGGAACATACTGTCTTCACCTGTGGGTGTGGTCTCTATTGACACTTGATCGGTGTCAGATTTAACACCCAAGGTGTTAAATCTAACACCGATGTTTTTGCAGTGTATCTTTTGTCAGTACTCATCGACTTTCTCATTCTACTTTACTCTACGTTTCTAAGTTGCCACATGTATGATCCTCCAGGTTCTTCAATCTGACCACTGAAACGGTCCAATAATAATTTACCTATAATGCAGAAAAATATCGAAAGATCTACCATTTATTAGATACATTTTAAGAAACATGGATGGGATTGTCTTCATAAAGTTTCGCAATTCAGGCGCATGGTAACATTTACTGAAAAGACGTGAGTTTACACCAGAATAGGTGACCCGTTTCATGAATTTTCTGTGGAATAAGAGGTCATGATTAGCATTGTAGTTGTTATGATTGACAAAAACAAACAAACATGAAATGAGGTATGTAATGATAAAATGGGGGGGGGGGGGGTGTCAGAAAGTTGGAGGCACTTGTTCATTGTTTTCTTCTTCACTTGTTCTTATCTTTGCTTTCCCCAAAAAATGATATTAAGCGTTTTAAATATATGAATACTAGTAGTAGTAGTAATAATAATGACTATAACAGTAACAATTATGATTGTAATAACAATACAATCATCATCATTAGTATTATTGCTATTGTTATTATTATTATTATTATTATTATTATTATTATTATTGTTATTATTATTATTATTATTAGTACTAGTAGTAGTAGTAGTAGTAGTAGTATCATCATTATTAAATACCACAGACACAACGGCGTAGCCAGGATTTGATCTTAGGGGGGGGGGGCGGTTAGTCTGCGAGGGAGCGAAGCGACCGAGCCCGAGCGAGCGGAGCGAGCGAGGGGGGGGGGGGGGGGAGGGTGTGGGAGGGGGGTGTCCCCCCTCCCACGGTAAGAACTTTTTGCATTTTGATGTTGTAAATGGTGCAATTTGATGCATGTTTTTGCGCGTTTTATCGTCGTGAAACAGTCCCACTTGTTTAAGGTAGCAGTATATTTTAGTGTAGATTATTATTGAACAATTTGCCTATAAAATGGTATAATTTTAAATACACTTCTTGTATTAATTCTTTTCACTGAATATCATGAACGCGACTGAACCCGAGCGAGGGGGGAGGGGAGGGTGTGGGAGGGGGGTGTCCCCCCTCCCACGGTAAGAACTTTTTGCATTTTGATATTGCAAATGGTGCAATTTGATGCATGTTTTTGCTCGTTTTATCGACGTGAAACAGTCCTACTTGTTTAAGGTAGCAGTATATTTTAGTGTAGATTATTATTGAACAATTTGCCTATAAAATGGTATAATTTAAACACACTTCTCAATATTAATTCTTTTCACTGAATATCATGAACGCGACTGTACCCGAGCGAGCGGAGCGAGCGAGGGGCAAGGGGAGGGTGTGGGAGGGGGGTGTCCCCCCTCCCACGGTAAGAACTTTTTGCATTTTGATGTTGTAAATGGTGCAATTTGATGCATGTTTTTGCGCGTTTTGTCGACGAGAAACAGTCCCACTTGTTTAAGGTAGCAGTATATTTTGATGTAGATTATTATTGAACAATTTGCTTATAAAATGGTACAATTTAAATACACTTCTTGTGTTAATTCTTTTCACTGAATATCATGAACGCGACTGAACCCGAGCGAGCGGAGCGAGCGAAGGGGGAGGGGAGGGTGTGGGAGGGGGGTGTCCCCCCTCCCACGGTGAGAACTTTTTGCATTTTGATGTTGTAAATGGTGCAATTTGATGCATGTTTTTGCGCGTTTTATCGACGAGAAACAGTCCCACTTGTTTAAGGTAGCAGTATATTTTGATGTAGATTATTATTGAACAATTTGCCTATAAAATGGTAAAATTAAAATACACTTCGTGTGTTAATTCTTTTCACTGAATATCATGAACGCGACTGAACCCGAGCGAGCGGAGCGAGCGAGGGGGGAGGGGAGGGTGTGGAAGGGGGGCGTCCCCCCTCCCACGGTAAGAACTTTTTGCATTTTGATGTTGTAAATGGTGCAATTTGATGCATGTTTTTGCGCGTTTTATCGACGAGAAACAGTCCCACTTGTTTAAGGTAGCAGTATATTTTGATGTAGATTATTATTGAACAATTTGCCTATAAAATGGTACAATTTAAATACACTTCTTGTGTTAATTCTTTTCACTGAATATCATGAACGCGACTGAACCCGAGCGAGCGGAGCGAGCGAAGGGGGAGGGAGGGTGTGGGAGGGGGGTGTCCCCCCTCCCACGGTGAGAACTTTTTGCATTTTGATGTTGCAAATGGTGCAATTTGATGCATGTTTTTGCGTGTTTTAACGAGTTGAAACAGTCCCACTTGTTTAAGGTTGCAGTATATTTTAGTGTAGATTATTATTAAACAATTTGCGTTTTTAGAATTGAAATAAAGCGTCTAAACAGTCTACTTCTATGCATGGCGGAAGTGGGGGGGGGGGAGGGGCGGACGATCAGGGAGAAGGCTTTGGCGAGTGTTATCTCCACCCTTCCCTTCCGATGGAGCTTTTGCCTGAAATTGAGATATCTCGTATACGCATATTTGATGGAATCAACATTTGGGAAATCACCAAAAAAAAAAAAAAAAAAAAAAAAAACTGATGGGGGGGGGGGGGGGCTGAGGGAGGAAAGGGTAGATTAAAAGGGGAAATTCCCTTATACATGAGGGAACCTTGAGTTTTCGGAATATAAGTGATAAGTCTTGTGCACTCAGAATTATTCATATTTTGTGTGTGTGCGTAAATCTAAAAAGTGTACTAAGCTAGGGAAAGAGGCACAGAGGGGGAGGGTTTGGGAGGGGGATACCCCCTCCCAAGCACGAGAGATTTTGCATATTTTGAATTGAAATTCAACGATCTGGTGCACACTTTGAGTGAAATATTCAAAAAAAAATATCTTATTTGTGAAAGGTTGCAAAGGAGACCCGCTTCATGTGCATGCATACAGTATACACGAATTTTTTTTTCCGCCTCCCAAATCCCCGGTCCAAATCTTAGGGGGGGCGACGGCCCCCATCGCCCCCCCCCCCCCCCCCCTGGCTACGCCAATGCACAGACAAAACCGCGAAATAATCAGTATTGAAAAAAAACAAACAATTTTTTTTTTTTTTTTTGCTGCATTTCACTTCAGTGTTCTCAGCATTGAGCCTCGGCATGAGAAAGAACAACCGTCTTGCTGAATCATGTGCCGTGCTGAAATAAATAAATGAAATGAAATGATGTGCCAATGAATTTTAGAAATCAGTCCAAACACTCTAAAGGCTACAAAGAAGATTGAGTACGATAAGATCCTTAAGGTTTTGCCTTTATTAGCAGTTAAAACAGAAACCCTCTCATTTACTCTCTCACTGGTGTAGGAATGACAAAATATATGGATTTTTCTCAATATCTTTTCTCAACAGTTCGGGGACTTGGCAAACATGACGGGAAACACGAGTGATCTTGTCGTCATCAATGCCAATGAATTTTAGAAATCAGTCCAAACACTCTAAAGGCTACAAAGAAGATTGAGTACGATAAGATCCTTAAGGTTTTGCCTTTATTAGCAGTTAAAACAGAAACCCTCTCATTTACTCTCTCACTGGTGTAGGAATGACAAGATATATGGATTTTTCTCAATATCTTTTCTCAACAGTTCGGGGACTTGGCAAACATGACGGGAAACACGAGTGATCTTGTCGTCATCAATGCTGAGATAATCAAAGTCAAGTAAAAATTAATTTTAAATGATTGGGCCAGTTACTGTGTGTGTGTGTGTGTGTGTGTGTGTGTGTGTTTGTATGTGCGTGCGTGAAGGGACCGGGGGTGAGAAAATTGGCCCTTTTCGCCGGCAGGTACGGTCTCCTTATCTCTTAGACAAAGTGTTTTTTTTTTTCTTTTCTTTGATCATGCGATAATCAGCAATTGCTTGAATAAATAACCAACATACTGATTTTGTTTTTTTATCGAAACATATGACAACATTTCCAATATCGCGTTTATCGGATCGTTGAATTTTAAGTCAAAATTTGGAAACATAGACATCGAAGTGCAACAGTCGATCAGTGGGACAGTATGCTTTAACATGTTGCCTTGATTCATATGTTATTACAGACTGATGTTATGAAATTGAAATTCTTAAAGTGCTTTGTGTGGAATATACTCTCCCTTTTTGCAAACTCTATATCACTTTGTTTTCATTTGTTATTGTATTTGGAGAAAGAAAATAAAACGAAACCTAACTATAAGACACATATCTTTGTCTAAATTTGCTATGTATAATACTTTTTTATGCCTCGCCACGAAGTGGTGCCGGAAGCATTATGTTTTCGGGTTGTCCGTCCTTCCGTCCGTCCGTATGGCAAGCCTTTTTTACATTTAAAGTTAATTTCTGATATCACAAATTCCATTTTGTGATATCAAAAAATAAAATTTTTGATATCAAGAATTAAATTTGTGATATCAAGAATTAAATTTGTGATATCACAAATTCCCGTAAGTGTAGCACATGAACTTAATTTGTGATATCAAGAAATCGAATTTGTGATATCACAAAATCCATTCTTGATATCACAAATTCAATTTGTGATATCAGAAATTCGAATTTGTGATATCTAAAATTCAATTTGAGATATCACTAAATGAATTTGTGATATCAGAAATTCGAATTCTTGATATCAAAAATAGGTTTCACGTGAAAAACCATTGGTAATTCGTGATATCACAAAATGATTTTTTGATATCACAAATTCGAATTTGTGATATCACGAAATAAATTTGTGATATCACTAATTTGAATTTGTGATATCAAGAATTCTTATTTGTGATATCACAAATGCGAATTTCTGATATCACAAATTCCATTTTGTGATATCACGAATTGAATTATTGATATCACAAAATCGAATTTGTGATATCAGTAATTCACAGGGAATTCGAGCGTTAGTTTTGTGCTGAAATTCAACTGTGAATTCGAGCGTTAGTTGAGCGCAGAAATACACGGGGAATTCAAGCGTTAGTTCAGTGCAGTAAATCCCTGTGAATTCGAGCGTTAGTTGAGCGCAGAAATACAAAGTGAATTCGAGCGTTAGTTTTGCGCTGAAATTCAACTGTGAATTCGAGCGTTAGTTGAGCGCAGAAATACACAGGGAATTCGAGCGTTAGTTCAGTGCAGTAAATCCCTGTGAATTCGAGCGTTAGTTGAGCGCAGAAATACAAAGTGAATTCGAGCGTTAGTTTTGCGCTGAAATTCAACTGTGAATTCGAGCGTTAGTTGAGCGCAGAAATACACAGGGATTTCGAGCGTTAGTTCAGTGCAGTAAATCCCTGTGAATTCGAGCGTTAGTTGAGCGCAGAAATACAAAGTGAATTCGAGCGTTAGTTTTGCGTTGAAATTCAACTGTGAATTCGAGCGTTAGTTGAGCGCAGAAATACACAGGGATTTCGAGCGTTAGTTCAGTGCAGAAAATCGCTGTGAATTCGAGCATTAGTTTAGCGCAGAAATACAAAGTGAATTCGAACGTTAGTTGAGCGCTGAAATACACAGGGAGTTCGAGCGTCAGTTTAGTGCAGAAAATCGCTGTGAATTCGAGCATTAGTTTAGCGCAGAAATACAAAGGGAATTCGAGCGTTAGTTTTGCCCTGGAATTCAACTGTGAATTCGAGCGGTTTTGTTTTGTTGTTTGTTTTTTTTTAGCGCAGAAATACACAGGGAATTGGAACATTACTTTTGAGCTGATATTCAGATGGAAGGTATTTACTACTACTAACTTTTTTTAGAACAATGTTCAAAATACCCATAACTATATATGAGAGATTTACACATCCATCATTCCCTAAATGATCGTCAAGGTATATTCGATGAATTATTGATACAAATCAATTGTTTTGCAACATGTTATCATGAATTCAATGATACTATGTTCACTTAGGGCCTACATTTAATTCATCGTTTTGGTCCTCAAATTGTCATCTATTACCACATTATTGTTGATTATGATACATTTTTCATGTGGTAATCCCCTTTACAGTAAGACTCTTCCACCAAATCGATGATAACTATGTGTGGTTGTATGTGTATGTGTGTTATAAAAGCATATCTCATGTGTTTGTATTGCGGAGGACCGACCGAGGGCAATCAACCCTCTGGTCTGTGTATGTCAGCAGCGGAGAATAAGAGAGAGAGAGACTGTGAGTCATGCGGGGTGCGAGAGGGAGTCGTAAACTTGCCAATTTAATGTCCACCGCTGGTGTCGGCTGGTGGTCACATAAAGCAACGTGTTTCTCCTAAAGACATTTTCTCATTCCTCAAAACCAGTCCTCCAAAACAAAGGGGTGTATCCATTAAGACCAATAGTGTTGGGTGTACAGTTTGCCTGCCCCAATATGTTTATGATTTTGTAAAATAATTTAAAGTGTAATCATATAGGCAAGTTTATTCAAGAATCAAAACCGGGGAGAACAAAACTGGAATGCACAAGCCCAAAAGTCTTCAGACCAGATCAAGAAAAGTGAAGATATCCAGATCTTATGAGGAGTTTATGCAGCAGTATCCATGGCAAACAAACAGTTAGAATTTGTAGTAAGAAAAAAGCAGTGGTAAGAAGGACTTCAATTTTGTTAATCTGCGCAATGAGAAATCTCTCTTATTAACTCGGAGGACTAACAGGGGGAGGTCGGGAGAGAGTATCTTTCACATGACAGAGTAAAGAGAAACGCAAACAAAAGTTGTAAGTCAACCAGTCTCTGCCAAATCAGTGGCGAGAAATGGAGAAAAAAAATATAATAATGCCTTTGAAGTAATTGACAACATATCAATAACGGCATTTTAGATATGTTGCTAAACGATTTATTTTCATCGATTCTTTTAAAACCAATTCCTAATCACTTTAAATGAAGACGAGTTGCCAAAACTCTTCATTTAGGTTTTTTTTTTTTTGTAACTATCGTTATATACTATGAAAAGATAACACCTGAAATTCCATAGGAATATCTGCGCTAAACTAATGCTCGAATTCACAGTGTATTTCTGCGCTCAACTAACGCTCGAATTCATTGTTGAATTTCAGCGCAAAACTAATGCTCGAATTCCCTGTGTATTTCTGCGCTCAACTAACGCTCGAATTCACAGTTGGATTTCAGCGCAAAACTAATGCTCGAATTCCCTGTGTATCGTTTTTCTGCGCTCAACTAACGCTCGAATTCACAGTTGAATTTCAGCGCAAAACTAATGCTCGAATTCCCTATGTATTTCTGCGCTCAACTAACGCTCGAATTCACAGCTGAATTTCAGCGCAAAACTAATGCTCGAATTCCCTGTGTATTTCTGCGCTCAACTAACGCTCGAATTCACAGTTGAATTTCAGCGCAAAACTAATGCTCGAATTTCTTGTGTATTTCTGCTCTCAACTAACGCTCGAATTCACAGCTGAATTTCAGCGCAAAACAATGCTCGAATTCCCTGTGTATTTCTGCGCTCAACTAACGCTCGAATTCACAGTTGAATTTCAGCGCAAAACTAATGCTCGAATTCCTTGTGTATTTCTGCTCTCAACTAACGCTCGAATTCACAGCTGAATTTCAGCGCAAAACTAATGCTCGAATTCCGTGTGTATTTCTGCGCTCAACTAACGCTCAAATTCCCGTTGGTTTTCTGCACTGAACTAAAGCTCGAATTCCCTGTGTATTTCTGCCCTCAACAAACGCTAGAATTTACGGTTGAATTTCAGCGCAAAACTAATGCTCGAAATCAAATTATTTCTTTGCGAAAGATATGTGCTGAAATTCCATGTAAATTAATGATATCACAAATTGGAATTAGTGATATCACAAAATGTATTTCTTGATATCAAGAATGTGATTTCGTGATATCTCGAATTGAATTCGTGATATCACGAATTGAATTTGTGATATCACTAATTCGATTTCGTGATATCAAAAATTGGTTTTACGTGATAAACCAATGGGTATTTGTGATATCAAAAATTGAATTTGTGATATCAGAAATTCGAATTTTTGATATCACGAAAGGGAATTCGTGATATCAGAAAATCTTTTTAAAAAGTAATATGGCTTGCCATACGTCCGTCCGTTGGTCCGTAATCAATTTTGTGGACAGCGTAACTAAAAAAAAAAAACCTTATGAGGTATCCTAATGAAACTTGGCATGTATGTGTATGAGGGAATGAAGTTGTGCCTATCAACTTTTGTGGGACATGCTCTGGGTCAAAGGTCAAAAGGTCAAGGTCAAATGCTCAAAATTTCACTATTTCCCCCATATCTTTGCAATGCCTGAAGATATTTTCTTGAATATATTCTTGTACACATGTGCTACCCAATCAAGATTCTCTGGTAAGAGTTTCGGGTCATGACGTCAAAGGTCATTTGAAAATGTTAACATTTCACTTTTTTCTTGGAAGTGGTTCAAACTATCTTCATGGAACATAGTATTTATACATGTACTTACTGGCAGTGATTATCTAGGGAATTTGGGGTTCATGGGGTCCAGGGTCAGGGGTCAAGGTCAAGGTCAACTCTTCAAAATTTTACTATTTCCCTCATGTTTTTTTTTTTAACTTGGTGTATACATGTATTACCGAATTGAGATTCTCTGGGAAGGTTTTTTTTTTTTTAAAAGGTCAAAGGTCAAAAGGTCAAAGATCAAGTGAATGTGCTGAACTTTACTTTGTCCTCCATATCTCGGAAGTAGCTCAAGTTATCTTGAAACTTAGTACATATTTATGCATGTTCTGCCTGACAGTGATTGTCTTATGAATTTTAGGGTCAAAGGTCAAGGGTCAAAGGCCAGGTGAAAATGGTAACAATTTACTATTTAATACAGAACTTGCACTTTTTCTCCATACCTTGAAAATTACTCAATGCATAAACTTATAAAGGGGTCGAAGTCGAGTAAAATTCCTCAAATTCCCATATACATGCTCTCCCGTTTATCCAATAAGGTTATTAAACCTAGGCCAAAGAAGTTGAACATTCAACACATTTGTGACAAACATGTCATTTTAATATTTTGCAAATTACGTGAAACTGTCATCACACATTGTCCACATGTGTGTACTATAGATATAGATCTCCATAGATAGAATCTCCATATAAAACATACATGGATGTATATGACATTAAGATCACATTATGAAAAGAGCGAATTCCTTTTCTTTATTTTCCAGGAAAACAACTGGAGATTTCACGGTTGTCTCTCTTCTACTAGAATTCCGTGCCAGGATTCCTTTGTTCTCACAACAGGACGTCATAGATCTGGTGGAGATGCAAATCTTTGAAGACATTGAAAGCCCGAATTCCGTTCTAGAACGGAGACTTCGAACCATCTTAGTCAATGTCAGGAACGGTGCGTATGAAGTAGTTATCAGGGAACAACAAGTAGAGCTCTGTGTCAGCCATATGGTACTATTAAATTCCGAATAACTTGGGAGATTGTCATCATGGGAAAAGCTGATTGCCATAATCATTTTCGCCATTCATATAATTCATAAAACAATTTCCAAAATCACTCATATACTGTAGCGACAGTGATGTGTCGCTAAAAGTGATGATGGTGATTTCAATATCCCAAACTCTTGCATAATGCGAAAATGATAATGGCAGAACATCTTCATACATATTTCCGCATGAAATCACTTGGTGTGGTTACATGATTTTTTTCAAAGTCAGCCAGTCTTCCTTCATACAACGGCAACAACAATAACAAACAAAAATTACAATGATGGTCTAATCGTTCATACTGATATAAAAAATAACAATTTCCAAAAAACTCCTTTCAAAGATACGATGCAACTCGGTTTTTGATATGTCATGTTCTGATATGCATACTACACAGCCAATCCTTGCGAGAGCCGGAACCCCTGCAAAAATGGAGGAACGTGTTCAAACCCAAGCAAAGGTGTCAGTGAGCTGTCCTGCACATGTCCCAACGGCACCAGTGGTGCAAAGTGTGAAATAGGTAAATGTTTCCTCCAATTTATTGCGACCACTTTCCTGAAATAATTGGTATCTAATTATCTAATCCTCTTACTGTCAATTTGTTTTGAATTTCATGTATTACACAAAATATAGAACTCTTTTCAAGATTGATGTGATAATTTCCTTGTTATGCCTACATTCTAAAGTCATCCTTATTTTGATTAGTATGATCAATTACCGTTGATGTTAGTATCATTATTTTCAAAGATGTTTTTCCTGATGCTCTTTTAAACAACGTAGTGGTGATTTTAATAACGGCAGGCAATCTTAATACATATTTCTGCATGGTGTTCCTGGAATCACGTGGTGCACTTATGTTGTTGTTGTTTTTTTTTTAAAGTCAGCCAAGCTTCTTTTTTTTTTAAACGACAAGCAAACGCAACAAAAATAATAAGATGAAAGAATCATCCTAAGCTGATAGCGAAAGAAAGAAAAAATCCAAAAGTGCTCTTCGAATAGATACGGTGTGACTATGTTTAAATATTCGTATTATGCAGCCAATAATTGCGATAGCTGGAACCCCTGCCAAAATGGAGGAACGTGTTTAAACCCAGGCAAAGGTGTCAGTGTGCTGTCTTGCATATGTCCTAACGCCACCACTGGTGAAAGGTGTGAAACAGGTAGATTAATACTCCAACAAAGGTAATCTTCTGGAGGTATAACGGAAGATATCACATGAATTTGGAACAGAAAAGAAAAATGTCAACAGGCAGGACTTGGAATCCATACTCAAAATGGTAAAACATGAAAAAAGCTTCGCTTTGCCGACAGAAAATAGAGCAAATTTGCCGGCAGCCTTTTCTCTTCCACATGTCTAATCGTTGATTTGTTTTTAATTTGAAAAACAACAAAAGTAAAATTTCTTGGTAGTTGGTCTCAATATATTAGGTGTCATTATTTATATATATATATATATATATATATATATATATATACATATATTTGATTTGATTTGATTTATTTCTGCTTAATTCCGTTACATCAGATATGATTATGTACATGTCATTTATGACAAACAATATATCGACACATAGTTGTTAGTACAATTATACAAGACAAATACAAACAGCAAGGGTCTCCAAAATAAGCCGAGGCTTGACGGTATGGAGACTATATGCTTACCTTCTCTGGATAGAATAGGGAATAGAGAAAGAGAGAAATAGGGAAGGGTAGGGGGAAGAGGGAAAGTTACAGAGTGTATGTGTACCACTCCAACTACTTTACAATAATAGTAATGGTGATAAATACAATTTGATAATGATATCAAAGTTTACACGTTCAGTTGCCTTTGCCGGAGTAATGACCGAATATGCACTATGAAAATAATAATGTGTGAATACAAAGTATCTATACATATTGTTATCTGATATGGAATGAAATATATCGTGCTTATTTTATGTACGCAGTAATGGTAAGGCACATCGTACACATACATATACATGCTCATGATGTACCTATCCTATACATACATATATATTCATATTCATAATATGGATAGATAAATAAATCGATATATGTATGCACGCATACATGCATCATGTACCACGTACATATTCATATACATTTGATTATGATCATGATAATACAATAAAGGAATCAGAATGTTATCCTGGGGAATACTGCTTAAGGATGTGAAGTTTTACAGCCTTCTTAAATGAATACACAGTGGTCATGTTTTTAATTTCGATGGGAAGGGAATTCCAAGTGTCAGGGCCGGAGTGTCTGATAGAATGATGCGCGAGTGCGGTTTTGGGGTTGTACATTTGTGGATTGTCTGGTTGGATAAGAGTGAATCTCTGAATTTGACCGAAATATTTTGTTAAATATTGGAGGCAAGAGGTTTGACTTGAGACAAAACATAATGCAGCTTTTTGGAGAAAATTTATGTCATTTATCTTAAGGGATTTAAGCTGGAAAAACAATGGGTCGGTGTGATCTCGAGAGCGTGCTCGACTGCACACTCGAATTGCTTTTTTCTGTAGGAGAAGTATACGGTCTGTGTTACATTTGTGGGTTGCCCAGATAATGTTGCAATACGACATATATGGTAAGATTAAGGCATTATACAGAGTAAACAATACACGAGTTGATAAAAAATACTGAAGCTTAGTTAACAGGCCAACGTTTCGGGATATAGGCAAAATGATGTGTTTTACATGATCACCCCATTTTAGGTTTTCATTTATATACACACCGAGAAATTTATTAGAAATTTTCCTTTCACGAGATATACCATCAATATACAATTCATATTCTGGGAGATCAGCTTTATTACATTTAAAATGAATGAAATCAGTTTTGCTTAAATTAAGTGCCAGTCCTATTACTTTTAAACCATGTAGATAATTTCGGTAATTCATTGTTCAAAGTAGCAACTACCTGGTTTAGGTCAGTATGTGAGTAAAACACATTTGTATCATCAGCATATATATATATATATATATATATATATATATATATATATATATGTACATATATATATATATATATATATATGTACATATATATATATATATATATATATATATACAGTTGTATATATATATATGCATATTGATATTATAACGAGCTCACATTGGTACAATCCAGTGGACAGTAGTCCTACAGTACTAAACGAAATTGGTTTAAGCATGTTTAACCAAACATTAAAAGAACATATCGTCTGGTTACCCGATTGGGCAACTAATATTCGATATAAATTGCTGTGTTTCCTTTTATGTAGCAATAGTACATTGTCACGACTTTGGTGGTCCGCAGGGGCAACCAGAGTAAAAAAGATAAAAAACAAAAGTGATCAAGATTAATATATATACACACATACCATATGTATATCTTCTATTATTTTTTCAGAAATAGCCATGTGCTTCCCGAATCCATGTTTAAACAACGGTACATGTCGGCTTACAGAAAATCATGGATTTAATTGCACGTGCTTGGACGGAATCCTAGGGAATACGTGTGAATACGGTAGGCCCACGCTGAAATATTTTCCGACCTCCATTTTTCGTATTGTAATTTCTTCACAATACGATGTATTATGTCTTCATACTTCATTACAATTAGTGATGTGGAGGGGACAAAAACTGTCTGAGTGAGTAGGATGAATGAATATGGTAGTCGTATAATGGGTGCACGCCATGAGTTCACACCTACAAGCCATTCAACCCATTAGTCATTCCGACCACAAGTCTTGCAGCCTACGATGTCATATAGTCCATAAGTTCGACACTACGCAAACAAGGCCAATAAATCCGACACAAGGCAAACAAAGCCCACGAGTTCGTCATTTACTCAAGGAAGAAAAAAAAAAGAAAAATGGCCGAGGAGACGGAAACACTTAGCCCGTGATGTACTCGTAATGACGAACTTGTGGGCCTTTTTTCGCTCATCGTCAAACTCCCGAACCTTGTTTGTCCGCTGTCAGACTCACTGACCTTATTTGCCAAGATCATGGCCTGTATAACTCATGGGCTGTGTGACTTACGGACCCTTTTTTTTTCAATGTCAAACTCGTTGGTGTCAGTCTTATGGGCGTTGGCCTCTTGGGATAACCCCGTCACAATACATTCGAAACCAAGTCAGAACAAAAAGGCGACTCCTGACTGTTAGTTTGTAACAATCATATTTTTTTGTTACAAATGTTACAGCATATACCACAATTTCCGTTGGAGAAGAAGGGCGGGAGGGGGGGGGGGGGGGTGGAACGGAATAATCACTTAATGTTAGCCGTATCACAGGCTCTCGGCTTATTTCTAATATTCGTTACAAATGTAATGCACACACAGCTATACTAAAGCACGCATAATCAATCACACGCAAGATTGTTTGGACATTTTTGACAGCGAAAGAAAATTATATCAACACGAATCAATATAAATTCTGTTTTGTGTTTTATTTTCAAAGCCTTTTTCGATGTGGAGATATCTGTGACTCTGAACGAGACGTTTAGCCTCGATTTCCGTAACCGCTCATCCAAGACCTATCAGGAGCTTGAAGCGAGGATCATTTTAGCTGTAAGTCAAGAAACATTATCCTGATTAACAGATGCATGTATTCACCATTTTCATCATTAGGACCTACTTTCTCTTTTTTTTTGCTTGATTTCTTGTTCATATTTGTCACGGGTATGGTCTATCAGTACTCAACTCTGACAACTGACACGAGCAAATAATGATTGACCAATTAATGCAGTAGAATATTTGAGTACCAAACATTCATACGAAAAATACCAACAAATATGTCTTCGTGAAATTTCAGGCGCATGGTAACAATTGAAGATCTGAATATAAGAACGACCCAAGTCCAATTTTTGGCCAAATTCAGTTTGACATGGGAAATTGTAGCTTATGCATGGACTCATCTTGTACATAAATGATAAATCCTAATTACCCCCGGAAGTGCCTGAAATGAATGAGTTAAATCTGATATGAATGTAAGAATGAAGGACTTGGGTCATTCTTACATTCATATTATAGCACACTCTCTCGTCCTTCTCTCAGAATATCATATGTATATGATTCAAAGAACGACCCAAGTCCATCACACAAAATGGCCTCTCCACAATTAATGTAAACGTTAATTGTCATGATAATATATGTTCTAATTTGTATATACAATGTTGCCTTCCCATCACAGTTAAATAGAATATTATTGGACAAATGAAAAAAAAATATTAAGTTTACTCAATGGTCTTCCATGGACTTGGGTCGTTCTTATATTCAGATACTCAATTATCACTGAGAAGACGTGATTTTAACCAACACAAATGAGCCCGTCGAATGAATTTTCTTTCAAAATAGGTAGCCATGATTATCATTGTAGTTGTTTTGATGAAACAAACCTGAACGCTACAACTAGGATACTTAGGGCTTATTTTTGAGCTACCATAAGAACACAAAAACGTTCGAAGATATTAGCATAGAACTTCAATAATATGCTTCATGAAGTGTCCATGAATTTCAGAAATGCAAACAAACCTGAAGGCTACAGAGGAGATTATTTTTGAGTATGTCTTCAAGGTGTTGCCTCTTTTTAGTAGCGGTTATTATTACATTTTAGCAATTGAATGAGAATTCCTCGCACTTACTACATTTATATTATAATATTATATACGTATATATATATATCTATATATTTACTGTTGTAGGAGTGACAAGATAAATGGATTTTCCCAATATCTTTCCCCACAGTTTGAGGAATTGGCAAACACGACGGGAAACAGGAGTGATCTTGTCCTTGTCAATGCTGAGATTGAGAAAGTCGGGTAAAGATGCTGGAATGATTCAACCCACTTATCTTTGTGTGTGTGTGTGTGTGTGTGTGTGTGTGTGTATGTATGCGTGAACGTGTGTGTGTGTGTGTGAAGGGGAGGAGGGTCCAGAGGGTTGGAACGAGCCCCCCCCCCCCCCCCCCCCCGGACAAAGTGTGTTTTTACTTTAATCACGCAATAATTACTTGAGTAAATAAAAACTGCGTATCCCTTTGCATTTCTTATTGAAAAAAAAATCCAAACGTTTCACCTAATGTGTGCATCAGATCGTCGTCTTAATTTCAAAATCTAAATTTTTTTGAGAAGTTCATGAGTATGAAAAGGGGATACGCCTTCTTATATACCATTTGCGGTCTCACTTACTGCGCTTGAATAATAGATTATCACATAGTTTAAGCAATAAATGAGAGAACTACGCACATTTAAAGAACTTAGTCGATCTTTTTAAATTGCGATAGATAGCCTTACTGTTTGACTCTCTGTTTTGAAAGATTATAGTACCAGATATTCCACCAAACTAGTCCCACTGCTTAGTTGCTGCCCCCTCGATCTTGGACTTCCTTACTATTCATGAAGTCAACTAAAAAAAAAATCATCTCAAATATTTCAATAAAACAAAGTAGGTATGGCCTTACATTATTATCAAAAAAAAAACAAAACAAAACAAAACAAAACAAAACCAAGAAGTCCATCAAGTGCCGACTAGATTTTTCGAAGCTCTCTGCTGCGTACAACCTCCCAACAAACTCCTATTGCTTTGTCGCTGTCTTTAAATATTCGGTTTTTGAATAATTCGATCTTAGATTAGAGAATAGTGTACACCAGGGATGTTTAATTTTGCATCGAGACATTCGTGTCATTATCTTGTAACGATAAATTCTTTCAAACTTATCATAAATCTGCTCATGTTCATAAAACACTAGTTTTTTATAATGCGTCTTCTTTTCCTCTATGAGCAACTTTGAATTAAACATATCAAATGGTTTTCGTGGTGATGCACTAAGAGGTGTGAAGGAACCAGCATATAATTAATATGTTCTAAATAACACACACGCAGATATGTAGCTATACATATATATAAAAGTCACAAAGGTATGTAGATAAAAAAAAAACATATGTGGGAAAGTGTTTCTTATATTTCAATACAACACACATTGACGTACGGACATTATGCTGATTTTTACATAGTTAGTACTATTCCTCTCTCTCTCTCTCTCTATTTTCCAGGAAAACAACAGAAGGAATCACAAGTGTCTCTCTTCAACTAGAATTCCGTGCCAGGGTTCCTTTGTTCTCGCAACAACAGGACGTCATAGATCGGTTGGAGATCCAAATCTTCAAAGACATCGAAAGCCCCTATTCTGTTCTAAGCCGGAGAATTCAAACCATTTCATTCATAATTGTCAGGAACGGTGGGTACACTGCAAAAAGTCCGGTGTTAAATATGAAACACCGAGCTGGTGTTAAATTTTCGGTGTCATTTGTGGTGTTAGATCAACACCTCCGGATGTCACTTCAAAATATAAAATTGTTTTTTGAATAGTTTCTTAGTTACTATTTTTGTTCCCGCCGAACGAGTTCGAGCAGGGGACTATGAAACGGGCTCCGTACGTGTGTGTGTCCGTGTGTCCGTCCGTCTGTCTGTCCGTCCGTCTGCGCGTCCGTGTGTGATCAAAATGTTCAATTTGCTACTTCTCTGTCATTTATGAGCCGATTTTGATTTTGTTTGCTTTATATGATAGCACTATATGAGAGCTTTGAAACTCTACACAGAATTTCAGTTGTGACCTTTGACCTTGACCTTTGACCTATATTGTACATTTTGCTTCAAAATGCTACTCCTTCGCCATTTCTAACCCGATTTCGATTCCGTTTGCTTTATGTGATGGCACTAGGTGAGGGCTTCAAAACTTCTACACAGAATTTTGACCTTTGACTTCTTTGACCTTGATTTTTGACCTATATTGTACATTGGCAACAAAATGCTACTCCTTCGCCATTTCTAACCCGATTTCGATTCCGTTTGCTTTATGTGATGGCACTAGGTGAGGGCTTCAAAACTTCTACACAGAATTTTGTAATTTGACTTCTTTGACCTTTGACCTTGATTTTTGACCTGTATTGTACATTTTGCTACAAAATGCTGCTCCTTCGCCATTTCTAACCCGATTTCAATTCCGTTTGCTTTATGTGATGGCATTAGGTGAGGGCTTCAAAACTTCTACACAGAATTTTGACCTTTGAATTCTTTGACCTTTGACCTTGATTTTTGACCTATATTGTACATTTTGCTACAAAATGCTACTCCTTCGCCATTTCTAACCTGATTTCGATTCCGTTTGCTTTATGTGATGGCACTAGGTGAGGGCTTCAAAACTTCTACACAGAATTTTGACCTTTGACTTCTTTGACCTTGATTTTTGACCTGTATTGTACATTTTGCTACAAAATGCTACTCCTTCGCCATTTCTAACCCGATTTCGATTCCGTTTGCTTTATGTGATGGCATTAGGTGAGGGCTTCAAAACTTCTACACAGAATTTTGAATTTGACTTCTTTGACCTTTGACCTTGATTTTTGACCTATATTGTACATTTTGCTACAAAATGCTACTCCTTCGCCATTTCTAACCCGATTTCAATTCCGTTTGCTTTATGTGATGGCACTAGGTGAGGGCTTCAGAACTTCTACACAGAATTTTGACCTTTGACTTCTTTGACCTTTGACCTTGATTTTTGACCTGTATTGTACATTTGCTACAAAATGCTACTTCCGGCGGGGACATATATTACGCACCGCGTAATTTCTACTTTTCCTTGTTCTTCTTGATTTTGAACTTTAACAAGACCATCAAGAATTTTCCGATAAAGTACTTGATTTTTCTTTTTAACAAAAAGGCATGAACACATTTACACCACAGTAACACCAGTTGGTGTGGTCTCCTATTAAAGCTGGGCGGGTGTTATACCATTGACATTAAGACCAGCAATATCAAGTCAACATCATGCGGTGTCATTGTGGAATTAACACCAGCGCAGTGTCAAAAATATCACCAGCTGCAATGTCAAATTAACACCATGAAGTACCAGGTGAACACTTTTTAACACCATCACAACATACCTTCTACACCTGTGGATGTGGTCCTCTATTGACACTTAATCGGTGTTAGATTTAACACCAGCAGTGTTAAAATCTTACACCGATGTTTATGCAGTGTATGGAGTTGTTACCAGGGAACAGCAACAAGTAGAGCTCTGTGTCAGCCACGGTACAACCACATTCCAAATAACTCGCAAGACATGATTATCGAAGGCAAAAGCTGACTGCGATAATGATTACGTAAGTCATAGAATAATTAACCAGTTTAGCTATCACTCTTGTAACGGCAGCCCTCATTTGCATATTGATGGGATGATTTTGATAACTCACACGCCGGAGTGATATAAAATGTAACCATAATAAAAAAATGTCCTCTTATATTTCTCCGTATGGCGTCCATGGACACAAAGGCAAACACAACAAAAATAAATACGCCATGGAAATTTCCCTCAGAAATGATACTCTGTGTTTTCGTACTCTTGCCGTGCAGCTGATCCGTGTGGGAGCCGGAACCCCTGCAAGAATGAAGGAACGTGTTCAAACCCAAGCAAAGGTGTCAGTGAGCTGTCCTGCACATGTCCTAACGGCACCAGTGGCGCGATGTGTGAAACAGGTAAATCTGTCGGGTGCACGTCACGAGACCGACACCCACTAGTCATACAGCCCACAAGTCATACAGCTCACAAGTCATACAGCCCACGAGTCTTACAGCTCACAAGTCATACAGCCCACGAGTTCGACACTAAGCCAACAAGGCCCACGAGACCGACACATTACGCGCCGTGTTGTATCTGTCGAACTCGTGGGCTGTTTTTACCTAGTGTCGAACTCATGGGCTTTATTTGCCCAGTGTCGAACTCATGGGCTGTATGACTCGTGAGCTGTATGACTCACGGACCTGTTTTCAATGTCGAACTCATGGGCTGTATGACTCGTGGGTGTCGGTCTAGTGGGATGACCCCAATCTGTCCTCCAAAACATTGTGCCAACAGTTGAACAGACACAAAAATCGAATGTTTTATCATTCACTCTGACCCTCGAACTGTTTTGCATTTCATATATTGCATACGATATGAATCACTTTTCAAGATGCCATCATTGTTTGATTATAGCTATAGTTTTGTGTCTTTACTGTAATTTATATTACATATCAATCCCAAATGAGAATATGTTATGTTTAAATGTTCTTTTTCTTAAAGGTAGTGTTTGTCATTGGGAGCAGTGATTCAAAAATGTTTGAGTTATTACATTTGATGCATACACTGTATCAGTACGTCAATTGTGTGACAAAACATCTTATCATATTAAAAACAAATACAATTAAGCCTAAAATTCAAGGAGTTGTCACTATTTTTTCTCAATGAACAATAACTGTAGACAGTTTGTTCTATACACAAATTTAAATTTTAATTATTATTTCAATTTCAACTATAGTTTACATTTTGTAAATTTAACAATTCTTTATAACATTTTATTAAAGTGATTGATGTTATTTACATTGGTTGTTTGTATTCATAACTCACATTTCAGAATTATTTTGATGCTCGAAAGCTAGATTTTTGTTTCTTCTGCAATTGGTAAATAATGCCTTTAAACTTGAGAAGTCTTCAAAGATCCAAATTATGTGATATTGTACTTTCTTCTTTCAGTCCTGACGGCGTGTCTGCCAAATCCATGTCAAAACAATGGTACCTGCCAGCTAACGAAGAATGATGCTGGATTCATCTGTAATTGCCCGGCTGCATTCGGCGGCTATAAATGTGAAAAAGGCATGTATATGATATTATCGTTTCTTCCCATTTCATTTTAGCGGTGAATGTTATCACTTGTTCCTGTGTTAGTCAGTCTCAGTCATTGTAAATGTACACGGTATGGAGGGGGGGGGGAGGTGAAGATGGAAATGATAGTTGAGAGTCATTTTTTTTTAGTCAATCACAAAACAAAAGACGGAAGAGCCTTCAGTTTCCTTCCAAAATATCAAAATAATTACACCATAACAGACCTTCTCTCCATAAATTTCTCTCTATCTGAGTATTCACATTTTTTTTTAGCAAAAAGAAACGCAAGGACACCAGCCAACAATATTTTTTGTATGTGTGTGTGTGCGTGTGTTTCTTGAGAAGTATTCGGCATGGAATATAATGAAATCTATTCAGAGGAAAGAGAAAGAAATGAGTTATCAATTTTCTATAACCGGCAAATTCTTTGATTCAGACAAATTTGCTCATACTCCTAGTTTTGCTTAGACATATTATATCGTAAAAAAAGAAAAACAAAACAAAACGTGCTGACAGTTACTATTAATTTATCCTTTCAGAATAAATAAGGGGTTGATGGGGTGGAAAAGTCCTAGTTGCAATGTCAATGGAATACGATAATTTTCATGACATGAAACAGAAACATGACGGTAAAGACTGTTATTACCTCCTTTTCCTTTACCAACCACGCCAACTGTACAGGCTTCGTGTTTTCAGCGTTAACTCTCCTGTCCATGTTTTCAGTCATGGTATTCATTGGCTTGTAGCAAATCTCTGTCAATGTCATTCATAGACATTGGAATCCTCACCTTACTTTCTCCCTAATCCCAAAACTAATGTATCGTTATCTTATTTCTCCACCCCCGCCAGAAATAAACGCGTGCTTCCCGAACCCATGTCATAACAACGCTACTTGTGAGCTAACAGGGAATGGTGGATTCAACTGCACCTGCCCGAGTGGGGTCATCGGGGATACATGCGAATACGGTATGACATACTGAAGTACATGTATTATCTTTCCCCCATTTCTCATATTGCCATTTTTCTCTACGTATAATGTTCGGTTGTGATTAATGAAAACGATATTATCATAACCCATGTGCTGGAGACAGTTGATTTTTGCAAATTCAGTAGGCTATTCTGGAACTCTTGCACTTTATCTAACGACATGTCACAAATTTTGGCTGATACCCACGGGAGCTGAAAGGCAATTTCAAACGGCATATATTCTGCTATCCCAGTATTTCAGAAATGTAAGAGTATTTCACTGAACCCTTGAGGGAGGGCGACACAATAAGCATTGAATGGCTCACGTATAAAATGATCTCAGCAAACTTCTGTACTCTTCGTTTCAATTACAACGATCACATAGTGGTATATGAACGCACTCGTAATCACGAACAACCTAAGCACGATTAGACGCACACTCACCATTGAATGGTTCACGTATAAAATTATCTCAGCAAACTTTTGTACTCTTCGTTTCAATTACAACGATCACATAGTGGTATACGAACGCACTCGTAATCACGAACAACCTAAGCACGATTAGACGCGCACTCACCTGACAGCAACGTTGCCAGAGTTAGCAATTATTATGTTTTCTGGCATAACTTTTGACGCTTTATAGCATCTACCAGTGTGCTAGGTATAATTTGTATTTCTGTCCTTTTTTGCATAACTCCAGCTTAATTGCTACAAGAAGGAAATGTTTGTTCGTTAATTCCTCAGCTGATTTGTCGATGAAAAATTGTTAGCACCTTTTTTGTGGGGGGGGGGGGGGGAGGGGGAGGTTGCATATAAGCCGATAGGGGACCACAATCTGAGGATTTTTTTTTTTTTTGGGGGGGGGGGGAGCTTGCCAGCCGATTGGCCACCACTACTGGTTGATATGGTGTGTCGTAAAATCATGGCAATTTAGAATAATTTTAGGACAATCCCATTTTCGAGCTGGTCACAGTGCCTGACACCCGTAATGGAGGATGTAATAAAATGCGCTGATATCAATGTTTTCTTCTGATTTATTCCCAAGCCCCTGTTGATGTTGACGTCATCCTGACTCTGAGCGATGAGTATGACCTCGATTTCAATAATCGATCTTCTCCGGATTTCCAGGAGCTTGAAGAGAGGACCTTATCGGCTGTAAGTCAATAAACATTTCCAGAAGCCCGTTTCATAAAAATGATTTTACAAATAATCTTAAGATTTGTCGTATCTAACAATTAATGCTATGATGAATGGGATACAAAATCGTTACTCTCGATCTTCAACCAAACATGTTAAACCAAGCGTAAGTATCTTCATAAAGCAGACTTACGGCTAGGCTATAGATACATCGTGTGTGACATCACTCCCAACTCCTTATGAACGGGCCCCAAATCAACCAATGCTTGCATTGCGTATAATTCACTTTAAACCTCTACACATTTGGTTTGCCTTGTTGTTTTGATCATTTTTACGTTTCTCATTTGTTACATCTGTGATCTCTCAGGTGTTTTGCTCGGACCAGTGACATGGGCAAATGATAATGATTTACACTTCTCACTATTGTATAGATATCAAACAAAAAACACGTCATAAAATTTTACATTCAGGTGGATGGTATCGATAATTGACAAAGAAAGTTATTTTACAAATGAACAAATGAACTCGCTTGAACAATTTTCAGTCGAATTTGCGGCAATGACCTTTATTGTTTTTGTTTTGATTTAACAAACACGAAATGTGCTTCGCTTTATTTTATTTTATTTTTTTTTTTTATCTGAGCAGGCAGGAAAATACTATTCATAGTCTTTTCTGCTTTATGGAGCGACGTTGTTGGCATTGAAACTTATTATACTTCACGAAACATCCATTGATTTAAGAAATTCAAATGTTTTAAAGGAAAAAAAAAAGAGGCGATGCCTGAAAGGGTCTCCAAGGTATATATATATATATTTTTCTTTTTGTTGTTGTTTTTTTAGCAGATGTAACCAGACTTTGGCAGTTTAGTTTAGGCAGAATCCAATTATCTCCATGCACTTTTTTCAATTTCTCTTCCTACAGATTGACGAGTTGATAAACATGACGGCGAACACGAGTGATCTTGTCTTTGTCAGTGCTGAAATATTGAATGTCGGGTAAAGATGCAGCAATTATTCAGGGACGTAACTTATTGGGAAAGGGGGAGATTCAGGGGTTTAAATTCATCCAATTCAATTCAGTTCAATTCATTTATTTTCATACTTCTCATTTATGAACATTACACCAGAAATAATGATACAATTTTTTTTTTTTTTTTTTTTTTTTTTTTAACCTTGTAAGCAATGTGCAGAAAACAAACAATATATATGTGAAAACACAGTAATTACGTGTAATGATAACTGGTCAAAATCGTAATGGGATTGATCAAAGGAAGTGCATTTGCGTTGAAATGAAACATAAACTGTCCAAGTTGAAAAAAATACAAATCTTCAATTTTTTAATTTTTAATTTTTAATTACAACAGAAATAATAATAAAATTTTTTTTAACCTTGTAAACAATGTGCAGAAAACAAGCAATATACATGGTGAAAACACAGTAATTACGTGTAATGATAACTGGTCAAAATCGAAATGGGATTGATCAAAGAGAGGTATGACGGGACTTACATGAAAGCTAGCTTGTTTGGCTGTAAGCCCGAGTAACCGGTGTTTATGAAAAAGAAACGGAGAACGGATAGAAGATAAGACCAGGTGATTTAATGGTGCCAAATAAGAAAAGCGGGGTATGCCTATGTGATAAAAAAAAAGAAAAAGAAAAAAGAAAAAAACAACTCTACTAAAATTCATTCATTCATTCATTTATTTTTCATTTCCAACAGAAACATATAAATATATTACAGAAATTGAATACATAGATTTCATCATAGTACAAAATAAAGGATAACTTTACAGAAAAATTGTAAGTATACGAAAATGTTGGAAATGGGGAGGAGTGCTAAGCAGCTGAGCTTGTAGGGTGCATTCCCCCCACACGTAATACAAGAAATTGTGACCCGCTACAACAAAAAGGTCCTAAAGTCGCCCACGGTCGAAGCCGTGCAAATGGAGTTTGAAGTCAGAGCATTAAAATTGGTGAAAACTTACGATTTTCTGATTTTGATATATTATTGGAGTCTAACATGTCTTCTATCATCTGTCGAAATTTTGAAGCAAAATAATGAAAGAAAAGATTAAAAAATAGCGTTTTTCTGAGCCATGTTTTTTGGCGTTTCAACGTAGCACAAACTGGTTCAAAAATTTGGATTGAGCGCCACAGATAGGTTCCGCCCCTAACAACGACCAGAGTGATCTCATTGGTAAGTTTGCTGCTTGCTGCTAACCGAAGCGTGAAGCTCGCACACTGCCCAGTCGACTGGTGCGTGCGGGCGGGGTGCGCTATGCTCAGCCGCTTCTCACATCCTGGTCACTGATTGGTCGGTGAGGAGACCGCTGACACTGATGTGCTTGAATGAACTCTTCGGGGGTTGCTAGGGCTTACCTTCTATTGTCTAGAAGTGAAAACTGACTTGCGTGTCCCTTGATCGCGATTGCGTCGAAAGGAAGACTTTTAGGGCGCTTTTCTCGAAACAGTGATTTTCCAGACGTCTCGACATGCTCTCTTTTAAACATCGATATTTACGCAGCCGATTATTTTTTTTTATAAAATGTGTTATACATCAATTTAAAGCAGAAAGATTAGGGGATTATATCATGCAATTTTCAAATAATCGACCTCGCCCGACTTTAGGATCATTTTGTTGTAGCGGGTCACAATTATATGATCGATTGACTGATATACATAGAAAATGGATGAAACAAAGAAACTAAGACAAAAAGACCTATAACAAACCTAACTAATCCGAAACAAAAACCTAGAACAAATCCCTATACAAAAGTCGCTGTCATGCCGGAAGAGAGAGGAAAGAAAGAGAGAAGAAGAAAAAGAGCGAAAGAAAGGCAAGAGAACATTTTTTTTTCTTCGATATCACGAAACATTCAAAGAATTTCAGTTCGTTTTAATTTTTTGTTTTTGCTCCCCGAATGAAAAAGTGATATCACTGTGTCTTACTTTTTCCTAATATTAGAAATTAACAATTCGATCTGATGTGTGCAACGGGTGGTTGAATTTTAATTCTAAAAGTGACGAATCTCCCTTGTGTGGGGGAATGATAATCATTCACTCAACTCCATCACATCGCTTTGATATTAGATGTTGAAAAATTATGCAGTAAATGAGAGAGTTACGAAACAACTGAAAAATTTAGTTTGTGTTTGGTTTCTTTTTCTAAATTTTGATAAAAGCCAACGTATCGTCTTTCCTTTCACTGAAAACTTCTCACAATTCCAGCCAAACTGTACCATATCGTTGCCTTTTGGAAATCTAATTCCTAAAATGGAAAGAGCTCCCTCTCTCGGGATGGAAATGCTTCATCCCACGCAGTCTTTGTCGGTCCGGTTAGATGTAAGCTTTCCAAGTGAACTGGGTAGTGAACGAGAAAATCACTACTCAATTGAAGACTTTACTTTGCTTCTCATTTTTTTCCAATCCTAATGAAGTAGTCAACGTGTCCTTTGTTTACTATTTTGTGAAAGATTTTAGAATTATTTCACAAGGGTATGCACCAGACGATTGAAATTTCAATTTTGGAAAAAAAAAAAAAACCTCTTTATGCCTGCTCATTGCGCTTAGATTTAAGAACTTTAAATAAGTTGATGACTTAAGATATTATACAATGATTGCAGAGTTTTTTTTTTTGTTTTGGGTGTTTTTTGTTTAACAATTTGAGCAAATGACCCACATATCTTTCTGTTTAGATAGTTTCCAAAAGTGCCCCCCCCCAAAAAAAAAACAAAAAAAAACAGATAGTTGAATTTCAATTCTAATAGTGAAAAGCTCCCTCGGGGAAAGGGAGGGGGATAACTCGTTACAAAACCCTTCCCTGAATTTCCCTGAAATTAGGTCTCAACCAAAACTATACGATCCTTTTAATGTGCCTTTAATCATCAATGTCATGATGCTCCAATGAGTACGAGGGAAGCATTATGTATATACATAAACACACACACACACACACACACACACACACACACGTATGAGCATATATAAATAAATATATATACACGTATATGCACATATATATGAAGAGTTTGTTTGCAAAAACCGATAAGTCCATTTTTGAAGATTTTGAAGTACGGTCTCTGTCATAAACTCAATTAAGTTATCACTTATTTTTATGCATTAATCATTACACATCAATTATTTTCTATCATGAGAGTAAAATAATCTGTCGAATATAAGTTCTCCTCAAATATGACAGTCATCGAACAATGCATCATTGTGTCTATTCTTTGCTTTTAATATGTCCGCGCTTTTGTAGTTTTTCTGGTATATGTACCCAATCCTTATATTCACAATATCATTCAAGGGTGCGTATTACTACTCCTATACATCCTGGAAATCCGTTTGCTTGTGTCCACGATGGCGTGTGTTGCAGTTTCATTTTTTTCCCATTTTTTTTTTTTTTTCGTTCTTTCCTGTTATTTCATTTCTTGTCAGTTGACATTTCTTGTCAGTTGACATTGGTTTCTTTGATTTTGTTTCATATATTTGTTTGTAGTTTCATGAAGCCATTATTTGCTTTTTATGTATTTCCGAGGGTCCCATATCGTACAAGCTTGGCTTTTTAGTGGGACCCTCCATTTCCATTACCATTCGTGTAATATGCATATGTATATACCTTATAAATGCAATTGTATGTCGTTACTCATCATCACATGTATCTTGTTGATGTACGTTTATAGAAATTACTACAAATTTGTTTTGTTTATGCATTGAATATAATTTCTCATGTTTATTTAATGGAAATGAAAATAAAGTTGAACTTGAACTTGATAAAGTACAAAATAATACCTTTTAAATGATATATTGGTCACTACATATAAAGGTACATTTTTGAAGTTATGGTCAAAAGAAACAAAAAATTTCTTATTATTCTCTTTATTTTTCTTGACTTTAATCGCAAATATCTCCATTCGACAAATATGGACTTATCGGTTTTTGCAAACAATCTCTTCATATATATATATATATATATATATATATATGAGTATATGAATATAAGAACGACCCAAGTCCAATTTTTGGCCAAATTTAGTTTGACATGGGAAATTGTAGCTTATGCATGGACTCATCTTGTGTATAAATGATAAATCCTAATTACCACCGGAAGTGCCTGAAATAAATGAGTTAAATCTTATGTGAATGTAAACATGAAGGACTTGGGTCGTTCTTACATTCATATTATAGCGCCCTCTCTCGTCCTTCTCTCATCTCTATAGCAGAATATCATGTGTATGAATCAAAGAACGACCCAAGTCCATATGAATCAAAGAACGACCCAAGTCCATCACACAAAATGGCCTCTCCACAATTAATGCAAATGTTAATTGTCATAATAATATATGTTCTAAATTGTATATACAACGTTGCTTTCCCATCACAGTTAAATAGAATATTTTTGGACAAATAAAAAAAAATATGAAGTTTTTTTAAGTTTACTTGAAATGGTCATCCATGGACTTGGGTCGTTCTTATATTCATATACTCATATATATATATATATATACATATATATATATGTAAATAGAGAGAGAAGAGAGAGAGAGAGAGGGAGATAAGGAGATCATTCCTAAAATGTTTCCTAATATTTCATGACTGCACGCATGGACGTATGACATCTACATTCAGTTTTTTATGCACATGGCGATTTCCGTTGTCTTTCAGGAAAGGAAGCACAATTGTCTCTCTTCTACTAGAATTCCGTGCGAGGATCCTTCTGTTCTCACAACAAGACGTCATAGATCTGGTGGAGCTGCAAATCTTTGAAGACATGGAAAGCCCCAATTCCGTTCTGGAACGAAGACTACCAACCCTCCTCGCCATAGTTGTCGAGAACGGTGCGTATACAGTGCACTCCCGTTATAACAAACATTGTTATTATGAAATTCCGGTTATAACGAAGTAACGATTAGGACCCGCAACATTATCCGCTCTTTGTTTGTTATTGTTCATTTCTTCGGTTACAACGAAGTTTCGATGTAACGAAAGAAAACCGCCGGTCCTGAAGACTTCGTTATAACGGGAGTCCACTGCATGTTCGAGAAAGTTACAAAGAAACAGCAACGAGTAGCTGTGTCACCTACAATAGAGTCATTTCCGAATAACACGCAAGACATGATATTTGAAGAAAAAAAAAGAAAAAAAAAAACCTGGTTGCGATAATCATTTGCCATATCACAGAAATATCTCCAAATTAGTTTTCTTCTGTAATGACAGCATCCCAAGCATCACTGTGTTGGCTTTGACACTTTGACACTCTCGCATACCTTGGAAACGCAATTACAGATTATCTCCTTACATTTCTCCACATGGTGTTCCATGAATCACTAATTGATACTCTTAAATCATTTTTCTTATTTATCAAAAATTGTTTGGCATGAGAACTGCAAAAAAAAGAAAGTGTTTAATGCCGATAAAGACTCTCATTAGTCAAACGATAAATCTTAAAAAAGAGCCTACTGTGATTATGTGACCGTGCATCACAAAACGAACAAAAAGTCGCACACACTGATTTTGTGTGAGGACTCTAAATAGGTGAAAAGGGTCAAACTAGCCGATCTTGACTTTTTCATATTTTCTGGAAGAGTAAGTCTTCTTCTACATAATGCTGAAATTTGGGATCATAAAATGGGCAGGAAAGTACGTTTTCTGGCAGTTTCTCTCTAACATTTTTTGGCAGAATAGTGTGATTAAGTGTGCTTTTAGAGTCCTCTTTTCATTTCTTATAAACCTTGTACACACTCTCCAATTTCAACTCCTATAACTTTTGAAAGGATAATGCCACTGCTTTCAAAGTTGGCATTAATTAAGGACAGAGTGTGTCAATAAGGCATGCCAAATTTCAGTTTGATCTGATAATCCCTTCATTGTTGTTACTCCAATAGTTTACTTCCTGATTTTTGTCCCATTCATCGCGCAGCCAGCACGACTTTGGTAAAGATTAAGTGCTTGAATTGACACTTTACTTCAGAGCCTCTCTTCTCAGTTCACACTATTCCTGTGTGTGTGCTTTCTTTCCAATATCTAGATAGGTTAGGAGAATCCATTTGATTTGAGCTATATATCACTTTAAAGCTTAAGGTCTGCTCTTTCAGAATATGCTCTTAACTAAAATTTCATGTCTGGCGACTTATTGTTTGTTTTGTGGTGCAAGGTCACATATAGGAAATGAATTGCACGTAATTCATATTCATCAGTTTTCCGGTTCTTGCTGTGCTGTTGAGCCTTGCCAAGCAGCAGTCCATCGTTCCTCTGATTCACCCATGCGGTTTGTCATGCAACAAAGACTTACAAACAAAACGAAAATAGAACTGCCATGAAACTAAGTGTGACTGCATCATTCGTGGAAGTATTCCCCAAATGAATTATCTTCCATAACGACAGCATTCATTTGCATCACCGTGATGATATCGCTATCTATTGATTATTAAATTATGTGATTTTAATTCAATACTCGATATGTTTTGATCTGCATACTACACAGCCATTCCTTGCGAGAGCCGCAACCCCTGCCAGAATGGAGGAACGTGTTTAATCGAAGGCAAAGATGTCAGCCCCCTGTCTTGCTCATGTCCTAACGGCACCATTGGTGCAATGTGTGAAACAGGTATACTTGCCTTCCAAAATATCGCTAGGAGCAGTTGTAATGTAAAATAAAATCTAAAAAAAAAAAAATCAAATGACTGATTTCTTATTCTATCAGTCAAAGCGTTTTGTATTTCATTCATTACAGTGTATTCCATACGATGTGGACATTCATCAAAGTGATTGATGTTTTTTACATTGGTTGTTGGTATTCATAACTCACATTTTAGAATTACTTTGATGCTCGAAAGCTAGATTTTTGTTTCTTCTGCAATTGGTAAATAATGCCTTTAAACTTGAGAAGTCTTCTAAGATCCAAATTATGTGATATTGTACTTTCTTCTTTCAGTCCTGACGGCGTGTCTGCCAAATCCATGTCAAAACAATGGTACCTGCCAGCTAACGAAGAATGATGCTGGATTCATCTGTAATTGCCCGGCTGCATTCGGCGGCTATAAATGTGAAAAAGGCATGTATATGATATTAACGTTTCTTCCCATTTCATTTCAGCGGTGAATGTTATCACTTGTTCCTGTGTTAGTCAGTCATTGTAAATGTACACGGTATGGGGGGGGGGGGGAGGTGAAGATGAAAATGATAATTGAGAGTCATTTTTTTTTTATTAATCACAAAACAAAAGACGGAAGAGCCATAAGTTTCCTTCTAACATATCAAAATAATTACACCATAACAGACCTTCCCTACATAAGTTTCTCTCTATCTGCGTATTCACATTTTTTTTTTTTTTTAGCAAAAAGAAACGCAAGGACACCAGGCAACAATATTGTGTGTATGTGTGTGTTCATGTGTTTCATGAGAAGTATTCGGCATGGAGTATAATGAAATCTATTGAGATGAAAGGTAAAGAAACGAGTTGTCAGCGCTGGTTGTCAATTTTCTATAACTGGCAAATTCTATAATTCAGAAAAAAAAAAATTGCTCCTCCTAATTTTGCTTCGACATATTATATCGTAAAAAAGAGAAAAAACAAAACAAAACGTGCTGACAGTTACTATCAATTCATACTTTCAGAATAAATAAGGGGTTGATGGGGTGGAAAAGTCCTAGTTGCAATGTCAATGGAATACGATAATTTTCATGACATGAAACAGAAACATGACGGTAAAGACTGTTATCACCTCCTTTTCCTTTACCAACCACGCCAACTGTACAGGCTTCGTGTTTTCAGCGTTAACTCTCCTTTCCATGTTTTCAGTCATGGTATTCATTGGCTTGTAGCAAATCTCTGTCAATGTCATTCATAGACATTGGAATCCTCATCTTACTTTCTCTCTAATCCCAAAACTAATGTATCGTTATCTTATTTCTCCACCCCCGCCAGAAATAAACGCGTGCTTCCCGAACCCATGTCATAACAACGCTACTTGTGAGCTAACAGGGAATGGTGGTTTCAACTGCACCTGCCCGAGTGGGGTCATCGGGGATACATGCGAATACGGTATGACATACTGAAGTACATGTATTATCTTTCCCCCATTTCTCATATTGCCATTTTTCTCTACGTATAATGTTCGGTTGTGATTAATGAAAACGATATTATCATAACCCATGTGCTGGAGACAGTTGATTTTTGCAAATTCAGTAGGCTATTCTGGAACTCTTGCACTTTATCTAACGACATGTCACAAATTTTGGCTGATACCCATGGGAGCTGAAAGGCAATTTCAAACGGCATATATTCTGCTATCCCAGTATTTCAGAAATGTAAGAGTATTTCACTGAACCCTTGAGCACCTTTTTTTTTTGGGGGGGGGGGGGAGGGGGAGGTTGCATATAAGCCGATAGGGGACCACAATCTGAGGATTTTTTTTTTTTTGGGTGGGGGGGGGGGGGGAGCTTGCCAGCCGATTGGCCACCACTACTGGTTGATATGGTGTGTCGTAAAATCATGGCAATTTAGAATAATTTTAGGACAATCCCATTTTCGAGCTGGTCACAGTGCCTGACACCCGTAATGGAGGATGTAATAAAATGCGCTGATATCAATGTTTTCTTCTGATTTATTCCCAAGCCCCTGTTGATGTTGACGTCATCCTGACTCTGAGCGATGAGTATGACCTCGATTTCAATAATCGATCTTCTCCGGATTTCCAGGAGCTTGAAGAGAGGACCTTATCGGCTGTAAGTCAATAAACATTTCCAGAAGCCCGTTTCATAAAAAAATGATTTTACAAATGATCTTAAGATTTGTCGTATCTAACAATTAATGCTATGATGAATGGGATACAAAATCGTACTCTCGATCTTCAACCAAACATGTTAAACCAGCGTAAGTATCTTCATAAAGCAGACTTACGGCTAGGCTATAGATACATCGTGTGTGACATCACTCCCAACTCCTTATGAACGGGCCCCAAATCAACCAATGCTTGCATTGCGTATAATTCACTTTAAACCTCTACACATTTGGTTTGCCTTGTTGTTTTGATCATTTTTACGTTTCTCATTTGTTACATCTGTGATCTCTCAGGTGTTTTGCTCGGACCAGTGACATGGGCAAATGATAATGATTTACACTTCTCACTATTGTATAGATATCAAACAAAAAACACGTCATAAAATTTTACATTCAGGTGGATGGTATCGATAATTGACAAAGAAAGTTATTTTACAAATGAACAAATGAACTCGCTTGAACAATTTTCAGTCGAATTTGCGGCAATGACCTTTATTGTTTTTGTTTTGATTTAACAAACACGAAATGTGCTTCGCTTTATTTTAATTTTTTTTTAATTTTATCTGAGCAGGCACGAAAATACTATTCATAGTCTTTTCTGCTTTATGGAGCGACGTTGTTGGCATTGAAACTTATTATACTTCACGAAACATCCATTGATTTAAGAAATTCAAATGTTTTAAAGGAAAAAAAAAAAGAGGCGATGCCTGAAAGGGTCTCCAAGGTATATATATATATATATATTTCTTTTTGTTGTTGTTTTTTTAGCAGATGTAACCAGACTTTGGCAGTTTAGGCAGAATCCAATTATCTCCATGCATTTTTTCAATTTCTCTTCCTACAGATTGACGAGTTGATAAACATGACGGCGAACACGAGTGATCTTGTCTTTGTCAGTGCTGAAATATTGAATGTCGGGTAAAGATGCAGCAATTATTCAGGGACGTAACTTATTGGGAAAGGGGGAAATTCAGGGGTTTAAATTCATCCAATTCAATTCAATTCAATTCATTTATTTTCATACTTCTCATTTATGAACATTACACCAGAAATAATGATACAAGTTTTTTTTTTTTTTTTTTTTTTTTTTTTTAACCTTGTAAGCAATGTGCAGAAAACAAACAATATATATGGTGAAAACACAGTAATTACGTGTAATGATAACTGGTCAAAATCGTAATGGGATTGATCAAAGGAAGTGCATTTGCGTTGAAATGAAACATAAACTGTCCAAGTTGAAAAAAATACAAATCTTTAATTTTTTAATTTTTAATTTTTAATTACAACAGAAATAATAATAAAATTTTTTTTTAACCTTGTAAACAATGTGCAGAAAACAAGCAATATACATGGTGAAAACACAGTAATTACGTGTAATGATAACTGGTCAAAATCGAAATGGGATTGATCAAAGAGAAGTATGACGGGACTTACATGAAAGCTAGCTTGTTTGGCTGTAAGCCCGAGAAATCGGTGTTTATGAAAAAGAAACGGAGAACGGATAGAAGATAAGACCAGGTGATTTAATGGTGCCAAATAAGAAAAGCGGGGTATGGCTATGTGATAAAAAAAAAGAAAAAGAAAAAAGAAAAAACAACTCTACTAAAATTCATTCATCCATTCATTTATTTTTCATTTCCAACAGAAACATATAAATATATTACAGAAATTGAATACATAGATTTCATCATAGTACAAAATAAAGGATAACTTTACAGAAAAATTGTAAGTATACGAAAATGTTGGAAATGGGGAGGAGTGCTAAGCAGCTGAGCTTGTAGGGTGCATTCCCCCCACACGTAATACAAGAAATTGTGACCCGCTACAACAAAAAGGTCCTAAAGTCGCCCACGGTCGAAGCCGTGCAAATGGAGTTTGAAGTCAGAGCATTAAAATTGGTGAAAACTTACGATTTTCTGATTTTGATATATTATTGGAGTCTAACATGTCTTCTATCATCTGTCGAAATTTTGAAGCAAAATAATGAAAGAAAAGATTAAAAAATAGCGTTTTTCTGAGCCATGTTTTTTGGCGTTTCAACGTAGCACAAACTGGTTCAAAAATTTGGATTGAGCGCCACAGATAGGTTCCGCCCCTAACAACGACCAGAGTGATCTCATTGGTAAGTTTGCTGCTTGCTGCTAACCGAAGCGTGAAGCTCGCACACTGCCCAGTCGACTGGTGCGTGCGGGCGGGGTGCGCTATGCTCAGCCGCTTCTCACATCCTGGTCACTGATTGGTCGGTGAGGAGACCGCTGACACTGATGTGCTTGAATGAACTCTTCGGGGGTTGCTAGGGCTTACCTTCTATTGTCTAGAGGTGAAAACTGACTTGCGTGTCCCTTGATCGCGATTGCGTCGAAAGGAAGACTTTTAGGGCGCTTTTCTCGAAACAGTGATTTTCCAGACGTCTCGACATGCTCTCTTTTAAACATCGATATTTACGCAGCCGATTATTTTTTTTTATAAAATGTGTTATACATCAATTTAAAGCAGAAAGATTAGGGGATTATATCATGCAATTTTCAAATAATCGACCTCGCCCGACTTTAGGATCATTTTGTTGTAGCGGGTCACAATTATATGATCGATTGACTGATATACATTGAAAATGGATGAAACAAAGAAACTAAGACAAAAAGACCTATAACAAACCTAACTAATCCGAAACAAAAACCTAGAACAAATCCCTATACAAAAGTCGCTGTCATGCCGGAAGAGAGAGGAAAGAAAGAGAGAAGAAGAAAAATAGCGAAAGAAAGGCAAGAGAACATTTTTTTTTCTTCGATATCACGAAACATTCAAAGAATTTCAGTTCGTTTTAATTTTTTGTTTTTGCTCCCCGAATAAAAAAGTGATATCACGGTGTCTTACCTTTTCCTAATATTAGAAATTAAAAATTCGATCTGATGTGTGCAACGGGTGGTTGAATTTTAATTCTAAAAGTGACGAATCTCCCTTGTGTGGGGGAATGATAATCATTCACTCAACTCCATCACATCGCTTTGATATTAGATGTTGAAAAATTATGCAGTAAATGAGAGAGTTACGAAACAACTGAAAAATTTAGTTTGTGTTTGGTTTCTTTTTCTAAATTTTGATAAAAGCCAACGTATCGTCTTTCCTTTCACTGAAAACTTCTCACAATTCCAGCCAAACTGTACCATATCGTTGCCTTTTGGAAATCTAATTCCTAAAATGGAAAGAGCTCCCTCTCTCGGGATGGAAATGCTTCATCCCACGCAGTCTTTGTCGGTCCGGTTAGATGTAAGCTTTCCAAGTGAACTGGGTAGTGAACGAGAAAATCACTACTCAATTGAAGACTTTACTTTGCTTCTCATTTTTTTCCAATCCTAATGAAGTAGTCAACGTGTCCTTTGTTTACTATTTTGTGAAAGATTTTAGAATTATTTCACAAGGGTATGCACCAGACGATTGAAATTTCAATTTTGGAAAAAAAAAACTCTTTATGCCTGCTCATTGCGCTTAGATTTAAGAACTTTAAATAAGTTGATGACTTAAGATATTATACAATGATTGCAGAGTTTTTTTTTTTTTTGTTTTGGGTGTTTTTTGTTTAACAATTTGAGCAAATGACCCACATATCTTTCTGTTTAGATAGTTTCCAAAAGTGCCCCCCCCCCCAAAAAAAAAAAAAAATAACAGATAGTTGAATTTCAATTCTAATAGTGAAAAGCTCCCTCGGGGAAAGGGAGGGGGATAACTCGTTACAAAACCCTTCCCTGAATTTCCCTGAAATTAGGTCTCAACCAAAACTATACGATCCTTTTAATGTGCCTTTAATCATCAATGTCATGATGCTCCAATGAGTACGAGGGAAGCATTATGTATATACATAAACACACACACACACACACACACACACACACACACGTATGAGCATATATAAATAAATATATATACACGTATATGCACATATATATGAAGAGTTTGTTTGCAAAAACCGATGTCCATTTTTGAAGATTTTGAAGTACGGTCTCTGTCATAAAGTACAAAATAATACCTTTTAAATGATATATTGGTCACTACATATAAAGGTACATTTTTGAAGTTATGGTCAAAAGAAACAAAAAATTTCTTATTATTCTCTTTATTTTTCTTGACTTTAATCGCAAATATCTCCATTCGACAAATATGGACTTATCGGTTTTTGCAAACAATCTCTTCATATATATGTATATATATATATATATATATATATATATATATATACATATATATATGTAAATAGAGAGAGAAGAGAGAGAGAGAGAGGGAGATAAGGAGATCATTCCTAAAATGTTTCCCAATATTTCATGACTGCACGCATGGACGTATGACATCTACATTCAGTTTTTTATGCACATGGCGATTTCCGTTGTCTTTCAGGAAAGGAAGCACAATTGTCTCTCTTCTACTAGAATTCCGTGCGAGGATCCTTCTGTTCTCACAACAAGACGTCATAGATCTGGTGGAGCTGCAAATCTTTGAAGACATGGAAAGCCCCAATTCCGTTCTGGAACGAAGACTACCAACCCTCCTCGCCATAGTTGTCGAGAACGGTGCGTATACAGTGCACTCCCGTTATAACAAACATTGTTATTATGAAATTCCGGTTATAACGAAGTAACGATTAGGACCCGCAACATTATCCGCTCTTTGTTTGTTATTGTTCATTTCTTCGGTTATAACGAAGTTTCGATGTAACGAAAGAAAACCGCCAGTCTTGTAGACATCGTTATAACGGGAGTCCACTGCATGTTCGAGAAAGTTACAAAGAAACAGCAACGAGTAGCTGTGTCACCTACAATAGAGTCATTTCCGAATAACTCGCAAGAAATGATATTTGAAGAAAAAAAAAGAAAAAAAAAACCTGATTGCGATAATCATTTGCCATATCACAGAAATATCTCCAAATTAGTTTTCTTCTGTAATGACAGCATCCCTAGCATCACTGTGTTGGCTTTGACACTTTGACACTCTCGCATACCTTGGAAACGCAATTACAGATTATCTCCTTACATTTCTCCACATGGTGTTACATGAATCACTAATTGATACTCTTAAATCATTTTTCTTATTTATCAAAAATTGTTTGGCATGAGAACTGCAAAAAAAAGTGTTTAATGCCGATAAAGACTCTCATTAGTCAAACGATAAATCTTAAAAAAGAGCCTACTGTGATTATGTGACCGTGCATCACAAAACGAACAAAAAGTCGCACACACTGATTTTGTGTGAGGAATCTAAATAGGTGAAAAGGGTCAAACTAGCCGATCTTGACTTTTTCATATTTTCTGGAAGAGTAAGTCTTCTTCTACATAATGCTGAAATTTTGGATCATAAAATGGGCAGGAAAGTACGTTTTCTGGCAGTTTCTCTCTAACATTTTTTTGGCAGAATAGTGTGATTAAGTATGCTTTTAGAGTCCTCTTTTCATTTCTTATAAACCTTGTACACACTCTCCAATTTCAACTCCTATAACTTTTGAAAGGATAATGCTACTGTTTTCAAAGTTGGCATTAATTAAGGACAGAGTGTGTTAATAAGGCATGCCAAATTTCAGTTTGATCTGATAATCCCTTCATTGTTGTTACTCCAATAGTTTTCTTCCTGATTTTTGTCCCATTCATCGCGCAGCCAGCACGACTTTGGTAAAGATTCAGTGCTTGAATTGACACTTTAGTTCAGAGCCTCTTTTCTCAGTTCACACTATTCCTGTGTGTGTGCTTTCTTTCCAATATCTAGATAGGTTAGGAGAATCCATTTGATTTGAGTTATACATCACTTTAAAGCTTAAGGTCTGCTCTTTCAGAATATGCTCTTAACTAAAATTTCATGTCTGGTGACTTTTTGTTTGTTTTGTGGTGCAAGGTCACATATAGGAAATGAATTGCACGTAATTCATATTCATCAGTTTTCCGGTTCTTGCTGTGCTGTTGAGCCTTGCCAAGCAGCAGTCCATCGTTCCTCTGATTCACCCATGCGGTTTGTCATGCAACAAAGACTTGCAAACAAAACGAAAATAGAACTGCCATGGAACTAAGTGTGACTGCATCATTCGTGGAAGTATTCCCCAAATGAATTATCTTCCATAACGACAGCATTCATTTGCATCACCGTGATGATATCGCTATCTATTGATTATTAAATTATGTGATTTTAATTCAATACTCGATATGTTTTGATATGCATACTACACAGCCATTCCTTGTGAGAGCCGCAACCCCTGCCAGAATGGAGGAACGTGTTTAATCGAAGGCAAAGATGTCAGCCCCCTGTCTTGCTCATGTCCTAACGGCACCATTGGTGCAATGTGTGAAACAGGTATACTTGCCTTCCAAAATATCGCTAGGAGCAGTTGTAATGTAAAATAAAATCTAAAAAAAAAATCAAATGACTGATTTCTTATTCTATCATTCAAAGCGTTTTGTATTTCATCCATTACAGTGTATTCCATACGATGTGGACATTCATCAAAGTGATTGATGTTTTTTACATTGGTTGTTGGTATTCATAACTCACATTTTAGAATTACTTTGATGCTCGAAAGCTAGATTTTTGTTTCTTCTGCAATTGGTAAATAATGCCTTTAAACTTAAGAAGTCTTCTAAGATCCAAATTATGTGATATTGTACTTTCTTCTTTCAGTCCTGACGGCGTGTCTGCCAAATCCATGTCAAAACAATGGTACCTGCCAGCTAACGAAGAATGATGCTGGATTCATCTGTAATTGCCCGGCTGCATTCGGCGGCTATAAATGTGAAAAAGGCATGTATATGATATTAACGTTTCTTCCCATTTCATTTCAGCGGTGAATGTTATCACTTCTTCCTGTGTTAGTCAGTCATTGTAAATGTACACGGTATGGAGGGGGGGGGGAGGTGAAGATGAAAATGATAATTGAGAGTCATTTTTTTTTTATTAATCACAAAACAAAAGACGGAAGAGCCAGAAGTTTCCTTCTAACATATCAAAATAATTACACCATAACAGACCTTCCCTACATAAGTTTCTCTCTATCTGCGTATTCACTTTTTTTTTTTTTTTTAGCAAAAAGAAACGCAAGGACACCAGGCAACAATATTGTGTGTATGTGTGTGTTCATGTGTTTCATGAGAAGTATTCGGCATGGAGTATAATGAAATCTATTGAGATGAAAGGGAAAGAAACGAGTTGTCAGCGCTGGTTGTCGATTTTCTATAACTGGCAAATTCTATAATTCAGAAAAAAAAATTGCTCCTCCTAATTTTGCTTCGACATATTATATCGTAAAAAAGAGAAAAACAAAACAAAACGTGCTGACAGTTACTATCAATTCATTCTTTCAGAATACAATAGTTTTCATGACAATAAACAGAAACATGACGGTAAAGACTGATATCACCTCCTTTTCCTTTACCAACCACGCCAACTGTACAGGCTTCGTGTTTTCAGCGTTAACTCTCCTGTCCATGTTTTCAGTCATGGTATTCATTGGCTTGTAGCAAATCTCTGTCAATGTCATTCATAGACATTGGAATCCTCATCTTACTTTCTCTCTAATCCCAAAACTAATGTATCGTTATCTTATCACCCCCGCCAGAAATAAACGCGTGCTTCCCGAACCCATGTCATAACAACGCTACTTGTGAGCTAACAGGGAATGGTGGATTCAACTGCACCTGCCCGAGTGGGGTCATCGGGGATACATGCGAATACGGTATGACATACTGAAGTACATGTATTATCTTTCCCCCATTTCTCATATTGCCATTTTTCTCTACGTATAATGTTCGGTTGTGATTAATGAAAACGATATTATCATAACCCATGTGCTGGAGACAGTTGATTTTTTGCAAATTCAGTAGGCTATTCTGGAACTCTTGCACTTTATCTAACGACATGTCACAAATTTTGGCTGATACCCATGGGAGCTGAAAGGCAATTTCAAACGGCATATATTCTGCTATCCCAGTATTTCAGAAATGTAAGAGTATTTCACTGAACCCTTGAGGGAGGGCGACACAATAAGCATTGAATGGTTCACGTATAAAATGATCTCAGCAAACTTCTGTACTCTTCGTTTCAATTACAACGATCACATAGTGGTATACGAACGCACTCGTAATCACGAACAACCTAAGCATGGTTAGACGCACACTCACCATTGAATGGTTCACGTATAAAATTATCTCAGCAAACTTCTGTACTCTTCGTTTCAATTACAACGATCACATTGTGGTATACGAACGCACTCGTAATCACGAACAACCTAAGCACGATTAGACGCGCACTCACCTGACAGCAACGTTGCCAGAGTTAGCAAATATTGTTTTCTGGCATAACTTTTGACGCTTTATAGCATCTACCAGTGTGCTAGGTATAATTTGTATTTCTGTCGTTTTTAGCATAACTCCAGCTTAATTGCTACAAAAAGGAAATGTTTGTTCGATAATTTCTCAGCTGATTTGTCGATGAAAAATTGTTAGCACCTTTTTTGTGGGGGGGGGGGAGGGTGAGGTTGCATATAAGCCGATAGGGGACCACAATCTGAGGATTTTTTTTTTTTTTTTTTTTTGGGGGGGGGGGGGGAGCTTGCCAGCCGATTGGTCACCACTACTGGTTGATATGGTGTGTCGTAAAATCATGGCAATTTAGAATAATTTTAGGACAATCCCATTTTCGAGCTGGTCACAGTGCCTGACACCCGTAATGGAGGATGTAATAAAATGCGCTGATATCAATGTTTTCTTCTGATTTATTCCCAAGCCCCTGTTGATGTTGACGTCATCCTGACTCTGAGCGATGAGTATGACCTCGATTTCAATAATCGATCTTCTCCGGATTTCCAGGAGCTTGAAGAGAGGACCTTATCAGCTGTAAGTCAATAAACATTTCCAGAAGCCCGTTTCATAAAAATGATTTTACAAATAATCTTAAGATTTGTCGTATCTAACAATTAATGCTATGATGAATGGGATACAAAATCGTTACTCTCGATCTTCAACCAAACATGTTAAACCAAGCGTAAGTATCTTCATAAAGCAGACTTACGGCTAGGCTATAGATACATCGTGTGTGACATCACTCCCAACTCCTTATGAACGGGCCCCAAATCAACCAATGCTTGCATTGCGTATAATTCACTTTAAACCTCTACACATTTGGTTTGCCTTGTTGTTTTGATCATTTTTACGTTTCTCATTTGTTACATCTGTGATCTCTCAGGTGTTTTGCTCGGACCAGTGACATGGGCAAATGATAATGATTTACACTTCTCACTATTGTATAGACATCAAACAAAAAACACGTCATAAAATTTTACATTCAGGTGGATGGTATCGATAATTGACAAAGAAAGTTATTTTACAAATGAACAAATAAACTCGCTTGAACAATTTTCAGTCGAATTTGCGGCAATGACCTTTATTGTTTTTGTTTTGATTTAACAAACACGAAATGTGCTTCGTTTTATTTTATTTTTTTTTATTTTATCTGAGCAGGCAGGAAAATGCTATTCATAGTCTTTTCTGCTTTATGGAGCGACGTTGTTGGCATTGAAACTTATTATACTTCACGAAACATCCATTGATTTAAGAAATTCAAATGTTTTAAAGGAAAAAAAAAGAGGCGATGCCTGAAGGGGTCTCCAAGGTATATATATATATATATATATTCTTTTTGTTGTTGTTTTTTTAGCAGATGTAACCAGACTTTGGCAGTTTAGGCAGAATCCAATTATCTCCATGCATTTTTTCAATTTCTCTTCCTACAGATTGACGAGTTGATAAACATGACGGCGAACACGAGTGATCTTGTCTTTGTCAGTGCTGAAATATTGAATGTCGGGTAAAGATGCAGCAATTATTCAGGGACGTAACTTATTGGGAAAGGGGGAGATTCAGGGTTTTAAATTCATCCAATTCAATTCAATTCAATTCATTTATTTTCATACTTCTCATTTATGAACATTACTCCAGAAATAATGATACAATTTTTTTTTTTTTTTTTTTTTTAACCTTGTAAGCAATGTGTAGAAAACAAACAATATATATGGTGAAAACACAGTAATTACGTGTAATGATAACTGGTCAAAATCGAAATGGGATTGATCAAAGGAAGTGCATTTGCGTTGAAATGAAACATAAACTGTCCAAGTTGAAAAAAATACAAATCTTTAATTTTTTAATTTTTAATTTTTAATTACAACAGAAATAATAATACAATTTTTTTTTACCTTGTAAACAATGTGCAGAAAACAAGCAATATACATGGTGAAAACACAGTAATTACGTGTAATGATAACTGGTCAAAATCGAAATGGGATTGATCAAAGAGAAGTATGACGGGACTTACATGAAAGCTAGCTTGTTTGGCTGTAAGCCCGAGTAATCGGTGTTTATGTAAAAGAAACGGAGAACGGATAGAAGATAAGACCAGGTGATTTAATGGTGCCAAATAAGAAAAGCGGGGTATGCCTATGTGATAAAAAAAAGAAAAAGAAAAAAGAAAAAACAACTCTACTAAAATTCATTCATTCATTCATTTATTTTTCATTTCCAACAGAAACATATAAATATATTACAGAAATTGAATACATAGATTTCATCGTAGTACAAAATAAAGGATAACTTTACAGAAAAATTGTAAGTATACGAAAATGTTGGAAATGGGGAGGAGTGCTAAGCAGCTGAGCTTGTAGGGTGCATTTCCCCCACACGTAATACAAGAAATTGTGACCCGCTACAACAAAAAGGTCCTAAAGTCGCCCACGGTCGAAGCCGTGCAAATCGAGTTTGAAGTCAGAGCATTAAAATTGGTGAAAACTTACGATTTTCTGATTTGATATATTATTGGAGTCTAACATGTCTTCTATCATCTGTCGAAATTTTGAAGCAAAATAATGAAAGAAAAGATTAAAAAATAGCGTTTTTCTGAGCCATGTTTTTTGGCGTTTCAACGTAGCACAAACTGGTTCAAAAATTTGGATTGAGCGCCACAGATAGGTTCCGCCCCTAACAACGACCAGAGTGATCTCATTGGTAAGTTTGCTGCTTGCTGCTAACCGAAGCGTGAAGCTCGCACACTGCCCAGTCGACTGGTGCGTGCGGGCGGGGTGCGCTATGCTCAGCCGCTTCTCACATCCTGGTCACTGATTGGTCGGTGAGGAGACCGCTGACACTGATGTGCCTGAATGAACTCTTCGGGGGTTGCTAGGGCTTACCTTCTATTGTCTAGAGGTGAAAACTGACTTGCGTGTCCCTTGATCGCGATTGCGTCGAAAGGAAGACTTTTAGGGCGCTTTTCTCGAAACAGTGATTTTCCAGACGTCTCGACATGCTCTCTTTTAAACATCGATATTTACGCAGCCGATTATTTTTTTTTTTATAAAATGTGTTATACATCAATTTAAAGCAGAAAGATTAGGGGATTATATCATGCAATTTTGAAATAATCGACCTCGCCCGACTTTAGGATCATTTTGTTGTAGCGGGTCACAATTATATGATCGATTGACTGATATACATTGAAAATGGATGAAACAAAGAAACTAAGACAAAAAGACCTATAACAAACCTAACTAATCCGAAACAAAAACCTAGAACAAATCCCTATACACTAAGTCGCTGTCATGCCGGAAGAGAGAGGAAAGAAAGAGAGAAGAAGAGAAAGAGCGAAAGAAAGGCAAGAGAACATTTTTTTCTTCGATATCACGAAACATTCAAAGAATTTCAGTTCGTTTTAGTTTTTTGTTTTTGCTCCCCGAATGAAAAAGTGATATCATGGTGTCTTACTTTTTCCTAATATTAGAAATTAAAAATTCGATCTGATGTGTGCAACGGGTGGTTGAATTTTAATTCTAAAAGTGACGAATCTCCCTTGTGTGGGGGAATGATAATCATTCACTCAACTCCATCACATCGCTTTGATATTAGATGTTGAAAAATTATGCAGTAAATGAGAGAGTTACGAAACAACTGAAAAATTTAGTTTGTGTTTGGTTTCTTTTTCTAAATTTTGATAAAAGCCAACGTATCGTCTTTCCTTTCACTGAAAACTTCTCACAATTCCAGCCAAACTGTACCATATCGTTGCCTTTTGGAAATCTAATTCCTAAAATGGAAAGAGCTCCCTCTCTCGGGATGGAAATGCTTCATCCCACGCAGTCTTTGTCGGTCCGGTTAGATGTAAGCTTTCCAAGTGAACTGGGTAGTGAACGAGAAAATCACTACTCAATTGAAGACTTTACTTTGCTTCTCATTTTTTTTTCCCAATCCTAATGAAGTAGTCAACGTGTCCTTTGTTTACTATTTTGTGAAAGATTTTAGAATTATTTCACAAGGGTATGCACCAGACGATTGAAATTTCAATTTTGGAAAAAAAAAAACTCTTTATGCCTGCTCATTGCGCTTAGATTTAAGAACTTTAAATAAGTTGATGACTTAAGATATTATACAATGATTGCAGAGTTTATTTTGTTTTGGGTGTTTTTTGTTTAACAATTTGAGCAAATGACCCACATATCTTTTTGTTTAGATAGTTTCCAAAAGTGCCCCCCCCCCCCAAAAAAAAAAAAAAAATAACAGATAGTTGAATTTCAATTCTAATAGTGAAAAGCTCCCTCGGGGAAAGGGAGGGGGATAACTCGTTACAAAACCCTTCCCTGAATTTCCCTGAAATTAGGTCTCAACCAAAACTATACGATCCTTTTAATGTGCCTTTAATCATCAATGTCATGATGCTCCAATGAGTACGATGGAAGCATTATGTATATACATAAACACACACACACACACACACACACACACACACGTATGAGCATATGTAAATAAATATATATACACGTATATGCACATATATATGAAGAGTTTGTTTGCAAAAACCGATAAGTCCATTTTTGAAGATTTTGAAGTACGGTCTCTGTCATAAAGTGCAAAATAATACCTTTTAAATGATATATTGGTCACTACATAAAAAGGTACATTTTTGAAGTTATGGTCAAAAGAAACAAAAAATTTCTTATTATTCTCTTTATTTTTCTTGACTTTAATCGCAAATATCTCCATTCGACAAATATGGACTTATCGGTTTTTGCAAACAATCTCTTCATATATATATATATATATATATATATATATATATACACATATATATATGTAAATAGAGAGAGAAGAGAGAGAGAGAGAGGGAGATAAGGAGATCATTCCTAAAATGTTTCCTAATATTTCATGACTGCACGCATGGACGTATGACATCTACATTCAGTTTTTATGCACATGGCGATTTCCGTTGTCTTTCAGGAAAGGAAGCACAATTGTCTCTCTTCTACTAGAATTCCGTGCGAGGATCGTTCTGTTCTCACAACAAGACGTCATAGATCTGGTGGAGCTGCAAATCTTTGAAGACATGGAAAGCCCCAATTCCGTTCTGGAACGAAGACTACCAACCCTCCTCGCCATAGTTGTCGAGAACGGTGCGTATACAGTGCACTCCCGTTATAACAAACATTGTTATTATGAAATTCCGGTTATAACGAAGTAACGATTAGGACCCGCAACATTATCCGCTCTTTGTTTGTTATTGTTCATTTCTTCGGTTATAACGAAGTTTCGATGTAACGAAAGAAAACCGCCGGTCTTGAAGACTTCGTTATAACGGGAGTCCACTGCATGTTCGAGAAAGTTACAAAGAAACAGCAACGAGTAGCTGTGTCACCTACAATAGAGTCATTTCCGAATAACTCGCAAGACATGATATTTGAAGAAAAAAAAAGGAAAAAAAAAACTGATTGCGATAATCATTTGCCATATCACAGAAATATCTCCAAATTAGTTTTCTTCTGTAATGACAGCATCCCTAGCATCACTGTGTTGGCTTTGGCACTTTGACACTCTCGCATACCTTGGAAACGCAATTACAGATTATATCCTTACATTTCTCCACATGGTGTTCCATGAATCACTAATTGATACTCTTAAATCATTTTTCTTATTTATCAAAAATTGTTTGGCATGAGAACTGCAAAAAAAAAAGTGTGTAATGCCGATAAAGACTCTCATTAGTCAAACGATAAATCTTAAAAAAGAGCCTACTGTGATTATGTGACCGTGCATCACAAAACGAACAAAAAGTCGCACACACTGATTTTGTGTGAGGAATCTAAATAGGTGAAAAGGGTCAAACTAGCCGATCTTGACTTTTTCATATTTTCTGGAAGAGTAAGTCTTCTTCTACATAATGCTGAAATTTGGGATCATAAAATGGGCAGGAAAGTACGTTTTCTAGCAGTTTCTCTCTAACATTTTTTGGCAGAATAGTGTGATTAAGTGTGCTTTTAGAGTCCTCTTTTCATTTCTTATAAACCTTGTACACACTCTCCAATTTCAACTCCTATAACTTTTGAAAGGATAATGCTACTGCTTTCAAAGTTGGCATTAATTAAGGACAGAGTGTGTTAATAAGGCATGCCAAATTTCAGTTTGATCTGATAATCCCTTCATTGTTGTTACTCCAATAGTTTACTTCCTGATTTTTGTCCCATTCATCGCGCAGCCAGCACGACTTTGGTAAAGATTAAGTGCTTGAATTGACACTTGAGTTCAGAGCCTCTTTTCTCAGTTCACACTATTCCTGTGTGTGTGCTTTCTTTCCAATATCTAGATAGGTCAGGAGAATCCATTTGATTTGAGTTATACATCACTTTAAAGCTTAAGGTCTGCTCTTTCAGAATATGCTCTTAACTAAAATTTCATGTCTGTCGACCTTTTGTTTGTTTTGTGGTGCAAGGTCACATATAGGAAATGAATTGCACGTAATTCATATTCATCAGTTTTCCGGTTCTTGCTGTGCTGTTGAGCCTTGCCAAGCAGCAGTCCATCGTTCCTCTGATTCACCCATGCGGTTTGTCATGCAACAAAGACTTACAAACAAAACGAAAATAGAACTGCCATGAAACTAAGTGTGACTGCATCATTCGTGGAAGTATTCCCCAAATGAATTATCTTCCATAACGACAGCATTCATTTGCATCACCGTGATGATATCGCTATCTATTGATTATCAATTTATGTGATTTTAATTCAATACTCGATATGTTTTGATATGCATACTACACAGCCATTCCTTGTGAGAGCCGCAACCCCTGCCAGAATGGAGGAACGTGTTTAATCGAAGGCAAAGATGTCAGCCCCCTGTCTTGCTCATGTCCTAACGGCACCATTGGTGCAATGTGTGAAACAGGTATACTTGCCTTCCAAAATATCGCTAGGAGCAGTTGTAATGTAAAAAAAAATCTAAAAAAAAAATCAAATGACTGATTTCTTATTCTATCAGTCAAAGCGTTTTGTATTTCATCCATTACAGTGTATTCCATACGATGTGGACATTCATCAAAGTGATTGATGTTTTTTACATTGGTTGATGGTATTCATAACTCATATTTTAGAATTACTTTGATGCTCGAAAGGTAGATTTTTGTTTCTTCTGCAATTGGTAAATAATGCCTTTAAACTTGAGAAGTCTTCTAAGATCCAAATTATGTGATATTGTACTTTCTTCTTTCAGTCCTGACGGCGTGTCTGCCAAATCCATGTCAAAACAATGGTACCTGCCAGCTAACAAAGAATGATGCTGGATTCATCTGTAATTGCCCGGCTGCATTCGGCGGATATAAATGTGAAAAAGGCATGTATATGATATTATCGTTTCTTCCCATTTCATTTTAGCGGTGAATGTTATCACTTCTTCCTGTGTTAGTCAGTCATTGTAAATGTACACGGTATGGGGGGGGGGGAGGTGAAGATGGAAATGATAGTTGAGAGTCATTTTTTTTTTAATCAATCACAAAACAAAAGACGGAAGAGCCTTCAGTTTCCTTCCAAAATATCAAAATAATTACACCATAACAGACCTTCTCTCCATAAATTTCTCTCTATCTGAGTATTCACATTTTTTTTTAGCAAAAAGAAACGCAAGGACACCAGCCAACAATATTTTTTGTATGTGTGTGTGTGCGTGTGTTTCTTGAGAAGTATTCGGCATGGAATATAATGAAATCTATTCAGATGAAAGAGAAAGAAATGAGTTATCAATTTTCAATAACCGGCAAATTCTTTGATTCAGACAAATTTGCTCCTACTCCTAGTTTTGCTTAGACATATTATATCGTAAAAAAAAGAAAAACAAAACAAAACGTGCTGACAGTTACTATTAATTTATCCTTTCAGAATAAATAAGGGGTTGATGGGGTGGAAAAGTCCTAGTTGCAATGTCAATGGAATACGATAATTTCCATGACATGAAACAGAAACATGACGGTAAAGACTGTTATCACCTCCTTTTCCTTTACCAACCACGCCAACTGTACAGGCTTCGTGTTTTCAGCGTTAACTCTCCTGTCCATGTTTTCAGTCATGGTATTCATTGGCTTGTAGCAAATCTCTGTCAATGTCATTCATAGACATTGGAATCCTCATCTTACTTTCTCTCTAATCCCAAAACTAATGTATCGTTATCTTATTTCTCCACCCCCACCCCCGCCAGAAATAAACGCGTGCTTCCCGAACCCATGTCATAACAACGCTACTTGTGAGCTAGCAGGGAATGGTGGATTCAACTGCACCTGCCCGGGTGGGGTCATCGGGGATACATGCGAATACGGTATGACACACTGAAGTACATGTATTATCTTTCCCCCATTTCTCATATTGCCATTTTTCTCTACATAGAATGTTCGGTCGTGATTAATGAAAACGTTGTTATCATAACCCATGTGCTGGAGACAGCTGTTGATTTTTGCAAATTCAGTAGGCTATTCTGGAACTCTTGCACTTTATCTAACGACATGTCACAAATTTTGGCTGATACCCATGGGAGCTGAAAGGCAATTTCAAACGGCATATATTCTGCTATCCCAGCATTTCAGAAATGTAAAGTATTTCACTGAACCCTTGAGGGAGAGCGACACAATAAGCATTGAATGGTTCACGTATAAAATGATCTCGGCAAACTTCTGTACTCTTCGTTTCAATTACAACGATCACACAGTGGTATACGAACGCACTCGTAATCACGAACAGCCTAAGCACGATTAGACGCGCACTCACCTGACAGCAACGTTGCCAGAGTTGGCAATTATTATGTTTTCTGGCATCATTCTTTTGACGCTTTATATAGCATCTACCAGTGTGCTAGGTATAATTTGTCTTTCTGTCATTTTTAGCATAACTCCAGCTTAATTGCTACAAAAAGGAAATGTTTGTTCGTTAGTTTCTCAGCTGATTTGTCGATGAATAAGTTTATTGTTAACACCTTTTTTTTTGGGGGGGGGGGAGCTTGCCAGCCGATTGGCCACCACTACTGGTTGATATGGTGTATCGTAAAATCATGGCAATTTTGAATAATTTTAGGACAATCCCATTTTCGAGCTGGTCACAGTGCCTGACACCCGTAATGGAGGATGTGTTAAAACGCGCTCATATCAATATTTTCTTCTGACTTATTCCCAAGCCCCTGTTGATGTTGACGTCATCCTGACTCTGAGCGATGAATATGACCTCGATTTCAATAATCGATCTTCTCCGGACTTCCAGGAGCTTGAAGAGAGGACCTTATCGGCTGTAAGTCAATAAACATTTCCAGAATCCTGTTTTATAAAAATGATCTTACAAATAATCTTACGATTTGTCGTATCTAACAATTAATGCTATGATGAATGGGATACAAAATCGTTACTCTCGATCTTCAACCAAACATGTTAAACCAAGCGTAAGTATCTTCATAAAGCAGACTATAGATACATCGTGTGTGACATCACTCCCAACTCCTTATGAACGGGCCCCAAATCAACCAATGCTTGCATTGCCTATAATTCACTTTAAACCTGTACACATTTGGTTTGCCTTGTTGTTTTGATCATTTTTACGTTTCTCATTTGTTACATCTGTGATCTCTCAGGTGTTTTGCTCGGACCAGTGACATGGGCAAATGATAATGATTTACACTTCTCACTATTGTATAGATAGCAAACAAAAAACACGTCATGAAATTTTACATTCAGGTGGATGGTATCGATAATCGACAAAGAAAGTTATTTTACAAATGAACAAATAAACTCGCTTGAACAATTTCCATTCGAATTCGCGGCAATGACCTATATTGTTTTTGTTTTGATTTAACAAACACGAAATGTGCTTCGTTTTATTTTAAATTTTTTATTTTTTATTTTATCTGAGCAGGTAGGAAAATACTATTCAAAGTCTTTTCTGCTTTATGGAGCGACGTTGTTGGCATTGAAACTTATTATACCTCACAAACATCCATTGATTTAAGAAATTCAAATGTTTTAAAGAAAGAAAAAGAGGCGATGTGTGAAATGGTCTCCAAGGTATATATATATCTTTTTTTTTCTTTTTGTTGTTGTTTTTTTAGCAGATGTAACCAGACTTTGGCAGTTTAGGCAGAATCCAATTATCTTCGCAACAACTAAGTAGAATAATTATGAATTGATAAATTAAGTGGATCTTGCTGGTCTAAGAGTGACACATTCTATGCATTTTTTTTTTTCAATTTCTCTCCCTACAGATTGACGAGTTGATAAACATGACGGCGAACACGAGTAATCTTGTCTTTGTCAGTGCCGAAATATCGAATGTCGGGTAAAGATGCAGCTATGATTCAGGGCCGTAACTTAATGGAAAAGGTGGGGGGGGGGGGATTCAGGGGTTTAAATTCATTCAATTGAATTGAATTGAATTGAATTCATTTATTTTCATGCTTCTCATATATGAACATTAGTAATTTCATTTCATTTCATTTCATTTCATTTTATTTCATTCTTCTCCTTTTTCCATCAGAACATAACACAGTATAAATTAGGAGTCATATCACAATCGTATACATACATCTTGCAAATGATATCAAATGATACAATAATAAAGTTACATATATATGTATGTATACGCAAAAAAAAAATACAAGGTTATGTTTCAGTTGAAAAAAAAACAAGAACTGAGAGGTCCACTAAAAAGCAAGCTTGTAGATTGTGAACCCCTCAATAAAAATCTAATGAAATACTTATTTGCATATGCTTACCTTAAGTATAATTTAAGACAAGACGGAACAAAACAGGAGACACACAGCAACATGACACGACTCGACAGAATAAATGGAAAAATGGAAGAAAGGAAGGAAGAAAGAGAATGCCTACACGCTGATCAAGGAAACGAAAGAGGGAATTGAAGAGGGAATTGAAGAGGTGCTTCAAACAGCTGGTGGCTGCATACAGCCGTGCAGAGATTATGATGGCTATTTCATTATAATAAATTCAGAGATTAATTGATCGATGGTTGGATGATGAACCCTGTGGTTGTTGGAACTTGATTAATAAAAACGAAACATCAGGGAGGGTTTAACAGAAAGAATTTCAAATTCCGCTTAAAAGAATACAAGGAAGGAGAATTTTTTATTTCGCAACTTAATGAATTCCAGAATCTAGGGCCTCTGTATATAAATGTATTCTGAGCCAATAATGTTCTCAGAAGGGGTAAATGAAACTCAGAAGATTGCCTGGTGGGATAATTGTGGAAATACTGATTCCTTGTAAACATTGAATTGAATATACAGGGAAGTGCATTTGCGTTGAAATTAAACATAAACTGTCCAAGTTGAAAAAAATATAAATTTTTAATTTTTATTTACAACAGAAATAATAATACATTTTTTTTTACCTTGTAAACAATGTGCAGAAAACAAGCAATATACATGGTGAAAACACAGTAATTACGTGTAATGATAACTGGTCAAAATCGAAATGGGATTGATCAAAGAGAAGTATGACGGGACCTACATGAAAGCTAGCTTGTTTGGCTGTAAGCCCGAGTAATCGGTATTTATAAAAAAGAAACGGAAAACGGATAGAAGATAAGACCAGGTGATTTAATGGTGCAAAATAAGAAAAGCGGGGTATGCTTATGTGATAAAAAAGAAGAAAAAGAAAAAGGAAAAAAAAAACTACTAAAATTCATTCATTCATTCATTCATTTATTTTTCATTTCCAACAGAAACATATAAATATATTACAGAAATTGAATACATAGATTTCATCATGATACAAAATAAAGGATAAGTTTACAGAAAACGAGTAAGTATACGAACATGTTGGAAATGGGAAGGAATGCTAAAAAAGCTGAGCTTGTAGGGTGCATTCCCCACACACGTAATACAAAAAATTATATGATCGATTGACTGATATACATTGAAAATGGATGAAACAAACGAAACTACATAAGACAAAAAGACCTATACCTAAGCTAACTAATCCGAAACAAAAACCTAGAACAAATCCCTATACACTAAGTCGCTGTCATGCCGGAAGAGAGAGGAAAGAAAGAGAGAGAGAGAGAGAAAGCCGGGCAAGAGAACATTTTTTTTTCTTTGATAGCACGAAACATTCAAAGAATTTCAGTTCGTTTTAATTTTTTTGTTTTTTCTACCTGAAAAGTGATATCATGTTTTACGTTTTCTTAGATATTAGAAATTAGAAATTCGATCTGATGTGTACAACGGGTGGTTGAATTTTAATTCTAAAAGTGACGAATCTCCCTTGTGTGGAAGAATGATAATCATACAGCCCACTCCATCACATCGCTTTGATATTAGATGTTGAATAATTTATGCAGTGAATGAGAGAGTTACGAAACAACTAAAAAAAAATAATTTGTGTTTGGTTTCTTTTTCTAAATTTCGATAAAAGCCAACGTATCGTCTTTCCTTTTACTGAAAACTTCTCACTATTCAAGCCAAACTGTGCATCATATCGTTGCCTTTTGGAAATCTAATTCCTAAAATGGAAAGAGCTCCTTCTCTCGAGAGGGAAACGCTTCATCCCACACAGTCTTTGTCGGTCCGGTTAGATGTAAGCTTTCCAAGTGAACTGGGTAGTGAACGAGAAAAATCACTACTCAATAGAAGACTTTACTTTGCTTCTCAGTTTTTTTTCAATCCTAATGAAGTAGTCAACGTGTCCTTCCTTTTTTTTTTTTACTATTTTGTGAAAGATTTTCCAATTATTTCACAAGGGTGTGCACCAGACCATTGAAATTTCAATAAAAAAAAAACTCGCCTGGTCATTGCGCTTAGATTTAAGAACTTTAAATAAGTTGATGACTTAAGATATTATACAATGATTGCAGAGTTTACTTTGTTTTCGGTGTTTTTTTTAAACAATTTGAGCAAATAACCCATGTATTTTTTTGTTTAGACAATTTCCAAATGTGCCCCCCCCCCCAAAAAAAAAAGAATATGCTCATGAATCTCTACATAGAATAGAGGTATTATTTATGATTATGTTTAAAGGGGTGGTACAGTATTGGTGGAGATGAGAATTGGGCTTTTAACTTTTTACGAGATACATGTACCAAGAAAACACTTATGATATATTACAGAACATACTAGTTTAAGAGGAATTCAAAGTTTATTTGATGAAAATCGGGTTTGGAATGACTGAAGCATCCAAAAACAAAGTAAAACAAAGCGATCGCAAGGTCCCACACTTTATTAGAATCGCTGTTTTTGGATATCATTGAATTTCTCATAGAATTACATGCTCTTTCATATTTCATATGAGGTTTCTCATTATCTCACCAAAACTATACGATCCCTTTAATGTGCCTTTAATCATCAATGTCATGATGCTCCAATGAGTATGATGGGAGCATTATGTATTGTACATAAATACACACACACACACACACACACGTATGAGCATATATAAATAAATATAATATATACGTGTACGTATATGCATGTATATATATATATATATATATATATATATATATACATACACACACATATATATATATAATACATACATATATCTATCTATATATATATATATATATATATATATACATAGAAGTATTTGAACAAGTTCACTCGGTTGACAGCAGGTTCATCCGTTCATTCAGCAATAAATACGGATGAACCTGCTGTCAACCGAGTGAGCTTGGTCAAATACTTCTGTCTAAAGCTCTTCCTTTGAGGATATCGAGCACTCTTCATAGAAGGATAGAATCACCAAGTGTATATATATATATATACATATATATATATATGTATATGTATGTATATATATATATATATATAGAGAGAGAGAGAGAGAGAGGGAGAGGGGGAGATAAGGAGATCATTCCTAAATAATGTTTCCTAATATTTCATGACTGCACGCATGGACGTATGACATCTGTATTCAGTTTTATATGCACATGGCGATTTCCGTTATCTTTCAGGAAAGGAAGCACAATTGTCTCTCTTCTACTAGAATTCCATGCGAGGATCCTTCTGTTCTCACAACAAGACGTCATAGATCTGGTGGAGCTGCAAATCTTTGAAGACATGGAAAGCCCCAATTCCGTTCTAGAACGGATACTACCAACCCTCCTCGTCATAGTTGTCGAGAACGGTGCGTATACAGTGCACTCCCGTTATAACAAACACGGTTATTATGAAATTCCGGTTATAACGAAGTCGAGATTAGGACCCGCAACATTATCCGCTCTTTGTTATTGTTCATTTCTTCGGTTATGACGAAGTTTCGATGTAACGAAAGAAAACCACCGGTACTGAAGACTTCGTTATAACGGGAGTCCACTGCATGTTAGAGAAAGTTACAAAGGAACAGCAACGAGTAGCTGTGTCACCTACAATAGAGTCATTTCCGAATAACTCGCAAGACATGATATTTGAAAAAAAAAAAAAAAGATTAACCTGATTACGATAATCATTTTCCAAATCACAGAAATATCTCTAAAATTAGTTTTCTTCGGTAATGACGGCATTCCTTAGCATCACTGTGTTGGCTTTGACACTTTGACACTCTCGCATATCATGGAAATGCAATGACAGATTACATTTCCTTGCATTTGTCCACATGGTGTTCACTGAATCACTAATTGATACTCTTAAATAATTTTTCTTATTTATCAAAGATTGTTTGTCATGAGAACTGCAAAAAAAAAAGGTGTTTAATGCCGATAAAGACTCTCGTTGTAAGTCAAACGATAAATCTTCAAAAAGAGCCTACTGTGATATAGGAGATAAATTGCACGTAATTCATATTCATCAGTTTTCCGGTTCTTGCTGTGCTGTTGAGCCTTGCCAAGCAGCAGTCCATCGTTCCTCTGATTCACCCATGCGGTTTGTCATGCAACAAAGACTTACAAACACAACGAAAATAGAACTGCCATGAAACTAAGTGTGACTGCATCATTCGTGGAAGTATTCCCCAAATGAATTATCTTCCATAACGACAGCATTCATTTGTATTACCGTGATGATATCGCTCTCTGTTGATTGTTAAATTATGTAATTGTAATTGATATGCATACTACACAGCCATTCCTTGTGAGAGCCGCAACCCCTGCCAGAATGGAGGAACGTGTTTAATAGAAGGCAAAGGTGTCAGCGCGCTGTCTTGCTCATGTCCTAACGGCACCACTGGTGCGATGTGTGAAACAGGTATACTCGTCTTCCAAAAAAATCGTTAGAGCAGTCGTAATATAAAATTAAATCGTTAAAAAAAAGTCAGATGACTGATTTCTTACTGTATCAATCAAAGCGTTTTGTGTTTCATCTATTATGATTACAGTGTATTCCATGCGAGGTGGAACGCTTTTCAAGATGAATAAAACTGTTACCTGGTTACTGGTATAGTAATAGGTATTGCGATTTAAATGGTAATAATAATAATAATAATAATAATAATAATAATATGATAATAATGCTGTTACTACTAATAATACTGATGATAATAATAATATTCATCATAATCATAATAATGATGATGATAATACAGGGTATTAGAATGCGCCCATTCCACATGACTTATGTGCTCAAGGCGCAGTAGGATAAAGTAAATTATGAAATACAAAAATCATTACACACACATGTACATGAAAATGAATGAAACAATCATGTATCTTCTATATTCACCTAGAGCGCAGAATCATAGTTTCCTGGGTCAATTTAACTGATAGCAGCCTTTAATGCAACCACCAGCACTTTTCCATTCGTGTTCGTTGGAAGTAGTAGTCTAATGTCACAAGACCATCTTTAATTGTCTTTTTTATAACCTTCAGAAGCCCACTATATCCGAATTACATAAGACAACAAATATAAGTTCCGTTCTGACTGCGTTCTCTTTTCAATATACCGGTTGGTCGTATACTACAGCCATGTATTTCTTACGTGAAATAAAAATGATATCTAGTCAAAGCACTTCATCTACATCTATGTCATTCTGTCTGCACTACAAACTTCCTGATACTATGCAGTCAGTCGTTCATTTCTTCAAGCTAGAACAGCTACATGTCACAGAACCATGGTCTGCCCCTGGCAGGAGCGACGCCGAAATGATAATTCATTCTCCGATTGTGTAATCTAGATATCAACGAGTGCTTTTCATTCTATCCTTGCCTGAATGGAGGGACTTGTAAGAACTTCGTCGGAGGTTTCAGTTGTAGCTGTTTACCTGGCTATTCTGGAGTTGGATGTGAGAAAGGTAAGATTCCTCATATCGTCAATTTCTTTCTGTTGCTGGTCATCTGTAAGGTATTACACGATGTGAAACTTAAGATGCCAATCCAACACTTCAAACTTATTACTGTTCATTGAATGATTGCCCAATGGTAACGAACTTAAGCTCCGCTGTTTCCTTATTCTTCCTCGTGCTTGTTCTAATACAAGCTCTGGAGAAACAAATCATTACGTATAGACATATGACGGTTTCCACTTAGAATATCTTAACATTTCCGCTGTTCTGTAAGAGCTCTGTCCTTGCCAATTGCGAGGAATTAAAGAACACTTTTCCTGATGATTTACAATCAATCTTCTTCATTCCGTTAGCAATTGGACACTACGTGTTCTCGTTATATTGGCGGCAGCAAATTTTTTTTTTTTTTTTGGCAAACACTTGGCACTCTTATCATCTCTTAAGATGAATACTATATTATTGGCCCACTGTAATTCACTCGTGTAGATATACAAGAGAAAGGCACTTTACCCGTTTGACAGTAAATATTGAAAACTTAGAGAAGTCCTAAGTGCCCACATGAGTTTCCCCAAAGGTAGTTATTTGGTTGAAATCTGTTGCATTAAATAAAAAAATCAGATTTTATGAACAATAAATGAAAGATCGCAAATTATTCAGAGGGACATTGGTTTTGCGAGAAAGGGAAAGATTTCGGTCTGTGACTAATTTTTTTTTTCTACTTATGTTCGAAAATATTATGTCATCCTTTCACATTCGAAAATATTTATAAATGAGCAGGGTTAAGTAGCAAGGTATGAAGCAGCCAACATGATAAAACCTTTCCAGAACAGTTGTGATTGGTCTTCCATTTCTTACGGTACACTACTATACTGCGGTAATTTAATATTTTCTTTCAAGATGTCGTTAATGATCAGACAGTATGGGACTCTGTTTGAAGCAAACCTATGAATGTCTCACATTGTTGCAAGGAGACTTACAAGCACGGATAATAAAGTTGGTAAGAAGTGAGTAACACAATACAGCGTACGTGTATAGTACACACTGCCATATCGAGTTTTATTTGGCACCCAATTTTTCGACAACCTGCTGTTGCTAGAGACCTTTATCTGATTAGCACATTTTGTGTGTGTGTGCGTGTGCGTGTGTGTGTGTATGTGTATGTGTGTGTTTTTTTTTTCTTTATGTTATTTCCTTTACAGTGGATGATGCATGCGCGGGGGATCCCTGCCAGAACAACGCCACGTGTCAAGATTTCGTCACCTACCACACCTGTAACTGCTCCGATGGATTCTATGGCGCTAGCTGTAACGAGAGTAAGGAAAGAGCGTTAACTTATTTCGTCAGCCAAACACGTGGGTTTTAAGCAGGGCTCGACATTAGGGGTGGCGCAGGGCCGCTAAAAATTGATGATCCGCCAAATTTTTAAGACGATTGTCTTTTTAGAGCCTATCCGGGCAACTAACAGTCAAATTTGATTGTTAAACACACAAGCTTTATTTTACGCTTTGTTTTGTGAAAACAGCATCTGAAAGATTTACGATTTGAATCTGTTGTATTTAGAACAATTTATTTACAAACTGAACAATAATTCTCCCCTTTCTACATTTGACTCTATAATCATCAAAGACGAAACTGTCCATTAATTTCCAACCCGGAATTCCAATGAATCTAAATTGCCTCTAACCAGAACTATTTCTGCTAAGTCTGAATTATCTTTTCTGTTTCGAAATTTTGGAATTCTCTCGGTAGTCATATAAAATAAGCTTTAAAGGGGAAGGCTAGTAACTGATCAGTGGGAATCAGTGGAAATGCTGGGAGATGATTGTTCCAATCCTTATGGGATTCATTCAAGAGTTCTTGTGTGAAAATGATTTGCTTCAGAACGGTCTCATATTCAAGTAATGTGCAGATTAATGCTCCGTCACTGACCAGGGACGCTAACCTGGAAGCATTAAACTGCACATTACTTGAATATGGTGAATTGTGATCGAGACCAAAATTTGGACGCGGAAATGAACTTCCTGACAACTTCGGCAACTTGTCCTGATGACATCGTCAGGACAACCCTTCCGCTCCTTCCGCAAACGCTCCTGAAAGAATCCCGCGGTGTGGGGAAGCTTCGCGAACGAAAGCGGAAGACACCAGAAATGTTTTAGGACAGAGCGGAGCCGATGCGTATCTAAATTATGCAAGCGTCCGGAGCCGAAGCGGACATTTTGTGATCAAGACATGAAAGAGTTAAAACGTTCCACGAGCGAAAGGATTTTGAAAGATATAAAAAATAGATCAATGCAGCATCGTGTCAATGAAACGCAAAAAGACCAATAAGGGAGGCGAGGTCCCCATGCTAACCCAACAGCCAAACCTCTCTTCCACTAATTAGGAACAGGTAAATATCAGCATTTTTCAGTCCCAAATGAAGGAAGCAAAACAGAAGGCAGTGGGTATTTTGCCAACAGTAAGTAGGAAGCACTGCTCTGTTTTTATCTGTATTGTGAGTATTATTAAGAGTGGAATATTTGATCTTCACGCCTGCTTCAAAGTCTAAGTAGGACAGGAAGAAAATGTATGCTATATAAGAATTATGTATAAGTAAATGGCTTCCATGCAAAGCTTACATTATAAATAATACCGTTTCGTTTTCTTATTTGCTGCATGCTTGTACGTGTGATCGTTGTGTGTATTCATTTCGTGCAGCCTCACAACTTTGCAAACCTGGATTTTGCCTAAATGGTGGGATATGTTTCAACAGAAGCCCTGCAGAGTTCTTCTGCTCATGTCCTGAAGCTTGGGACGGACCCTACTGCGATAGAAGTGAGTTTCTCGTTTTGATTTCCCTCTTTTCTTAGCCATTTATTAATTGCCGAATAATTGACAGAATGGTCGGTCATAACACAGTCAAGTCAACCAAAGGGAAACAAAATCATACAAAAGGGGCATGAATGCCAATTGCAAAACCAAATGAGAGAATATTTATAATCACTTCCCAACACAAATGAAATTGGGAATAAATTCCTGTAGGGAATTATGAAATAGGTACTTTCATTCGTTCCGTTTATATTAGCATTTCCAATTATGCATATATATACATGTATATACTACCAAACGTCACTATAACGGTGTGTTCATGTAACATGGTACATTAAACAAACTCATTTTGTTACATTTAACAACTGGAGATAAAAATTTAGTTTTCAGTGCTCGTGTTTTATAAAGAAAATGAAAAAAAAAACACTCTCTGGTATTCATTTGTAATATGTTTTGAGTGTATGTGTGTGTGTGTGTGTGTCTGTGTGTCTGTGTTTTCCGTCGCAGACTTTTCATGAGCCTCTTAATTGCTTTTTAAATATATGAATCTTAGATTAGCATCACATTTTTGAAGTTTATTGAAGTGTCTACTTCTATATCATACTTGCAAACATTGCTTGTTTCTCTCTGATTTTGCGTATATCCAAGGAATTTAACCAGTTCAATTTAGTCTTTCTAAAGTGTTGGATATTCAGTAAATTGAGAGCTGCTAATGCTAATCTAATATGATGACAATCTTGGCAGAAAAAGAAAAACCTCCAAGATTTGGGGGCTAATGCTGGACATTCACTACCTATTAATATGAAATATCCAGGGCTACACTATTGCCCGCAAATAATTCATGCAGCGGTAATGTCTCTCGAGCAAATGAAGAAAAAACAAGAAGAAGAAAGGTATATGTTACTATCACAGACCAGATGACTTATTCCTACAGCACATAAAAAAAGAATACTTATCCAGTATGACCTTTTATCGTCTAATACGAAGATATTCCTGATGTTGAACTTGTTATTATGTAAAAGCTGAATTTAAAGCATCTCCTTGGCTCAAATAACTGATTTTACTGAATAGTAAAATATGTGGATCTCCGCCCCAACGCAACTGACTATTTGGAAAGCGTAGGTTGATTGGGTAAAATTATTTTAGCACCACTTTTGTTTTGGAGTCCTCGTGAAAAGCCGTTTTATGTTTTGTGAATTTTAATATTTAGTACCAGGTAACCAATTTTGAAATACTTATTTCTGATCTCTTTACATTAAGGTACGGACGACTGCGAAGGAGTGAACTGCAGTGGACGCGGCCAATGTATCGACCTTGATGATGACTACCAGTGTAACTGCCAGGATGGATTCGTTGGACGCGATTGTGAAATAGGTTGGAATGAAACTGGCGAAGCATATTTCTGCGCCAAACTGTTGATAATTGAGATAGTGTAGATTCGCACTGCCTTCTGTTGTGAAGTGCTGTTCAAAACAAGGCTTGGTACATTTGATGATAACGGGTCAAATAGTTTGCCTTCGTCAATTTTGTAGTTGTATTAAATGTCTGAATTTCTCCCGCTTATGGAACAAGCAGGTTCCCGCCAAGGATATCATTAGGAATCTCAGCAGACTACGGCGACAAGGCCGTCTGTATGTTACAGTGGCAAAAAAAAAAATCAAATCAATCAAACAAGCAACATGCGATATTTCCCAGCTAGCTTCACAAGATATAATTCCTGTGTGAATAAAATGCTCAATAACCCGTTCTTATTGTGACGAATTGTTGCAATGAAAATGAGAATATCATTTTATCCCTTTGAGGGTCAGGGCAATGCACCAACATATGAGATATAAGGTACAGCAGTGTACTTGCAGCTGCAGCAACTACAATTGTACCTGGTCATTAGTGGTCGTGTTAATCACAATATAAAACATCGGTAAAATACCTTGTCATTGTTTTTGATTGGCTTTAGCAATTCAGAATCATTGGAGGGCAAACTTACGTAATGATTCGAAGGTGAAGTTCTATTCTTCACCACGCTTTAGATGACTTTGATAAACACGCGTGGAATCAGTTTCATCAAATTTAGGCCTAATCCCTCTCCGTGCAACATTAACCTCCTGTCCATAGGTTTGTGTGTGGAATTTGTGCACATTTGACTTATTGGCACAGAGTGGATTAAAGATAAGAAAACTGCGTAATTGCAAGTGAGTATGTTGTCATAGAATAATGATAATAGTCGCACCCCTGGCTTGGTCATAATATTACGCGTCACCCATGGGTTTTCCAGGAATTATATCAAAAATATGAAGTTGCTTTTTCGTAATTTGGCAACTAGAACCCTTCTCCTCAAAGCAGTGTCATTGGTTAGAAATGTAAGACAAAGGAAGAAATATTGTTATGAATGTTTAACGTAATAGAAACTGTTACGTTTTACTTTTACCTCCCCCCCCCCCCCCCCACCACCGAAACAGATTACAACGAATGTGAACTCTTCAACAAGTGCCAAAACGGAGGGGAATGCGTTGATGGTCCTGGACTCGAGAATATGACATGTGTGTGCAGGAGAGGATTCAGCGGGGAAAACTGCAGCGAAGGTATGACGTCATAATGACTGATAATTACAGATTATTGGCAGATGAAACAAATGTCAATTATGACAGCTGGTTGTTCTTCATAAGTGGGAACAAAAAGTACATTCATTACAACGTTCGCAGTAAAAAAAAAAAAAAACAAAAAAAAAACAACTATGGTATAGATAATCAGCATGGGAATATCATTACACAGATATTCTTATATTCACCTGATTTGTATGTGTTATAAGCGCAATATTTCTGTCAATATAGTTTCTCATTTGAAATCTAGAGAGAGTAATCGTAATGTAATAATTTACTATTTCTTTGTAATGACATTAGAGGCAATTTGGGCTGAAAAGGACAAATATTTCATGACAAAAAAGACTGCAGCCTATACCTCCAGTAATACGAGAATGTGGTACATCCATATCCTCTTAATGATTCTACTGAGAATCTTACACTGTGTTTCCTAAGCATTGTCTTTGGTTATGCTACACAGAATTTCTTTTATCTGTTGTTCCTGAACGGAAAATGCTATCTGTAATGAGAACAAGTTTTTTTTTCCTTGCTTTTAACGGTTTAATTGATATTTTCATTTGCTCGTTGGTTCGTTTTTGGAGCATTTTAAATTTCTTTGTTGTAAACTTCAAATACCCGGTCCTTGACTTCATGTAAGTTTTGTGTTTGTTGTGCGCGAGCACTTTTTTATTCTAATAAGCAATCATAAAAATATTGCAAACAGTATTAAATCTATTTGGTTTACTTCCATCAATTCGAAACATTGTGATACTTCTGTGGGTGAAACGAAATTGATAAAAAGTTCAAGAAAGAGGGGGCCTGAGGACCACATACATTTGACGTTAAAACTTATGGAATGAATGATATACAGAGAGATGAATTTGAAGAGAATAAATGGAAGGATGAACGGATGAACGAAAGGATAAAAGAGGTGAGAAACAAGACAAAAGTGAATGCAAGAATGGTGGTGGGATTTTAATCTAAGAAACCTTTCTCATCTTTATTGGCTCCTCAGAAATAGATCAGTGCTTGCAGTTGATCAAACCATGCGAAAACAACGGTACCTGTCGCACTCGAAACGCCATGTTCTTCTGCGAGTGTCCCCTGGGCTACGAAGGGAGGACATGCGAAAAAGGTACTCAAGATCATGTCAGTTAGTGTGTGAATATAGGCAAAGACATTTACCTTCTCACTCAGGGTACGTGAAACTGCCATCAAAAAGATTTCCGTAGTCAGGCTATTAATTATGTTCCCTTCGTTCTTATTTCATCCATCCGTGAAAACGATTTCGATAATTCGATCTGTACGTTAATATGACTACAATAAGACTATAGGACTATTACGATATAGGACTATATATGACAAAGAAGAAAGCAATCTGGGAAACAGTCACGTACTTCTACCGACCAGGTGAACTACCAAATATCAAAGCTAATCCCTCTTCATGGTCGTGACACAAGGACGTCGGGTCAGTTCCTGAAATCTTTGAAACACCCTTTTTCTTTCATGTTGCCCGTAGTCCCCCTCCCCCACTCACATGACGGTAGTAAGTTAAGTGAATAACCCTATGCAGTGGCAAGAAACGATGTTACACAGCGGATGAAATATATCTAGGGTTCATTTAAATCATAATTGCCATTGTCCTTTCAATTATGTTCCTGTATCATAATCAAAGAAAAGCTATTATTGTCGGTTTTTTTCATGGATGTGGTTGACCATTACCTAATCACCTAATAGACTGCTTGACCCTCACTTACCTTTAGTGCTGACTGACATTAAAAAAAGAGTTTCTAGCGTTAAGCACACTGCCCAAGCTCCCTGGCACAGAAGGATTAAATGGCCGGGAATAAGGTTTCAATGTAAGTTCAAAGTGAGACAACTGAAACACCGATTTGGTACTTCGCAGGGAATGGCTAAATCCGGTAACAAACAATATTTCATTTTTGTGACCCATGCAGCCCCTTCATGTTCAAATGAACTTGGATGAATAAAGCGAATCAGAGAAACAACGATGTAGAAGTTTCCTTGAACTAACACATAGAAGATATGCCGGTGCTGAAAATTGAGACGTTTTTCTATTTTTTTTTCACGCAAGAGAATCATCTGTTATAATTCCATTGTGCAAATTTAACTGAATCCTATTGGATTAAATATGAACATACGCATGTGACGCGGGACGTTTTTTTTTGTCTTTGTTTTTGTTCTTTGGTAGAGTGGAGGAGTTGAGGGTGAATGTACCCCCTCCCAAAATTCTGGTGTCCTTGTCAAGATAATTATGCATGCCTTAGACCAGTAGTACCGGGACTACACCCCCATGAAGAGCCATCAATATAATGTCATGTAATGTCAAAAAAAAAACTACACATGATATGGAAATCAAGTTGAATTCTAAGTGTTACATATTTTGAGAGGTGTCAGGCCCCAATATTTTCACCTTTTACACATCATATCATCACACATGATTATGATTTTTACTTTATCATAATCATATACATATTTATGACCATTACAACGAACACTATTACTTGCTATTTCACGTTAGTTGAGATCATGCAAACTTACCCGCCTTATTTTCAATTTCATGGCAGATTTTCATGGAATTGTTTTAGTTTTTTTTTTTTTTTTTTTGCCCTTTCATAATCTAGGAAAGTAGTTGTGTATTTATACTGACTCTTTACACACTGCACTTATAGTTCTACGTTCACGACTTTGATTCTCTTGATAGTTACCAGGATTAATCTCCGATTCCAGATAAAATATTTGGTGTTTGTGTAAAATGAAAGATGAGATGAGGAAAATGAATTGCTCATAATAGTGATAACAACAGTACTATAATGCGAGTTCCAATTCTTATTTACAACTGCAACTAGTAAGATAATAGTAATGATTGCAATGATGACAGTTATTTAATATGAAGCGCATTCATACCTGATATTTGTTGTAAACACACTCCGTGACGTATTGCAGTACCATAAGGGTGCAAGTGATTTATGTGAGACATCTAAACGCCTATTATTCACCTGTGCACACCACATTGACTTTTGACACACAGTCTATGATCCATGCGATGACGGGCCGTGTATTAGCGGGACCTGCCAAGTCTCCGGACCAGTTAATTTCACGTGCCTCTGCGATGGAGACAGCGAGGGAGAACTCTGTGAAATTAGTAAGTTGTTACTCTGCTTGCTCACTCATCTTTACTGATGTAAACGAAGAAAATATGATTTTGATCATCATCTTTTTATATCCACATTGATTGATACTTCCAGAGACAAAAGAGACACCACTCTGAATTCATTCATTCTTCTAAGGGCAAATGCACGACATAAAGTGATTATAATCAGAATAATCAGGCGGTTGATTGTTACATGCATCGCATCAATTCATCAGCAATAATGATACTCGTGGTTTTATAGCGATAATGATACATCATTCCAACTTTGTCACTTGGTCGAAAAGAGAGTATTCTTTTTTTACAACCGGGAAATGAATAATATATGAATGAAATCGGCAGGAAGAATCTGACTCTTATTGTGACGTAGGCATGCGTAGACGATTAATAGTAAGACATGCTGGAGATGAGATATAAAAGAAGAGAGGACATAATCTAGACCGCCATCGTTATGGCCACAGCTGTAAAGAAATATAAGAATCACCATAATCATAATGTAGCCATACAAGCTACCTATGTCAATAGCAATTTCTTTTTTTTTTTTTCACGAGGATAATGTACAGAGTATGTCCACATAATTGCTGATTACCTCGGACAATGCCTAAGTTTTGCGTTTGGTAATGGTACCATTTTCTTTCGTGGAGATGTATTGCAAGTAAACTGGGATGCGGTCATACATGACTATTTAATTATACACAGCAACCGACTTCTCACTGGATCATTCTGTTTCAATTCGCATTCAACTCACAGACCTACAGAGGCTGTCACTCGAAGTTCTCTTGTCGATGCATGTCATGAGCTTGGAGGCACTTGTAAGTATGAAGACTTGTTTACGATTTTGAAGTTTATGCCATTGGAATTGCAACTCTGATGTTGGTATTACGCAAAGGGTTACTGAAGTCCCTTTAGAACAGACCAGTCCTTACCGCGACATCGCTGTGACAACGTCAGGAGAACAAATTCCATGCCTCGACAATAAACCCACAGGAGAGAGAGGAATACTGTTTTAAAGGGGTGGTACAGTATTGGTGGAGATGAGAATTGGGCTTTTAACTTTTTGCGAGATAGCAAAAAAAAAAAGAAAACACTTATGATATAGTACAGAGCATACCATTTTAAGAGGAATTCAAAGTTTATTTGATGAATATTGGGTTTGGAATGACTGAAACATCCAAAAATAAAATAAAACAAAGCGGTCGTAATAAAGTGTGGGTCCCACACTTTATTAGAATCGCTCTGTTTTGGATATCTCCGCCATTTCAAAACCAATTTTCATCAAATAAAAGTTAAATTCCTCATAGAATTACATGCTCTTCCATATTTCATAACAGGTTTCTAATTATCTCACAAAACAAAATGTAATGTAAATGTAAATGTAAACAAAATGACATTGTACTTACAATCGCTGATCTCGACTATACAAACAGATTAGTGCTTAATATAAGACCCTGACACACCTTTTCCGGGCAAGTCTTACTTGTGATTTGCGGAGAGCAATTTTTGCTACCCGGAGATCTCCGCAAATGGCCCGCACATGACAGTACCTGGCAAGTATGTCGCCCGTAGTCGCCTTGAGGCGCACATGCGAATCCTTTTTACCCGCATCCATGTTTACGCCCTGTCACACCTTTCCTTCCGGGCGAGCTACGCGCGCTTGTTGTGGGGATTTTCCAGCATACAGGACAATTTCTGAGGGCGGACAAGGATTTGGGCGAGTTTTGCATGTGTCTTACTTGCTGGACGCGTGCTACTTAAGTTCTATTTGCGGGTATTCTGTGTGACCTGCGTGTCAGGCGGGTGGGGGCTGACAACTCAGTGAAGGAAATCTTCTGGTGGAATATTTATTTGGCAGAGGTCCCAGAGAATGTCATAATCCTGGCCCCTAGCTGACTCTCATCTAACCAGCAGAAAGGCAGTAACTGACCCTCAACATTCACGCGGGTTAACTGCCTGTGACTTGCGGAGGCTACGGGCCGCCTACTGGTGTTCTGCGCGGACCTCTGCTGGCAATTCCCGCGAGTAACCCTGAAAAAAAAGTTTTGAGCATGCTCAAAACTTGGCTGCGGTTAAATCAGACTTGCGTGCGCAACTATGGTAATGTCACTATGCAGGCCATTTGCGGGGACCTCCGAGTACCAAAAATATTATTGTTCCCCGCAAGTCACAAGCAAGGTTTGGCCGGGAAAAGTGTGACGGGCCCTTGACCATGCTCAAACTTGTTCCGGGTGAGTCGCGGGGATTGCCCGCAGATGTCCAAGTAGAACACTAGTAGAAGGACAGTAGCGGTAGCACCACGCAGGCAACTCCCATGTAACTACCCCGTAACTAGAACGTGAGTGTGATTTTGTAGAACGTAAGTACAAATGTAGCACACGTCCATTAGGTAAGACGCACGCGAAACTCGCCCAAATCCTTGTCCGCCCGTAGGAAATTACCCTGCGTGGTGGAAAATTCATTCACGCAACAATCCCGCATAGCTTGCCCGGCCCATGTGACAGGGCCTTTACAATCCATGCACGTGATCGACGCGCGGCGAGTTGTCATTCTCTGTCTGCAATGTTGCGCACGCGTGTTGAGTGTATCAAAAGGAATAGTACGGCAGTTGCCATCTTAAGAAGGGTTACCCGGGTGATGTCAAAGTAATGTCGCAGTAAGAATTTGGCAAAACTCACCTCGACAATGTTTGAGCAACATTTTGCGGGGACCGTTTTAACAGGCAGGGTTAAAAAGAACAAAAAAAAAAGTTGACCCGGATGCTACTCAGACTTTGTCGCGATGACAAGGCTCCGTCGAAACAGGGCTTCAGTTACTATAACAGTGCTTTACCCTGATCTGACTCAGTCGGCTTTCCAATCCATATGACCCGGTTTTCAATTTTAGGTGAGCAATGTTCTGTGTAATCATACTCACTCTAGTATTAAAGAGGCAAAACACTCTTTTCTTGTTGGATAGGGCACAAAATAGAGGTCTCGTGTGTGAAGGAGTCAAAGTTCACTCACGTAACAGATCCCACTTCATTCAATTATTGCAAAGAGAAGGTTGTAGTGGTCTCGCCTCATATCCAATTTGACTTCATGGAACACTAGCATGAGCAGCTGAATATAGGCTATCTAGCCATTTCTCAGTTGGGAAAAGTGAGTATGAGCAACAGTTTTTATGTATATGATATTCATAAAGGTATTGAAGGCGGATTAATTCAGTTTCTGCTTGCTCTTTGTGGATCTGTTTGATTGTATACATTACGTTTGCATATTCTTGTTGATTTTCAACCGGCATTCCTAAGAAGCCTTACTTGTTTGCAACTGTAAAGTATCCTTTTGTTGATTTTCAACCGGTATTCCTAAGAAGCCTTACTTGTTTGCAACTGTAAAGTATCCTTTTGTGTGTTATTTGCTATTCGAATTTTCAATGAATTCATCTTGCGCCATGTTTGTGCGTGAAGGCAGAAATACATGTGAATGAACCCGAGATATGATAAGTCAATGTCAGAATTGCCTTTGTCTCCACTACCTCTAACAAAACTTTGAATTGAATTGAATTGAACATTCATGCATCGAGTAGTATTATTCCAATCGAATGCTATAATTATACTCTATACGATTCTAAGCTATTTACGGAGCTTAATGTATACTTTGTTAGATATTCAATTAGGGTAATTGCGTGCAGTCGGATACCTGGACGAATAATCATTTATAATATCATTTACAGTATTGAAATACCCTTTGGAGGCAATCAAAAACAAGAAATTTTAAAGACGTAATCTTATGAAGACAGCTAGGAGTGCAGTAGAAAATCAGTGTAAACTACTACTAGTGTTCTCGACTTTCACTTATTGAATTCCTCTCATTTTTCTTTCTTGTTAATTTTAAGCCCTTGTCAGGCACGGCGATACGGTGCAATTAACTCTTTAAAAGCATGACCTCGAAGCCTCATTTGCATAAACTGTGTAGACAGCTTGTAAGTGTACGCAAAACCGTTGGGGAAGTGTTGCAGGACAATCGCAATATCTCACCTCAGAAGCCATAAAATGATCGAATCTATACAGCAAATTAAAGAAGAAATTATTCTCTAACTCGCAATGTTAGTTATTTGGGGTTTTATTGAGGAAAAACCTGTGAAAATAACGTCGAAACTTAGCTTCCAAAACAGAAAATTTCGTCTCAAAACAAGTGTTATTTTTTTCACATTTTCCATCATTGCCCAAAAATGAAACTTCGGTATATGACTTTTGGTAGTATATCCATACTGTGTTCCATATATCTTTTCTGTGTCATTTGGCACACGGTTAAGAGGAGATCACTGTCACTTGTGGCCTACGTAAAATCCATAGCGTGAGCAGTACGCAGTCTGATGTATAGCTTTCGTGCTGTATAAAACAGTTGAAGCACATTGCGGGATTCCTCTCTTGCCCACTCACCACCCTGTGGACCGAAAACCGAACCCTGTCGCATTGCGCCGAACCTGACACCGCTGATTGGCTAAGCGTGCACTGACCAGTAGATAACGCATGCGCAGGAGGATGATCTAGTTGTGCATGTCCAGTACTTTCTCCTAAAGGTGCATGGTCCCGGTGTGCACGCACCCTAGCATTACTACAGACTGCGCGATGCGCAGAGAAGACAACGAAGGCAACTTTACTTAGCAACACCTACGCACTTTACTCTTGATCACAGCTCAACTTCAGTAATCTTCGTACCAATGCTAACGGTGATCGGCAGCAGCGTCAACAGCGCCCTCTACACTACCGGCACTATGCACCTTTAAATTCGGTTATCTTTTTGCTCTTATTTTCACCTAACTACTAATTGCGCAAACACGGAACTTCGCAGGTAGTGAGTCTGGTGTATACAGACTCAGTATGCATATTTATACAGGCGAAGACTTATGCCCAGAAAAAATGTAACCCTTTTCCACGGTCGACTCAAACAGAAAAAAACACATATCTTGAAAGGTACATAAGCATTTTCGCCCAAAAATCATATGAAGGATGATATATCCATATTACATATATGTGTGAAGTTTCAAGCGAGTTTGTGCTAAAAAATAAGGGAGATACGAGGAGGTGAACTTTTAAGATTTTTTTTTTTTGTCCTTCCCTCCGCACAGTCCGTCGATGACCGTTACGAATTCAAAAGCTTTGGCCTCTCATCAGTGAGTTAATTGCACCGTATCGCCGGGCCTGTTATGCTCCCTGATTTAAAAAAAAAAAAAAAAAAAGTGTGCCTTCTTTTTATCCAAACTACGATGTCTTAGCCTATTCTCGTTGAATAGAAAGTATTATACAACGTCCAAGTAGATCCTTGTAATTTGATTGGAGGATTGTTGGTGACGTGATATTCAATAAGTACTCCATTCAACGCGCCGTGCAATTTTGGTTCTATTTTTGCGTGCAACTTGGTTCGATTTTTCGTTCTATTCCACGGTTCGAGAAATTGTACGGTACTGCATGTATAACTGTGTGTTGCACATTGAGGATCGCGTCGCGCATGCAGCTAGCGCAGTGTACGTGTGCGGTACATGCATGCGCGTATGTAGGCCTACGTAGTGCTAGTGTACGAGCGCTAGCTGTGACCTGTCTCTACACTGATTGCACAAGCCAGAAAGAGAATCGCAGTGAATCCACATGTAAGTATGGCTATATTTTTCATACAGACTTCTAGGCCTACTTAGACCTACCCATCCACAATCCTCCAACCAAAAGATCTACTTGGACGTTGTATAAAACAAAAAATAGTGTATGGTCTTTACTCGTGCAATGGAACGAGATTTCGCACTCGATGAAAGATGAGGCGCACTATTCAACTCGGCTTCGCCTCGTTGAATAGAGCGCCTCTCTCTTTCACCTCGTGCGAAATCTCGTACCATGGCACTCGTGACCATTCACTATTTGTATATAAGTGTGAAATCCACATGATGTCCTTGATATTGATCTTTTCCCTCTCAGATAACCGAAGCGGTGTCAGACGTCCAACTGGATCATAAGATACTGAACATCTCATCACCCAGGTTTGCTTTGGCTTGGATTATTTCTGCATTGAAAGAACAGTTACAAGCCACTTAAATGCCTGAAATAATTCCGACTAAATTGAAACTATGATCAATTGTAAAGTAACTATTTATTATGTGTGTGTGTGTGTGTGTGTGTGTGTGTGTGTGTGTGTGTGTGCCCGGACGCTTTGGCGGTATCACATGGAGCTCTTACCCTCGTTGATTCCCATGCTTGCTAACTCAAGATCGGAATTACGTCCATGGATTGTGATTATGTTTCCATGCAATTTCAAAGTATTTTCAAAGTGCGTGACGAATGTTGCCATGAAACTCGTCCTTTCGCCTTCATCACGGAGCAAGCAAGAAAAACGTATTAATAAGGAATTTAGTCTCTTATGGCAACAGCAAATTGTTGACAGCAAATTATAGAGAATGTGTGAATATGATGAGGATTTACGTACAGTATTTGGTGTGACTACCTTTACAAAATTCTGATGAAGAAATCCAGAAAAAAAAAAAGATGAAAACAGGTCAAAAGTACCCTAACCATTGCTAAGAGTCGGTGTAAAGTAATAGGCGGCAACATGTGAATAGATACCATTATGTTCAGGATGAAAAAATACCCTCTCTTAATTGGTTTAAAACTTCACGTGATTCTGCGTATTTTGGACTATTTTAGAATGTTACATCTGACAATCATGGATATATATTGTTTGGAAAATGACGTTCCTCTTTGAGACGACATGTTCCGATTAGTACACGTGTATTTGTGAAATAATAAGGAGCTTTAGATTTGCGGCGAGGACGTTCTATACGACGCTCGAGCTGGACGTTCTCCTCTTCCCTGCGCCGTTTTGAAAAGTAGCTTTTAAATAGATTACGCTGAGACGTAACCTATAATAGTGAAATGGTGCCCCTCCCCCCCCCCCCCACCATTATGATCGGTGCATGAAGTAGCTATCTACGTCGGCAATTGAGCGGACGTAAAAATGGCCCAGAAGGTGAAGTGAAAACTCGGGCGCGCAAGCTATAAATAGATCGAATTTGATACACGATTCTGCGCATGCTCAGAATAGTTTTTTTTTTCCTCTGAACGTCCCCGTCGCGAAAATCTAAAGCTCCCTAACGTCAGAAGACCCTTGTGACGTCATGATCTGCTTCAAACGGTCATTTTTGAAATGTAACAAAACAACTGTGATATCAAAGCAATTCTGACATCTGCTTTTTACGCTCACTTAATTGGATCCCTCCACGACATCCCATCCACCACATGACTTTTGCCCTCATTTCGCCCTTCTGTTGGTTTAACTTCTTTGATCCAAAATAATAATAAATAAATATACTCTTCCTAATGTCGATTTGTCTCTAGTTAAACCACGGGCATGACGGGCCTCTGTAAATCCGATAGTAAGATTCACTTCAGGGCTGTGCCCCTCATTGACTAGAACACTCTGTCTTGTACTATGTTGGAGTCACCTCTGCCCAAAGTTTTAACCAGCGAATCTCAAGACGAAGTAATATTATTTTGTACAGTATGAACGAAATAGCTGACTCTGATTAAAACACTTTACTCATCTTTTGCAGTTTTGCAGGCCCTACGGTCACCCTGAATTACGTATACAGGTCATCAGAGATGGATTACCAGCCATCTCAGGACTGGGAACTCATCCTTAACAATCCAGTTTTCAATTCTACTGGGAGGTTTGCCTTCATAAGCTACACAACAGGTAATCATTATGAGTTATTATTTTCCAGAAAGCCAGTCCTATAATAACATTATTAACTCGAGGGACGGTATGTTGTCACTGTTTCAATCACATGTGTGTGATTGTATGTTAATATGATCGTATGTGTGCGTGTTGGTGTCTCGCAATGTTAAAGTTAAAGAGGGTTTGAATTTTAAAAAGACTGATATTTCAACTTCAATTTCAATTCCAATCTGTTTTTAGACTTCTCGTATATCAATATTACACCAAAAATAACAGTACAAGTTCTTTTACCTTGTCAACAAATACAAAAAAAAAATAATGCATACAATTTACATGATAATAACAGTAATTACAACGATAACTGGTCAAATATCGGAAAGGGGTTGAACAAAGAGAAGTATGAAGGGACCTACATGAAAGCAAGCTTGCTTGGCTGTAGGCCCCCGGATAATCCATGTTTGTGAAAGAGAAACGGAAAACGGATAAAAGTTCAAACCAGGTAATTTAATGGTACCAAATAAGGAAAGCGAGGTATGCCTATATGATTAAGAAATAAAAGAAAAAGAAAACTATGCCAAGATGCAAAACATAATTGTGACCAAGCTATCATTTGTTTCCGAAATAAGACCTGATTTACATATAGGGCCTACTTAAATATACACTTAATATTGTATTAAAACTACCACGATGTTGTGTTCAGCAGAACACAAAATGTGACATTTTATACAGCTATAAAGCCATTTGGTGCCTGCCTTCAAGCGCTGTGTATAGAAAGTGAGAAAGAGGCAGAGAGAGAGAGAGAGAGAGAGAGGAAGAGAAGGAGACGAAATAGAGTGTGGAGTTGCTAATGACGAATTCAGGGAGCGTGACGGCACTATTAACTGATAGCATCGGATATTAAGCAGAATTAAAAATAGGTTATGGTGGTGGAAATAAAGGGATTAATACTTACGGGGAAATTACAACTGATCAAATCATGTGTATTTTGCCAGAGCTATATCATATCACAGTATTCATATTATTTACATAATACGTATTTTCTGATGTAGAAAGAAAATAATTTTGCACTCTTATTGTATGGAAAAATAATCTAATAAAGAGAAAAATGATGCATCGGGATTATGAGTTAGGGGATTATAAATGACAAATTCTAGGTTTTTTGTTACGGGTAGATTATGGACTCGCAATCGTTGTATTATTCATGACTTCCTTGCGGTTGTTTCACAAACTGCCTTTTAGGCCCAAACAGATGAAAACAAACACAGCAGCAGCAGCAACAACAACAACAACAACTACGAGTCAAATTCATTTCTTGGACCAAAGTTAGCCCGTGTCAGGGTTCTGTCATTAGTGAGCTTTAGATTTTTGCGACGGGGACGTTCAGAGGGGAAAAAAAAAAACCTATTCTGAGCATGCGCAGAATCGCGTATCAAAGTCGATCTATTTATAGCTTGCGCGCCTGAGTTGGTTTTCACTGTACGTGTTCTGTGCTATTTTTATGTCCGCTCATTTTTTTATTTTTTTTTTTTATTCAAGTTCCATATTCCACATTCCATATTCAGGTTTCATATTCCATTTGATTTCGGAGTAAAATATGTATAACACAACTTTCAATTTTAGACATAATTTCACAAATGTATAAGGACATGTAATAAAGTGATGTGTAAATATGAGGAACCTACTAAAAAGCAATGCTTGTAGGAGTAGAGAGCTACTTCACGCACCGATCATATGGGGGTGCCATTTTATTTTATTCATTTATTTATTTTTTTACGTTGCGTCCCAGCGTAATCTAAAGCTACTTTTCAGCACGACGCAGGGAAGAGGAGAACGTCCAGCTCAAGCGTCGTCTCAAACGTCCGCGCCGCAAATCTAAAGCTCCATATTATTGCAGGACTGTTATTCATACACATAAATGTATCGACATTTGCAAAATCCAATGACGGGAATGAAGCCACTGACTCACGCATTGGTTAATCTGGATTTGACTGTTTGTGACCGTGCATCTCAAAACCAACAAAAAGTCGCACCCCTTGATTTTACGTGAGGACTCTGATCAACCAAGTCAATCTTGAGTTGTTCATATTTTTCTGAAAGAGCTATTATACTCTTTTACACTATGCCTAATGTTTTGGGTCATAAAATGAATGGAAAAGTGTGTTTTCAGCAGTTTTCACTTTCAACTCTAATAATTTTTGGCAAGATAAGGCTACTACTTTGAAAGTTAGTAGTAATCATGGACAGAATGTGTTAATAAGACGTACTCAATTTCAGCTTAATTTGATAATCTCTTCATTGTTGTTGCTTGTGTGGTTTACATCCCGTTTTTATCCCATTTATCGCACAGCTAAATACTGTAGCACGGTTTGGGAAACATTTAACGCTTGAAAAGACCCTGTACTTCAGAGTCTCTTTTTTCAGTTCACACTTTCCTAGTGTGTGTGCTTTCTTTCCAATATTTAAATTATAGGTTAGAAGAGTCTATTCGAGTTGAGTTATGCATCATTTTAAAGCTTAGCGTCTGCTTCTCCAGAATCTGCCCTTAACTAAAAATCCATGTATGGCAACTTTTTGTTGGTTTTGTGATGCAGGGTCACATTACAGTACTTACATAATTTTCCCTTTTGAACAGATGTTGACGAATGCAACTCTCAGCCATGCAAGAACGGAGGTAACTGTACTGATCTGAAGGACAGTTTCAATTGCTCCTGCTTACCCGAATACGGCGAAAGTGACTGTGGAGGTTAGTAAGCTCACCGTGCCCTTTTGCACCAATAAAACTGAATTGGGCACAAAGTGTACAAGACTTTGACTTTGCGCACACCATAGTATATTTGCATCAGATATAGTTATAATAATAATGATGATGATGATAATAATAATGATAATAATAATGATAATAATAAGGTCTTCTATATCCAGGGTAGCCTTTTCGGTGTTGCCACTGTTCTACAAGAGGGTTCTGCTATGATTTACCCTATACACTTGCTATGGAACGAGAGGGACATTGTGGGTGAGAACATCTTGGCCAAGGACGTAAGCACTGGGCGGGAATCGAACTCGGGTTCTTCATAATATGGGAGTCGGGAGTCTTATCCACTGTGCCCCAGAACACACTGCATGACCGGCGGAACGGGGGGGGGGGGGGGGTTGGTGTTATGGAGCCCCCACTTTTTGTGCACCATACAAAGAAATACACCCCCCCCACTTTTTTTTTAACCCGGAAGTACGTAAGTGGCGCTAAAAAGAAATAAACAGATAACTTGAAGTGTGAGCGCGGTAAGGTTATGTTTTTGCGCTGAAGACCCCCCCCCCCCCTATTTTTATTTTGTTGTCAGCTGAAGAAATCCGGAAGTGAAAGGAGAAAGATGAGCTGAAAACCTTTTTTTTTTTTTTCTTTTTTGCTTGTCAGCTGAAGAAACCCGGAAGTGGAAGGGGAGAGATGAGCTGAAGACCCTTTTTTTTTTTTTTTTTTTTTTTTTGCTAGTTAGCTCATGAAACCCGGATGTGGGCCCCCACACACTTTTGAAAACACTCCGCCGGCCCTGCGCTGTTTGATATAATCCATACCGCAGACCTCTAGCGTATTTGTACACACAGCCCTAGGAAAATGATGAGATTCAGAGAATAAGTATACAGTCAACATCACGGAAGTCGAATCCATAGGGACGGTATAGGAAGTTTGCGGCTTTCGTGAAATTCGCGTAACGCAATAGAATTATCCTGCTGGAAAGAATGCAGCGTCCCACAGTGTGACAAACACATAGTGAACACAATGCGAACACATTATGAACACAGTGTGACATCTCTTCACACTGTTAAATTCAAGCGTTTTAACAGTGTGAACACATTGTGAATCACCAATTCACCAGTGTGACACAGAACATTACCATGTGAGTACAGTGTGAAAACCAAACCAAAGTGTAAAATCATCTCCACACTGTTAAATTCGAGCGTTTTCACATAGTCGACTGTGTGATCACACTGTGAACACACTGTGGGACACTGTCTTCTTTCCAGTAGGGTAACACGTTTATTATTTTCCATCAGGTTAGTACCTTTCTTCGAACAAGCCAATTTTATCTTAAAGGTCGACATGACTGTAGTTTGATTCAAATATTTTTGATAGCTTTATTTATTTTGTAGATACTTGCTCATGTGCGTGTTGGATTGGGGGGGGGGGGTTCTTGTCATTGTATGCTGCTGTTCCCAATTGATGTTGTTTTCGGCATAATATTTTGTGACAACTTTTTGCCGCCCGAAAATTGTTTTGAATGTTTGCTCATGTTCTGGATTGGGGTGATAACGTTACGTGTTATTTTTATGTTGCCAATTCCAATTGATGTTGTCTTTTTTGGCACATTTATGACAAATTCTTGCTCTTCTGAAAGGCTTATTAAACACATGAACCGATCAAGCTTTGAAACCGTTCAATTTCTGTGGTTTATGTTGTGTTTTTCATTGTAATTTCTTCCCGTCATTCCTAATGTTTCGTTTGGAAGAGCACTTTTTTAAAAGCCCCCTATCCCATAATAATGGTACTTTGTTTTCGTTTGCGGAATTTTTTAGCAAAATCTTACTCCTTAAAGGAATGATTGTTTTGCTGAGATGGGGTTCCATATTTCAAACAGTAAAGCTTTTTTAATGAATGTTTTAAAATGGCTTAGGTATCAAAAGACAAAGAGATCCTAATAAAAGGTGAGACTCACCTTTTATTATGACCTCTTCTTTTACTTTTTAAAGATATTTCAGCCACTTCAAAACCGATTCTCATCAAACAAATTTTTGAATTCCTCTTTGAATTGTACGTTCTTTAATATTTTGCGAGTGATTTCAATTTTTCGCACATAAAGTTAATTTTTTTTTGAATCTCTTACCTCTACCAAAACTATATCATTCGTTTAATGTGTGACTTATTCTTAGATTTGTAGCACATTTCAGAAGATCCAAATTGCATGCTTTGTCCGAATTTTTCTGACTTTATGAAGCTTTGAGTCGAACCAGTTACTACAATCATTCCCCGAAATGATATATGCAGTGAAATTCATCATTGCCTATTTAAATGTTGAGAAGAAGAGTGTAATGCGTTTGATCTTGTGGTACATGTAAATAACAGAAAGACAAACGTTCAAATGACGGCAAGCAACCAGTCCGTTATCGGAAATCGAATAGAATAGCGTCCTTTTGACAACCACACAGTTATCCTCAGGTAAAATTTGAAACTATTGTCGATATTCTAATGTAGTTACAAGTACGTACATCGTGTTATTCCGTGTTTGCCTATCAGACAAAAAGCGGGTGGAATTACTTCCTTAATTTATGTTTGTTTTGTTTTGTGTTTTGTGCTGTTTATTTTGCAGTTTATTTTCCCTGCGCCCTGCAAACGTGTTCGGGTAACGGAACATGCGTGGAGAAAGGGTCAAACTACACTTGTGAGTGCGATCTCTATTACGCTGGAGATGAATGCGAGATGGGTAAGTATTCGTTGTATCATATATATATTATATGTATAAATATATATTATATATATATCTAATCTATCTATATATATATATATATATATATATATATATATATATATATATATATATATTTCTAGCCATAAGAGGATATGCAGAATAAATGAAAGTTTGGGGGAATTTTGATAAAAAGCATAAAAATATTCAGAAAAATGCAAATATTGCCCTTTTTGAAACTGAAAAGAGCACAAAATCCATCTTATACCACTAAATTCTATATGTTAATGAGGAAATGCAAATCTTTTTTCTTTTTCTTTTTTTTTTAGAAAAAGCAGATACACCCAAATTCCCCCAATGACCCCGTTCTATGCACATCCAATATATACACCATTTTTTCTTTTTTGCATACCTGTATAAAAGGGGGGATATAGACCTACGTCTGAAAACGAGGTATTCATATATACTGAATGCAGACTCAAGATTCACATTCTTTTTTTTTTACCAGACATTCAATTGATAATTCTCTTGGAGTAGTCTGAATATGCTTATTCAGACAATTCTTCTACAGATTATGTGCAAACGCTTGGAACCATCATACGTAGTACTTTATGCGTATACATAGACATATTTATAACATAACAGGTTTACATTTATTAGTATAATGTAAGTAATATGTATACATGAATATAAATGTGTGTGTGGGTACATGTGTAAATATATCTACATTATAATACATGTAAAGATATGCACATCAGCGACGGATCCAGAGGGGTCGCACCGGGCGCTCGCCCCCTCTTTATTTGTTGTTAAAAGAAAAGAAAAAAAAATGAAATGAAACCCGGAAGTAGCACTATAAATATTGTTTTGCACACCGTGTATATTCGTGCGTGTGAGCGTAGTGCCAGATTGTATCCGCTGGCTGCGGATTAATTTTGTCTTTTTCGATTCACACAGAGACTGCCTGCAACAACATCACCCTGGTGATCGATAGATCGGTGTTCAGAGGAAGCGTTTCTGAATTCTTTGAAAACTTCATGCCTAATCTAACGATTCCGGACCCTCCATTGGAGAACCAATACACCATATTCCTTCTTTATTATACAGTGGTAAGTTCACTGTTTGTACACGATTATAACAGTAGAGCTATAGTGTTTCATTCATTTTTCCTCGCGTAAATACACTGCTGAGTGCAAGGTGTGAGCGAAAGCTGACGGAGTAAAACGAAGAAAGTGTAGTGCGGTGTGCCCCCCCCCCACCCACACACACACACACACAATTATACTTGTACTAAAACAGTCTATAGAAAAATTAATGGACTTATATTTGTCTGAAAGTGTGGTGATCACAGAACGGTATAACTGGGCAGGGATTTTAAACGTGAACTCACGCGACAGATGACCTGAGTTGCTCGTCAAAAACCCGGCGGAATTGTGCGCGTTTCATGAATTCATGAGGGCAAGGTGGTTTCTTTTTCCTATCTGTCTGTCTAGATAGTGTGTCTGAACGGTCCATAGGTTGTACAATGAGAATTAAATTCGACTTTTTTGTTATATTTCGATATAAAACGTTTTGTCATAACGGGGTTGGAGTGTTTTTAACTCTGAATCAAGGTTTATATTAGGCTTGGATCCTTTCATGAATATCTGAGAACATAGACATCAAGCACGACAGCCTATTAACTTAAGAAGATGTTTCATGGAAATTTCTGATTAAAATGGAGTATTTTGACTTTTTTTTACAGACCCAAGCATAGAAAAAATTATGTATACAATATAATTATAGAATTATACAATAGAATTATGATAGCAATAATGATAATATTAGTCATAGGCGGAGTCCAAGGAAAGCGATAATGTTCGTGTTCCACATGTTGTCACATCATTTTCACCAATATATTGCCACGTCTCTACGTCTTATATCTTTACAGGATAGTGGTTTACCTACTCTCGAGCGGTTGACAAACTTCCTCAAATTCGCCGTAAGGTAATACAATATCAAATAGTACATATACTCTTGGAAAAAGTACAGATCAACTGTATTAATGTGGTACTTCAGGGGGAGTGAAATCCAAATGCATGTGGATTGCGGGAGTGCAGTAATCTTAAGTCGGCCAATCAGTTGAAAAGTTAATAGTCATTAAAATTTCGGTGTCGCCATCGCTGGACGAAAAGACTACAACGTATGGAAACTAGACATAAAGGAAATATAAGCATATTCAACCAAATTTTAATTTCAATAAAAAGTGCATATCTGTCGACTTGTTGCTGACATATGTTATGGATAGGCTCTAATGTTCCCCCGTCTTTCTGAAAAAGGTAAATCAAGTGCTCTTTGATTGTGCTAGAAAAGTGAATAGTACTGTAAAAATTATGTTTAAGATTCAAAAGTTCGGAACTTTTCAACCAATTTATCACATTTTCCCCCAAGCTGGCATGTTAGCGTTAATTCATTTCGTTATTTATTGTCAGATTTGATAACATTATCATTGCCTATTCCTAGCTGAAGTCATGCTCTGCTCGGCATTTCGATCATGCCCTTTAAAGGTAGGGGATATCTTTTACAGACCTCCCAAAATGCAGCAAAACATTAAATATGAACCTCAGGGGACTTGTTTAGGCCACTGCTGAGAAATTTGGAAGTCAACAGTTATCTACAATTTGAATAATGCACAAAACTCAACTACGCAGTAAGCCGTTTTGTTGCAGTCTTCTGTATTTTTTATCTATAAACAAAAATCTAAAAGTATAAGAGCTGATGTAATAACATAATAGAATGTGTGGCAAGAATGTATATAGAAATGTTTGTAAGTTTTGATGAACTTTCTTCACAAAATATACATGATGGACACAAATGCAGTGCATGGGTCTGCAAAGGTAGCCTAGTAATGTACTGGAATTTACGGTGAGCCCCGAAAAAAATTCAATTCAAAATCTAACGGTCAATAAAAATGTACTAAATGTTATCTTCCACTTTCAATACTTTATGGGAGTTTCTAAAATGATACTCTCTTCAACATACCACTGTATTTCTACAACTCTTCATTTGAGGCATGCAAATGGGATTCCCTACCTTTAACAATTGTTTAACCTAGAAATCACCATAGACAATAATATATTACCTCTTTGTGTCCCGTAGAATTTGCATCTCCACTGGACATTCCTGAGGTTATTGTGCAGCTTAAGTGTAATCCGTTTATTTTAGTAGTTCATTCAACCTTGACATGACATTACACTATGGGTACGGAATGGATATTTAAATGACAAATAAAGTTATCGTGTATTTTCTGTAATATTTTGATACTTGTGTTTTGCATACTTGCATGGGTACTATCTCAAATAATGTTACTTTTCTTAGTGCTTTAGTGCCCAGTGTTTCATTGTGTTTTACCCACCTCAAAATACCATATTCATGTACATTTCTGAGAGTGTGAATAATCAGGTGAATTGGTGTTGATTGAGGAAAAGAGAGGATTTGGTAAGCAAGAGAATGTCTCGCAAGCAAATGGCAATATTGTCTGACATGCATGTTTTAAACGACAAGGAATCCGTTCCGCTCATTATATAGAATATTCGACCCAAACAGTTGTAGCATCGAAATATGAAGAAACTTTTTCAGAAAATAAAGAGAAGAAATGCCAGCGAAACTGGCTACTGGTATGCCCCCGCAAAACGGGAGAGCCTCCCCCCCCCCCTTTTTTTAAACTTCTTCTTAGAGGTTAAAAAATCCGCTTCGGACAACCGAAAACATTGCCTCCGACACACTTGGAAAGGAGGTACGTGAAGCAATGGGAGCGCCAAATCTTCGTTGCCGGTTGCTCATTGCTCTTTATGTGCGCTTTCCTGTCATGTATTATGATTGTGCAAACAGATACGAGGATGAAGTGAAATACGTGCATGATACCGTGAGGATCGAGGGGTACCTCTGTTCTGATATTCACTTCACCGGACGGAGTATCGCGCCGGAAATTTTGGAAAGTTTGGGCTACTTGTTCGACGTCTACGTCTCGCTATACCGTGATGAAGGCCTTATTTCTTTCAACATCGACGGAGGTAATAACGTGTGCATGATATCAAAACCTAAGCACTCGTTGCGTTGTCCAGTCATTGCCGACAGTGGTAATTTCCATTGGTAACGAATACAGTAATGAATTCACTGAAACAATATATACATGAGATGCGTGTCTGATATTGTTCATGTTAACGTTTGGTTATTATACCCCCGCCAAACGAAGTTTGAAGGCGGTATATAGGAATCAGCGGACGGTCGGGCGGTCGGGCGGTCGGGCGGTCGGGCGGTCGGTCCGTTGCAAATCTTGCGTCTCGAACTACTTCCTCAGTTTTCAACCGATTCCCATAAAACTTGGCACGGATGTGGGCCTTGGGTTGTAGATGTGCAAGACGTATTTTTTGACAGTACCCAAAAGTACGTTGCCATGGTAACGGCATATTATGGGCAAAAATGGGTACAAATCTTGCGTCGCGAACTCCTCCCACAGTTTTTGATCAATTTTTATGAAATTAGGTACAGATGTTCATCTGAATATGTTAATGTGCAAGACACATATTTCCGCAGTGGCAAAAAGTGCGTTGCCATGGTAACGGCATGTTATTGGTAAAATATAGGGCAAAATGCTTCATGGCAAAACTGCTTCATTAGTGTTCTTCCAATTCTCATGGAATTCATATTGAATGTTTGTCTCAGGATATAGGTCAGCATGACACATTTCTTGACAGTGACAAAAAGTATGTTGCCATGGTAACAGCTCACATATTATGAGCCAAAATGATGGAAAATTTTGTGTTGCAAACTACTTCCTCAGTTTTTGCCCAATTTGCATGAAACGTGGTACAGATGTGTGCCTTTGGTTGTAGATGTGCAAGACGCATTTTTCGACAGTACCCGAAAGTACGTTGCCATGGTAACGGCATATTAATGGCAGAAGATCAAGGAAAGATCTTGCGGATTTAACTACTTCCTCAGTTTTTTGACCAAAGCTTATGAAATGTTGTTTGGCGGGGGTATAACCAGTCGCTGAAGCGACATTTCTAGTTAATGACAGTATTAGAAGGCAAAACAAAACAAAGCTGTACTACGATGCCAGTGAAAACGGAGAAGCATTTTATGCTTTCTTATTTTTTTTTTTTCATCAGAGTTTGTTTCTTACTAAAATTTCTTTAATCATTTCGGCATAAGAGTCCTGTCAGGTTCTAGATTGTCTTTGGCGTGATGTAAAAGTGACAAATATGAATTGGCGATATTGACGTTCTTGAAATGACATCGATGTCAGGAAGATGACTGGAAACAATGAATAGACTATCCTGCATAATGAACAAGACTATGACAAGACAATCTTAACACCATTATTGTTATTATCATATTTATTATTATTATTATTATTATTATTATTATTATTGTTATTATTTATAATTATTATAATTATTACTATTATTATTATTATTATTATTATTATTATTATTATTATTATTGATATTGAAAGGGCATTTTATTGATTAATATTCATTGCAGCCCGCAGGCTGAATTGCAGACAATTTAAAGAAAAAATCACGATTACTATATATTAAATGTGTACAAGATTGTATAAATACATAGAATGAAAGAAAAAAAGGATATCAAACATATTCATTAGACAATCTTAACATTTACAGCAAAGCAAACACTATTTCTTATTATCATGAATAATCACGACTACTTTTAAAATACCCTGTAAATTCAACTTTTTTCTAATCTATCTGATTTTCCTTTTTCTCTTCTTTTTCTTTTTAATTTTCTCTCCTTTTCTTTTTTTTTTCTTTTTAACTTTACATCCTTCATCTTCCACTTTTTCTACTTCAACCTCATTTTATTAAATGACAATGTCCAAAATCAGTTATCATTGTCGTATCCACACATTTGATATTATTACAACAAACTACCATTTACACTATAACTATAACAACAATCAATATCACACTCGCGCTCCCCCAAAAATCCTTGTATATTTTCATTATTGCTTGAAATATAGAGTTTATATATCTAAATAATTGTTCAAACATAAAAAAGAAGAAAAAAAAACAACTTATATCACATTACACAGAACATGTGAAGACGAGTGTTGCAATATTGTGTATGGCAGTATTGCACTGACTGAATCAGAAAAGTTTACCAGAGACTAAAAAAAAAGGCAAATGAGGAAAAAATAATGGATTCCAGATAAAATCAGTGATGAATATAATAAATTTTAATATCTATAATGTCAACATTGCCATTCCTCTCGATACATTACGTATTAATATCAGAATCATCACTATTATTATTATTATTATTATTATTATTATTATTATTATTATTGCTGTTATCATTATTATTATCATGATCATAATTATGATTATGCATGCTTGTAAGAAAATGACATTATGTGTGATTCATGTGTGTGTTGGATGGGGTTCGAAATAAACACATCAAATGCAGCTTAACAAAGAGCCGTCGGAGTAGGAGACTAATGTTAATGTTACAATGTTGATTCTCTCCCCCTCCCCCTCTCTTTCTCTCTCTCCATCCCCTTCCCCCTCTATCTCTTCCCCTCTTCACTCTCCCTCAACCGTTTTCTCTGTCCAGACGACAAGTGTTCACGTGAACCCTGTGAGAATCTTGGACGGTGCATGATTTACAATGAATTTGACGTGAGGTGTCATTGCAGATACGGCTTTACTGGTAACAAGTGCGAAACAGGTGAGATTTTGGAAGAAATGGGGAGTTAAATTGCGAAACGAATTGGCTAAACTTTTTTTAAACTTGAGGAAATTGCGATTTAGCCTGCAAAAAACAAAGAATATCATAGGAAAAGAATATGAGATATATTAAATCTTACCTTCCAGAATATTCCATGTTAAGGTTTCATTTTGTCTGACGATGGATTTTTTTTTTTAGATGACACTTAACCAGTTTTGAGATTAAACGTCTTTAAATCATGTCTAGCCATGCAAAACGCATGCATCTTGCAAATCAATCTTTGCTTATGAAAATGGTACCCAGCGTTCCAATTTTTGTTGAAGTGTTTCTTCTCTTCGTGTTCGTTCAATTTGAAATTGCTTTATATCTTCTTCCCATGTGTTTATCAAACATTAATCAATTTTCGATAAAATAATATCGACACTTTGATAAATCTTTTTACATTCATTGACAATAGAATGTATAGATAAACTTATCTAAACTGAACTATATCTGAGACTTTGAAAGAGTGCACTTACCTTTATGAATGCTCATAATGGTAAAACGTATAGTTTCAGCTTATAAAGATGCCGAAAACATGGCGTGAATTCCTTCGTTGTATGCTGCCTAACTAACAAAGCAACAATTCGTCGTATCATTCTATACACTTGGGGTAGCTTTGGCCATGTCTATAAATACGATATAGATAGCTCTACTTTAAAACTGAACATTTTGGTCGAAAATGCACTTCCACTACTTATGGTGTACAAGAAGCAAATGGTGACATTTTTTTTTTTTTTTGGAAATCTTGCTCTGGAAATGGGAAATAAAATTCGGTCTGTTTTTCGTTGAGTTGAGAAAAGAAAAACCTAGTTTTGTGCAGACTTACAGAATGTAAGTACATGTCGTATGCTGTTAACAACATACTTATACTGATGAGAATGCTTAGAAAGTTCTCTCAATTTAGTAGTTACTAAATACTGTCACATTTGTGTTTGTTTCATCGTGATATTGTTTTGAACTTGTTATCTGGTCCTACATTGTCTTATTATCTTCTTGTGCCCAAGAACTCGATCTATGCATGGATCAGCCGTGCCAAAACGGTGGAAATTGCACCAGTCACGGTGGATATTTCACGTGCAGCTGTACAGAGGGATGGTTTGGCTATGACTGTAGCACTGGTAAGCACACTAGATGGGTTTGTTTGTTTGTTTGTTTGTATATTTGGTTTTATTTCTGCTTCTTTTTATTTCTTTTGCAAATCACACATAAGAAGAGAATACATACATTTTGAAGATATCAAATCGTGACGCATATGGCTTAGCATGTCTTACAAATTAATTCAAAATACTGAGCATAACAGTATTTGATGTGTAAGACGTATTGCATAATATCACAAAGAAAGTCTGAAAGAAATCATGAAAATAACAATTGTAAGTTAACTAGGTGATGATTGATTATCAATTTAGAATATGTTATGTCGTTACGATAACCAAAATACTGTAAGAAGAAAAAATTGAAAAATAGAGAAAAGGGGGATTTAAATGAATTGATTTGGGAATTGTGCATTTCTAGACAGTGATATATCATAGAAAGCAGTAGACCGCAATCAAAAGCACCTGCTTGACATGGATCGAGGCCTCGGGGTAAAATTTGGGTTAAAATTCGTGGTAAAATTCGGGGTAAAGATTTGACTTACAAAATAAATTGCAAGGGACGAGTCTACAAAATAGAATCAATAATCAACTCAAAAATATTGTGAGGTAAAGAAAAAATGGGAAAGGAGGGTTGATGGGGAGGAAGAAAGATGCAACGTCACGGAGGAAACTAAAATATGCTGACAATTGTAGCCTTATTTGCTGCCACATTTTACTGTCAAGCAAAATAGAATGACACAAACAAGCAAACAAACAGAATCGTAACAGTTTCTGCAACATTATTGATACATCTTAAATCGCTGTTACTCCTATTGCATTTCATTGTAAAATCACGTGATTAGTTAAGCAAATATCTTATGCATGGATTCCATCATTGCTAATAAAAAGCTTATGGAACCCGAGCCAACTTAGAAGTAGACCTCAATTAGCAAACGCTGGTAAACAGGATATAAAAGAGGGGTCATCTTTAGAAGACAAAAGAAGATATCCTAGAATATTGGTATCTGAGACGCCCTGCTACAACCCTTCATGTACAGGTCAGGCGATCCCCATTCACCCCTTCAATGCATGTCGACCGATTGCACATAATAATTATTGTGAATATTAAACTTGCTGTTCAAGAGACTTTACATTTGTGACCCTGCACCACAAAACAAACAAAACGTCGCCAGACATGGATTTTTTTTTTTTTTGTTAAGGACAGATTCTAAAAGGGCAGACTCTAAGCTTTAAAATTATGTGTAACTCAATTCAAATGGACACTCCTAATTTATCTAAATATTGGAAAGAAAGCGCTCATTCTGGAAAAGTGCGAACCGAGAAAAGAGGCCCTGAAGAACAGGGTCTATCCTGTCTATTCAAGCGTTTAATCCTTACCAAACCGTGCTAGCTGTGCGATGAATGGGACAAAAAAAAAAAAGGATGTAAACCACTGGAGCAACAACAGTGAAGGTATTATCAAATTAAATTGAAATTGATCACACTGTATTAAAACATTCTGTCCATGATTAATGCCAACTTTCAAAGCAGTAGTGTTTTCCTTTCAAAAGTTTCAATATCGGACGTGAAAGTGAAGAGTTTGCAAAGGGTTATCAAGAAATGAAAACGGGCCTCTAAGACATACCTGATCTCACTACTCTATAAAAAAAAAAGGTTGTAGAAAAACTACTGAAAATGCACTTTCCCATTCATTTTATGGTCCCTAACTCAAGAATAATGTAGAAGAAGAATAGCTCTTTCAGAAAAAATGGAAAACTGAAAATTGACTTGGTTGACCCATTTCACCTTTCTTGAGTCCTCACGTGAAATCAAGGGGTGCGACTTTTTGTTCGTTTTGTGGTGCACGGTCACATTTGTAAACTGTAAGAGACCTTTCGAACAAATTACTCCTTGAAATGATGGTCATTGTAATGTATCACAAGCCATTGATTCGGCGCATCATCATACTGTAGATCCCGAATCAATTGCACAACAGATTATTTTGTCTGCAAATAAACTTTTTCTTCTTTTTTTTTTTTTAATCGGCTCCTTACTCTCAGTCAACGAAACGTGCGAAAGTACTTTTTGTAACACCGGCCACTGTGTTGAGGGAGGAGCCGTACCTGCCTGTGTTTGTCCAGCTGGTTTAGACGGTTCAAACTGTTTGGAAGGTAAGAACACGATTGTTTCGATGATCACATGGCGAGATGAGCATTGTTGAGAGTTTGTAGTGCACCATGTGCGGTGTTTTACGGGTGAATGTCCAAAATCGCTGAGCAAAGTGCTCCGTGGGACCGAGGCAGGTGTCCAAGTAAGGAATCCGAGTTAAAATTTCTCCGTCAGAAGTCAAAGCTGTGAGTGCTTCGTTAAATATTCCGATTTAAAAGTTCAGATCAAAAGATTTAATGGTAAGGAGTGTTAGTTCGAGTTCAGCGTCCTTCGTTTGGGGGTCCGAGTCACGAGTCCGAATCATACGTCACTGGTCAGAAACCTCGAGTCAGGAAGTTGACTTAAAAATCCGTAGAGTCCTGGTCTGGTGTCCGGGTCTGGAGTCCGAGTCGAGAATCTATGGTAAGGGACGTGAGTCAGAACTCCGAACTAAGCTTCCTTTGACAGAAATACGAATCAGAAGTAAGAGTTAAGAGTCAAAGTTGAAAGTTTGTCGATTCGAGTCAAAATTCACCAAAGCAGAAATGATTGGGCTAACTCTATATCTTGCATCTTTGTATTTTAGACTCTTTGGTGTTTGGCATTGCAGTGTTGTTTCTAAATAGAAAAACGAACTATGTTGCAGTCTTATTCAATTTTGTAGTGTCATACCAAGTTAGCAGATTATTTGTTTGTTTTTATTGTTCCATGTTCCATGTTTCAATAAATAAACCGTAAACATTAAAACAAAAAATGCATGGGTGAATCGTCAAATACAGCATTTAAGACAATTAAACATGTGAATTATGAGGAATCTACATATTATCTAAAAGCCTTGCTTGTAGGGTGAAGATTCCCAGATGCTGATATGAGATTGATTTCGCATATCAATCTTTAGCGCCATCTGTGTCCAGCTGTCCATCATGAATATGCTGATTCTGTTGATAGTAAATTGCGTTGTATTATAATTATGATTTACAAAAAAGTGACTGACTTAAAACCCGACGGGACTAGAATGAAATAATGCGTATTCAGACCATTGTCTATCGTTGCAGAGATAACACGTACCAACCTCTTGTGAATTACATTCCCCCCTCAGGGCAATATTTCCCCCAGCGCTGCGTACTTGGGGGAAAATACGGACTCCCGCGGACATGTCAAGTGTTATGTACGCCTATAAAAAGGCAGTTATGTTATGCAATATAACTTTCATATTATATTCTGTACATGGCACCGATAGCGTGCATTTTAGTAATAGGAGCTAGACGCCAACAAAAATTAGTGTGCTGCCAGTCAGACAACCTAATGTAAATTTTGAATCGTTGTCGAGAAATTATGCAGAAATTCAACAAAAAGCTATGATAGAAATGAGAAATTTCGGAAAAAATTGACGTAACTCATATGCCTTGTGCACTAGATGCAATATGTAGATTGATCTTCGAAAGATAACACAGCGAAATATGTCTAGTTTAAACCGAAGACAGCATACATTTTGAGAATAATCAGGCGTGCTTATTCAAACACCTATTTTTAGATAAATGATTATGTCTGTGTGTGTGTGTGTGCGTACGTGTGTGTGTGTGTCCGTCATAATCTACTGTCATGATAACGACTTCTACATTATAATCCCTCTGATTCTTGTTGCTGTATGTGTATTAAACAGATGTCGACGAATGCAGCAATGATTCTCCATGTGAAAATGGCGGGGACTGCAGGAACTATTATGGTGGATACGACTGCAAATGCGAATTTGGCTGGAGCGGAAAGAATTGTACTAATGGTAAAAAAATTCTGTCATCAGGATGATGATGATACGTAGGATCTATCACCTTATGAGGAAAGGACAACCTTATCTTTTCTTTCTCTCTTAAATACTGCGACAACGTTTTCATATATCCAATTTTCATACGCTCTTTTAACATTAAAAAGCCTCAATAACTTTAAGAGATTAACTTCTTCCATTGAAAATGCTATTTTCCTTTGTATTTCATTTGTTCCAATTAATTGTTGCTTTTGATTTTCTTGAAGGTTGTATAACGTATATTTAGTGTTGGTCATGTAACAGCGCCCTAAGCATCATTTTAGACTGACTTTGACATTTTTGATGAGATGACCATGTCATAATTATCAACTGACAATTTTGACTGACTTTAAGATCACTTATTTTCTGTTAAAGAAAGTAATGACAACAGTAAGAAATTTGTTCATGGAACTCGATTCCCCTTTATTGAATTTAAAACAGAAATGGCTTGCCATGTGTTATCCTAACAAATTTCTAAAGTTTCAGGGGTTCTCTTTTGGAGTTCAAAGATAGTTTTTGGAAACAGATATTTAGAGACGGTCATAATACACTAATAGCTTCTTTCAGACGACATTATTCTGTCTTGCTTACTGCTAAATAACTGGAACCTCAATATGCTTCAACCTTAAAGGGATGGTACAGTATTGGTGGAGATGAGAACTGGGCTTTTATCTTTTTGCGAGATACCAAGAAAAACTTATGATATAGTACAGAGCATACCATTTTAAGAGGAATTCAAAGTTTATTTGATGAAAATCGGGTTTGTAATGACTGAAACATCCAAAAACAAAGTAAAACAAAGCGATCGTAACAAAGTGTGGGCCCCACACTTTATTAGAATCGCTCTTTTTGGATATCTCAGCCATTTCCAAATAAACGTTGAATTGCTCATAGAATTACATGCCCTTTCAAATTTCATAAGAGGTTTCTCATTATTTCACCAAAAAATGTTAGAAACCTGAAATTAGGTTTCAACCAAAACTATAGATCCCTTTAAAGATAAGATATTTTTTGGTATCATATCGTGGCAAAATATTATGTAGAAGAGTTTGGAAAGAAGTCCTCAATTGGCAATAGACACTTGGGACATACCTCTTTATTGGTATTCCTCAAACAATTCCTTCCTATATGGTATTATGTATATATTAAAGGCTGAATCCCTATGTAAGTACTGGACTTGTACTGTCGCTGTCTGGTAAGTATATATGGCGACCAGGGATGGCGCCTCATAGCGCTTTGTATCCAGTGGAATAGGCGCTATAAAGATATCAACTATTATTACTTAAAGGCTAAACCCCCATTCGTGCTTGGAAGATAGCATATGAAATTCCTCACGCTTAGAAGATAATATATAAACCTCAGGGCAAACCATAAGCAATGTACGATCTTAAATCGTCGATATGTTTAGCCAAATGTTTGGGATTACACATTCTTTTCGACCTTTACGATGTATTTTGGTTTGGGATAAAATACTAATGAAGTTAGAGTGTTTCAAATTTCAGACACAGAAAAAGTTTGGTTGTTGTTGTCGTTTTGTATAGTTGTAGTTATTGCTGTTGTTGTTATTGTTATTATCATTATTATTATTTTTATTGATTTGTTGTTGATGTAGTTGTTGTTGTGCCGGCTTATCCGGCCGTTTTCGGTATCACGTCCTCTGTCTAAATTGAAATCTGTATCTCCCCCTCACACTGTCATCATAAAGAGATTAATGCCTGCCTCGAGGGGTTTAAAGGTGACAGTCGGTGTCTGAACGGAGGGTGGTGCAACGCTACGGGTCCAGGACTTTTCGCCTGCAACTGCACGGACGATTTTAGCGGTCCCGTTTGCGAACGCGGTTGGTATCCACGCTTTAAACCACTGTTAACCAGTGACTTAAAGATATTCTAGTTATCACAGTTGATGCATACGTGTAGGTCAGTTGTGTTACAAAACATCCCACCATATGAATTTTTGCAATAAAGCCTTAGATATTATAAGGAGATATCACTATTTTCTCAATAAACCATAAGTGTAGACGGGTTATTCAAGAAGCAATTTTGATAAAGCTATTGTTCACGTTTTGAATATTTAACAATACTTAACTTGATTATACTGATTAACATCTTTTAATTGGTTGTTTCCATTCCTAACTCATATTTTAGAACTCTTTTGTAACACTAAAGCTGAGTTTTGTTCCTCTGCAAATGGTAAATAGTGCTCTGAAATTTAATCATAAAGCAGTCTATGGAATCAGGGATGTGATAATTACACACACCCACCATAATAGAATGCATTGACAGTGGTTGACATCATAGCTGATAGTGAATTGAACTGAATTTGAAAGAGACTTCCGGATAATTTTTAAACTTTTTAGCATTCAAGCATCTTCTAGTTGCGTATACTGGTCACAGAGTTTCAGAATTTTTTATTAGAATGTTAAAAAAAAAAACGAAAAATAATCAAAACGCACGACGATTACGGCATAGCAGCATTACGTAAGAACACCTGCTTGGATCCTCAAGGATGCAGAAAAAAAGAGAACAAAGAACGCACGTATTCGACACACGTGAAGTTGTGAAGGAAGTGGTAAGGTAATCGAATGGTATTGCTACCCGTTAGTCGAATATGACTGTGAGCCTCCTATATCATCGTCCTTTTTCAGTGTAATCCAGGGATTTTGTAGTATTTTGGTTTATTTGCTAAAGAACCAAGATAAAGTCCACAAATCTGAACATGGCACTATCGCTTTTTCGTTCTATATGATGGGAAAATATGGAAAATTGTCGGGAATGTCCCTTAAAACTATGTTTGTTCGTTGCTCTCAAACGATATCTTCTTTACTTACGTACGCCTTATGCCTTAAATGGCATGCTGTATATAGTGCATTATTATGCTAATTGCTATTTAGAGCAAGATGTTATCGAATACATAAGGCAGAGCATTAGGAGTACGATGGAGTATCACCGAGAAAAGTTAATGATCATTTTGTTATCTTTAGTTAGAGAGATTATCAAGAAAATGCTATTAAGGTGAAATTGATTATCACCACACTTGTTTCATCTGTGTTGACTAGAGAATGAAAAGTGTAAACAGAGTTCGACAATTATTCTTATCCTTTGAAACAGAACACGTGTACATCTCTTTAAACCTGCTGACTGATCAAGCATTTTCACTCGCCTACAACGATCTGAGCTCTAACGAATCCGTAGCGTTCGCAGAGATTTTGCTGCAGGATGTAAGTTGCCTCGCACATTACCATCATTTGGTTATCTTGGATATTTTTTATATTTTATTATTTTTTTTATTATTATTAAGACCTTCTCCTCCCAAGCAGTGACGAAGCACTGCGGGATAAAAAGACTTAAAATAAATAACGAATAGTGGCTTCGTATGACGCAATCATTTCTAATATATCTTACTCTGTATTCTTAGATGGCAAGAGTTAACCTTTTTCAAAACAGGTAGGGGCCTAAATCTCTTGATTGATCAATAAGTGTTTCTATAAGGTCGTTATTTTCCACGGCACAAGGCCTACAATTTTGCTGCTGATAAGAACTAAACGTATTTTTCTTTAAGGTCGTTTGTCACGACGTTCCAATACAAAGGTTCACATGACTGCTTTGCAGTATTCGTTGAAAACGTGGCATGCATGAATATCACAGAGTACTACACATTTTCATTTCGATCAAATGTGATCATAATCTGCTCACTGGCAGAAAATTGAATTATGTCACCTCGTAGTTGGCGGTTGGTGTATTGTGTAAAGACTTATAAGTAGACGCGGTCGATGTGAGTTCTTAAGCACATATAGTTTTTCAACCGAATGGATAACATGCGACGCAGAGGGAGGTGTACTTTTTAGAAACAGCGGGGGATAGAAATAGGGGTGTAAATGCTAGTCTGTGCGAGCCGTGACGTTGGAGAAAATGGCCACCTCATAGGAGTGTGACATAAAGTGATATCGTTGGTTCTCAACGTATTGTGATGACCGCCCTCACCAGCACTTCACAAGACCAGTCCTTCGAATTGCATAGACTGTTTGTCGCCCTCTCTCGCCGATGTAGGACATTTCCTCTCTCATCGCAGAAAGATGAACTGTGGCACGTCATTGTGTGAACTCAGTATTCGAGACAGACAATTCATATCGAATGCGACAAGCCCATTATACTGCATGCTCGCGATGATTGTGTGCAGATTTTAGTATTATAATCACGATGCCTTTTCCTTCCAATCTTTGAAAGGTTTTAGGAGGGAGGACCATGATAACCTCAATATTTAGGACAATAATAAAACATTGGAGGAAGGGAAAAAATGTAGAATTGACGTATAACAGCTCTTGAATTTCTTGATGATTATGATGAACGACAGAAAGTATGACATTATCATTGCAAATCACGTTTCCTCGAGCTTAATTCGTCTCAGTTTACATTAAACCGATATGTCAACCTCCATCAGGCAATTAGGACTGCTTGCCAACAAGCTATAGTCTATCACGTGATTTTCTTTGTACTTGTTTTCATTGGTGAAGATCTCCGACGCATTTGCCCAGCGTGGTTTGTCCTCCAAATTTTGCGGAGTTGATGTCACACAGTAAGTATTGTTGTTGTTTTTTTATAATTCTTTCAAAGCCTTCTACCTGAAACTCTCGACGTCTTCGAAACGAATGATCAACACTGCTGACATTTTGCTGGCCTTTATCAAACTGTATTTCAATACCAGTTTGTTGTTCATATTTCTAGATGTTGGTAAAATACCACCCGACGGTAAAGGTAAATAGGGATGGTTTGTACGCGTAAGGCTTTTTGTATCCGCTTAGAACTGAACGCACATAATGTTCTGCAAGTGAAAACATAACAGAAAATTTCCAGGCAATCGCATGTCTCTTCTAGTTGTACATCAGCATACTGACTGTGCTGTAAGAGAAATTTTAAAGGCATTGTTTACCATTTGGTACAGTTCACTGGTTAATAAAAAACAAAATTCAAGTTATCACATTTGATGCATGTGTATAGGTCAGTTGTATCACAAACATCCTACCACTGAAAAAAATCGCAATGAAATGAAATATAAGGAGATATTACTATTCTTATCAATAATCCGGAGACGGCTTATTTTAGAAACGATTTTATTATAACTATTGTTCACATTTTAAAGATAAACAATACCAGAAATCGATTATACTGATTAACGTTTTTACATTGGTTGTTTCTATCCCTACCTCACATCTTAGAACAATTTTGAGGCATTAAAGTTGGGGTTTTCTTTCATTTGCAAACGATAATTAGTACCTCTAATATATCTTCCCCCAATCTCTTCTTTCTGTCAGATTTCGCAAGTCCCAACTCGGCAAAACATGGGCTGATTCATCAATTTGTTACACTTCTGATGAAGACGAGTACAGACCATCTGTCGACTTGCCGTACGTCTTCGAAGACTTTGACACTTTCAAATTTTCGGGTGAGTTTTATTGCCTAGCGAATAATCACCAGCATTTATTCATGTTCACTGTCCAAGTTGGTGCCCGGTCGATGGACAAGAAAAAAAAAAAGAGAAAGAAGTAAACAGGATGATACCACATATCTTAGCGTTGCCACTGTTCAGAGAAGAGGGTAAGGTTAATTCGACAAGATATACCTCATTTTCGAAATCTGCCCATACTATAATTGTGTTGGGTACCACTGTTGGAGAATAATGCGAATTTTTCCGCGCTGGAGGAAGACGTTGTCTCCCCGACATTGCATTCCACAACCAATCCGCTTTCAGCTCTTCATTGATTACTACCCACGCTTGGAAAGCGCTGATTGCCCGTGTCGCGTTCAAAAGCTAGTATGTACATGTATTCAAATTCTGTTAAAACCATTCGGGAAACCGGAACCACAATCTTGAAGTGACTTGAACGCCGGGTAAAAATTCGCGTATATCACCTCCCTGCGGTTTATCGCAAGGATTGAGTTACTGTGATAACCCACACAATCAGGTTCATGACGTTATGCAGCGTTCTGTCTAGGGATTTGTAAGCTAATGCTGTGACAGAGTATGTACAATGCTGGATTTGGTTATCGTCATAAATCATTTAGATCATTGTTGTGAACTCCCAGTTTATGTTATTGTATGGGCTGTTATCAGCTGATAAGTGATATTATGAAGGGTTACTCAGTCTTGTGAATGTATTGTTCAGCAGCATGTAGGCCTATATGGAATATTGTGCAACTGCATAGATCCAGAATAATAAAAGTGTCAATGATTTCTATTTCTTTAAATCCCATTTCCTATGGTAATGATGAGTACTTCATTTATTATTTTTTTTGGGGGGGGGGGGGGCGGGGGGTTGTCAAACAGCCTCATCTAGAGGAATGAGCGAGTTCACAAGGTAACACTGTGACAGTAAGGAAGCTGCCAATTCAACTACTTTGGCGTCATATATGGAAAAGAAACCGGCTCAACACAACACAAAGTTGAAAAGGTGAATGATGGGATGAAGGGTATTGTATATTACTAATCAAAATTTGGTAACGCGCCATTTTGTGTTTTGTTTCAAGATCCGGACGAGTGTAACAGCAACCCCTGCCAAAACGGCGCCAGATGTACCTCTTCCGCTGACGATTACGAATGCTCTTGCGAGCCTGGTTTCACAGGAAACAACTGCGAAATTGACGGTCAGTATAATAACGTTTGACTTGCATGACGAGTAAATCGACGAAATATTATTTAAAGTATGACATTGAGAAAACCGTATTTTCAAAAGCAGACAAGAAGACGAAATCATCAATGTTAAAACCGTTTTAGACTTAACCTCTGTGTCACATTGCATGTCTTATTCATCTATGATTTTGGTCAAAGGGAATTTCCATAATTCTTTTCAAGTGTGAGTGAAACAAGACGAAATGCCTCGTCATGCTGACAGCTCGTGCCGTTCAACCCTTTCTTGGCGAGGTTTCGAAGACCCTAAAGTCTTCTCCTGAGGGACCACTAGCTTCCATTTACAGGAAATAGGCCTATAGTTGCTGAAGCCTTTAGGACTAATACATCACAGAGAATAGACTGAATAGACTTCATAATTATTCTTTGACTATTGGCAGAACTGTAATGACCGATTCCAATCTAAAGTTGGTTTATGTGAATAGAGGAGAACTGGACGTACAGAAGGGTACAAGTTTTACATCCGTGATATCCAGTCTTCAAACACATTCACATCTACACTTAATACACTATTCTTAGCTATGCTTTTGATACCTAGCAATTCCCAGTTGTAGTAATCCCATTTTTTGTTAATGTTGTATGTTTTAATTTATCGTAATCTTTCTAATGAGCTTTAGAATGCATAAAGCGCTATGTAAATTATATCATAGTCATATCATCATTATCACTATCATTATTTATACTGTCCGCATCAATATTATTATCATTATTATTATCATCAGCATCATTATCATCAACATAGCATATTAATTATGAAAGTGTTATCAGTACACTTTGTAAATTGAACAGTAGTTGAACATTTCGTATTTAGGCTTATATACTGCTAGCAAAGTATCCTGTTTATAACCAAAGTACGCCTCGGTGTTATTCAGGTCTGTATCTGTCACATTCACATTAAACAGTAAAGGGAATTATCGTTTCATCTAGCGATGTGGAAACTTGGGTAAATCTATCTTAGGTCAATCTTCGTAAAATTTGTACCTCCATTCCGTACGTCTATGAATTCCCCTCTAATCACCAGAGTCAACTTTCACACACACGCACACATTTATACACACGCACACAGCACCTTCTTATCTACACAAACTCTTTACATTTTGTATTATGCTGAATAACTGTATGTTTACCCACTCAGAATCTTCACGATGAGTGATGACTGAATTATCTGTTATTGTATCGTTATGTGTATTATGTGAGGCCATTATCCTCATCATGAATGTGCTTACGATAATGGTCTTCTGCATTCCTATTACTCCTAGGTTTGTTTATTTATATTCATTAATTTATTCATTCATTATTTTATTCATTTATTTACATTCATAATGTTAACCATCAACCAATGTCCATGTAATTCACTGTTCAAGTATTACTCAGGGACTTTGTTCAAATAGTTTTCTGTTATATTCTTGTACGAAAAAGGAATGCAGAAATCCAATTCAATCCAATCCAATCCAATCAAATCCAATCCAATCAAATCAAATCATTTCGTCTTGTGTCACTCATAATTACTTGATTACCTTTTCTCATTTTTTTTCCTGTTTTTCCTTCAACAGTTTCCCCGCATATTCCTCTTTTTCCGTCTGATCTAATACTTGTATATGTTCTCGAAGCCATGATGTGATGTGATGTGATGTGATGTGATGTGATGGGATGGGATGGGATGGGATGTGATGGGTTGTGATGGGATATGATGGGATGTGATTGATTGATTGATTGATTTTTGATTGATTGATCAGGTTTATTGCCATCAAAAAAAACACACAGACGGGTGAAAAGTCCGAAGACTTATAATTCCCGTTTACAAAACAAATTATACACAAATACGCGAAGATACAATGCAAAGAATATTATTATCACAAAACAAAGATTAAAATGGGAAACAATCGTTACCAAAAATCTACGAACAAATAAAACAGGCACCCCAACAACCTCATACATTGTAGATTGCACTGAATAATACTCTTTGTACACATATACAGTTGTATCTCCATCTACTTTTCCTTAGTTTATATTTCATATCAAAATCAGCCTCTCCTTTCAGTCACATCCAAGGGGAGTGGATAATGTCCAGCGAATTTGAAATAACACAGGTTTGTATCTATCAAAAATATTTCAGCTTACACAAAATTTACGTTACCAGGCCCTTATACTCATCAATAAATACTTTATATTTTAATAAAATAAGGTAATAACCCTACTGATCGTTGAGACCACATACACACACACACACATACGCACACACATACACACACATTCACTCACTCACTCTTAAAACAGACACACCTTAAGATTATCAAAACAAGCATTCCAAAATAGCCACACACGCATTGCAAATTACACATCCTGAGCTATTGAACAATGAAAAAAAAAATACTCATTGCATTCAAAAACAAAAGTACACAAACAACACATACATTAAATCAAAATCAACAACTTTACCAAAATTCAAACCTACCCAGCACTATATATTTAAAGTGAGTAAATTATCATCAATCAAAGCTGTGAAATACATGTACATTGGAAACACACAATATAACATGTAAATTATCATTCACATTCACATTATACCTTTGAGATTCTCCAAATTCCCCAAATTTCTTACTTACATCTTTGGGTTTTATACCTGCTGAGTAAAATTAAAATTCGAATCCCAGAACTGTGGATGATAATTACAAATACAATAACAAAAACATGTATACACTGCCCAACAAATAAAGATCATTGACCAGTATGGCCTTCAGCAGTCGAAATTCACCAAGATTAACAAATCACATTTAACAGGAATCTCTAAGTGATACACTGGTCCTGTTATAAGAACCTGGTGGCCGTACCTGCAAACCATAGAACGTCACATGTACAGCTGTATGACAAAAATTAACGCCCATCAGACAATATAAAAATAGACCACAGTAGCAGGTACAAGAATGCAAAGCGAAGTGAGATGAAAACGGGCAATATCTAAAAATTCAACTATTCAATAATCGAATGAAATATGGAATGGGAGATTGTCTATATCGTTCTGTTCTCGTCCGAGGAATGGCAAGTTGTGGGGCATTACGAAGATGACGTCTGGCAGCGGATTCTCTTCTCTCAGGCAGAAAATGACGATGTTTGGAGTTCAGCAATGACCTTGCAAAGTTTATAGCTAGCTCAAGCCGTCTCTCCTCAAGCAAAGGGATGCCTACAATCTGTAGAAATTCACTGTAAGGTCTCAAATTTGGGTAGAAAATAATTCTCAAAGCCCTCCTCTGCACGCGTCCAATGCTGATAGACTGCACATTGGTGATGCCGGATGTCCAAACAGGGGCAGCAAACTCAAGTGTCGGCCGAATGTAGAGCTGATAGACGGTAACCAAATCATCAGTACTTACGCCATTTCTTTTGAGTTTGGTGAGAGTGAACAGTCTCCTGGAAGCATTTGAAATCATACGCTCCACTTGTTGATCCCACTTAAAATCATCTTGGAGAAGGACCCCCAGTAATTTAACCGACGAAACACTTTCAAGCCTTGATGAGTCCGCAGGAATGATATCTGCATTGATTTACATTTGGAGGCATTGGGAAGTACATCATTGTCATGACACCATGTAACCAGTGAATTAACATGAGCTTGCATTTCAGATGACTGTGTCCTCTTTACTACTTCGACCAGAGTCAAATCATCAACACATTTCCATCTTTCTGGTGTATTAGAAGCAGCATCATTAACCAATGCCAAAAAGAGGATTGGACCAAGTCGTGTGCCTTGGGGGACCCCACAAGTAATGGCCTTCTGCTGTGAAGTTTTGCCCTTGAAACGAACAGTTTGTGATCTGTTGAAGAGAAAGCTGCCGATCGTTGGGATTATAGAACGGTCAACTTCCAAGTCAATCAATTTCTGGATCACAATCGTATGATTGACGTGGTCGAAATCCTTGCTAAATTCAATTGCACACATGTTGACGTATGTTCCAGACTTGTCAATTCCGCTGTGGATAGTGTCCAGGAGACTGACAAGGTAGTGCATGATGGAAGTACCGCGTAAATTGCCGAACTGTCTGGGATCAATTCTGTCACTGATGTCTCTGATTATCCATTCGGCAAGAAAACCTTCAAATATGCGTGCTATTGTAGGAGTAATGGATATGGGACGTAATTGGTCAAAACTAGTGATGGTACTAACTTTGGGAATGGCACACACGGATGCATTTTTCCAGATGCCGGGGAAACAGCTTTCCTGAAGGCAACAATTAAAAATTCGGGTCAAAGGGTCAGATAACTCATAAGAAATTTCCTTTAGCAAACGGGTCGGACATTCATTTGGATGGCGTGCTTTGGAAGTGTTGATGCGACGAAGTCTGTTGTACACTTCTAAGCGTCCAATAGCCGGAGGGGGCGCTGCTGGAAGATAGGTTGATAATGCCGATAGGTCAAGAGGAGAAAGCGACGAGCAGATGGCTACGAAGTGTGAGTTCAAATCCTCGGCTACTTCTCCATCAGTTTTGTTAACAAAAGAAAGACTAAGCTGTTTCTTATGAAGCCCTGCAAGATGACGCACTTGCTGATGCCATTTACCAGGTTCTGAAGACTTCAAATGTTGAACCTTACGCAGATAGAAAGTGCTTTTCGCGCGTTTGATGAGTCTTTGCACAAGGTTCCTAAGTTGCCTGAAATCACGAAGACCGTTGGCAAAACTGTTGTTGCGTTTGACGATTGCCCTTCGAAAAAGGTCAGACATCCAGGGCTGATCATTTGGCCGTTGTTTGACTGTCTTGAGTTCAAAATAAAATCTGTATTTAGCGTTCGGCAGATCGTTGCATTCATTAGGTATGGTGTTGGCATCTGAAGAGTCTGGGAGGGCAGACCAATCCGTCTGAGTAATCCACTATCCAAATGCTCGCACAGAGGATTCCCTAAATGGCCGAAAAGAAAACTTAGTGGTTTTTCTAGGAGGTGGAGCTGTCCTTGGGTGAAAAGAGACAACATTGTGATCACTTGAAGAGATGGGAGCCGAGATAGCAGGTTCGTTGTACTCATCACTTAAATCCGTTAGAATTTTGTCAAGAATGGCTGCACCTCTCGTGGGGGCAACAACTTGGGAAAGCGAGGTTTGAATTTCAAGATCACGTGTAGCCAAGTCATTAAAATCACCCAGAATGAGGAAGGACGAACTACTAGATTGAAGGCGAGCATTGTCCACAATCGAGATGATATGGTCTGTCATTTCATCCTTGTGAGGTGATCGCGGTGGCGAGTATATCACACTAACATAGATGTGTGAGGATAGACGCACTGTACTAGAAGATCGGAGATGCACCCAAAGCGCCTCAAGATGACGAGGTGTAATGTCATCATAAACTTGAACACTATTGATATCATCGCGAACGTACAAAGCGACACCGCCTCCCTGTCGGTTTTGACGGTCTTTACGATATAGTTTACATGAAGAAAGCTGGCAGGAGCATGCAGGATTCACTTCTGAGAACCAAGTCTCGGTGACTCCCAATATATGAGAATCCTTGTGAGATGTATTGACAACAGCATCAAATTCATTGAACTTTTTTGCTGAGTGAACGGGCATTGAACAACATCACAGATGGCAAGCATTTTGGCGATTGGTGCTGTGGCCGAAGATTGATCAGGGAAGATCTGCTACTTGCACGAGATCTAGTGGTACGCTGTTCACACTTCCTGTGACGACTGACCACGGGGATATGCAAGCCACCATTGCAGCCAAATATGGGACAAGCAAAGAACGGATCAAAATGTCTGGTTGCTGGATTGGCTCTGCCACGTCCCTTACTCCCGCGGTGTGTTTTCCTTTTCTTATCTTTTCCAGAATCATGATTTCTTTTGCAAACTCCAGGATCCAAGTTAACATTGAGCTTTCTGAAAGGTCCCGGGTTTGAATGAATGTCTCCACATATCTAAAGGTTAATTTGAAATGTTGAACACGAATTGGGATAGTATGCTACCCGAGATCCTAATATTTTGCGAGATGAAATTAATTCCGAGCTGTTATTGCACTTGAACAGGGGATCTCTCACATAAAAAATGCCCTGACTTTGGAATTCGGGAATCACACACAGCAGAGCGATGACTGTGAGAATGTTAGGGAACACACAGCCCATTGTGTAGTTCGATACTTCAGCCACTTACGAAACGTTGTAACACCGTGCATGCAATAGTGATACACACATATTGTGATGCTTTACACAGCCCAGTACACATGAAGAACGAGAACACCCTACACGTTCAATGTGACGAAATTCAATGGAGACGTACGTAACAAATTGGCTTACAGTACCAGCAATGCATGGGACACACACACTTGTCAATGGCGGTGGAGGAAATGGCAAGACACGAATCCAACATTTTCCGGCAAAAAGTTCTCACACAAAACAGGCAACTGCACTCTCCAAACTGGTCCACCAAGTGCTCGGAACAGCGATAAAGCTGATGGTGAGGCAACTTGGACAAATTCGTGCTGCAAAAGGTTAAAAATCAACACTTTCAGAGCTCGTTGAGGGGGCAACCTCCACCGGGTGCACGCCACACAACCCATATTGATGCGATGTGATGTGATGTGATGTGATGTGATGTGATGTGATGTGATGTGATGTGATGTGATGTGATGTGATGGGAGGGGATGGGAGGGGATGGGATGGGATGGGATGGGATGGGATGGGATGGGATGGGATGGGATGGGATGGGATGGGATGTGATGTGATGTGATGTGATGTGATGTGATGTGATGTGATGTGATGTGATACGATGCGATGCGATGCGATGTGATGTGATTTGATGGGCAGCTTTTGGCATTGTTGTCACAAGCAATGCATTTCGAGTCCAGGTACATCAGCTACGAAAAAACAGAGAGTTACAGCTGAATAATGACCACGTATACTATCAAAACAACAACGGAATCACGCATATAGGCCTACATAACTTCCGGAACCTCGTTACTTTGTTGTAACGAAGATGTATATCGAAATCAATCGGGGAAGAAGTCATAGCATTCAATATGTTCATGCTCTTATATCATCCCGACTTGACTTTGGTAATGCACTCCTATTTCATCTACATGTACGACAATCTCAACTTTCACGGTTACAAAAATTGCAAAATTCAGCAGCCCGCATTGTTACCCTTACCAGGAGAAATACTCACATTACCCCTGTTTTGTCCTCTTTGCATTGGTTACTTGTTGAATCTCGCATTGTATTTGAACTATTGTTATTTGTTTTTCATTGCGTACACGGATCTGCCCTAGAGAACAATGTTAATTTACTGACATTTTATAATCCTTCCAGATGTTTAAGGTCATCCGACTGTAGATTGCTTGTTGTTCCAAAAACGAAGAAATCATGGGGGGATCGGTCATTTGCACATGCTGGACCTTACCTGTGGAATCAGTTGCCTCAAGCTAGCTATCCGTCACATTTTGAATGTTGACTCCTTTAAAGTTGCCCTCAAGACTCATTTGTTCATGACCATTTTCCAGTAGAATTGTATATTATGATGTGTATTTTTTCATTAACATTGTGTCATTCATTTTCATGTGCATGTTTGTGTAAGGATTTTTTTATTTCATAACTTACTCTTCTACTGCGCCTTGAGCACGTTAACTATGTGGAACTTGCGCATTATAAGTACCCTGCATTATTATTATTATTATTATTATTACTTACATCATTTCACTTTCGATAGTTGTAACTATTACTTCCATTTTCCTCACGGCCTTAAGACGCATGAAGTTGATCCATTTCTTGTTTTGATATTTCCCATTCTCTCCTACTTGTCAAACACTGGCCGATTATTCAGGCAGATATTACTACAAAATCGACCTCGATTTTGATTGTTTCTTTGTTTTCTCGTTTCATTATTGGTTACATCCATTTCAGTCTGTGATATATGGCCGTGTTACCAGGGTGGAAATTGCACCAGCAATAATGCTTCGCTTCCCTTCTGCGAGTGTCCACCTAACGTCGTCGGTGGCTTTTGCGAGTGGGGTAAATATTTGCCTGTATCTTTATTAAAAAAAAAAAAAACCACTGCATTGACAATAATAGAACAACGAATTGGCTGTTAATAATGTTGAAGCAGATAGCAACTGTTCCTCTCCTCCTTTGACGGGGGCGATGGGGGCGCTCTTGCTATCAGCTTTCGAAGTAAGATTTGATATCATTCTTATTATGCGCGCTTCACGATTTTTTTTGTCCACTACATGCCATTAGGACGCGTAGTTTTTGCAAGCACTATTTTTGGTCCGTTCCGTTACATTTCACAGATTCTCTCGTTATGAACTTAAAGGTTTAGTTCCATCATGCATTTAGAAGGAAACTTTTTTTTTTACTTATTCTTGCATCATAGCATCTAAGTTTGTAATCATTTTCCATTCTTTAATTTTATATTTAAAATTCGTACAGTCTTATGTTTAATATTAAGGTCATTTTGTAGACTAACGAAATTCTATTTATTTGAATTTTAATCATTAAATACAACTTAAAATCCAAGTTGTTGCTTTGCTTGGTGTTGGTAGGACTTTAAAGTGCAAATGTCATTATATAAAGAGATGCACTAGATTGTAGTGTATTGTATAGCCACTGTGTAGTCAAACTATTATCTCAGTATACTCTTGGAGCCCGTTTCATAAAACTTGTCATCAGTGACAAGTTGTCATAGATGTGATAAGCTACTGAAATCCTTGCATCTGATTGATTGAGAGCAAATTTGTCATAGAATGACAAATTTTATGAAACGGGCCCTTGGCTTTCACCATCTTCTTCTTTTTTTTTCAACTGAAGCTGTAACGAATCATACCATCGAAGTCTCTTGGGAAGGCGTCTGCAACGTGACTGATGGGGTAATTGATGACGTGAGTTAATATGGATCTGTTCGATTCATTATGACGTCATTTTACACTCGAACTTGTCTACTCATGCTCGGTTCAACTCACCTTTAACCCGTTGTGTGCAACATTTATTTCCTGTCCATATTTAGCGTTTGTGTGAAATTTGTTCACAATTCACCCAATGGAACAAAAAGGGGTTTAGAAGAGATTAAACCTAGTCTCATCCTTTTGGAATGATACGGCTTTTGATTTAACTTAAATCTAATACATGTAATTGTTAATCATTTCGTGGATGCGAAGTGTAAACTGTCACTCATCATTCATATCTTTATCACATTGTGTGCGATACATCTGTTAGACATCTAAGTAGTCACAGGATAGAGGGAGAGATGATAAAGATACATATATACTCTCCCTCTCTCTCTCTCTCTCTCTCTCTATATATATATATATATATATATTATGTATATATATATATATATATATATATATATATACTATATATACTATATATATAGCAATAATAATGTCACAATAGAGGAATGCATTGAATGCCAATTGCCTTGATTTTAATTCAAAATCCGAATTTTCGGGGGCCTCCCCCTTCGTCAGGGATGAAAGTGCTAAATGATTTTGAATTAAAATCAAGGCAATTTGCATTTGATGCATTCCTCTATTGTGACATTATTATTGCTATTTCTAGTACTGCCAATACGCGGAGCAATTACAATGCTTGGAACAAGACTGAATACTATATATATATTGTCACAAATGTACACACAAGTAGTTATGTACATACATCAATGCTGTATGGATGGTTGTTTATGTACACGGGGTGACCAGATTAACGGAGAACATTCTATATGATATAGATATAGTACATACAGGCTGACCAAATCAGTGGAGAATTTTCTAGGTGGTATAGAATGTAGCTACAGTACATGTATGCATGTGACAGGAAATACATTATAGCTCACACAATCTAGAATGATTTAACCCATTCCAGAATATTCTGGAAAGTGCTTACATATTTGGCTGAGTGAGGCACTGCCCCTGTAACCCAATGTGATTGGTAGTTAATTTTGGCAATGATGTTATGCACATAGTTAGGCAGTGAGTCATCCAGGATTCCTGGAACTTTGACTTGCTAGTATGTTCAGGTATGTGGCCCCAGATTGGAGAAAATTACAGAATGTACTAGAAAGGGGTGAATGGATAGTATATAAGCCGGAGAAATTCTGAGGTAGGCAGAGTACCTAACACCACTGCTCTGAGAGTTACGTCACTTCTGGCTCTGAAGCGACTAGTTATAGTCAGTCCTGTGTTACCTGCTGACCTGCTATACAAACTGTGTTTGTCAATGTGGAGATAAGGCCTGGGAGACATTTTGCCTGCAGAGAATTAATTTGCCTACATTGGAGATAGACTCCATATTCTAGTGTCAACGGACATTATTACGGCAAAGCTGTGACGGGCTGGATTCCTTGCTGGACATTATAAAGTGAATCATCATTCAACGCATCAACTGGACGTGGTCGTCATAACTTTTGGATTTTGTACGTTTCGCCGTGGACATATATCGTGGAGTTTACCCCGGATCTATACCGTGGACTATCGTAACCTGCGCCTTTGGAGTTACGTCGGAGGAATCAATCATCGGTGCGTCAAGGATCATTCATCGGTGCATCGAACATCGTATCTGAACATTTTCAAAGGATTACTTGATAACAAAATATGTAAGTGATTCCATTACCGATTTGTAATTGTTTCTATTGATCATTATTGTAATGATGTGAAAACCGATTACGAGTCTGTACCCACAATATCACTGTTAATAAACCGCCTGAACATTAGTTGATGGTTTCTTTTGTGCGATCATTCTCAGAGTGATTTTGGTCGTAACAATATCTATCTATATATATATATATATATATATATATATATATATATATATATTTATATATATATATATATATATATTTATACAAGGAAAGAGAGAAAGAAAGTGAGATATAAAGAGGGGGGGGGGGGGGGAAACAAACTGTTCTCTGTTTCTGGTACCCCTAAAAAATATCTAAATGGATTGAAATTTGCTAGTCTTTATCTTTGCCTCTTCACTGAACTTTCTGTGTTTAATACGCTCTTCTTTTTGATCAGTTGGTGCGTCGTATAGAGGAGACAGTCGATTGGACCGATGTTATGGCGGTTAAAAGGTAAGGTTCAAAGGGAAAAATTGTAGTTTTCATATGCCTGCAGAATTGTAGATTATCGCTCCAAAACTCACAATTGAGGGCCGTGACCTAGCTCAGTGGGTAGCGCGTCTGCCTCACGATCCAAAGGATCCCGGTTCGATTCCTGAGTCGTACTGAGCAATGCTGTGTGTAATCATACCGTCCCCTCTAGTAAGAGGCAAAGCACTCTGTTCCTAAGCTCGGATAGGACATAAAATGGAGGTCCCGTGTGTGAGAATGCCACAACTCACGTACGTAAAAGATTCTGCTTCATTTATTCATCGCAAAGAACAGGGTGTTTAACCCGGTGAGGTGGTCCCGCCTTACGTCCAACTGATGTACCACATGGAAGACCATGCAGCTATTGCACCTGAATAATATGGGCGTATGGGCTATCCAGCCATCTTCTCAGATGGAAATGAAACAAACAAACAAACACGTATGCATAAGAAATGAGTGAAATACCGATGTGATAACACGATGTCAGGTTGGCAACGAGAATACAAAATATTAATAGCAAAAAGTGAATTGAGTACCTCAATATAAGAACGACCAAAGTCCATCAGAGAAAATTTGGGAAAAATAGAAATGAATAAATAATTTCCTACTGCTTTTAGTGTTTTCAGTTATTGGGGGTGTTATTCATACAAATTTTAATATAAAACAGTCACTTAAATGATTATCTGTATTTGCATGACCTCATCAGTGGTTTCCAAAGGCGATAGCCAAATTTGGACATGGGTCGTTCTTATATTCAGGTATTCAATTGCGTGGAGCATGTTGAAATTACGATTGCTGGGGCACGATCGATCATTAAGTAAGGTTCTACCTACCCACAGTGCTGAACGGGGAGTGCCCTTATGGAATTTAATGTCGCATACTACAACCAAAATCATTCCAGAGTTTTAATCGCAAAAATACTCCAAAAAAAAAAAATCGCTATCCTGGCAAATCGCGTCCGCCAGGCGAGTTTCGTAATTGGTAGACCCTTTCGGTGCATTGCACGCACATTTCAAAAGGTGAAAAATGAAGTTTGAGTCGTTATGAAAACTATCTTGGTTTTAATTCTGGTCATGATATCCTAACAGCACGAGACTGAAAGCTTAAACGAGACCTCCAGATAATTTTTGAGACTTTCACAGATGAATATCCAATTTTTGTTTTACTGTTACCAGAGTTTCAGAATTTATAGGGATCGGCGATGATTGGAATGAGGAATATAAGAATGTTTTCAAAATTTATAATAAATTGCAGTGAACAGGGATGAAGACATGGCAGCCTCACTATAAGAATGCAAGAGTGGATGCTCAGAAACAGAGCAAGAGAAAAAGAAATAACATGTATAGATTCTACAAAGGTGAACTTATTAGGCACGTGGTATTGCAATGAAAATCAATCGCTTGTATACTGGAATATGTGGGCTTCTTGTGTCATCATCCTGGGTTCGTGTATTATGTTGCGGACTTTTTTTTTTCATAGTATTGGTGTATCTGCTCAAGGGCCACAATAAGTTCCACAAGTCTGTATATGACAAAACGCGATTTATGTAGGCAGCCTACTACATGATGTAAAATTGCGTAATCAATTGTTTGGAATAACCTAAAACATGGATATACAACACTCTTTTTAACCCTTTCCGTATTGGAACCTGGCGGCCTGCGTCTTACGTCTATGGGCATTTCCGAATTCAGTATGAAAAGGGTTAACAGTTACTGACTTTGGTCGTATCATCATTCACAATGCACCTCCCTTTGTCCCGTTGTAATACATGAATAAAAACCCGCAGATGGTATGGTTACGTTACACGAATGCTGTGCTATTCTTTTTCTTGAAAAAAAAAAATCATTCCCTGTGAACGAGCAACACTGTGCATTTCAGGTATAATATCAATCAATCAATCAACCTCTTTTCTGTGTCGCTACTCATGTTTGGTCGATTTATTGGGGTGTGTAATTGGTAATACTTCCCTTCGATTTCAGTTATGCTTTTTTCTGCTCTTCCACAGGTTTCTCTATCATACAATACGGAAGGGAAAGATATCCAGAAACATTAACAAACATGCAGAAATTCATCTGTGAACATCTTGACCGAATTCAGTAAAGAGTACTGAGAGTCATCCTTTTCATGTTGAAGAAATCCAACGAAGTTCAGCAGATGTTTTTTTTGTTGTTTTGTTGCTGTTTTCTTACCTTTTTAGAATCAATGGCGGTTACGGAGTGGTCCTGCAAATACAACGACTCGAGTTCTTTTGGACAGTCGCCTACTTAGAAGGACTGGGAAGAAGACCCGATGTTGACATTGAGGCGATGTTACTGTGGCAGCTGCGAACGTATGTGAATGCGACACGGGACAATATGAAGTGTCAGTTCCTGTTCAATAGTTCGCGAGGTTGGTTCTAGCGCGATTTGCTTCTTCATGTCCCTTTATTCTTGATTAGTTTCTGTCTTCTTCAGCAGTCCTAACAAATTTTCTCCTCTTTTTCAGACAGCTTTTTTTTATTCATTTGTTATTTTTATTATTTTTTTTAAGGATTCATCATAATTGTACACGAAGCCTTAAGCTTGCCGTTGGTTCATGACATATACCGGTATTATGATGCACTATCTAGCCTAGGAATTTTGTTATGTTCAAATTGCTTTGCATGAATGAAATATTTATCTCTGAACTTAATCAAACTGGCTAAAAAGAAGCATCATTTCTTTGGAATACCGTAATCATTCTTAATGATGATTTTCCCCTCCTAAACAGCGTTTGGTAAGCAGTTTCAAACGCATTTGCAACCTGTATTTATTAGGCACCTATAATCTTTTCAAAGATACATAGGCGAGCTGTGCTACTTCTCATTTGTATCATGGCCACAATAAATGTTGTACGTCGATATTTGTTTATTGAATTACGACTGATTACGACTGATTTTTTTTTCGTGTTCTCATCTTTTCTATTCTATTGTTGTCTAGGAACTGAAGTATGTAGTTCACACTTCTTCGGCTATTTGCCAGAGAATCGATGCGACGGATCTTTTGAGTGCGCATTCTTTCTTGACGACGAGCTCGGATGCGGTAAGTCGGCGCACACAGTAATGAAGCAGTGTTGGCATACTTCTTTGCTCTCTCTTTCTCTCTGCATCCACAAACATATGTAAAAATAACCACACAAACACGCACACACGCACGCATATATGTGTACATATATAATTAATACATGTATTATATAAATATATATAGTATTTATATACATAATATATATAATATATATAATTATAATATATAATATATATATATATATATATATATATATATATATATATATATTTACATATATATATATATATATATATATAAACTGGGAATGAATTTTGGCTAATAAAGTTTAAGATTATTAAATATTCAATGAACTTATAATTTATTGCTCCAAAAATGCATTTCCTGTACATTTTTTTTTTTGTGGAGCGAAAATATGAAGTCTCAACATGTTTATATATGTTTGTTTGATGTTTACTGTGTCATGACCTATTCTGTTTCATGCAACTTCTCTTATTAAGATCTTTGCTCGCAGTCCTTGTGTATATTTGTGAAAGTGGGATTGTACACTCAAAAGGAAAAACTGATTCTGAATGGGCTCTACTCAGGTTCAAAGTGTAATTAATTCATGAATCTTGCAGCAATAATCGTTATTTTTATGTGTGTTATTTTTCTTCTTTTTTAATCTTTTAGATCCACAAGATAGCATCACTTTGTCGCCAGGCAAGCCAGTAGAAGTCACTTCGCCAAACTTTCCATCCGCCTACGGAAGCTACGAGTTTACGAGGGTGCGAGTGAGTGCCCCACCGGGTTACTTTGTAGACATCTCCTTTGACCCCGACCAATTCAACATATCCACGTATGACATACTGATCATCACAGACGACGCGGGAGTCGCACAGTTATACCAAGGTTTACCGATCACCCAACCATTCCTGGAGACCGTAGACTATCGCTTCAACGCTCTTCAAGACCATGTCAATATCATGTTCATCAGCTTCGATAACAGTGAGGAGCTCCGCGAAGGCTTTTCACTGACAGTGACAGCAAAGAGCGCCCTCGTTCAGAACTACACCCTAAAAACCTTCCAGTCCCAGCTGGTGGAAATACCTAGTAACATGGACTCATACGCTAACGATACTGTCTATTTACAGACCTACAGCACATCCGAGGATTCGGTTCTTGTCTTGTGTGCTGACTTCAACAGGACGAACATCGACGAAGGTGATCGGGCTTTGCTTGGCATCGGCGGCTATCCTTCCTTCCTGCGAGTCGTGGCCGCCTACGGGGAAGACACGACCAATCCAATTGATACACAATCGTCCGAAATGTTCCTGGCGCTAGATGCAGACAATCAGAGGACGGATCCGACACAGTCGTATCGATTCCAGGGAACCATGATATCGATCCCTCGTCGGTACGATCCAACTATCGATTGTCCGAGAGAGGAACAGTGAGGGCGTGCGGCTTGATACTCAAATTTTGATTGGTTCTCTGATTCCCCTTCAAACAACAACAAAAAAGTGAGCTTTGAATGAAACCACCTGATTATTTTCACACTTCCGCATTTGAGCATCTTTAAATTTGTTAATCTCTGTACAGAGTTTCAGAATTTCTTGTGATTGCGATGAGATATAGGAATATTATCTAAGTTAACGAAAAAATCATAATTAACGAGAATGAGGACATAGCAGCTTCACATACATGTAGCAATGCATATTTAGGAGCCGAAGAAAGCAGAATAAAAGGGGATTAAAAACATGCATGAATTTACTATAGAGTTGAACTAGTTAAGCATGGAATTGCATTGCCTACATCACTGAAACATATTAGCATCCTGTGTCATCATCACTGCACAGTCTATATATATATGTATATATATATATATATATATATATATATGATGTATATAATATTTTGGGGGTGTTCAAAGTATTGGATTATCTACTATTCAAGGACCACAATTCAACAATCCTATACATGGCACCGACTGTCGACTTATGTATTACATGATCTAAATTCACATAAATTGTCTGAACTTCTCCTTGGCAGAGAGTGCCCTTGACCTAAGTATAGTGCGATATGATATGACCTTGTCGTCGACATGATTATCACTATGTATAAACGGTTGTTATGGAGGCATATGGTATTTATATCTCTATTATCTCATATCGACATCCTGACAAAGTTGTATAATAATTATGGTCAGTCCAATATGGCGTGTACTAAATTTGCTTATTCAAGTTATGGGTTATCTTACAAATTGTTATTTTTTCTTATGGTTAAAATGCTATCAAGCCTTTATTGCTTAGGCAACACAGGGCAAATACTAAGATGACGAGCAGTCGTAGTTTATTTCTATATATTTCTGTGTGTATTGTGTCCATCTATCATTATGCTTACTTCAATTGATATTATAACAACTTTCATCACTCGGGTATTTTGTGACATGTAATTTCTTACTTTCTGAAGAAGAAGTAGAGGACCGGAAGAAACTTGGGTTCATATACGATGTGAAGAATTGTATCGCTGAACGAGCTAACTCCATTCTTGTTAAGTTGAGATATTTGTGATTTAAGCTGGGAAAAAACCCCAAAGGAAATGGTAATAAAATACAGGATATCTTTAATCATAACTTCTGAATATTCCTTGTTATGTTACAAGTGAGGTATTACTGGAAAGGTTTGATTTTGCCCTGTCTGATGATGGACTTACTTCGACAGGTTTAAAAATGGCGCTGAGCTCATTTTGCAATAAATCTCTTCATGTATGCATTTCATCACTCATATTATTATGTATTATATCATCTTTGAACAAATATTATTTTCGATTTATATTTCCATTAATTATACATTGCTCCTGCCTTCTGTCAAACTACTATCCATTTATGCATTCAAATATCCTTCATGATCAATCATTATTAAGGTTACCTCAACGTCATGTTTGCAAACGGGTATAATAAGCAGAAGTTAGATAGCTACCTGGTTTGAAGACATCTCTTGGTTATCTGACATGCGGAGGCAGCGTTTCGAAAACGCCTCCCTTTTCCTAATGCCTTTCGCCTTTTTTTGTTTTTCTTGCTTACTTTTTGACATCTTCCCGATTGTCTCCATACATAATGACGTGAAGAAAAATGACATTTCTTCATTTCCTGTGGAAGAGTTAAAGGTGCCGGCCCTGAAATCCCAATGCATGTTGATTTGTGTTGATTTATGATACCCTCATCATCACTTTTGCGGTGAAACGAATATCTAGAAACATTCCACATATTTTCAACGATTTTTTTCTTCTATTTCTCTGCAGATTACTCGGGAACGCCCACACACACACACACAAAAAAAATCCTTCCAAGCCAATATTCTTGAGATGACCACATCTGTCAATCATTGCTAAAGTACTGAAATGTTTAACAAAAGACCTTGGAATGCACCTTCTCCTCGACTCAGCATAACTTGCATGTTCCCTCGCCATGTCTTTTGTTAGTCACATTAATATCACAGAAAAATGCAAGTTACGCTGAGTCGAGAGGAAGGTGCATTCCAAGGTCTTTTGTTAAACATTTCAGTACATTAGCAATGATTGACAGATGAGGCCATCTCAAGAATATTGGTTTGGAAGGATTTTTTGTGGGCGTTCCCAAGTAATCTGAAGAAAAATAGAAAAAAAAATCGTTAAAAATATATGGAATGTTTCTAGATATCCGTTTCACCGCAAAAGTGAGGTTGAGGGTATCATAAATCAACACAAATCAACATGCATTTGGATTTCAGGCCCCTTTAATAAATATTGTCAAAAATTCTTGAAAAAAGAATGATTCTAACCCATATTCAATTTGTTCCAGTGGGATTCTAGATATCCTGCCTGCATGTAAATTTTATGTAGTTTATTTTATGTTATTGAATGACTACGTCGGCATGCACGAGAGACTATTGTTCCATAATTTTTCCTGTCATGTCGATCACTTTCTTACACTGAAACATGCAAGATTTAAATTTTATAATCATAAATGGGAATTAGCAATATCTAGGAAGAAGCTAAGGCGAAAAAGGTCAAGGGTTACGCGAGCCCTACCTACCTCTCCGTACATGAACTTATAATGTAATACACCACGTCATTCTTTTCCTATCTATAACAGACGCCATTGTACATTGATAATGATTCTAACTCACCAGTAAGTTAGTTAGTTTCGATATGCCAACATGAAGCGGCAGTACAAAGTGATGATTTGATGATGTCGACCTTGTTTACTTGCGGTTATATTCATGTATTGTAGAAAACAACACAATGTGTTTATGCTCACATTTATTTGAGAAAAGTAATAAAATTTGGAGTTTTTCAGTCCTTCATTTTTTTAGACATTCGTGTATTTTTCCACCTAGTAAAAGACTTGCACACCATGTCTCCTTTAGCAGGCAATTGTAATCTTACGAAGTTTACAATTGTCATGTAGATATACATGTACATGCATCCTATTATACACATGTTGGAACAAAAACAAAAACAAGAATAAAAAAACAAACAAACACTTACTCCTTACCTGGGGTTGATGCGATGAGGCAAGATCGTCTGATGACGATCACACCGACATGTCTGACACTCACCTGATAGTCAACCGAGTCAGATTCATCGGACTGCGATCCGATACACTTCGGTGGGTGGCCGGAAGCAACAAACTTGGCTTCCAATGAGTGACCGATGATACAAAATTTCTGTGGAATGGGGGTATCAATCATGGCATGAAAGCCTGCTTTATCGTACAAAACGGGCAAATGAAAGGACAGAATGAAATGATCAAACGAAATCCTTTTACACAATCCATTTTTACATCAAAATCTTGACCCATATTGTACACACACACACACACACACACACTCGTTTTTGTTTTTGACAATCTTATTTTTCTTTCTTTTTCATAAAGTATAAACAATATAGATATTAATTCATTGCAACATAGTATAAATTTCATTATGACAACAAAGATTCCATATTGTCAATATTAAAAATGAAATAGAATTTTATTTATAAAAAGGGGCAAGAAAAATGATAATGATGAAGGGAAAAGAACAAACACATCAAAACAGAAAAGAACAAAGGCACTATCAACCCAACCAAACACACACATACACACACACACACTCACACAAATACATCGGTGCATTAACTAATGTTATCCTTCTTTACATGGGTCGTACCATCAAATGCACTGATATCGTTCGTGGATTTCTTCTTACCACATTGGATACTACGACACTTCTACGTGATCAACTGCCCATCTCGGTACGGCTGAAGAAGATATACCCCATCTACGTTGACGAGTGTATTGCTAGCCGCAGCTATCGAGAACTTTAACGGTACCGGTATATACACGCTGTATCATCAATAGCCGGCTGCGCACAGTCATTATAATATAATCTTTTTTTCTTTCTCTCTCATCTATCTCTCAGTCGGTCTATGCAGATCAACGTCTCTGTATATATGCATACAATATATATATATATACATATATATATATATATATATATATATATATATATATATATATATATATATATATATATATTATATAGGCGTACCTGTGTTTTGGTGCCTTGTCTGCTACCGGCGGTTTCACGCTGTCGCGATCCTCAGGCAGACTGGCAAAGTGACAAAGTGGTGTGTTTCTGTGCTCATGTGGCGCGGTGGATCGGTTTGACGCATGGATGATTTTTCTTTTCCGGTGTCTGCATTTGGATATAAGCTCGGACCTTTTATTGAGTGCGTTTTTGTTTCGGATGATGATGGCCTTCTCATCGAGGCAGAGGTTGCACAGGCCACTCCTTCTTAGAGTTAAGTTTGACCCAAACCCAAGTTTGGTCAAAACAAGGAAAATCAATGGCTTCAGAATGGCTTAACGATATGTTTATATCTTCTACCATTTTTTTTTTTAGCGTGACCAAGATGATACGTAGTACCTTGTTTGTTGTGTGTGTGTGTGTGTTTTTTTTTTTTTTTTTTTTACTACGTGTCAGATTTTTGCTCGCTTTGGTTGCTAGAACTTTATAAGTTCTGTTTACGAGCAGGCAATACTTGCGATATAAGTACTTAGGGAGAAACAAAACAAACTTATGTAGAGTAATAAAGCATGCCTGGAAAACAGGAAAAACAGCTGAACTTTCGAGAATTTCAAGCATAAATCATGTAGACGTGCTGCGCCTTAACTTACTGCCAAGTAACACGACTCGCCTGTCTGTCGGACATAATCTGTAAGCGTCCCCAGTAAGCAGAACAGCGAATATGTGCTCTTCTGCTTGTAAATCTGTGCAGAGCTCGATATCAGAAGTAAGTCTATCATCAGATAAAGTAAGATAAGACGTTTTGTTTAGATATACTTGGTGGTCCAAGGCTGGTAACAGGGAATGTTCTTCAAGTCTTGATTAAAAATATGGCATATTTTCTATAGTATTTAGCAGCTTCAATCGCAAATAGCTCAAACTTAAACGAATGGAGTAATTAGTTTTTGTGATCAAACTATCTATACTTCCTATAATCTTTTACGTAATAAAAGCGATTTAGCTAATATCTTTTCTATTTTAATTGGGTTTAAAGAGGTGATCTTTCTTTTTGATATTTTTTCATGAATAACAGGTCACATAGTGCATTTTGACTTCTTTAATGAATAGGGATGGTCATACGATTTTCCAACCATCGAATTTTTTTGAACTTTCTCCAATTTTTTGTCCAAATCACTCATATTTTCCTCACTGTTACTTCATATCTTCAGTAGACAACTCTTAACTCAACGATAACACTGAGGTACAACCATTATAATAACTACAAAAACAATAACAGAGAGACAGACAGACAGACAGACAGAGCAGGGGAGTACCAGGACGGAGAGAGAGAGAGAGAGAGAAGGAGAAAAACGGAGATGGATAGTTAGAGAGATGAAAAGATTACCCGCGCGCCATGCAAATGATTTTCCGAAGAATGCTTTCATTATCCAATGACGCGCCAGTTGATCTCATCTAGCTCCTCCCCCTCGCTGCCCGCAGTAGGACGCACGTGGAGGCGGTGCTGCATTGCTCTGGAAGTTGTGCGAGTGGGAGCTCATTCAGTCACGAAGAAGGGCAAGCGATCGCACGCACTTGCGCCGACCTGTCATCTGTGGTTCGCCCCTCGCGTTGTGTCATACAACGTTTTCCCGCCTGCCGAACCCTTTTCTTCTGAGCTTGTCCCATTACCCTTGTGCATCTTTGAAAAGAGACAATTGTCTGGCGAAACAGCATTCAGATTTACAATGATCTTCTCTCTACTGATAGAACCATGTTGGGACTTGCACCGAGACGCCACCAGACTTTAGTACTGTTCCATTTCACATTATGATGCTCCTTGACTGAGATAACTCCTACCTTGCAATGGAGACCGAATCGGATTCTTACACCCTTACGGTGTCTGAAAGCATGTACCAGCTTCCCAACGGCACTGAAGTCGGTGGAGATTGGGTATTCATGTTCACGGGCTGTCTGTACTTCTTTGTGGCTATCGTCGGATTCATAGGAAACGGGACTGTGATTTATGTGATACTGCGATTTGCCAAGATGAAGACTGTAACAAACGTTTACATCCTCAACCTTGCCCTGGCAGACACCGTCTTTCTCTTTGCCTTGGTATTCCTGGCAGGGGCTACTATTTATCCCCACTGGGTCTTCGGCAAAGTCATGTGCCACTTGGTATACAGCGTGGATGCGTTGAATTTGTTCACCAGCATATTCTGCTTGACTCTAATGGCAATCGACCGCTATGTGGCCGTTTGCTACGCCGTTAAAGCGTCCTGTTACCGCAACATGAAAGTTGCCACAATCATTAATGTAGGTGTATGGGTCCTAGCCCTGGGCGCTGCGTCACCCATCATTGTATTCACTCGCTACGAGGCCGACACTTTGTCGTGTAGAGTCGACATTCAGCACGTAGTTGGGGATTCCTACATGGCATGGTCCAAAGCATTTTCCTTTTACACCTTCACGCTGGGCTTCGTAATTCCATTATCAGTGATTGCAGCCTGCTACTCCTTAATCATCATAAGGCTCTACAAGATGGGGAACAAAACGGGAAAGTGGGAGAAGTCGAGAAAAGTCAACCGCATGGTGCTCTGTGTCATTATCGTATTCGTCCTCTTTTGGTTACCGTTCTTCGTACTTCGTCTCTGTTTTGCGTTCAACTTCACCCAGTTACAAACCTTGTTCATCGTGAACGAGATTTCGATATGCCTGTCCTACATGAACAGCTGCGCGAATCCTTTTTTATACGCATTTCTGAGCGACAGCTTTAAGAAAAGCTTCAAGAAGGTCTGGCACTGCGGGGACAGTAGGGGTTATGAGCTCACGTCCACAGATGCCCGGCCGTGGAGATTACGTAATCCGTGCCTAGGAGAAAGAAGCGAGGGATGCAGCCGGGTTCGACGAGGAAGGACCAACGACGACGACACGATGTCGGGTGCGAGGCTGAACGTCTACCCGCTCACCGCCGTGACCTCCGCTGCTTCCGAGATCACCATGCATAAAAACGGCGCCACCGGGTCGCCGACTTACGCTTGAAAAACCATCTCTCGTAGTGGTTGCTGGACCAACGAGGACATGGAAAATTCCCAAGGGTATGTTTTGATTCAGGCACCTCGGAACTGCCTATAATGCAAATGAGCGTACGGTCACTCTCTTTCGCGAACAGGACACCTAATGCCAGCGACAATGATTAGACTGGATTCTATAGTAGGTGACGGACGCTGAGTAATTCCGATGACCTTACCGTTATCAAAATAACCCAGGAGTGAGTGCAGTGATAGGGGTAAGGAATCGGGATGAATGAAGTTAAACCCTTGAAAACGTCTTGGCAAAACAAAGACAAATGGCCAAATATCATTGTGTTTATTTTTGTTTCTTTGTTTTGTAAAGAGAGTGTTTCCACATGCCTGATTGAAACGTGCATTCACCTCTCCTTAAGATGGGCAACTGTGTGATGGGGACGTCGACGTAGTGCGAAGATCCTCCGAATAGCTGCCGTTAAGTTGCACAACATGTGTTTGGCTGCCTGTACCCATCTTTTTGGAATGAGCGTGTACAAGCATGAACTCCGGCGAGATGAGGTGTCGTTGAAGACAATTCGTACCACGCGCATTTGTTGCCCGGTATTTCAGACGCAGATCCGGACTGCTTGGTCGTATCCGCCCCCTGAATGGAGGAAAAATGATATATATATATAATTATTTTAGATGGGTAAGCAAAAAGAGAGAAAAACCCAAACAAACAGGTGATAAGAATGAGTGAAAAAGGGCTCCAGTCATGATATGCCACATTGTTACAATGTATGAAGTACTCTTGGTATTAAATATGTTGTAAACAGACAAGATCTATTTGATATGAATTTATCTGAGCACTGTACCTTGCAACATAATTATTCGGAGTCACTGTTAATTGACCCGTCGTTCACTTAAAACCTGGTAGATCACGTACAATGTCTATGCTTGTTTAAAAATCTCCAAATGTACGTGTTCAATTGCCAATGATAAAAACCGCCAACACTCTTCCAGTGGGCGTTTAGGGGGATATATTTATCCGTAGGTTGCATGTCAAAATGATCCGTTTGAATCGCTTCCCGGCCTTTTGGCTAAGATCATGTGTAACAACGGGAGGTCTGAAATATTGGTAAAGACACTACTTCATCGTCGGGCAATTATTGCATGAGATTGATGTCTGCTGCCCTCAGACAGTATTATTTTTTAATTTAAAGGGAAATGAAACACAAATATATATATGCGGATTGAGTAAATGCAGCAATATTGATAGAACACGTAGGTGAAGTTTGAGAAGAAAGAAAAAATCACAGGATCCGTTCAAAAGTTATGACTTTTTGAAGTTTTCGCGCCACCATCGCTGGAAAAGAAGACAACAACCGTTTGTGACACCACTGCAGGACAACGATATTAATGAAAACGAAAAAAGGAATTCAGCATTAAATTACATTCATCTTTCTAGCGCAATGAAAGAGCAAATGACTTAAATCTTTCAGAGAGCAAATTCACTCAATTCACATGTTATAGAGTCCTACGTGGGTTTCATTTTCCCTAAACAATTGCAAACTCAAGCTAAAATCACATCAACTTTCACTCAAATTTAATGCGATGGGTGACTCAGCAGTCAACAACTTAGCGATTTCCGTGCATATCCTATCAATTTTATGCTCATTGCCGTAGGCAATGTTTACCCATCGGCATTGCGACTGCATTCAAGATTGTTATTTTATTTTTTCTTAATAAGAAGATCAGTGTTAGGATTTTTTCGGGTGGGGGTGGGGGGTGGGTGGATAGAAAATCATCCAAAGTGTGAACTTTTTTTGGGACTTACAAGTGTCCGACACACGGGATATTTCTACTCTACATGCTGTATTAATAGTGACGACATCACGATACTTTTATTGTTGGGCTAATATTATCCTACCTGTCGTAAGTGAACACATGAACGCATGGACATTGTACCTTGGTGCTATGCAAACCAAAGTTTGATGTAATTATTCCGAGTATAGGATTTCAATCTTGGATAAAAATTGAAATATGAAGCATGTATGGTTTTCGGGTCATACAGCCAAGAAGACACCTTGTCCATTTTGATAATGGAAAAAAAAAATAATAGTGTTTGTTATTTGTGGAGTAGAAAATGAGTCATTGCATACTTTGAGCATGTATACATTCAAGAGCTTATCAATTGTTGATATTGACTATATTTCGCAGTCAACCGCTGAGCGTCATGGCCGTGTAGAAGCAATGGTGAAAACGCGGGTTATATGTTATATACATAGTATACGTCGCCAGAAATGCCATGTTACTCGAACCATAAGATTGCATGCATGCGGTGTATCGAATTGCTTCCCAACTGTGCACCTCGTCACGTATACGCATCTTTTGGTCAGTGAGTCCAATAACGCTGGACTTGTGCGACGGATATTTATGCACGCATGGTAAACATAGAACACGCTAGGCGTGATTGTAAGTACAGTAACTGAACGTATTCATTATGTGCATACACCTTTAAATTACCACCCGCAACCCGTTTGTACACAACGCAACGAACATTTTCTTATGGGGTTAAGTACTTTGCAAATGATTTTGTTCCAACAAACATGATAGTGTAACAAAAGTCAGGAACCACAATGTATCGCTACAGAGACTTTATCGATTATGTTTACATCGAATATGCCGTCAAATACAAAGAGAAGATTTAGAGAGAGAAAAATGAGTGGCCTTTCTTATTTTCATCGTCCAAGACGTCAGAGCTCGTATTGTAGACAACGGATATATTTTTGAAAGTAAAGATGGTTAGAGATGCATGTGATACACAATATTGTTATTACACAAATAACAGTGTGGTGAAGAGGTATACAACAGAATTCTTCACAAAGATTGAAGAAAGTTTCAATATATTTATTGTAGATGCTTTTTTGCTTTCGGCCAATGGTGAAAAGTGTTCCACATATCTGGTTTTTGTCGGGAAAATTAGTACACATGAGATGAATTTGTGAGTTTTTCTATTCTAGTTAACATTTCATTTTTTTTTTCTTCAGAATGCGACGTGTGTTGCAATGACGGAATCACAACAGCTTTTTAAGATATTAGTCCGCAGGTCGGATTCGTGATACCGTTGGCGACATCTTTAAAGTTTAAGAGCACAACACAAGCTCACACAAGGAGTGTATGCTCATAGATGCCTTCCTGTATGTGTATCCTGAGAGACTCTATTGAGTTAATAACCAACAGCGGCCAGAACAGACGCCAGTGGCGCAATAGTTGGTCGTTCTTCATTTTCAGCCGATCATTTGACCATGATAAACTCGATTCTTGATTGCATGTGACGAGAACCGCTAATGTGTATATTGAATTATTCATCATGCAGCACTGGGGAAGAGGTAAACGGAAAGACACAGAGAGCCAGAACATGCTCGAATTAGCGTAGACATAGCAGAACCTTTTAACGTCATTTCATGAGGTCGGGGGGGGGGGGAGGCGGAGGGGAACGCGCTGACATGGTTAGCATGATATCATGTGTTCATCACTATACTGTGTTCTCCACTTAGATCTTTTACTGCCGTTTTTATTGAGGAAAGAATTTGCAAGGAGTTTTTTAACCTCCCTGTGAGTTTAGCATCCCTCTGCAGTTACGTGAAATTGTGTATGAGAAGACATACATGATCTCCGAGCAAGGATATTCATCAGGCTCATCCCGCTATCAATAGAATGAATGCATCATTAGAAACCTTGGTAAAGTGCGAGGAATTGCTTCATTCATGATTTGCGACTTGTCAATTCAACTTACTTTTATTTTTGCGCAAACGGCCTTCTTGCACTGACGCGGAGAAACAGATTCAGTGTAAACATTGAGATGACTCTGCAGTGTTTTCTGTTTTTGACTGAACAACTCAGCGGAAGGTCAGGTTTTGCTTGTGATCGACAAAGAGTTGAAACAAACATGTGGAAAGAAAAGTAAATGAAAACTACATCAAAAGGTTGTTGTTCAAAGTTCTGACGTGTACCAATCAAAACTGCATGCAACTTACATTTGAGGAAAATAATGTGTTACATCTCCTTTTCTTGGATGTTAGCAAGATGTGAGATACCACATAATATTGTTTATTTTTTTCAAGCATGGAATTAATGAAAAATAACTTTTATATCATCTAATAATCTGTTCGCTATGAATGAGATGAAATATACCCAGATCTTCCACATTTATTTGTGGGGAAATGCAATATTGCAGAGAAACCATTGCCTCTTGGATTAGATTGGCTTGAGTAACTCAAAATCAAACAGAGGCTAATTTGTACCAAACATTTGTATTCGTGCTGAACATTTGCTGAATGTGCAATTTAGTACGGCTATGTGAAGGTTTGTACACTGCACACAAATACACACACACAAAAAAACAACAAACAAACAACAACACCACACTCCAAAGTCATGTTGTTGTAAGAAGTAATCACTTTAACCATGCTCCTTAAAGCTACCTTTCAAACCTGCAACATTTCGCGGACAGCAAAGAAGGTAATGCAACCTTCCCATGGGAACGAGACAGAGAAGTGGCTATTTGCCCGCTTCGCTGGGTTGTCAGCTATTACGGTCCCGAAAGTTACGATATCGTACAAAGCCTATCTATCACCAGTGTGATATTTCAGCTCCGACAGGTAGTAAGTGGTTTAGTATTATTCCTCGGGAGGGATTTTCGAAGGAGCTCGGGATCAGGAGCGGCTGAGGCGGCAGCTGGAGTGGGGATGGGGGGGGGGGGGGGTTGGGGAGGTGATTTGTGAAGAGAAGTAATCGCTTGTGATTAATAGCTGTAACAACAATCCGAACGAGCAATTATAGGTTAACATGACGAGGCTGACGACATAGAATGTCGTGATGTTAAACTTGGCCGTGGGGGTTAATTTGGCATGGGTGGATATCGTAAAAAACAAAAATGCACGAAAATTGAATGCTGTAAAATACATGTAGCCACGGATAATTGCAAATCAACGTTTAAAAGGACGAGAGCAAATAAACAATTCTCTCGATTTCAAAACGTTGAGTTTCTTTGGATTGTGTGCTTTTGTTTTAGTACAAGGTAGCTAATAATCAACAGTTTCACTTGCTATGACTTATTGCGTGTATACTTCCAAGCAAAGTTGTCTTCATGTTCATTAGTTGTTGTATGTGATATTCTTGTCTGCACTGACTTTGCTTCGTTTTGATGAACGGGATATAAAGTATGCGTGTGAGCAGAAGAAAGACGTTATTTTTGTCCAAGCATGGCTTGAAAATCGGCTTGAACTTACTTTGTATTTTTTTTATTGCTCTGTGGTCATGTAAACACAGTCGTCACGTTGCCTGAATCCAGTTATTAAAACCACGAGATTATTTAAAAGTCTACCCCAAGCCGACGCTAACACTTAGAAGAGAAAAAAATAAAACAAGTCAGCTTAAGCGTGCAAGTATACAGAAACAGTAAACTGCCTGTGTGATTTGTACGTGTCGTTGTCCGAGAGTCAACGGAGTGTGCAAATACACCATGTTCATGTATTATAGGTCTACAGGAGAACGGTAAAACATCATCAGCTACGAATTAACTCTGCAGGAGATTGTGTTGTTTGGAGATTTCATCTCAAGTACGTATTCCAAGGATATTGAGAATAGTTATCGAGCATGGGAGAATTATGAAATGAATGATGTAAATACTCTTATAGTCTTCCTCAACGTACGCGATAATCATCATCGTAATTATGATTACTATGTTAAAACGTTGAGTCTGACGCTTGTAAAAAAAACAAACACAAAACATACAAGCAAAAACAGTAGCTTAATGAACACTAACACGAGCCCCCACCATGCGACGACTTTCTTTATTACAGGTAAGTTTTTTGGATTTTTTTTTTTCGTTCCCTGCCACGTCGCGAAAATGGACATGTCGCCGGAACCACCTGCCTACAAAAAATTCATCCTGAGAATTCATCTACGAGCTCCGCAGTGTGTATTTATGTGGTCAGTCCTGCACCTGTATAAATTGCTAGTTACCGGAATAAATGCATTTGTTTTGGAGAACAAAGACAAGTAAAGACAGCAACTGAAATCCCCAAAACAACATATAGGAGGGGTTTTTTTTTTCGTCGTTTTACCTTGCAGGAAATCAAACCTGGGGTTGAAGGCAAGAATGAGGTGTTTCTAAATGAAAACATTGCAGTGTTCTCTTGGATATTTCGTCATGTAAAACGTGCCCGTATATACCGACATTTCGTTCAAGTAATTTTGACACTACAATCATTGAATAATGTGCGCTTTTGCAGGAGAGTACATAAAGGAGACAATTAAAGCACTCCAGTGAGCATAAAGTTCACTGTAATCTATCATTCTACTAATGAAAGACCAAAATATGTACAATGCCCAATAGCGGAATATGAAATAGGGGGAGAGAGACAGAGTTGGGAGAGAGAGAGAAAAAGAGATAGAGAGGTTTGGAGATTGCGAGAGGGAAAGAGGTACATGAATTTCTGGCTACTCGGGTGGTAAAAGAGTTACTTCAGATGCCACTCTTTCAATCACTTCGCGATGATGTGTAGGTGGGACTAATGGCTATGTGGATATATGGTTTCATAGAACACGACCGGCTTCATTGCGCAAACATCTGTGTGACATTACCGCAAATTACAAGCCACCGACCATTTTATGCCTCGGCGTGTTTCCAAACTGGACATAACACGGGCAAGTCGAGCGTTTTAAAGACAGGAGTTGGGGCATATCAATATCATACCGCTGCACTCTCTTTTCGCAGTAGTTTTGTAACAGGAGATACAATGTCACAGACTTGGTCACGATGAAAAAGGTTAAGATTAGTCTTAACCTCTCAAAAAAGCCTTTAAACAATTCATTTTTGATTTCTCGTCGCTAACCAATAGCAATTACATCTTGACACGCATGTGCAATGTGAGTATTCGTGAATCATTGATTGTTTCAGCCGAGATAAGGCAAGGTAACCGTCTCGTAGAAGAATCGAAAAGAAGTGATTTTAGATATCTCTTGTTCCTTCCAAGCTCCTTCGAAAACAAGAAGATGGGTGTGCCGTCAGTTGGATTCAGATGATAATGCCTACCCATCTCTGTTCTCCGTGACATTAAAGTTTGTCCGGGAACATCAAGATACATACGGTCTACGAGCAAATTTCGTGAAGGGTATGGGAGGCTATACATTTTGGCAATGGATTAAAAAAAAAAAAAGCTTTAAAATACCTTTCTGTCCGAAGCCGCGCCTGATCCCTGACGAATATGGGTTACCTAAAACATATTTGATCCAAAACGGCTCAGAATTCCCTCTTGAATATCGGTTTTGATATAGAATCTACTGAAATGAAATGATTAATGTTTGACCTGATGTTGTGTAAGAAATTAATATCCAAGTGTACTGTAGCTCTTTCATGAAAATCGATGGATGTTCAGTGCGTGATGTAATCGCATTAATCAAAGTGCAATGATCGTTGAGCTTATTGCACCTACTTTGTTCCAATATCAGTGCAGTTTGAAATGAGACGTCTGTTTTAGAGTTGGCGTAATATTTGACCTTCCCCTGGTATATCACAATTATGTCTTTGATGAGAACGCTCTTTCAAATCTTGATATAGCGAGAAAAAAAAGAAGGATTCAGCCTTGTGTTTGATGTAGCATTCTCACACTGTTCTTTGGCGTATATCATCATCTTCCTACAGATGAAACTGTAAGATATCTATGTGACGCCCCCTATCAAGAAGATAAGAACGTAATGAATGTGGAGCTAACTCATTCGAAGTGACAATCAATTTATTCGTTCAAACAGACCATGACAGAATTCCCATGGCAACCGCATCCTTATCGCTAATCATTAAGCCCAGGAGATGGTTGCAAAGGCCCCCCTACCGATAGCATGAAGTGGGTGTCCTCATACTATGAACAACCACATAGATCACAATCTCATGGGGATCCAGTGGTTTTCAATTCGAAGCTATTTTTCAATCAACGTCATTTCTTATCATCTCATAATATCTGGCGTGTTCACGTAATCATGATGTAGGTGTGAGCGGTTTCAAATATAATGTGCATACGGTTCAGTTGCGTGCATAGCCCGCGGCGTACGGCGACACCCAACAATGTTGTTATTTTTATAGAGTCAATGTTGTGTAATTTGGCGCACAAGTAGGCATGCTTCTATTTCGAAACAGACCAAATAGTGGCTATTGCTATGAAATGAGACTTATCTCATGGCACTTTGACTCCTCCTGGACATCCATATCATTTTTGTGTGTGCGTTGTTTTCTGCAAGATTTCAGGTAAACTATCCTTCTATATCCCTATCAGTCATTTTCCTTTCTCATTTTACTCGGCGGGGGGGGGGGGGGGGGTAGTTTCATACTGTTTAATATGCTTGTTAAAGGTCAATGCCCTCAAGCTCAAAAACGTTTCCACCTTCCAGTGCCATGGCAATTCCGCATCCTTCAACAAAAAGCAAACATGTGCACACAAACACGGCAGACGTACACATACACGCACACGCACTTGCCTATTATACATCCATCTTAACAACTAGGACAAAGATTACATCGCTCTAGGCTATAACGCATTAAATGACACACATGCAAAGAGGTACATGTAGTGTAC